>OY757920.1:88789686-88897186 GCA_963585895.1 Sepioteuthis lessoniana
TTAAACTAAACTGAATTGTTATTTATAACTGCTTGAATAGTTTGAAATCGAAATGTTTTTGACAATTAAACTGTGTACTCATGCAAAACTGAATTGTTTTAAATAGAACTGATCATTTACATAAAAATGGATTGGGCGTTAAATAACCTACAAGGCTTGATATGCCATAAAAATCAACAAACCAAACAAAACTGCTTTATATGACTATTTTGCGTGCGTCTTATTTTTGTGTTATGAGTGCAGGGTACCTAATCTGTCCCTAAGCACCTATCCTAAATTCACCGTTGTTGTAACACTACATAAAAACAAAGCATTTATTCTGTTGGAAAATTTTACGAGAAAGACAATGAGATTCATGAAATTTACATTCCAGTTCATGGGGGGGGGGAATTTAAATCAGAGTCATTTCAATGAAAATAAAAACGTAACTACAAGGCACTAAGTTAAGTCGATTTAAAAATGTCACCATCTTGCAATAATATTTATCACCCCAAAATGTTTATAACACAGTGCAGAGATCCTCTGAAAATGCAAATACATCCAGTTTTCATGAAAGATACATAAAAGTGAAATCTTACGAAAAACAAACTGAATGATATGAAATTCATTTTCCAGTGCGATTAGGGGGCTAAAAGTGGGTAAACGTCCCCGGTGAAAATTCAAATCACACTGTATTTTGATATATATATATATATATATATATATATATATATACGTGGGGTCTTCAATAAGTTTCTAGACTTTTTCTTATAAATATTTAAAATTGTCGTGGACTCTTGAAAATTTAGTATGTTATCGCTATACATCTTATGAGATGACTGACCAATTTGTATGATTTCAGCTTCAAATGAACACCTGCAGCAGCAATTGGAATACACCCTACTAAAACCTGATTATCACAGCTGGTGAATTTCAAAAATGCAATCTGGACGTGAGCAGACTTTAGAAGAACGATATACAATAATATTCTGTTTTAAACTTGGAAAAAAAATGCCATAGAAACGTATGGAATGCTCCAGACTGCTTTTGGAGCATCTTGCATGATTCGAGCATCAGTTTTTGAGTGGCATAAGAGATTCAAGGAAGGCAGAGAGTCTGTGAGGGATGATGAGAGGTGTGAGAGGAGTAAGGAAGTCAATAGACCAGAGTTGATTGGCCAAAGGGTTAGGGTTAGGGTTACTATGTTGAGGTTTTAAAGGGAGTTCAGGAAGAGATTCCGTCGGAAGAGGCCAGCACTCTTCAAATCGGGTCAGTGGCATTTCCACCAGGACTATGCACCAGTCCACTACTCCCTCCTTGTCACAGACTATTTGACCTAGATGGACATCAAGACAGTTTCTCACCCTCCTTATAATCCACACGTTGCTCCCTATGACCTTTGGTTATTCCCTAAGCTCAGAGGCTGTTATTATGAGAAAATTGAGGAGATGAAAGAGGCTGTGACAAAGGTCATTGACACGCTTACACAAGAGGACTTCTAAAGGTCATTCCAGAAATTGTTGGAACGGTACAACAATTGCATTGCAGACGGAGGAGATTACTTCGAAGGGGACTAGATTTTCATGTGGGTACTATCAATAAAAATGCCCATACAAAAAAGACTGGAAACTTATTTAATGATACTCGTATATATATATATATATATATATATATATATATGTTACAGAAATGAATTTCTAATGAATTACATCCGTTGAGTTTTACGTGGTAATAACTATATATATATATATATATATATATATATATATATATATATATATGTGTGTGTGTGTGTGTGTGTGTGTGTGTGTGAATATATTTATAAATGCAAGTATATACATGTGTCTTTATGAGCATATCTACATGCGTATATGTGTGTGTATATGCGCAAGTATATGTATACATATTTATATAAGTATATTTATATGTAAATATATGATTGTACCTGTATATATATATATATATATATGAGTATATATAAATGTGTATATGTGTGTATATATTTACATATATATATATATATATGAGAAGATATGTATATTTATATGTATATTCATGAGCGGAGAGGTATATATATATATGTGTGTGTGTGTGTGTATATATATATAAGAATAAATGGAATACATTCAAGACCAGATTAATTAGATTAAACGTTGGTAGAAGATAGATAATCTCAAATAGCGTGGCAGACTGTAAATGAAGTGTGTAAAAGGAGGACCACCTCCAGAGCTAGACGAAATGTTATCTGCCAAGAAGAACGAATAGACAAGCGGAAAGATCAATTCAAGAATCTACTTGAAAAATCCCCGAAATTTACAGATGAACCTATCACGTAAATCATTAATAATCATCTAGACATCAAACTAGGACAGTTTACGAAAGAAAACTTGAAGTAGTTCAAAGAAAAATTAAAAACAGGAAAGGTATTGGTTTAGATGAAATACCACCAGAAGAATGGAAAACAAAGAAATTTGACAACATACTACTCCGATACTGCAACGCCGTATATAACTAGAACACAAAAGACAGACCGACAAAAGGCTGCATTGCCCTTTTCCCCAAGAAAGGCCATCTTGGAATTGCCTAGAACTACCGAGATATAACCCTTACTTCCATAGCGGCTAAGATTTTTAATGCTCTGCTACTCTTCTGCATCGAACATGCCTTTGAGAAAGGTCGTTGGAAGAATCAAAATGGTTTTCAGTGTAATCGATCCACAACATATCAAATTCTGACAATCCTTTGAATTCTAGAAGGTGTATATGCAAAAAAACCTTGAGACGACACTCTTATTTGTAGATTTCTCTTAGACTCCATACTAAGAGAGAAGATGGAGCCTTTGATCTCCCCAAATAAACCGTTGCAGTCATAATAATGCTCTATAAAAACACGAAAGTAAATGTTCGCTCACCAAATGGTGAATCAGACTTCTTTGACATTGTCCCAGGTGTTCTACATTAGCCCTATACCTGTTCATAAAATGCCTAGATTACGTCCCTCGAACGTCAATAGATTTAATAAAAGAAAATGAATTTACACTGGAAAAGTCAAGAAACAGACGATGCCCCGCACAAACCATTACGAACGTGGACTACGCTGATGACAACGCTTCTGGAAAATACACCCACCCAGGCCGAATCCTAGTTGCATAGTCTGGAGATAGCAGCAGGCAGCATAGGCCTCCATGTCAACGCGAACAAAGCAGAGTACATGTGCTTTAATCAAAATCAAACAAGAGACTTCTCCACCCAAACAGGTGGTTCCTCGAAACTAGTGGACAAATTCATCTACCGCGGAACAACGACTTCTCTTCGGAAAATGACATCAGTACGCGACTAGCGATGGCATGGTCAGCTATCGATAGGTTATAGGTCATATGGAAGTCAGAACAATAAAAAAATACAATAAAATAAAACACAATTTTTTCAAAGCAGCGGTTGTGTTCATACTACAATATGGATGCACCACATGGACGCTGACTAAGCGCGTAGAGAAAAGCTTGATATCAATTGCACAAGAATGCTACGAGCTATATAGATCAAATCTTTGATGCAACATCCCACAAAACAGCAGCTGTACGGCCACCTACCCCCAATCTCTAAAACCATTCCCATCAGGCGAACAAGACACGCAGGACACTGCTGGAGAATTAAGTGGGGGGGTCGTAAGGGACATTCTTCTATGGATCACTTCACTCGAACGAGCAGATGTTTGGTGTTCGGCTTTAACTAATCTACAACTCTTCTGTACAGACACAGGATGTTGTCTAGAGGACCTGCCGAATGCGATGGACGACAGAGATGAATGGCGAGGAAGAGTCAGGGAAATTCGTACTTGCGGCACGACATGATGATGATTATATATGTATATATATGTATATATGAGTATATGAGTATATGTATCTATATAATCAAGCTTAACATCTATCTGTGTGTCTCGGTGTGTGTCTGGCAAATATATATCGATGTCCCCTTGATTGGGGAATGTCGGCCAATTTTTTTTACATAAAAGCACACATTTTTCCATAGAAGAACACTTTTTTTTTTACATAAAAGAACACCTTTTTTTCAAAACAGAATATTTTCGTTAGGGTCTGATATATATATATATATATATATATATATTCGGTAATTAGGAATATTTCTTAGTGGTAATATATTTGTTTATGATTTTTATCTTTCTTAAAGAGTTTCTTATGGATACACTACTTGGACGCTAACTAAACGGCTGGAGAAGCTAGACGGCAATTACACAAGAATGTTGCGAGTAATATTGAACAAGTCCTGGCGGCAACACCCCACAAGGCATCAACTATACGGCCACCTGCCTCCCATCACGAAAACTATCCAAGCTAGACAAACCATACATGCAGGACACTGCTGGAGAATCAAGGACGAGCTCATAAGTGATTTACTCCAATGGACCCGCGCATATGGCCAAACAAAAGCAGGACGACTTGCTCGAACATACATACAGCAGCTCTGTGAGGATAGGGGATGTAGCCCTGAAGACCTGCCAGAGGCGATGAATGATAGGGAATAGTAGTGAAAGAGGGTCAGAGATATCCGTGCTAGCGGCACGACATGATGATGATGATGATGATGATGATGATGATGATGATGATGATGATGATGAAAGAGTTTCTATACTATGTCATTGTCTGGAGAAAACTTTTTGATAGAAAAGAGTTTTTTGCTAATTTTATTTTTTCAACTTTTAAGAATAGTAACAGAAGCGACAAAAAATTAAATGGTAACGTAGCATATTCATGCGTTAATTAAAAATTACTCTTTGGTATTCATGTATTTTGAACTGACTATTATATGATATCTGCGTTCGTAAATACCTGGCCATGGGCTCTACACTTGGAAGATATTTGTTAGAGGTAAGCGAAGCCTGCTTCAAAATTAGCCGTAAATCCTTTATTTAGATATTTAGATTAGGGATATGTGTATTTAAATGTATCAACCCATGTTTGTCCATCCACAACCAACTAGTATATAAGTCCCCGCATGTACATTAAAAGGCTGATTTGCAACAGGCCGGTGTGATATAAATAAACAAAATTAATCCATTCATTGCCGCATATGAAATTCTCCTAAAAAGAGAATTAACTTTAAAAACTGAACTGAGAAAATAACATAATCATGTTGGTTGAATTTATCCTACGTTATTTTAATTCCTTTCAACATTAAAATTCATATTTACACTTTATCTTTTACTAATTCACGAATTATAAACAGCTGTGTGTTACATTGCTTTTATGATTTTCAATTGCCTATACGGCCTGTTTTGTTTAGAGACACAAACTTTATACATTAATAATTTACCTAAACAAATAAAAAATATTTATTAAAAAATTATGTAGTAATACAAAAATACCTGTAAAAAACTTTCCAACAATTTCTCTATAAATCAATTTCCTTTCAACCATTGCAGTTTTCTTAAACATCTTACAGTATGTATATTTTTCTTTTTTTCTTACTCTGCTGAAGTGATACTATTTAACCAGATTCTGGAGGGGTTTCATAGGATTCTTCCTTTCCGAAGGATATTAGTTCAAAAGTGAACGTAACAGAGCGACTTGAGTTCGAATTCGCTTCTATGTTAGACACTAAAACAAATGGATTTTCCTCGCATTTAATCCACCCAAAGATTTTATTGCTTGATATATTTCCTCTTGTTTTTTCGTTTACTTTATTTTCTCTTTCTTCTTTATTTATTTAGATTCAGTTTTATTTCTCTTTGTAATTTTCCCTCTTTTTCTTTTCTATTCTTTCTTTCTTTCTTTCTTTCTTTCTTTCTTTGATCATTGATTTCTTTCTTTTCTATTTATCATTCTTTCTTTACTTCTTTTTACCTCCTTTTTAACGATAACATATTGAGGTAAGTTTTGATATTTGAAGATATTTTCAGACGAGTTCTATTTAACCTTTCATGAAAATATAGAATTTTATTTCGCCCAGATTAACACATTTTCATTCGTTGAGTTTTTCTTCTTTTTCAGAATTGGTTATTATGCTGGTTCTTATAAAGTTAAAGGCTGCACCGTTGTTCCAGATTTTTGCCAAGTAGCAGTTTTGAACAAAAACAAGACTGCTTTGTGCCATCCATAATCTTCAATTAAAAGTATCAATAAAACGAAACAATTACGAATGACTCGATTTGCTGGTGTTTTTGTTATTCTTTAAAAAAACATTATCACTCTTTCTTCCATTTACGTATATACATTATGCATTAACCCCTTCGGAAAGTATGTTTGTGTATGCATACGTATGTGTCAAAAAGGCACATAAGATAATTCTGTTTTATTGGGTGTTTAAAAAGACTCTATATCTAAATTTCTTAGATGAAGTTTGATAATTGTTATTACTTAGAATATTTGGACTATTGACCACATCTTTATTGTTACACTCTCAAAGTTTCGGCTGATATATCCTTCAGCGATCTTCAGGTGTTTCATGTCGAACTCTGGATCCCAAACAGAACCTCGAACTCTACCCTTTTGATCTAAGTGGGTAGACTGTTTTAATTCTGTTAACAACAACCGAGTACAACTGTTAAGTTAGGGTTAGTATGGTAGTTGCAATTTCAATCCCAACTACAGGTAAGAACAATAAAGAATACTTTCCGATGGAATCCTTATTTAAATTAGTAAATGCTGCCGTTTTGCTTACATTAAGTTGGTATTGCAAGGAATTTTGTTAATCTCTTGCTTAAACATAGCCCACACAGATTAATCAAAGAAACTGCAGTCTGGAGAGTTAGGCGGCCACGTGTTAGGGATGATGTAGTCGTAGAAAAACTCTCACAGCACACTGGATTCTCCTGCTTGTGTTGCATAGCCCAGAGTCCTGTTATTAGACGTAAGGTTTTTCTAACAGTAAAACCACTCGATCTAGGATAGCACTATCACTTGCAGGCCTTGATGGAGGCGTCCGTATTTTTTGTGATGCCATGTAAGAAGATGAATGAAAAGATAAAGTCACCATCGCTAATGACCACCCCAAATATGGACTGTCTGTTCGGTTGTCATCAATATCAATGCGTCTTGTGGGGAGAGCTCAAGCCAATGGTCGATCTGTGAGTTCACTATCTGATTCTTGTACAAATTTTTCTCTTCTTACATAAAGATAAAAATGTTTGGATAGAGGGGATGTTTGAGCGAGTTTAAAAATATTGCGGCACACTCTTTTCTCTTGTCCTTCATGACTTTTGATAAAAATTGGCTCTTTCTCATTGGAGCCTCACCATCAGATTGTTCAGTGTCATATCCAGTAAACTCGTTGCGGCGGGGTGCTTATCCGTTTGCAGAGATGTAGTCAGTGTATTCTATAACTGCAATCGGCTAGTCTGGGCAAGTAGTAGAGTAGTCTGTTTCTAAATTTCTGGAAGAGAGAATTGCGACATGGTACTGTTTCCCTCATAGACAGTGACAGATTGACTCATGTTTGCTTCAAAGTAGATAAAACGTGGACTAATTAAAACCCATGAAATTAATGATCTGAACAGCAACAATTTACCCACCACACCCAGCATATAAGTATGTACGTTTATACATGTGTGGGAGTATGTTTTTGTGTCTGTCTGTTTTTGTGTTTATATATATATATATATAATCATTTATGCATGAATGTACTTCTGCATTTATATGTGAGTATAGGTGTACATTGATATACACACACACACACACACACACACATATATATATATATATATATATATATATCGGCGCACCCACACCGGTGCATGTGGTGCGATGGTAATCATTGTAAAAGAAGAAACCCAATGATCCATATTTAGATTCTGAACGGCGCTGGTTGCATTTCAGCAAGAATTTTTTATCCTTTGTCACGTGACTCCGTTGTACTCAGAAAAGTCAGTATTCAGCAGTTGAATTGTCTGCGTCAATCGCTAGGCTCATTTAAACATCCTTTTGTTTCCGCTGTGTCAGTTTGTCTGTCATTGAAGAACGAGACTTATTTAACATTTTTTTTCAGAATCTACACATCACAACAAAAAGAGAGTAATTCGTTTTCTTGATAAATTTCATAAGATTTGTTGTACACGGAAGGAAAAGAGCTCAAGTCGGCCATTTTTGTTAACTGCTGATGTTTTTGGTGATATGTCAAAATAGTTGAAATACAAGATATCCAAAAATAAGTGCCTCCTTTTTAAACATTCAAAAGGTAAGCCTCTGAAATTAGTAGACCAGTACATATACCTCGGTAGCAATATATCACCTACGGAAAACAATGTCAAAGTAAAGCATTGCCTATTATTAGTAAGTTAACGGCCATATGGAAATCTGACATGATACGATAGAACGATAATTTTGCAAAACTGCAGTTGTGTCAAAAATATTGTATGGTTGCACCACTTGAAATTTAACGAAATGTATAAGGAAAAAGCTTGACGAAAACTACGCAATGATGCTGGACAAATTCCTAGAAGCAGCACTCCACAAAAGAGAATCTGTATAGCTACTTACTTACCTCTAATCTCTAAAAGTAACCGTTCTTTACTGAATGACCCTGCAATGTCTCTACTTTTTGAGTCGCCTAAATAAAAGTTTTGATAGAATATTTCCAGACCCAGTTTTGGATCATTTAACCTTGGTACTGCCTTAGCTGATTGACTCAATATTCAACATTTCCTCCTAATGAGGACTCACTTCAGTCGGCCGAGTTGGTCAGTACATCGATCTGGCCGGGTGTGTCCTGCTTCCGCTGGCAGTTGATTGAGACGGTTGACATGGATTCCGATAGGCTGGCATGAAAGTCACGCGCGTCAAGACCGGCTTCCTCGAGCCTCGGGGGCTGTCCCCCAGGCTACAACCCTCCTTGGAGAGGCTATGTTTATCATCTGGCACCTTTTTAGGGGAATGGCGAGGGGACCCGAGGCATTTTTGGAGCCGCCAGACGTGTCTGGGCTACGGCCCAGGGCTCGGACCTACCTAAAAAGACCTTGTGCCACACTAGTCTGGTCGGTGGGACGAACGAAAAGTCCCAGCTTATACCGACACTCCTAAAGTAAAGCATCATGTTTCCACTGAGACTACAACTGATACAGAGATACCAATATCTCCGTTGGATGGGCCATATTTACAGCTATAGAATTGTTTACGGATATTATTGCAGTTTCAGTGTCTTTTACCCACCCTACAACAAGTATCTATGACTTGAGCTCGGGTGGTCGATTCCATTTTCTACGACGATAAACATTACACTACAGACTATGATAAGATGAAGGCGGCGGCCAAAAGCAAGGCAATTCCTCTCTACCTTTGGCAGAGGTTAACTGACAGATATTTTTTGTCTTTTACAATATTGTCATTTTAAAATGCATGAAAGATTTTGTTTTTGTAAATTAATGCTGAATATTATCTGTGCTTTAAATGCTGAAAAACAAATACTGCAATTCCAAGTTGCAATTGCACCATGTAAAAGGAGGTAAAAGATGCTAATACTTTTGGAATTTATTTGAGTTCGAAAACGGGTGTTGGAGTCAGAATAGAAGTTAGCGTAAAAATAAAAATCCCTAAGGATGTAATGAACCATGAATAAGGAATCGGAAGAAAGTATTTAAAAAATAATTGTGGACTTCTACTAAGTTAAAACTTAATACAGGCAAGAGCGGGGAAGGATTTCTCTTTTCCCCGAAAGCTGTGGGAAGAAGCATGGTGGATGTAAAGGCGGATAAACCTAACGACGGGTCAACGCTATGTCTAACCGATCAATATCATCCATCTCGTATATATATATATATATATATATATATATATATATATATATATATATATATATAAAATGCCCACAGCAAAATTGTTAAGATCAGCTAGAATAGTCAAAAGGGTTCTGGAGACTTCTGTGGAGACTTGCAGTCGCTCCAGTAAAGAACATCATCTAATGTTGATGAGAAAAAAATGATAATAATGAAAAGCGGAAAACGATAAAGAACAGAACAAATAGAACTTCCAAATCCAGAAACAATCTGAACAAAAGGAAAAAAATTTACAAGTACTTGGGAATATTGGACGACGACGGTACCAAACGAGTGGAAATAAAAAAAATTTAAAAGACGAATGAGAAAGCTACTCAAAACCAAATTCTGCAACAGGAATCTCATCAATAGGATTAATGCCTTGGCTGTCCACCTTATAAGATACTCGGGATCATTCTTGAAATAGACGAACATCAAATGGACCAGAGGACAAAAAAGATAATGACAATGCATTTGGCCATACGTGCGAATGGTGACACAGACAATTTGAATCAAGAAAAGGAGGAGTAAGAGGGCTCACCACAGACGAAAATCCAGTCATACAAGGACTCGAAACTATATGAAAAAAGACTAACTGCAGTAAGAAACAACAGCATTATCAGCATAAATATTAACAGAAGTGCAATAACTACGAAACAGAAATGGGAAGAAAAACAACTGGGTGGATATTCTTAGCGATAAACGAGTAAAATCTTACAAGTGAACACCTGGACATAGCTAAGAATGGGAAACTCTAAGAAAGAAACTGAATCTTTTCTGATTGCAGCACAAACTGTGTCATTAAGACCAACCATGTTAAAGCGAAAATAGATTATATGTAATAGAATTGCATGTGAGGGTTATGTAGTGATATAGACGAAACATCCATCACATATTAAGCAAATGCAGGAAACGAACGGAAAAAGAATATAAGACTAGACCCCATTGGGTGGAGAAGGTGATCTACTGGGAATTATGCAAAAAACTGAAATTTGATCATACTGACTTGTGTATCAGCACAAGCCTTAATCTGTCCGGGAGGAGAAAGCATACAAAATTTAAAAAAAAACTAGATTTCTTCGGATAGCAGCACAAAAAGAAAAAGAACGCCATAAGGACTAACTATGCCATAGTAAAAACTGAGAAAATGCAACAAAAAGGCAGATTACATTAATTGGTAATAGAAATGAAACGATAATAAGCGAATGCAGTAAATTAGCGCAAAAAGAGTTGCGGAATGTGATTCACTGGGAATTGTACAAGATATTGAAATTCCCATATTCGAGCTGAGACTATTTAAACATTTTTTGAGATCGGCCAGAATACAAAGAAGAGTCCTGGAAAGTTGAGGAGACTTGGTATCAAAAGAGTAAAATAGTAATAATACATTTTGAATTATACATAACAGAAGCAGATCGAGTCTTTGGACAATGTGGTATGTGTGGGACGGTCGAAGAAAAATAGAAAACCTGTGAACATAAAGAATTTCTATAAAACAGGAATAAATCAATATAAGATAAAGGAAGAGGAAGATAATTAACCTGTAAACGAAAATATAGATGAATAAGTAAAAAAATTAAGAAACAAAAATCAATAATGTGCATGCAGCTGTTCAACCGGAACAGTATAAAAAGGGTTAAACTATTCTAATCAGTCAGTGGAAGTGTTTTCACCATCACTTGCGTTTGAAACGAAACTTATTCTCATCTCTTTTTGTCCTACAACTGTAAAGAACGAAGTAAAACATGAAGATTGTGCTTGTCTGCCTCGTCTTGGTTTTGGCCATCAACTCCGCCTCATCCACTTGTTCAATTCACGCATCGACTATCACTGAATACAAATGTAAGTAACACAAAAGTAACTCTTTTTGTAAAAAAAAAAAAAAGAATCTCCTTCGATTTTAGTAGATGTCTGTTTATCACCTGAGTGAAAAACATTTAGAATTTATAAGCTCAGTGAAGTTCATGAAAAGGTACTTTACTCTACCCGGAACTCCAGAAATGGAGCCTCACCATTTGATGCAGTTTAGTGTCATACTCAGAACACCATTTTTTGGTTTTCTTGCCCTTCTTAAGAGAATATTCTCTGCGTATTCTAATCACCACCAAATTATGATCATTCAACCTATAATAATGACTGTTGAATTTCTTGTTACAGCTGCAGTTGTTTGTCTGGGTTTTATGGCATATCAACTTTAGTTGGTTATTTAAAGCCAAATTCATTTTCATATAAATAAACAGTTTTTTTTCAAACACTTCAGTTTAGGATAAGTACAGAGTTTAATTGTCAAAAACAGTTCTATTTCATTCTATTTAGTTTCGTTAAACAGTAATAGTTCAAACATAAGTATAAGTATAGTTTTTATCCACACACACTTAAATGTCAAAACACTTCTATTTCAAACATTTTAGTTAGCAAAAGTACACTGTATACATGTCAAAACAGTTATATTTCAAGCAATTTAGTTCAGCAAAAGTACTCATTTAATTCTTTTTAACTCGTAGATAGGACCCAATCTGGTGCTACCACTCCGGACCAGAGTGGACTTGGGAGCGATGGCAATGAAAGGGTACTCACATTTCTCAAAGCTCCAACATTATTGTAACCTCATCCTCAGTTTGTTTTGTGTATATATCCAGGACACTCGTTAGACCGTTACTTCTCTGCAGAGGTGCAGTCGGTGTAGTCTACAGCCTCGGATGGCACGGCACAGTTGTTATTGGAACTCATTGATCTTCAGGGTTCAGAAAATTTAAAGCCCAAGCTTCTTACTTGCCATATCCTTGATTTTTACAAGAGCCATATCCCTCTATAAGATCCCCCAATTTTCCATATCACACCCAGCAAGTTGGGAGAATATTTGGCACTACTACCCGCTGAGAAAAGATGTTCTCCAAAATATAGCAGGCTAAAAGTACTCCATGTTCGAATCAAATGCCTTAGAATATGTATATATATATATGTACATTGAAGAAAAATGTACTTATAAAAACATTGAAGAACAAATTTTCGATTTTAATTCAAAATTTTTACATTGAATTTTTTTATTTTCTGAGCGAAAAGTTTGCTTAAAATCCAAGATCTTTTTCTCGATGCCAACATCGGATATGGCAATAGTTGTAAGCTTTAGAATAAAGAAAAATTTTCTGTGTTTAAACAGATCTTTTTGTTTGAATATGATTCATAAGAAAATTCTATTTTTGATATTTTTGTTGACAAACGATTTCGAAAATTTATTTGGATTTTGATCCTTCAAATATTTGCGAGAGTCTAGATATTTTTTTTGGATGATGTTGAGATTCGTGCAGTGAAGTATGGCAGTAGTTTTTAACTTAAAATTAAGGGACATTAATTCATACAATGCAAGGTAATTATTAGAAAACAATCCCAGATGATTTTAATATATCATAAAAAAATCTCTTAACATCTTCACCAAAATATACGAGGGTAGGGTGAAATGTTCATACTATGACGTCATATCTGTTGCCGCTGAATTTTTTACGAATAGGATCCAAGGACAGCAAGTGATTAAACAGAAGTGTTTAATCACATGGAAGTCAATTAAAATAAATAAGCCTCATTTAGTCACCTTCCATGAAACTATCTTTGTCAGCCTCTGGACTGTTCAACTGACCCAAGTAAATATAAATGTATGATGAACGCGATTCCCTAACAAGTAGGGATAAAATAACGCCTGACGGGTTGACATGCTGTTAAAATCAATCAATCAATCAAGAAATCTTTTTTTGCATCTCGTTTATTTTCAGGGTCGAAAAAGATGGCGGTCTTTTGCGAATACAATGGAATGAAACTCGAGCCAAACAGTCATTTCACTGATCTAAGTACTTGCAAACGCTGCACCTGTTCTCGCCACGGACTGCAATGTTGTGGGTGAGTATAACATATTCACAATTCCCTCTGCACTTGCAATATTCTTCCTAATGTTGTAAAGAATTCATTCGACTAGGGTAATTTAAATGCTGAACTGCATTTCTTAAATCAGTTAGAACTTAACAAAGGGCAGATAATTTTCAAAATCCGTATATTTACCGAATATTATATTTTCTTGTATGATGACGGAAAATGACTCTGTTTCTTATCTCACAAACTTGATCTTTAAACGAAAGTTGTACAAGTGTCATTAAGTATTTTATTAAAATAATCATAAAAAGCGGATATGTAGCAAAGATCGACAGATAGATATAAGCTTTTTTTATGTAATATATGTCGGAGATAGATAGATAGATAGATAGATAGATCAATGGAAACAAGCCTATATATATATATATATATATATCATTATTATGAAATCGTGCTGACAGCGCGGAATTCACTGACTCTCTCTGTCTATCTCTCTCTCTCTCTCTCTCTCTCTCTCTCTCTCTCTCTCCGTTCCTATCATCCATCGGTCCCAGCAGGTCTTCTAAACTTCATCCCTTCTCCGTATAGAGCTGATGTAAATAAATTCTTGCTGGTTAGCTAAAACTAACACGTCCATGTGTAGGAGTCCTTTGATAAACGTCAGATAAAAGTTCATCCTTGCTTCTCCAGCAATATTCCGCATGTCTTGTTCGTCTTACTTAGGGTTTAAGATGGGAGGTAAGGAGCCGTACAGCTGTTGTTTTTCGGTGTATTGCTTCCAAGATTTGTTTAAAATAGCTCGTAGCATTCTTTTGTAGTTCTCAGCCAGCCTTTTCTCAATGCGTATTGTCAGTATCTATGTGTCACATCCGTAGACGTATACTGATACAGCTATAGCTTTGGTAGAAATTTCCTTGTACTTTATCGGATAGATTAGACATCCAAATGATTGATAAGCTATCGATAGCAATTCACATCTTCATTAGGCGTATATCAACATTCGTATCAGTAGATGAGATTTTACTGTCAATCTATGTGAACTTGTCAACTTATTTTAGAGGCTTGCCACCTCAGAGAGAGAGAGAGAGAGAGAGAGAGAGAGAGAAAGATGTATCATAGACATTGGTATAGGTAGCTAGAAGGGACATAGACAGAAAAACAACAGACACAGGCACTTTAGTATTTTCTTTTAAGTTTTGTAGCTGGCTCGCTATCGTGAGTTGTCCGATAATTAAGAGAAAGACTGATTCATTCGATGTATCAGGTATTAGGGTTTTTTTAAATTTCTCTCGTGTTTAAATTAGGGGTAACGTTTTTTTACTTATTATTTGAAGGAATATATATAACCTGTATGAATAAAACTAATAGTAATAGATACCATATCCCCAACACAATAAAAGTTTTCTGGATTTAAAATATGACCAAAATATATTAAAAGATTATTTTGATAAAAGAATTATTTTAATTAAAAACTTTTTTTTAAAAAAAGTTCTATTCTTGTTGGAAGCAATATAATTACACGCAAAAATCGTTTTTTTTTATCGAGTAACATCTGATGATGGTCATCACGACCAGAAATAAATACATTAAGAGACCAACGAAATGAATTTTTTCTTTTTCGTTTCGTGTAAAAAGAATTTTTGGGGCTCCTCCTGATGAGTTTTGATGAATTTTTAACCCTAAATTAATTATACATCGATAGCCATTGACATTGAGCACTCAAAATAGACACTCCTACCCCTTGCATTTTCTGTTCAGATTATATATATATATATATATATATACGTGTGTATGTGTGTGTGTGTGTGTGTGTGTGTGTGTGTATTCATCCACAGACAGACTGTTTGTAGAATCACAACTCTCTAGTGAGGCTAGATTCGCAGGACCCTTCAAGCTAGGATCGAAATCCGCTGAAATTCACATTATATATATATATATATGAGAGAGAGAGAGAGAGAGAGAGAGAGAGAGAGAGAGAGAGAGAGAGAGAGAGGATTTGAACAGATTGATAGATATAATTAGACGGAAAATGGTAGAAAGAAAGATCAACGTAAAATACTAGATATGAAAAGAGATGAATAGAGAGAGAAAAAGAGACAGAGTGAAAACGAGAGAGATGGGACTTTAATAGCGAGATAAATAGTAATGAACAGACTGAAAATGGTAGATAGGATAACCGACAGATATTCAAAAAAGGAAAGAAAAATTTAAATAAAGCGGAGATAATGAGATAAATAGAAGGATGAAAAACAGATAGATAGATAGATAGATAGATCAGATTGAAAACAAACGATAAGAAAACCGAAAACTAAACACATTTATATGTACAGAGAGAGAGAGAGAGAGAGAGAGTGGGGGGTAGAAAAAGAGAAGGAAAGAAATATAGGACTTCAATAGATTGATATAGAGACAGACAGATATAAACAGCCTGAAATGGGAGATAGATATACCGAAGGGCAGACTGATCGATATGTAGAGAATGAGGGTGTTTGAAATGAGACTTAAGGGGATCTATAGATGGATAATGTTTCGTTCTATCTCTTCACAATATCCCATCATTCATCTCTTTTGCGTCTGCTCTCACCGTTGTCTACGACTCTCATCACCATATTTTGTCATTTTGCTTGTCGTCGCTTCTCTCAGTGTTTTAAATTGTGCTCGAAAACTTCTTTTCGAGCACAAGTTAAAATTTCGATTTGGCCCATCGTTGATCTATCTGCTGAGTAAAGTTGTAACTGTAAACCTTCTAAAAGTATTTGATCACGTGACTTCCTTGTCCAATCAAATCCAAGCTTTTGAATTACCTTGAATTGTCACTTATACTTAATGAGATGTTAAAGATTAGAATCTATTCCATCTATCAACACAACATGCCAAATAAAAGATTTCGGCTAATCAATTTTTTAACAGATTGATAGTTTAGTTTCTATGTTTATTGGTATATCTACCTTTGTGGGTTATTAATACCAAAGCTATTCTTGGTGAAAAACAGAAGTGATACTATTTAAACAGTAGCTGAGTGGAGGTTTCATAGGATTCCTACCTTTTCGAAGGATATTAGTCCAAAAGTAAACGTAATAGAGTGACTTGAGTTCGAATTCGCTTCTTAGCTTACAGTCCACTATGTCAGCCACTAAGACAAAAGGATTTTCCTAGCATTTAATCGATTCAAAGATTTTATTGCTTTATATATTTCCTCTTGTTTTTTCGTTTACTTTATTTTCTCTGTGTTTCTTTTCGATTCTTTTTTCTTTATTTATTTAGATTCTGTTTCATTTTATCTTTGGAATTTTCTCTCTTTTTCTTTTCTTTTCTATTCTTTCTTTTTTCTTTCTTTCTTTCTGTCTTTCTTTCTTTTATCATTTGTTTCTTTCTTTTCTATTTATCATTCTTTCTTTACTTCTTTTTACCTCATTTTTAACGATAACATATAGAGGTAAGTTTTGATATTTGAAGATATTTTCAGACGAGTTCTATTTAACCTTTTATAAAAATATAGAATTCTATTTCGCCCAGATTAACACATTTTCATTTATTGACTTTTTCTTCTTTTTCAGAATTGGTTATTATGCTGGTTCTTATAAAGTTAAAGGGTGCGCCGTTGTTCCTGACTTTTGCCAAGTAGCAGTTTTGAACAAGAACAAGACTGCTTTGTGCCATCCATAATCTTCAATTTAAAGTATCAATAAAACGAAACAATAATGAATGATTCTATTTGCTGGTGTTTTTGTTATTCTTTAAAAAAAAAATTATCACTCTTTCTTCCATTTACGTATATACATCATGCACTATTCCCTCCAGAAGGTATGCTTGTATATGCATATGTATGTGTCCAAAAAAAATGCACATAAGATAATTCTGTTTTATTGGGTGTTCAACCAGATTGTATATCTAATGTTCACAAGATTCACATATAAGATAAATTATTATATTTCAAACATTTTGAAATATTCCAAAAGTAAAGCATGCTATTTACACAGGAACTACAACTGATACAAGGATACGAATAACTGTGTTCGATAGATCACGTTTACAGCTATAGAACCTTCAATAGATATTATTGCAGTTTCTGTGTCTTGCACACACACACACACACACACACACACACACACACACACACACACACATACACACGCACGCGCGCACGCGCGTATCTGTGACTTCTTCAATATTTACACTTGAGTAAAATCACAATCTAAACTGACATGCAAACCATTGCCCTACGACATGTGCCCAAATTGCTCTTTATATTAAAATCTACACATCTCGTTTAGATATCACATATGATTACAATAATGGACACTCAGCAAGTATTGATCTCATTCTACTAGTAATGATTCTCGAAGATACAATGGATGCTCAAAAAATAATGCCTTATATTTATTTCCACAGAAGTGACATCAGGTACAGGGAGTACCATAAAACTATTTGGTGAGAAAGTTTTCAGCAACAAAACAATATTTTCCCACATTTGCTCTATATGTATATTTGCAAACGACGAATATGGGCCTTCATACATCAACCTTCCGATTTTCCCCACTCTGTACACCATATCGGTTGATATTTAACTGCTCCATACCCTACTGCTACTATAGGAAATGTTCTCCTATTTTCGTTATTTAAGAATAAATAAATTGTGGCACAATGGGTTGTCGAGGGTTAATCGATAGAATTTTGGTTTGACGATGGTCTGGATAGAGTTAACTGAGAAATAAAAATCTGTACATAAATCATTTTGAAGGAACATCAGTCAGGTTAAAAAGACAAGTATCATATTTTTGACACGCTTGAAGTTCTAATAAAATGTTTTGAAAAATAAGGAAAAATTCGAAGATAAGAAATTGTCATAAATAAGTAGATTGCCATTGTTACTCAGGAACCTATCATATAGCATGGCGAAACAATATCCCCGAAAAAATATTTGGGAAGACAGTGACGTCAAGATAGGAACGTATCGCGAATTGTTACGGTGAAGACGGAAAGAAAATATTAGGTGTCGTTTCAAGGAACAATGAAAGGTGTTGATAAAAACGACGCAGGTCATGAGTGCTGAAATAGTACAAATCACCGAACCGATAATGATAAATTATCTTAAAGTATAATTTCGTTAAAATAGACGGAGTCTATGGGCGGAGTCATCTGGTTAAACGACAAAAAGGAATTGAGAATTCTAATTATGGAATAAGAAAGGGGGAATTAAGATTCCTTATTTGGAAAACATTATTGAGATAGTAGGCGGATAGATTCCTCATAGACTCCTCTTTGGGGGAGTTTTGGTAGTAGGTAAAGTTTATGAGAGGTCGGAGTAAATTGGGGAAGAAGAAGAAATTAGAAGAGAGTTGATGTAGCCCCACACCCATTAGACCCCTTCCACACTATTGAAGACTTTTATATAAACTGAGGCTTTGGCAGTCTTGAAGAGTTGCAGTAATTGTGACCGACGGAACAGAGAGTTACGTACCGAAGCACGTCACAGTCGAAGAGAAGAAACCCCATGATCAACCCTGATTTGATTTGACCAAACTTAACTTTTCCCAGACAACAAAGTACTTCGGCAAGTGCCAACCCACATCACTTTCGAGAAAAAAGCGGGACGGGAAATTTTCTTCACTTAATGTAATTTTTCTGAAGATGTAAAAGTTATTGTTCCCCTCTCCGTCTTGTGTTCTGCTTCTAAGATATAATTGAATTTATCTTCACCTTCCTGATAGAGAGTTCCATTATAGACATTTTCCTTAATTACTTTCCTATCTGACATTAGAAATCACAATGTAGCAGATAGGATTGTGATTTCTGGTTAAATCAGCAACTAAGGTAGACAACCATTGGAGAAAAGTCTAATCAACCCCGTACTGACTAGAAGCAGACATCTGGAAGAGTAGCAGACGCCCCGAGGCATGGAAGCTTAAAGACTGAATGAATTTAGCTTATACCTGTGGCTGGGTATAAATTTTTAACCTCAAGTCGATAGATCGACACATTCTTGAGTACGACCGGCATTGTGGATCTGCAAACCGATTTTGTATATGATTTCGTGCCCTAGACGTATTATAATTAATTCTGTAACTAATACCGGGCTCCACACCGTGATATCTTCAGTGCCACGTAAACCGAGCGGTAAATTCTACTTGGTACCGTGCTACGGCCAGTTTCTGTGTGCCAGGGTGTGGGTTTATGTGTTATAAAAAAATAATTAAAAACACAGATCCAGTCCTCTCAATAAACTGACACCTGTTCAGTGAATTCGAAATCCAGTCTCGCAATTACTTCCCCTTTCGAAGTAATACACTTGAGAAAGTTCGGATTTTAAAGGCATGATTTAAATTCAGAGCTTTCTTCTACGATACTAAAAGCTAACGAACCTCGTCTGCCCTACTATTTATCTATAGATGACGGTGAAGGGAGATGAACTCATAAATTATCTGGAGCACATTAACTAGAAGAGTTTACACCATTAAAACCACCCCTAATCAAACTGGAGAATAAATTTCACTTCAGTCATTTCTCTTAAAATTGTACATAAGATTGCATACTTTGTTTTTATGCATCATCTATTACCTTTCGTCCTCTAGATGTACAGACACACACAGAGACACACAGATAGATGTTTTGCTTGATTATATAGATTCATACACTTATATATATATATATATTTTTTTTTTTTTTCATCATGTCGTGTCGCATGTAGGATTACCCTGACTCTTCCTCGCCATTCATCTCTATCGTCCATCGCATTCGGCAGGTCCTCTAGACAACATCCTGTGTTTGTACAGAGCTGTTGTAGATTAGTTAAAGCCGAACGTCAAACATCTGCTCGTCCGAGTGAAAGAGTCCATAGAAGAATGTCACTTATGAGCACCCCTTAATTCTCCAGCAGTGTCCTGCATGTCTTGTTCGCCTGATGGGAATGGTTTTAGAGATTGAAGGTAAGTGGCCGTACAGCTGCTGTTTTTTGGGATGTTGCATCAAAGATTTGTTCAATATAGCTCGTAGCATTCTTGTGCAATTGATATCAAGCTTTTCTCTATATGTTTAGTCAGCGTCCATGTGGTGCATCCATATTGTGGTATGGACACGACCGCTACTTTGAAAAAATCGTGTTTTATTTTATTGTATCTTTTTGATAGTTCTGACTTCCATATATCCTATAACCTATCGATAGCTGACCATGCCATTGCTAGTCGCGTACTGATGTCATTTTCCGAAGAGAAGTCGTTGTTCCGCGGTAGATGAATTTTTCCACTAGTCTCGAGGAACCACCTGTTTAGTTGGAAAAGTCTCTTGTTTGATTTTGATTAAAGCACATGTACTCTGCTTTGTTCACGTTGATATGGAGGCCTATGCTGCCTGCTGCTATCTCCAGACTATGCAACTAGGATTCGGCCTGGGTGGGTGTATTTTCCAGAAGCGTTGTCATCAGCGTAGTCCACGTTCGTAATGGTTTGTGCGGGGCATCGCCTCTTTCTTGACTTTTCCAGTGTAAATTCATTTTCTTTTATTAAATCTATTGACGTTCGAGGGACGTAATCTAGGCATTTTATGAACAGGTATAGGGCTAATGTAGAACACCTGGGACAATGTCAAAGAAGTCTGATTCACCATTTGGTGAGCGAACATTTACTTTCGAGTTTTTATAGAGCATCATTATGACTGCAACGGTTTATTTGGGGAGACCATAGGCTAGAAGTATTTGCTCCATCTTCTCTCTGAGTATGGAGTCTAAGAGAAATCTACAAATAAGAGTGTCGTCTCAAGGTTTTTTTGCATATACACCTTCTAGAATTCAAAGGATAGTCAGAATTTGAGATGTTGTGGATCGATTACACTGAAAACCATTTTGATTCTTCCAACGACCTTTCTCAAAGGCATGTTCGATGCAGAAGAGTAGCAGAGCATTAAAAATCTTAGCCGCTATGGAAGTAAGGGTTATATCTCGGTAGTTCTTGGCAATTCCAAGGTCGCCTTTCTTGGGGAAAGGGTCAATGCAGCCTTTTGTCGGTCTGTCTTTTGTGTTCTAGTTATATACGGCGTTGCAGTATCGGAGTAGTATGTTGTCAAATTTCTTTGTTTTCCATTCTTCTGGTGGTATTTCATCTAAACCAATACCTTTCCTGTTTTTAATTTTTCTTTGTATTACGTCAAGTTTTCTTTCGTAAACTATCCTAGTTTGCTGTCTAGATGATTATTAATGATTTATGTGATAGGTTCATCTGTAACTTTCGGGGATATTCCTAGCAGATTCTTGAAATGATTTTTCCACATGCCTATTTGTTCTTCTTGGTTGATAACTTTTAGTCTAGCTCTGGAGGTGGTCTTCCTTTTAGACATTTCATTTACAGTCTGCCACGCTATTCGAGATTGTCTATCTTCTACGGACGTTTTAATCTAATTGATCTGATCTTGAATGTTTTCCATTTATTATATATATATATATATATATATATATATATATATATATATATATATCTGCTCATGTATATACATATAGATATATATATATATACTCATATACATATATATGCAAATATATATACACACACACATATATATATATATACTCATATGAATATATATATCTATATATACATAGTTACAATCATATATTTACATATAGATATATACGTATATACTTATATATATATATATATATATACATATACTTGCACATATACTCACACATATATGCATGTAGATATACTCATATAGACACATGTATATACTTGCATTTAAAAATATATTCATATATACACAAATATATATGAATATATATATATAGTTATTACCACGTTAGACTCAACGGATGTAATTCATTATAAATTTATTTCTGTAACATATATATATATATACTTAAAAATCAGTGCGATTTGAATTTTCACCGGGGGCATTTACCCACTTTAAGCCCCCTAATCACAGTGGAAAATGAATTTCATATCGTTCAGTTTGTTTTTAGTAAAATTTTACATCAGAATACATACTTAGTTTTTATGTATCTTTCATGAAAACTGGATGTATTTGCATTTTCAAAGGATCTCCGCACTGTGTTATAAACATTTTGGGGGTGATAAATATTATTGCAAGATGGTGAAATTTTTAAATCGACTTAACTTAGTGCCTTGTATTTACGTTTTTATTTTCATCGAAATCAGTCTGATTTAAATTTTTTACCGGGGGCGTTTGTCCGCTTTAACCCCCACCCTGAACTGGAACGTAAATTTCATGTAGGTCATTGTGTCTTTCTCGTAAAATTTTACAACAGAATACATGCTTTGTTTTTATGTAGTGTTACAACAATAGTGAATTTAGCATAGGTGCCTAGGGGTAGATTTGGAACCCCACACCAATAACACAAAAATAAGACGCACACAAAATAGTCAAATAAAACAGTTTTGTTTGGTTTGTTGGTTTTTATGGCATATCAAGCCTTGTAGGTTATTTAACGCCCAATCCATTTTTATGTAAATGATCAGTTTTATTTAAAACAATTCAGTTTTGCATGAGTACACAGTTTAATTGTCAAAAACATTTCGATTTCAAACTATTCAAGCAGTTATAAATAACAATTCAGTTTAGTTTAAGTACAGTTTCAATGTCAAAAACAGTTCAATTTCAAACAATTCGGTTTAGCATAAGCATGCAGTTTAAATATAAGTAGAGTTTAATTGTAAAAAAAAACATTTCTATTTCGAGCTATTCATTTTAGTCAAGCAATTCTAATTCAGCTTATTCAGTTTAGTATAAGTTCAGAATTTTTTTACACACAGTTACATGTCAAAACAGTTCTATGTTAAACAATTCAGTTTAGTGTAAATACAGTTTCAATGTCAAAAAACAGTTCTAATGTAAATGATTTAGTTTAGCATAGGCACAAAGTTCAAATGTAAGCACGGTTCAATCGTCAAAAACATTTCTATTTCAAGCTATTCAGTTTAATCAAACAATCCAGTTTAGCATAAGTATGCTGTTAGTTCTATTTAACCAATACGGGTCAGGGTAGACCTGTGAGCAATGGCAATGAAGGGTGCACAGCATTTACCAAGGCCCCAGCATTACTGGGATTTCACCATCGGATTGTTTAGTGTCATATCCAGGACACTCGTTGGGGGGCTTACCCCTCTGCAGTGGTGCAGTCAGTGTATTTTACAGCCCCAGCCGACTGGGCAAACAGAGGTTTGGAAATACTAAAGTAAATTTATTTACAGGGAATGTACAGGAGACGAGGAGTCTTACAAAGGTAAAAACAAAAATCAGTAACACGCGGGCAGAAGTGGTGAAAGTAAAAACATGTGCTATAACCAACATGAAATGTATTTTAGATTAAAGTTTACAAGATTATTCAAAGTTTGGCCAGCGAAAATAAACACAACAAAACCCGAATAAAAATCTGAATTCAGCAAGTAAAAAGCTTACCAGTTAGTCCTTTTGTCCCGGGAGAAATGTTCAGGCACGCCTTACTCTGCTTGCGGCTGAAATCATTCTAACTAACTGGCAGAGACCCCAAGGTCACAAGACCAAAAGACCAAAATTACCAGCAGTCTCAACTCAAACGACAAGGCCAAAGCGGGTGGGAGATTACAACAATGAGCTGTGCAAGATAGTATTCAAAATGACCCAGATCAAAAGCATGGAAAATTTCTACTCTTAGTTCACAGAGGAGACATGAAGTCTATCTGCACCTCTGCAGAGGGGTAAGACATCCCTAATGAGTGTCCTGATATGACTCTAAACAATCTGATGGTGAGGTTCCAGTGATGCTGGGGTATACAGGAATACGGATCACCCTTTCATTACCATCGCTCCCAGGTCCACTCTGGCCTGGAATGGTAGCACCTCATAGGGCCCTATCTAAAGGTTAAATAGAACTATCTGCATACTCATGCTAAACTGAATTGTTTGAATTAGAACTGTTTGACTAAACTGAAAATCTTTAAATAGAAATGTTTTTGACAATTAAACTGTACTTACATTTAAACTGTGTGCTTATGCTAAACTGTTTGAAATGGAACTGTTTTTGACTTAGAAATTGTATTTACACTAAATTGAATTCTTTAATATAGAACTGTTTAGACATTTAACTGCGTGTAAACAAAATCTACACTTATTCTAAACTGAATTAGTAGAATTAGAAAAGTTTGAATAAACTGAATAGCTTGAAATAGAAAATATTTTGACAATTAAATTGTTTACTCATGCTAAAATGAATTGTTTGAAATAGAAATGACAATTTGCATTAAAATTTGGCTTAAAATAACCTACAAAGGTTGATATGCCATTAAACTCAAACAACCAACCAACCAACTATACATACATATATACTGAGCGTTCCTTACATTGGTATGATGGTTTGAGAGACCTGGATTCAATCCCAGGTCGAGTTATACCAAAGACTCAAATGCCTCCTTGCTTAACACTAAGCATTATAAGGTACGGATCAAGGGTAAAGTGAAGCAATACAAGGAAAGGAGTAGCGACCTCTCCGACACCTTGGTGTAGTGGCTAATGAAAAGGGACCCTTCGGGTCACCCTCTACTACGGTCGCCAATTTTACTTACTTATTTCAAAATGAATAGTTCCATTTTGTATTTTTTAAAAATTATTTATTTCGTTCTTACATACGTGTATGTTTCCAGCTTACTTAGTGCCAACAGGAGTGAATTCAAGTCTCATTGGATGCCCCATTACAAGGCCTTCAGCCACATATGTTCTCTGACGAAATCAACAAGCTGGAAACATACACGTATGTAAGAACAAAATGAATAATTCTTAAAAATACAAATCTCTTAATGAAGCTATTCATTTTGAAATATTTACTTTTTTCTCTCTTTGGACTTACAACGAAATTTTTTTTACATATATATATATATATATATATATATATAAGGCGCGCTCAGTATCGATCATTTCATATATATATATATATGTGTGTGTGTGTGTGTGTGTGTGTGGACAAGGTCTCTAACATAATAAACTGTGAAATACTATTTTTAACCATGTTTTAGGCACAACATAACTCGCAAACGTTGATATGCCATTATACAAGAAAAAAAACTAAACTAATATATATATATATATATATATATATAAGGTGAACGAAAATGATAAGACAAATAGGAATATGTAACATTTTTGTTGTTCCCCTCTAGGTTTGACCTTAGATCATCGTCAGAAATATTTTTGTGAAAAAACATTTTTGAATTGCTTTTGAAAAGAATTAATATGTCACAAAAAAAATTACATAATTACACCACGAATGTACCATATCTATTCGTTGAATAAAAATTATTTTCTAGTATCCAAGTGTTTTCAACCGAAGTTTATATGATATTTGGAACAAGAATACCTGCCACAGAGCTTTCCTCTTGGTATATATATATATATATATATATATATATATATATATATATATATATAAAACATGGATGGGCTATATCTAAAATTAGACAGGACAGCTTGGTTTATTTGGGTATGTAAACTTAAATCTATAGATCCTATTTCGAAATGAGACCATTTTTAGGATTCCCAAAACTCCCGCCCTGCTGTGAGTCAAAGAGTACCACTAGTGTTCTCCTGCAAACTTTTTTTTTCAATTCTGCTTATAATGATGAACTTTGAATCTCTAAAACCGCTACCGTTTGTTCTACAAATATTAATTTGTTGTAATCCAAGGAATTTTTTTCTGCCTCTATCTTCATATAGTCTAATTTAAAAACCTAGACAAGACAGTTTGCATTTCACGCAGCACGCTGATTCACTTGGGGAAGATGTGAATCCAATGATTCTCCTTTCAAATATAAGTAAATAGCAAGGTAGTTTGGATTTTTCAACATTGTCATCGTAAATGGTCTAGAGAAGAGAGAAAATTGAATTTGAATCTTATAAGTGAATCTTATGAACATTAGAAATACAGTCTTTTTAAACAACCAATAAAATAGAATTATTATATATGCTTTTTTTGATACATGCGTGTGCATATACAAGCATACTTTCTGGAGGGAATAATGCATGATGTATATACGGAAATGGGAGAAAGAAGGATAAAGTTTTTTTTTTAAAGAATAACAAAAACACCAGCAAATTGAATCATTCATTATTGTTTCGTTTTATTGATACTTTTAATTGAAGATTATGGATGGCACAAAGCAGTCTTGTTTTTGTTCAAAACTGCTACTTGGCAAAAGTCAGGAACAACGGCGCAGCCTTTAACTTTATAAGAACCAGCATAATAACCAATTCTGAAAAAGAAGAAAAACTCAACGAATGAAAATGTGTTAATCTGGGCGATAAAAAATTCTATATTTTTTATGAAAGGTTACATAGAAATCGTCTGAAAATATCTTCAAATATCAAAACTTACCTCAATATGTTATCGTTAAAAATGAGGTAAAAAAAGGAAAGAAAGAATTATAAGTAGAAAAGAAAGAAACCAATGATAAAAGAAAGAAAGAAAGACTGAAAGAAAGAATAGAAAAGAAAAAGAGAGAAAATAACGAAGAGAAATAAAACTGAATCTAAATAAATAAAGAAAAAAGAATCGAAAAAGAACCCCCAAAAAAAAAACAGAGAAAATAAAGTAAACTAAAGAACAAGAGGAAATATATAAAGCAATAAAATCTTTGAATCGATTAAATGCTAGGAAAATCCTTTTGTCTTAGTGGCTGACATAGTGGACTGTAAGCTAAGAAGCGAATTCGAACTCAAGTCGCTCTATTACGTTCACTTTTGGACTAATATCCTTCGGAAAGGTAGGAATCCTATGAAACTCCCACTCAGCTACTGGTTGAATTGTATCACTTCTGTTTTTCACCAAGAATAGCTTTGGTATTATTAACCCACAAAGGTAGATATACCAATAAACATAGAAACTAAACTATCAATCTGTTAAAAAATTGATTAGCCGAAATCTTTTATTTGGCATGTTGTGTTGATAGATGGAATAGATTCTAACCTTTAACATGTCATTAAGTATAAGTGACAATTCAAGGTAATTCAAAAGCTTGGATTTGATTGGACAAGGAAGTCACGTGATCAAATAATTTTAGAAGGTTTACACTTACAACTTTACTCAGCAGATAGATCAACGATGGGGCAAATCGAAATTTTAACTTATGCTCGAAAAAAACTTAAAAGAATGAGTGAAGCGACAACAGACGAAATGACACAATATGGTGAAGGGAGAGACGTAGACAGCGGCGAGAGCAGACGCAAAAGAGATGAATGATGGGATATTGTGAAGAGATAGAACGAAATATTATCCATCTATCGATCTATCAATCTATCGATCTCTTTAAGTCTCATTTCAATCACCCTCATTCTCAACATATCGGTCAGTCTGCCCTTCGGTATATCTATCTCCCATTTCAGGCTGTTTATATCTGTCTATCTCTATATCAATCTATTGAAGTCCTATATTTTTTCCTTCTCTTTTTCTACTTCTCTTCAAACTCTCTCTCTCTCTCTCTCTCTCCCTCTCTCTCCCCACTTTCTCTCTCTCTCTCTCTCTGTACATATCAATGTGTTTATTTTGTAGGTTTCCTATCGTTTGTTTTCAATCTGATCATATCTATCTATCTATCTATCTATCTATCTGTTTTTCATCCTTCTATTTATCTCATTATCCCCGCTCTATTTAAATTTTTCTTTCCTTTTTTATATATCTCTCAGTTATCCTATCAACCATTTTCAGTCTGTTCATAACTATCTAGCGAGCTATTAAAGTCCTATCTCTCTCGATTTCTCTCTGTCTCTTTTTCTCTCTCAATTTATCACTTTACATATCTGTATTTTACGTTAATTTTCCTTTCTACCATTTTCAGTCTAATTATATCTATCAATCTGTTCAAATCTTCTCCCATATATACATATATATATATATATATATAATGTGAATTTGAGCGGATTTCAATCCCAGCTTACCTACGTATCTAGCCTCACTGGAGAGTTGTGATACTACAAACAGTCTCTCTGTAGATGAACATATATATATATATATATATATATATATATATATTGACAAAATCAGAGAGAATGGCTTCGAACTGACGAAGAAAAAAAGCAGAAGGTACCCCGCAAAAACAATTACCGACGCCGACTACGCCGATGACATAGCGATACTGGCAAATACACCCGACCAAGCCGAAACACTACTGCATAGTTTGGAACGAGCAGCCGCAGGCATAGGCCTCTATGTTAATGCACACAAAACGGAATATATGTGCTACAATCAAACGGGGGACATCTCCACTCTAGAAGGAACCCCTCTTAAACTAGTTGACTAATTCACTTACCTAGGAAGCAGCGTCGAATCAACCGAAAAGGACATCGAAACAAGGTTAATGAAAGCATGGACAGCTATCAATAGGCAATCGATTATATGGAAATCAGACTTAACCGATAAAATGAAACGCAGTTTCTTCCAGGCAGCAGTCACATCAATACTGCTATATGGCTGCACTACATGGACGCTAACAAAACGGCTGGAGAAGAAGCTAGACGGCAATTACACAAGAATGCTACGTGCAATCTTAAACAAGTCCTGGCGACAACACCCCACAAGACACCAACTGTACGGCCACCTGCCCCCTATCACGAAAACTATTCAAGTTAGACGAACCAGACATACAGGAAACTGCTGGAGAAGCAGGGACGAACTCATAAGAGATGTACTCTTATGGACCCCCACACATGGCCGTGCAAAAGCAGGACGACCAGCAAGAACATACATTAAGCAGCTATGTGAGGATACGGGATGTTGTCCTGAAGACCTACCTAGGGCGATGAACGATAGGGAGGAGTGGCGAGAGAGGGTCAGGGATATCCGTGCTACCAGCGCGATATGATGATGATATATATATATATAATCTGAACAGAAAATGCAAGGGGTAGGAGTGTCTATTTTGAGTGCTCTATGTCAATGGCTATCGAAGTATAATTAATTTAGGGTTAAAAATTCATCAAAACTCATCATGAGGAGCCCAAAAATTCTTTTTACATGAAACGAAAAAGAAAAAATTCATTTCGTTGGTGTCATAATGAATTTATTTCTGGTCGTGATGACCATCATCAAATCTTACACGAAAAAAGAAAACAAAAACTTATATAGCTTCCAGCAAGAATAGAATTTTTTAAAATATAAATTATTTAATTAAAATAATTTTTTGATCAAAATAATTTTTTGATATATTTTTATATCAATTAAATCCAGAAAAAATTTATTGTAGTGAGGATATGATATCTATTATTATTTTTTTATTCATACAGGGTTTATACATTCCTTTAAATAAAAACTAAAAAAACATACCACTAATTTAAATACAACTGAAAATTAAAAAACATATTTCCGAAAAAATTGAATCAATCAGTCTTTCTCTCACTAATCGGACAACTCACGATAGCGAGCCAGCTATAAAACTTAAAAGAAAATACTAAAGTGCCTGTGTCTGTTGTTTTTCTGTCTATGTCCCTTCTAGCTACCTATACCAATGTCGATGATACATCTTTCTCTCTCTCTCTCTCTCTCTCTCTCTCTCTCTCTCTGAAGTGGCAAGCCTCTAAAATAAGTTGACAAGTTCACATAGATTGACAGTAAAATCTCATCTACTGATACGAATGTTAATATACGCCAAATGGAGATGTGAATTGCTATCGATAGCTTATCAATCATTTGGATGTCTAATCTATCCGATAAAGTACAAGGAAATTTCTATCAAAGCTATAGCTGTATCAGTATACTTCTATGGATGAGACACATAGATGCTGACAATACGCATTGAGAAAAGGCTGGCTGAGAACTACAGAAGAATGTTACGAGCTATTTTAAACAAATCTTGGAAGCAATACCCCGAAAAACAACAGCTGTACGGCTCCTTACCTCCCATCTTAAAAACCATCTTAGTAAGACGAATAAGACATGCATACCTTTGTTGGAGAAAGAAGAATGAACTTTTATCTGACGTTTATCAAAGGACTCCTACACATGGACGTGTTAGTTTTAGCTGACCAGCAAGAATTTATTTACATCAGCTCTATACGGAGACAGGATGAAGTTGGGAAGACCTGCTAGGAGCGGTGGATGATAGGAACGGAGAGAGAGAGAGAAAAAGAGCGAGATAGATAGCGAGAGAGAGATATAGTCAGCGAAATCCATGTGGTCAGCAAGTTTTGATAATAATGATATATATATATATATATGTATATATATGCCAACTAAGATATAGCCCAGTGAATGTAGGTTTCCAATAAACCGATGTGAGGAAAGAGGAATCACATCTTTCAACTAACACATCCAAAAATGGTAGTTTATTATTATTTTCTTCTTCCATGTTAAATGTCAAAGAAGAGTGTAACTCATTCAATACATCGAAGAATAATAATGCATCGTTAGGTGATCAAAAGGAAACAAAAGTCTCATCCACGTAACGTAAGTAAATGAAGGGCTTAGGAAACCTTTCAAACAAATGTTTTCTTGGAACCCAACAAAAATATTAGCTAGAATGGGGCCCAGAGGGGTACCCATACCAATGCCCTCAATCTGGTGGTACACGATCTCATTAAAACTAAAACACACTGACTTTGTGGCAATACCCAGGAAAGGGAAAGGCAATAGTAGATGGACCACGATACAAAATATCAGCGCATATAGATATTGTCTTATCCAAAGGAATGTTCGTGAAAAGGAGACCAGAAATTGGGACAGATTACCTACGGGAAGACGACGGAAAATGGAGGAAAATGTCAAAGAGTCCTTCACACAACACCCGGAATAAAATTCTAAAACAGGGTTAAAGACTTCAACTAGCCATTTAGCCAAAGAATGCTGGGCAGAATGGCACATATAAAGAATAGGACCCAGAGGAATACCCAGTTTATGAATTTTTGACTATCCATACATTCTTGGTCTCTGCGAACCTACTGGACGAATAAACTCATAGATCTATATATATATATATATATATATATATATATATATATATATATATATATATTCATTTATATATATATATATATATATATATATATATATATACATATGCTTGTTTCCTTCGATTTCTCTATCTATCTATCTTTATATCTTCGACATATATTACATAAAATAGCTTATATCTATCTGTGGATCTTGGCTACATATCCGTATTTAATAATAATTAGCCAAAGGGAAATTTTGATTATTTTATTAAAATAGTTATTCACACTTATACAACTTTCGTTTTTAGTTTTCGAGATAAGAAACAGTCATTTTTCGTCATCATACAAGAAAATATATTTTTCGGTAAATATACGGATTTTAAAAATTATTAGCAGTGAGTTAAGTTCTAACTGATTTAAGAAATGCAGTTCTGCATTTAAATTACCCTAGTTGGGTGAATTCTTTACAAAATAAGGAAGAATATTGCAAGTGCTGAGAGAATTTTGAATATGTTATACTCACCCACAACAATGCAGTCCCTGGAAAGAACAGGTGCAGCGTTTGCAAGTATTTAAATCAGTGAAATGACTGTTCGGCTTGAGTTTCATTCCATTGTATTCGCAAAAGGCCGTCATCTTTTGCGACCCTGAAAATAAACGAGATGCTAAAAAAGATTTCTTGATTGATTGATTTTAACAGCATGACAACCCGTCAGGCGTTGTCCTATCGCTACATGTTAGGGAATCGCGTTCATCATACATTTATATTTTCTAGGGTCAGTTGAAAAGTTCAGAGGCTGACAAAGATAGTTTCATGGAAGGTGACCAAATGAGGCTTATTTATTTAAATTGACTTCCATGTGATTAAACACTTCTTAGATTAGTGTTGCTGTCTTTGGATCCTATTGGTAAAAAATTCAGCGGCAACAGATATGACGTCATAGTATGAACATTTCAGCCTACCCTCGCATATTTTGGTGAAGATGTTAAGAGATTTTTTATGATATATTAAAATCCTCTGGGATTGTTTTCAAATAATCACCTTGCATTGTATGAATTATGGCTACACTTATAATGTCCCTTTATTTTAAGTTGACAACGACTGCCATACTTCATTGCACGAATCTCATTCATCCATTAAAAATATCTACACTCATTAATTGTTATGGGGACATATCCTACCATACCCAAAGAAGGACTCGTCCAACCGAAACATATTCTCCGAGCTTAGCTCGCTCAGGGGAGACAACTTCTCATTCCTTACGAGACATTTGACAGACGGACTGCAAGCCGAGCACGGCTAGTATTTCCTTTGTATGACTTCCTTTTTCTGATAATACAATCACGTTGACCTATCACCCGTTGTTTGAGTTGTTCTTCCACCGGTCTTATCTGAAGACCACAACACTAATATTATGTTGGCATCAAGGAAAAGATGTTATACTTTTTCAGCAAACTTTTCACTCAATAAATAAGATAATTCAAACTAAAAATTTTCAGTTTTTATTTCTTTGAATAAAAATTGAAAATTTGTACTTCAAGTTTTCTATATATACAATTTTCTTATATATATATATATATATATATATATATATATATATATATTCTTAGGCATTTGATTAGAACATGGGGTAATATTAGCCTGCTATATTTTGGAGAACATCTTTTCTTAGCGGTTAGTACTGCCAAATATTCTCTTAACTTGCTGGCTGTATAATAGAATATTGGGGAATCATCTAGATGGATGTGGCTATTATAAAAATCGGGGATATGTCAAGCAAGAAATTTTGGCTTTAAATTTTCTGAACACTGAAGATCAATGAGTTCCAATAGCAGCTTTGTCCCGCCACCCGAGGCTGTAGAATACACCGACTGCACCGACTGAGGATGAGGTTACAATAATGTTGGAGCTTTGAGAAATGTGAGTACCCATTCATTGCCATCGCTTCCAGGTCCACTCTGGTCTGGAGTGGGAACACCAGATTGGGTCCTATCTATGGGTAAAATAGAATTAAATGCATACTTTTGCTGGACTAAATTACTTGAAATAGAACTGTTTTGACATGTAAACAGTGTACTTATGCTAACTGAAATGTTTGAAATAGAAGTGTTTTGACTGCAGCTGTAACAAGAATTTCAACAGTCATTATTATAAGTTGAATGATCATAATTTGGTTGTGATTACAATACGCTGAGAGTATTCTCTGAAGAGGGGTAAGATAAACCAAAAAATGGTGTTTTGAGTATGACACTAAACTGCATCAAATGGTGAGGCTCCATTTCTGGAGTTCCGGGTAGAGTAAAGTACCTTTTCATGAACTTCACTTAGCTTAAAAATTCTAAATAGTTTTCATTCAGGTGACAGACATCTACTAAAATCGAAGGAGATTCTTTTTTTTTTTTACAAAAAGGGTTACTTCTGTTTTACTTACATTTGTATTTAGCGATAGACGATACCTGAATCGAACAAGTGGATGAGGCGGAGTTGATGGCCAAAACCAAGACGAGGCAGACAAGCACGATCTTCATGTTTTACTTCGTTCTTTACAGTTGTAGGACAAAAAAGAGATGAGAATAAGTTTCGTTTCAAACGTAAGTGATGATGAAAACACTTCTACTGACTGATTAGAATAATTGAACCCTTTTTATTCTGTTCCAGATGAACAGGTGCATGCATATTATTGATTTTTGTTTCTTAATGTTTTTACTTATTCATCTATATTTTCGTTTACAGGTTAATTATCTTGCTCTTCCTTTATCTTATATTGATTTATTCCTGTTTTATAGAAATTCCTTATGTTCAAAGGTTTACTATTTTTCTTCGACCGTCCCACACATACCACATTGTCCAAAGGGTCGGCCTGCTCCTGTTATGTATAATTCAAAATGTATTATTACTATTTTACTCTTTTGAGAGCTTTTCACATCAGTTTTACTTAATGGTTTTCCACTGGAATCTTAATGATACCAAGTCTCCTCAACTTTCCAGGACTCTACTTTGTATTTTGACCGATCTCAAAAAGTGTTTGAATGGTCTCAACTCGAATATGGGAATTTCAATTTCTTGCACAATTCCCAGTGAATCACATTCCGCAACTCTTTTGTGCTAATTTACTGCATTCGCTTATTATCATTTCATTTCTATTACCAATTAATCTCATCTGCCTTTTTGTTGTATTTTCTCAGTTTTTGCTATCATATAGTTAGTCCTTATGGCGTTCCTTTTCTTTTTGTGCTGCTATCCGAAGAAATCTAGTTTTTTTTTTAAATTTTGTATGCTTTCTCCTCCCGGACAGTTTCAGGTTGGTGCTGATACACATGTCAGTATGATCAAATTTCAGTTTTTTGCATAATTCCCAGTAGATCACCTTCTCCACCCAATCGGGTTTAGTCTTATATTCTTTTTCCGTTCGTTTCCTATATTTGCTTAATACGTGATGAATGATTTCGTCTATATCACTACATAACCCTCACATGCAATTCTGTTACATATAATCTATTTTCTCTTTAACATGGTTGGTCCTAATGACGCTGTTTGTGCTGCAATCAGAAGAGATTCAGTTTCTTTCTTAGAGTTTCCCATTCTTAGCAATTTCCAAGTGTTCACTTGTAAGATTTCGCTCGTTCGTCGCTTGAGATATCCACCCAGTTGTTTTTCTTCCCATTTCTGTTTCGTAGTTATTGTTGTTCTGTTAATCTTTATGTTGCTAGTGCTGTTTTCTTACTGCAGTGAGTCTTTTTTGCTCTTTATTATATAGTTTCGAGTCCTTGTATTACTGGATTTTCATCTGTGGTGAGCCATCTTACTCTTCTTTTCTTCATTCAAATAGTCTATCTGTGTCACCATTCGGACGTATGGCCTAATGCAATGTCATTATCTTTTTTGTTCTCTGGTCCATTTGATGTTCTTCCTCGTCAATTTCAAGAATGATCCCGAGTATCTTACAAGGAGGACAGCCAAGGTATTAATCCTATTGATGAGATTCTTGTTGCAGATTTCTGTTTTGAGTTGCTTTCTCATTCGTCTTTTCATTTTTTTTTTTATTTCCACTCGTTTGCAACCACGTCCAATATTCCCAAGTATTTGAAATTTTTTCCGTTTGTTCAGATTGTTTCTGGAATTGGAAGTTCTTTTTGTTCTGTCCTTTATTGTTTTCGGATTTTCATTAATATCAATTTTTTTCTCATCAACATTAAATGGTGGTCTTTACTGGAGCGACTGCAAGTCTCCTCAGAGGTCTCCAGAACCCTTTTGAGTATTCTAGCTGATCTTAATAATTTTCCTGTGGGCATTTTCTTGAAGAGAATAAGAAAATTTGAATTGAGTATCTTTACCAGAAAAAACTGTTTGTAAAGGAAGCTAAAATAAACCAGAAATTTCTTTTTAAGTTGTTAAATGAAATGTGTTTATTTTATGTGCTGACACCTTAAATTATTCCTTTTCGCAACAATTTTACTGAAAAAGTTCCACATTGATGGCAGGGCTTTGAATACTCTGACTGCAGAGAGTAAAGATCCCCATCAAAAAAGAGGTGTTTTACGTTTAACACTAAACTGCATCTGATAGAGAGGCTTCAATTCTGGAGCTCCCTAGAGTGTTGAGCCAGTCCTAGCATAGCCATTAATCCCAGGTTGACTTTGGCCTACAGTGATAGTACTTGTTAGGGTCCCAACTAGCAATCTCTGTAAATTATTTAATGCTAAAGCCTTCCTTAAGGAAGAACAGCAGTGATGCTATTTAACATATTACTGAGAGGATAAGGGGTTCATACCTTCCTCAAAGATATTAGATCGATAGCGAACGTATTAGCGCAGCTAGAGTTTGAAATCGTTCACTCCGATGTCGCAGTCGATCTGAGTAGGAGATAATAATTATTATTCGTTTTGGTTTGGTTTCTCTGTTTAATGGTAAATCAAACTTCGTGGGAGAAATGGTTTCATGTATTGCTATTTAACAGTAATATATGATTTTAATCATTTGTTTGCGCTTTCAAATATTTCTTACACAGATAGTTTTATTTGCACACAGTTAAATGGTTTCAAGCATTCCTCTGCAACACTAACAATTCATCAGTTAGAATATACGGACTTTTCCCTTTATCTTTATGGCTATACTCACAAAGTGTCCACCGATGCATCCTTCGGTCTTCTTCAGCTGTTTCTGTTGAAGTCGGGAGCCTTCGAAGAACTTCGAACTGTACACATTATCTAATCTACGGGATGTAGCTCGTTCTTATTCCCTTAACCAAGGCTAGGTACAAGTGTTAAGCTATCGGAAATATTCCTTATAATTTACCTTTAGTGGGAATTGAACCTGAAATCTCCAGATGATTTCACCAACAAGCGCTTTTCAACCAAATAGTTCCGTTGTTCAATGTGTCTAGCAAGAACACACACTGTAGCTTTACACTTGTACCCGTTCATGGTTAACGGAACTAGAACTATATACTCTCGTGGATTAAAGAAACGGGTTCATGTCGAAGTTCTGTGCTGGCTTACGAGTTAGGCATGAAACACCTGAGGAAGGCCGAAAGATTCTCAGGCAGAAATGTTTTGAGTCTATCAATGAAGATGAAGTCGAAATATTCTCAGTGACAAAAAGTTTTCAGCTTTATCACAGAAATTTAGACAAATACTTGCGATTCAATTTTACAAATGTCATTTGTTTGCACACAGTTAAGTAGCCAAACAGTTCTATTTGAGCCATTGATGGGGCTCTAACAGAGATTAATACTCCGCTGTGAGTGGACCCTGGAGTCCTGGCAATGAAGAGCTACTTCACATTCTCCAAAGTTGCAGAACTGGAGACTACCCATTAGGTTATTTAGCATTATATCCTTGGCATTTGCTGGAAACTACACAAGAATGCTACGTGCCCTTTTGAATAAATCCTGGAAGCAAACACCTCAAAACAGCAGCTGTACGGCCACTTACTTCCTATCTCACTACCACCTAAGTGAGACAAAAAGACATTCTGTGCATAGCTGGGGAGAGTAAGGACGAACGTAGAAGCGGTATTCTCATGTGGAGTCCTTCTACCAATGGACACACCAGTATTGGCTCACCAGTAAGGACTCACGTACATCAGCTCAGTCAGTGGATGAAGTCTTGGGAACCTGCTGGTGGCGATGGAGATACAGACACAAGACGTGAGAGAGAGAGTGAGAGAAAGAGAGAGAGGGAGGAAGGGAAAACTCCATGCTATCAGAATTACTTCAATATATATATATATATATACGTGGTGCATTCAATACGTTTCCAGTTTCAGTATGTTATTGCTATACATCTTATGAAATGACAGACCAATTTTTATGATTTCAGGTTCAAATCAACAGCTACAGCAGGAATTGGAATACACCCTACTAAACACTGATTGTCACACCTGGTGAATTTCAAAAATGTAATCTGGACGTAAGGACACATTAAAAGAATAATATGCACTAAAATTCTGTTTTAAACTTGGAAAAAATGCCACTGAAAGTATGGAATGCTTCAGACAGCTTTTGGAGCATGTTGCATGAATCGAGCATCAGTTTTTGAGTGGTATAAGAGATTCAAGGAGTGCAAGGAGTCTATGAGGGATGTTGCGAGGTGTGGGAGGATTAAGGAAGTCAATACACCAGATATGATTGGCCAAAGGGTTAGGCTTAGGGTTACTATGTTGAGGTTTTAAGGGAGTTCAGGAAGAGATTTCGTCTGAAGAGGCCAGCACTCTTCAAATTGGGTCAGTGGCATTTCCGCCAAAGCAATACACCAGTCAACAACTCCATCCTTGTCACAGACTATGTGACGAAGATAGGCAGCAAGACAGTTCCTCAGCCTCCCTATAGTCCAGACCTTGGTCCCTGTGACTTTTATTTATTCCCTAAGCTCATAGGCTGTCGTTATGAGACAATGGAGGAGATGAAACAAAGGCTGTGACAAAGGTCATTGACACGCTCACACAAGACGACTTCAATGGGGTCTTCCAGAAGTTGTTTGAACGACACAACAAGTGCATTGCAGCCGGAGGAGATTACTTCAAAGTGGACTAGAGTTTCATGTGTGTACTATCAATAAAAGTGCCCATGAGAAAAAAGTCTGGAAACTTATTTAATGATCCTCGTATATATATATATATATATATATATATATGAAAGTCATACATATAATATATTGATATACAGTAAGAAAAAGATTAGGTTCCTTAGCATACGCTAAGCAATAAGTTTAGGACAATGTAAAATATGAATTTAAACCAACTGTACTTCGCGTGAAATTAACCCTCTGTCACATCCAGCTTGTTGCAGAGAGGTCGAGTAAATATTCATTGATTAAACCATTAGTGTTTCTTATAACTGTTTTATAAAGTTAAAATGTAGTTCAAAGGTGTTGCATTAAGTGATCGATTCTACCCTCCTAAAGATTTGCAAGATCGATCCCCCATCATGTGCATCATATGCAACATGTGTGAGTTTTGTTTCTTAAACAAAAGTCAGGATCAAGTTTTAGCGATCAGGTTAAGAGGTACAATTTAGAAAAGAATACAGTTCAATTTAATGTATTATTATTATTGAAGGCAAAAAATGAATTAATGTTTGATTATTTACGCGCTGTGAAAAAATTTAAAATTGAAACTGAGATTATCATTCCGAAAGACTGCAATGTTTAACTGGTCAACCATGGTTGCTTTTCGTTGCTTTTCAACCATGGTTGCTTTTCGTTCATACTTTATATATATATATATATATATATGTGTGTGTGTGTGTGTGTGTGTGTGTGTGTGTGTGTGTGTGTGTGTGTGTGAGAGAGAGAGAGGGAGAGAGAGAGGGAGGGAGAGAGAGTGAGAGAGAGAGTTTTTTATCTGAGGGCACACACTGCTAAAAACAATACACAGGAAACGCCAAATGTTCTTGTAGCAGAAATCATATTAAAGTCACTTTAAAACACTTCAATACCAGAAAATAATTTTCGTTCAACGAATGAACATGCTACGTTAGTAGTGCAATATTTGTAACTTCATTTTTGAGGTGTCAGCTCTTTACAGAAATATAAGTGACGATAATCGAAGTAGAGAACAATAAAAAAATTAGTAACCCTTGTCTATTGACTTATCCCTCTCAATCAACTGATTATATATATATATATATATATATATATATAACCAAACCGATATATATATATATATATATATATATATATATATATATATATATATATATAGTTGTTTGGTTTGGTTTGGTCTGTTTGTTTGGTTTTGTTTTATTTTTTTATTTAGTAGCATATCAATCTTCGCAGGTTACTTAGTGCGCCTAAGATATTTCTATAACAAAACAGTTTTTTAAGATGGAACTGGCAGGATACGAAAGTCTATACCTTTCCCAAGACATTTGATCCCCAAGTGAATACTAGAGCACGACTGAGCTTTGAACTCACTTACTAGGATTTTACAGTTTAGCACGTTACCTACATATCAGCCGGACTCCCTATATATATATATATATATATATATATATATAAGAAGGATGATACTGATCGCACTTTATATATCATTATCATCATCATGTCGCACTAACAGCACGGGTCTCCCTGACACTCTTGCCACCCGTCTCTATTGTCCATCGATCCAGGGACTTCTTCAAGGCTATATCCTACATCAGCACACAGCTGTTGTATATAGGTTCTAGCTGGTAATCCAATTTTTGCTCGTCCACGTGAAGGGGTCCACAGGAGTGTATCGCTTACGAGTTCGTTCTTACTTCTCCAGCAGTGTCCCGCATGTTTGGTTTGTCTAACTTTGTTAATTTTTGTGATGAGTGGTTGGTGGCTGTATAGTTGCTGCTTCTTTAGGTGTTGCCTCTAGGAATTATTCAGTATTGCTTACAACATTCTCGTGTAATTGCCGTCAAGCTTTTTCTTACGTTTTGATGGCCTCCATGCAGTTCCTTCATATAGCAGTATCGATACGACAGCAGCTTGGAAAAAACTGCTCTTTATTTCATCGGTCAGGTATTACTTCAATGTGACCGATATCCTATCGTTAACTGTCCATGCGTTTGCCAGTCGCGTCTTGACGTTTTTCTCGGTTGATGAGTCACTGCTTGGTGAACTTGTCCACTAGTTTCAAAGGCCCATTATTTAGTGAGGTGATGTCGCCTCTTTGATCAAAGCACATGTATTCCATCTTGTCAGTGTTGAAATAAAGGCCTATGCCAGCAGCTGCTCGTTCCAGAGTATGTAGCAGGGATTCGGCTTGGGCAGGTGTATTTACAGAAGTACTATGTCATCGGCGTAGTCCGCGTCCGTAATTGTTTGTGCGGTGTATCTTTGCTTCTTTCCTTTGTCAGCTCGAAACCATTATCTTTCACCAAATCGGTAGACGTTTTAAGCACGTAGTTCAGGTAGATAATGAACAGGTATGGGGCTAATGTGTCTCTTCGTAACATACCTGCTACAATGCTTTTAAGTAGTCTGTGTCTCCATCCGGAGAGCGGCTTTACCTTTCGTGATTATATAGCATCATTTTGACTGCGACGGTTTATTTGGGAAGGCTGTAGGCGAGAAATATTTGTTCCATCTTCCTTCTGTGTATGAAATCATAAGCTTTTGAAAAGTCGACAAATAATATGGTTGAGTCAAGTTTTATTGCACGCATACTAAGAATTCGACGGATAATCAAAATTTGTGATGTAGAGGATCGATTTCTCCAAAAGCCATTTTGGTTCTTCCTAAGTATCTTCTGAATTTTGGGTTCTATTCTGTTGCATAGTAGAGCATTGTAGATATTGGCCGCTATGGATGTAAGAGTTATACCTTGGTAGTTCTCGGCTATTCTGAGGTTGCCCCTCTTAGAGAAAGGGACGATGCATCTTTTAGTCCATCCCTCTGTTGTGTTTTGATTATATACGGCATTACAGTGTCGGTGCAGTATGTCATCGTATTCGTTGTTCTTCTATACTTCTGAGGCCATTTTATCAAGTCCTGCTGCTTTCCTATTTCTAATTTTTCTTAGTACTGAGTCATGTTCTTCTTCAAAGTGGTGGCAAATCAAACATATATATATATATATATATATATATATTGATTTTCGCAAATATGTTACGCTTTAAAATAAATTTCAAACACTAATTATGTAGCATAGTTTTGAAACAAATCTCTACAAAGTGTCATAGAATGTTAAGAGTTTTATCTTTTTTCGTTTCATTTTGAAACTGAACATTATTCAAAAGATACATCATCACGTATTAACACTGACCTGATGATGGTTTAATATAAAAACTGAAACGTTTAACGTTTGCAAACTATTGAACTAAGAATAAAATAATAATCTAAATACGTTGTTTTTCATATTTGCTATATTCACACATTCACATTCCGGTAGCTTAATGTCAACAATGCGAGATTTCAGCCTTGAAGCAAGTGAGTTCAAAGTTCACTTTCGCACAAATACTTTTTGGAAACGTATGCAACTCGTTATCCTCTCAACTTTGGGTTAAATGGTATATCTACTGCTCTTTTTATGTAAGAATAGCTTTGATATTAAATTATCCACGATGGTTGATATGCCAAACACATTCTAACCCAAAACACTCACATAATTATATACACGCTTGAGTACGTGTATAGGACACATGCCATTATTGTTTTTTGCTGTACATCTTTGGGTTATGATGTCCATGATGTTTTGAAGCTCTCTTCAATTTTCTTGCAAGATTCTACAAGACCATATATGTTAGTTTTTTGAATTTCTTAGATGAAGCTTGATGATATTTATCATCCAGTTTCCTATATTGTAACACGGAAACAGTTAGGATTGAACCGGCAACCTTCAGATAATTGTCACTTAGGAAAACAAAAGCGATAACCGTTACGCAATGTGCTCAGCAGGAATATGAATAAAATAAGAAAAATGAAGTCAACAGTCCGAAAACTCTGAATGATTAAACCGTATATTTTATTAGCAACCAATAGAAATGTATTTTTTCTTACTTAGTTAATCAAAATATTGAACAGTATGTAAATGTTTGCATATATATATATATATATATATATACCTAAATGACTAGCTACTTAGTTGCATATATATATATATATATATATATACACACAACTAAATAGTCACCTGTCGTGCAATGTTCTATACAGTCCCACGGGCAAAGTTTTTCGAATCCTGATCGTATATTGTTACGCCGCCATGTGCAAAGCGGGCTTGCAGGGTGCTGTTCTTTCCCATCAAGTCCACCAGTTAACGCAGAGCACCGACGTTGGCTGTGGTTTGCCAAACGCTATTTAATATCATAGATATCACCAACTCCCAAAATCCACTATGCGAGTTATAGTTGAGGTATTATGAGTAAACATAGGTAACTGGCAAGCTTTCCCCCTCATATACAAGGTCTTCGTCAAATACAATTCTTCACAATAAAAGAAGGACTTTGAATAGCCGTTTTTGGGTTAACAAGATTAATAACAATATTCTTTTGTTGCATAAAGGAAAGAAACAAAAAAAAACAAAAAACAATTCAGGTAAAAGTCAGGAGGGAGAATGTCTTTATGTATCTGGGAGGAGCCTTCACTAAAATATCCGTATCCTGGACTAAGCCCACATAAAATATCTTTATCCCTGGATGGGTCTTCCATAAAATAGCTGTTAATGGCGGAAGGTGAGAAGGTAGTTCAATAACGATAGAGACGATCCGCTTTCCTGCAGACTATTGGATTTAATGGCAGAGATCATGCTCGAAATCTCAAGTTGATTATTTCAGTATAAGTGCAGCAGGATAAAACTGAATATACTTAAATTGTATGTTCACTTAGTTGGAGATTTTGTGGCATTTATTCTCTTCTCTTTTTCCTCTCGTTATTGTGTTTCCATGCCACGTTGGTAGAAGGATACACGTCTTATTTCAGATAAGACCAGGATTAATAATTTTTCCTCTTCTCGTGGACAAGTCTGTTCTTTGGGTATTGGTTTAACAAGGCTTACCATACCTCGGAGTGCTGAGTTCAATCAAATGATAAGCTTCTTCTTTTCTATGCGTTCTCTGCTCGGCATTAATTTGGAATTTGGGTTTCTTTCATATCCCAAATTATATTGTTGGTTTTTCAACGAAAAAAGGCAACTCCTTATGCGTCTTCATCCTGTGAAGAATGAACAGCTACTAACTCAGTTCCTGTAGTTTAAAAATTCACCATGAGTTAATTTTTTTGGTGGGCTCTTCCTCGGTACCAATCATGGTCGAAGGCCTGCCTCTCCGCCGACAAACACATGGCTAATAGAGAGTGAGGCCCTCCCACGCCCATATCACCCTGAAATGAGCGGGTGGGAGAGAGAGACAGCCTCTCTTTCCATTATTCTGCTTACTACTATCTTCCGCTGATTCTTGCTTGTTACCATTGTCGGCTGCTGACGGCCAAATGTATTAGGGTGTCATATTTCCTCGTTACAATATTCACAAGTATTTTATGTTTCCACGAATATTCCTTTCAGGCACAACGTGTAATCACATCACCTAGTGCGATAATACCAACCCCAGTGGATATATACCACAGCTTTAAATGCTTCGCCGCAAACTAGCACGTACCAAAATATTGTAAAAGCTTTCTGGCATTCATCTATTGATTCATATCTAATTTTGTCTCAATTGGGTCTAGAATGCAGATATGTCAAACAACCAATGCATAATACCAGTAGTCAATAAAAAGGGGACCATCATCGACGTGTATATCTCAATTCTGCCTCCCACAGAGTATAATTAAAAACAGGCTAATTCTTTAAAAACGTAAAGAAACACTCACATTGACATCACACTCAGGTCCACTCTTATTGATAATATTTGTTCATGGTTTAATCAGGGTCATTTTCCTCATTTTTTTTTTTGTTTTTGCATATTCAAACCCGACATTGAACCACATATCGCAGCAACTCACCAGTACTATGACTACTGTATATATATATCGTCATTTTCATTATCAAAGAGTACTGTCTGCGCGGACTCGTTTGAATATCTCTCTCTCTCTTTCTCTCTCTCTTTCTCTCTCACCCCCATCCGATCTTATTGGTCACAACACTTGGGAAGTCCTAGGAACTACATCTAGTGTCCGCACAGAGCAGTCAAAGATACGTCTTTACTGGTCAGCCAAAACTAGTGTGTCCTAGTGAAGGAGTCCACCGAAGAACATCGCTTATGAGAAAGTTCTTACTCCACCAACAGGGCTTAACTTGGATGGTTGTAGAGATAAGAGGTAAGTGGCAGTACAGATTCTTTTTTGTGGTGTGCTGCTTCAAGGACTTTGTCCGACATCATTGCGGAGTTTTCATCAGGCATTTTCTCCTTGCGTTTCGTTAAATTTCAAGTCGTGGAACACTACAATATCATTAACACGGCTATAGCTTTGGAGAATTGTCGTTTTATCTAATCATGTTAGATTTCCATACGGCTGTTAACTTACGAATATCAATGCTTTACGTATGCGTACGTTGATATTTTTTCCGTGGGTGAGATATTGCTACCGAGGTATATATATTGGTCTGCTAATTTCAAAGGCTTAGCTTTAGGATGTTTAAGAAGGAGGAACTATTTTTTGATATTTCAGCTATTTTGACATATCACCAAAAACATCAGCAATTAACAAAAATGGCCGACTTGAGCTCTTTTCATTCTGTGTTAACAAATCTTATGAAATTTATCAAGAAAACGAATTACTCTCTTTTTCTAGTGATTTCTAGATTGTGTAATATAACGTTAAATAAGTATCGTTCTTTAATGACAGACAAACTGACACAGCGCAAACAAAAGGATGCTTGAATGAGCCTAGCGCTTGACACAGACAATTCAACTGCTGAATACTATCATTTCTAAGTACAACGGAGTTATGTGACAAATACTGAAGCAAAAGAATTTCTCGCTGAAATGCAACTAGCGCCGTTCAAAATCTAAATACGGATCATCATGTTCCTTCCTTTTCAATGATAACCATCGCACCACATGCACCGGTGTGGGTGTGCATATATATATATATATATATATATATATATATATATATATATATATACACCTACACACGCCTATGAATGCAGAAGTAACATTCATGTATAAATGATTATATAAATATGAATGTATATATATATATATATATAAGCACACAAACACACAGACACAAACTAATACACCCACCAATGTATATATGTACACACATGTATGCAGGGTGAGGTGGATAAATTATCACTGTTTAGATCATTAATTTCACGCATGGGTTTTGATAAGTCTACGTTTCATCAAACATGAGTCAATCTGGCTCTGTCTACGAGGCAAACAGTACCAGGTGGCAATTCTCTCTTTCAGAAATATAGAAACAGACTACTCTATTACTTGGCCAGACATGCCAATTGCAGTTAGAGAATACACTGACTACATCACTACAGAGGTATAAGACTCCTCCCCACTCAACGAGTTTACTAGATATGACACCAAACAATCCAATGGTGAGGCTCCAATGAGAAAGAGCCATGGTGACTTTATCCTTTCATTCATCCTCCCACATGGCATCACAATCAATACGGACGCCTCCATCAAGGCCTGCAAGATATAGTAGTACCCTGGATCAAGAGGTTTGACTGTTAGAAAAACAGTAACAGGACTCTGGGCAATGCAACACAAGCAGGAGAATCCAGTGTTACCAGTGTAAATATTTCTACGACCATATCACCTCTAACCCGTGGCCGCCTAACTCTCCAGAATGCAGCCACTTTGATTATTCTGTGTGGGCTGTGGTTAAGCAAGAGATGAATAAAACTCCTTGCAACACCAAAGATAAACTTCATGTAGGCAAAATGGAAGCATTTACCAATTTAAACGAGCATTCCGTCGAAAAGAATTCTTTATTCATCTTACCTGTAGTTGGGATTGAACTTGCAACCCCCATACTTACACAAACTCAACACTGGTATCCAGTCATTGTTAACAGAATTAAAACAGTCTACCCACTTAGATCAAAAGGGTTCAGTTCGAGGTTCTGTTTGGGATCCAGAGTTCGACATGAAACACCTGAAGATCGCTGAAGGATATATCAGCCGAAACTTTGAGAATGTAACGATAAAAATGTTGACAATAGTCTGAATATTCTAAGTAATAACAATTATCAAACTTCATCTAAGAAATTTAGACAAATAACACCGAAAAATAATCATATATCCATTTCCTAATATAAGCATGTACATACATACATATATACATATATACATTCTGAGGGAAGTGACAATATATATGTGCATATGCGTACGTGAAAAAAGGGCAAGAAAGAGAGAGAGAGAGAGAGAGAGAGAGAGAGAGAGAGAGAGAGAGAGAGAGAGAGTGAAAAAACAAAACAAAACAAAAAACTACAAAAATACTGATTAATTAAAATATTCTTTATTTCATTAAAAGCTTCGAGTTAGAAATCATCATTTACTAAACATAGTTTGTCACAAAGCCTGAAATATAGGCACTTAGTGAGAATTGAACTCCTTAACAACAAGCTGCTTGTATAGCTCGTTTATCATTACATTAAGAGAAAAAAAAAGACTCGTAAATTTAATTTTTCTTCTAATTTATTTTATTGAAAGCTAGAAGTAGTCATTTATTTATCTTAATTTTAGCCACAATTATGGAGATTCAAGTGAGATTTGACCTCACTACTAACATATCTCACAATCCATTATGTCATCGATGATACCCTAAAAGAAGTGAAGTGTTGTAGTTTATTGATGGCACAAAGCTGTTTGGTCCATGTTCAAAAATACCGCTTTGCAAAGATCAGGAACAATGATCTAACCTCTAGTCAATATGATGCCAGCAAAATAAGCAATTCTGTTACTAAAACAGGAGTCAAATAATGAAAATGTGTTGATTTTGGTGAAATAAAAATGATTTCATGTGTTATGAATGATTAAAACGATCTGAGAAATGTTAGCCTTTACAAAGTATTAAATGTTATGAGGATTGGTTTGATCAAAGAAAGAAAGATAGAAAGAAATCAGGTAAAAAAAAGAAAACTAAAATAAATTTAAAGTATAATAGAGAAGAAAACAGTGTAGAAGAAAGAAAGAAAGAAAGAATGACAAAAAAAAGGAAATGTGAAATAAAGGAAAATTGACGAAAGAAAAGGGAAACAAAGAAAATGTGAGAAAAGGAAAATAAAAGAAAGAAAAAAATAAACGAAGGATGTGACATAAAGTCATTTTGTTAAGAGAAGTTTCAGTTCAGAGACTTTTTTTCCTATACTGGTTACCTTACCAAATCTAAAGATCCCAATATATCCAACTATTTACCCATCGTTGACATTGGACAGATGAAGCCATGCTTTTTCCGCGAAGTGAAATTCACAGAGACTCTTCTAGGATTTGAACCGATTCGACTCCCTGCGAGAATAACGACTTTGTCCAGCACACCTTTGTTATTTTACTGTAACAGAAGCAAAAATGGGCTTTTTTAAAGTTTTCTAAAATATCTGGAATATCAACTTTAGGCTTCCGTAACATTTTAAAATATGTCCATTATTTGTGTATGTTCCTGTCGCCCATCTTCGAAGAATATAAGTAACTGTAATATTTAAGAATCTCGTGATGTATCTTAATTGTGTATGTCAATTTGGACCAAAATCAACGTCTCAGTTAAGTAAAAAAATATTTCAAACAAAATATCATATTTTGCCGCAAAACCCTTTTTCTGATAGTTTCTCGGTTTAATGTCCTATTTTTTGGTTATGTATTGACAATGTTGTACTTATATTAAAATATATCACTTTAGTTTAGAACTTTATCAGATGCAAGCTTTTGTTTGTGGTTGTATTATATATTCACAACATTTTTCTGAATATTTAAGTCCCTTTTGTATGTGTTAGACATAATTAAAAATATATTTTGGAAAATATGTTTTCAAATTTCTGTCAGCAGACTCTCTTGTAATGGATTTAACTGCATAATCAAATATAGCAAAACAAGTACAAAAAAAATCTGTCATGGGGCTAGATGAAACTAAATCCTCCGAGAGAAAATCAGTCAAAATACTGCTTCACTCTAGCACGATCACTAACATTGTTTATCATGACCTGGGAACACATTTCACTTTGAAAACGTTTAGTTAATTTTTAAGACGTCATCGTATAAACTTTTTGGCTAAATCTTGTAAACATGTAAGTTTGTAAAAGTATATATATATATATATATATATACACTTATTGTGTGCATTCATATACATACACAAATGTATATCTATATCTGTCGTGGAAGAAACTGCGTTTCATTTTATCGGTAAGGTGTAATTTCAATATGACCGATAGCTTATCGATAGCTGTCCATGCCTTCGTTAGCTGCGTGTCGATGTCTTTTTCGGTTGATGAGACACTGCTTCCTAGGTAGGTGAATATGTCAACCAGTTTCAGAGAGGTTCCGTCTAGTGTGGAAATGTCGCCTGTTTGATTAAAGCACATATATTCAGTTTTGTGTGCATTGACATGGCGGCCACTTCCTGCGGCGGCTCGTTCCAAACTCTGCGGTAGTGTTTCGGCTTGGTTAGGTGTATTTGCAAGTAACCCTATGTCATCGGTGTAGTCGGCGTCGGTAATTGTTTTTGCGGGGTACCTTCTGCTTCTTTTCTTTGTCAGCTCGAAGCCGTTACGGCAACTACACAAGAATGTTGCGAGCAATATTAAACAAGTCCTGGCGGCAACACCCCATAAAGCACCAACTATACGGCCACCTGCCTCCAATCACGAAAACAATCCAAGTTAAACGAACCAGGCACGCAGGACACTGTTGGAGGAGCTGGGACGAGCTCATAAGTGATGTACTCCTATGGGCCCCCACATATGGACAAGCTAAAGCAGGACGACCAGCTAGAACATACTTACAGCAGCTATGTGAGGATACGAGATGGAGCCCAGAAGACCTGCCGGAGGCGATGAACGATAGGGAAAAGTGGCGAGAGAGGGTCAGGGATATCTGCACTAGCGGCACGACATGATGATGATGATATCTCTCTTTCTGGAAACATACCTGTATGTATGTATGTATGTATGTATGTGCATAAATACATATCTATATGATTTTATATATATATATATATATATACACAGAAGAATACCCTAAGTGGTCCTCTACCGAGCAGTGTTATATAGCGGGAAAAAGAGAGTCAGAGAAAGAGAGAGAGAGGAAGGCAGATAATGAAAGTGTGTGTGTGTGTGAGAGAGAGAGAGAGAGAGAGAGAGAGAGAGAGAGAAAGCAAGACGGTGAAAGTCCGATGAATTGAATAGTTTATGTAATTTATAATATTTTAAGCTTCAAGTAAAAAGTAATTATTAACTAGTCTTAGTTTGGTAATATGTAGCAGTAATATGTAGCAGCTATTTATTTTTGAGCCAACAAGTGTCCCCGCAGAGCTAATGAATGTGCAATCATGTTAATCATCCGACTCTGGCTTGTCCATATATGGAAGCCAACGGGAAGACTTTGCTTACGAACTCGTCACTTCTTCCCTAGCACTGCTCATCACGTCTTGTTCAAATATAAGTAAATAGTAAGGTAGTTTGATTTCATCGATATTGCCATGGTAACCGGTCTGGAGAAGAAAGAAAATTGACTTCGAACCTGTTACACTCTGCTTTAAATTGACCTTGTGTCATTCTACTCATATAGAAAGGTTGTCTAAATACATCTATAATAATGTATCTTATATGTGAATCTTGTAAACATTAGATATGCAGTCTTGTTAAACACCGAACAAAATAGAATTATCACATGTGCTTTTTTTTACATATACGTGTGCATACACAAGTATACTTTCTGGAGGGAATAATGCATGATGTACATACATAAATGGGAGAAAGAATGATAAAGTTTTTTTGAAAGAATAACAAAAACACCAGCAAATTGAATCATTCATTATTGTTTCGTTTTATTGATGCTTTTAATTGAAGATTATGGATGGCACAAAGCAGTCTCGTTCTTGTTCAAAACTGCTACTTGACAAAAATCTGGAACAACGGTGCAGCCTTTAACTTTATAAGAACCAGCATAATAACCAATTCTGAAAAAGAAGAAAAAGTAAAAAAAATGAAAATGTACTGATCTGGGCGAAATGAAATTCTATTTTTTTTAATGAAAGGTTAAATAGAACTCGTCTGAAAATACGTGTATCTTCGAAAGTCAAAACATACCTCAATATGTTAGCGTTAAAAATGAGGTAAAGAAGGAAAGAAAGAATTACAAGTAGAAAAGAAAGAAACCAAGGATAAAATAAAGAAAGAAAGAAAGAAAGAAAGAAAGACAAAAGAATGAATAGAGAAGAAACACTAAAAATAAGGTAAACAAAAGAACAAGAGGAAATATATAAAGCAATAAAATCTTTGGATGGATTAAATGCGAGGAAAATCCATTTGCCTTAGTGGCTAACATACTGGACTGTAAGCTAAGAAGCAAAATCGAACTCAAGTCGCTCTATTACGTTCAATTTTGGACTAATATCCTTCGGAAAGGTAAGAATCCTATGTTTCATAGATCAGAAACTGGTTAAATAGTATCACTTCTGTTTATCACTAAGAATAGCTTTGGTATCAATAACCCACAAAGGTAGATATACCAGTAAACATAGAAACTAAACTATCAATCTGTTAAAAATACATTTGAAGAAATCTATTATTTCGCTTGTTGTTTAGATTGATGGAATAGATTCTAACCTTTAACATGTCATTTAGTATAAGTGACAATTTAAGGTCATTTAAGAATTTAGTTTCATTGGACAAGGAAGTCACGGGATCAAATCATTTTAGAAGGTTTAAACTTAAAACTTTACTCGGCAGATAGTTCAACAATGGAGCAGATCAAAATTTTCACTTGTGCTCGAAAAGAACTTAAAACAATGGTAGAAGTGGCGACAAACGAAATGACACAATATGGTGAAGGGAGAGACGTAGACAGCGGCGCGAGCAGACGCAAAAGAGATGAATGATGGGATATTGGGAAGAGATAGAACGAAATATTATCCATCTATCGATCTATCAATCTATCGATCTCTTTAAGTCTCATTTCAATTACCCTCATTCTCAACATATCGATCAGTCTGCCCTTCGGTATATCTATCTCCCATTTCAGGCTGTTTATATTTGTCTATCTCTATATCAATCTATTGAAGTCCTATATTTCTTTCCCTCTCTTTTTCTACTTCTCCTCAAACTCTCTCTCTCTCCCTCTCTCCCCCTCTCTCTCTACACATGAGTATCTATCTATCTATCTGTTTTTCATCCTTCTATTTATCTCATTATCCCCGCTTTATTTAAATTTTTCTTTCCTTTTTTCAGTCTAATTATATCTATCAATCTGTCCAAATCCTCTCCCTCTCTCTCTCTCTCTCTCTCTCTCTCTCTCTCTCAAACACACACAAACACACACATATATATATATATATATATATTGTAGGAATTTAGCGGATTTCGATCCCAGCTTGAAGAGTCCTGTGTATCTAGTCTCACTGAAGAGTTGTGATACTACAAAGCGTCTGTCTGGGGATGAATATATATATATATATATATACCTCGAAAATAAGTTGAAAAGTTCACACACACTGACAGCAAAATCTCATCTACTGATACGAATGTTAATATACGCCTAATGAAGATGTGAACTACTATCGATAGCTTATCAATCATTTGGATGTCTAATCTATCCGATAAAGTACAAGGAAATTTCTATCAAAGCTATAGCTGTATCAGTATACTTCTATGGATGAGACACATAGATGCTGACAATACGCATTGAGAAAAGGCTGGCTGAGAACTACAAAAGAATGTTACGAGCTATTTTAAACAAATCTTGGAAGCAATACACCGAAAAACAACAGCTGTACGGCTCCTTACCTCCCATCTTAAACCCTAAGTAAGACGAACAAGACATGCGAAATATTGCTGGAGAAGCAAGGATGAACTTTTATCTGACGTTTATCAAAGGACTCCTACACATGGACGTGTTAGTTGTAGCTAACCAGCAAGAATTTATTTACATCAGCTCTATACGGAGAGAGGATGAAGTTTAGAAGACCTGCTGGGAGCGATGGATGATAGGAACGGAGAGAGAGAGAGAGAGAGAGAGAGAGAGAGAGAAAGAGACAGAGACAGAGACAGAGAGAGACAGAGAGAAGGTCAGCAAAATCAGTGCGGTCAGCACGATTTGATAATAATGATATATATATATATATATATATATATATATGGTTGTTTCCATTGATCTATCTATCAATTTATCTCCGACAAATATTACATAAAAAAAGCTTATATCTATCTGTCGATCTTTGCTACATATCCGCTTTTTATGATTATTTTAATAAAATACTTAATGACACTTGTACAAACTTTCGTTTAAAGATCAAGTTTGTGAGATAAGAAACAGAGTCATTTTCAGTCATCATACAAGAAAATATAATATTCGGTAAATATACGGATTTTGAAAATTATCTGCCCTTTGTTAAGTTCTAACTGATTTAAGACATGTAGTTCAGCATTTAAATTACCCTAGTCGAATGAATTCTTTACAACATTAGGAAGAATATTGCAAGTGCAGAGGGAATTGTGAATATGTTATACTCACCCACAACATTGCAGTCCGTGGCGAGAACAGGTGCAGCGTTTGCAAGTACTTAGATCAGTGAAATGACTGTTTGGCTCGAGTTTCATTCCATTGTATTCGCAAAAGACCGCCATCTTTTTCGACCCTGAAAATAAACGAGATGCTAAAAAAGATTTCTTGATTGATTGATTTTAACAGCATGTCAACCCGTCAGGCGTTATTTTATCCCTACTTGTTAGGGAATCGCGTTCATTTTTTATGATATATTAAAATCCTCTGGGATTGTTTTCAAATAATCACCTTGCATTGTATGAATTATGGCTACACTTATAATGTCCCTTTATTTTAAGCTGACAACTACTGCCATACTTCATTGCACGAATCTCATTCATCCATGAAACATATTCTCCGAGCTTAGCTTGCTCGGGGCAGACAACTTCTTGTTCCTTACGAGACATTTGACAGACGGACTGCAAGCCGAGCACGGCTAGTACTTCCCTTGTATGACTTCCTTTATCTGTTAATACAATAACGTTTACCTATCACCCGTTGTTTGAGTTGTTCTTTCACCGGTCTTATCTGAAGACCAAAACACTAACATTATGTTGGCATCGAGGTAAAGATTTTATACTTTTGATTTTCAGCAAAATTTTCACTCATTATATAAAATAATTCAATCAAAGATTTTGAATAAAAATCGAAAATTTGTACTTCAAATTTTTTATATGTACATTTTTCTTCAATATATATATATGTGTGTGTATATACATATTCTAAGGGATTAGGTTCGAACATGGAGTACTTTTAGCCAGCTATAATTTGGAGAACATCTTTTCTCAGCGGGTAGTAGTGCCAAATATTCTCCCAACTTGCAGGCTGTGTTATAGAAAATTGGGGGATCGTCTAGATGGATGTGGCTCTCATAAACATCGGGGATATGGCAAGCAAGAAAGGTTGCTTTAAATTTTCTGAACACTGAAGATCAATGAGTTCCAATAGCAGCTTTGTCCCGCCACCCGAGGCTGTAGGCTACACCAACTGCACCTCTGCAGAGAAGTAACCCCACTACGGCCCAACGAGTGTCCTAGATATATACTCAAAACAAAATGAGGATGAGCTTACAATAATGTTGGAGCTTTGAGAAATGTGAGTACCCTTTCATTGCCATCGCTCCCAGGTCCATTCTGGTCTGGAGTGGTAGCACCAGATTGGGTCCTATCTACGAGTCAAATAGAATTAAATGAGTACTTTTGCTGAACTAAATTACTTGAAATAGAACTGTTTTGACATGTAAACGATGTACTTATGCTAACTAAAATGATTGAAATAGAAGTGTTTTGACATTTAAATGTGTGTGGATAAAAACTATACTTATACTTATGTTTGAACTATTAGTGTTTAACGAAATTAAATAGATTGGAATAGAATTGTTTTTGACAATTAAACTCTGTACTTATCCTAAACTGAAATGTTTGAAAAAAGAAAAACTGTTAATTTATATGAAAATGAAATTGGCATTAAATAACCTACAAAAGTTTATATGCCATAAAACCCAGACAAACAACTGCAGCTGTAGCAAGAAATTCAACAGTCATTATTATAAGTTGAATGATCATAATTTGATGGTGATTAGAATACGCTGAGAGTATTCTCTGAATAGGGGTAAGATAAACCAAAAAATGGTGTTTTGAGTATGACACTAAACTGCATCAAATGGTGAGGCTCCATTTCTGGAGTTCCGGGTAGAGTAGAGAACCTTTTCATGAACTTCACTGAGCTTATAAATTCTAAATAGTTTTCACTCAGGTGATAAACAGACATCTACTAAAATCGTCGCGGATTCTTTTTTTTTTTTAACAAAAAGAGTTACTTTTCTGTTACTTACATTTGTATTTAGCGACAGACGGTGTCTGAAATGAACAAGAGGATGAGGCGAAGTTGATGATCAAAACCAAGACGAGGCAGACAAGCACGATCTTCATATTTTACTTCGTTCTTTACAGTTGTAGGACGAAAAAGAGATGAGAATAAGTTTCGTTTCAAACGTAAGTGATGATGAAAACACTTCCACTGACTGATTAGAATAATTTAACCCTTTTTATACTGTTCCGGTTGAACAGCTGCATACACATTATTGATTTTGGTTTCTTAATTTCTTGACTTATTCATCTATATTTTCGTCTACAGGATAACTTATTTTCCTCTTCCTTTATCTTATATTGATTTATTCCTATTTGATAGAAATTCTTTATGTTCACAGGTTTTCTATTTTTCTTCGACCGTCCCACACATACCACATTGTCCAAAGGCTCGGCTTATCGCTTTTATGTATAATTCAAAATGTATTATTACTATTTTACTCTTTTGAGAGCTTTTCACATCAGTTTTACTTAATGGTTTTCCACTGGAATCTGAAAGATACCAAGTCTCCTCAACTTTCCAGGACTCTTTTCTGTACTCTGGCCGGTCTCAAAAAGTGTTTGAATGGTCTCAACTAGAATATGGGAATCCCAATTCCTTGCACAATTCCCAGTGAATCACATTCCGCAACTCTTTTTGCGCTAATTTACTGCATTCGCTTATTATCATTTCATTTCTATTACCAATTAATGTAATCTAACTTTTTGTTGTATTTTCTCAGTTTTTGCTATCACATAGTTAGTCCTTATGGCGTTCTTTTTCTTTTTGTGTTGCTATCAGAAGAAATCTAGTTTTTTTGTTGGTTTTTTTTTGTATACTTTCAGACAGATTCAGGCTTGTGCTGATACACATGTCAGTATGATCAAATTTCAGTTTTTTGCACAATTCCCAGGAGATCACCTTCTCCACCCAATCGGGTTTAGTCTTATATTCTTTTTCCGTTCGTTTCCTACAATTGCTTAATATGTGATGAATGGTTTCTTCTATATCACTACATAACCCTCACATGCAATTCTGTTACATATAATCTATTTTCGCTTTAACATGATTGGTCCTAATGACGCTGTTTGTGCTGCAATCAGAAGAGATTCAGTTTCTTTCTTAGAGTTTCCCATTCTTAGCAATTTCCAGATGTTCACTTGTAAGATTTCGCTCGTTCGTCGCTTGAGATATCCACCCAGTTGTTTTTCTTCCCATTTCTTTTCGTAGTTATTGTTGTTCTGTTAATCTTTATGTTGCTAGTGCTGTTTTCTTACTGCAGTGAGTCTTTTTTGCTCTTTATTAAATAGTTTCGGGTCCTTGTATTACTGGATTTTCATCCGTGGTGAGCCCTCTTACTCCTTCTTTTCTTGATTCAAATAGTCTGTCTGTGTCACCATTCGGACGTATGGACTAATGCATTGTCATTATCTTTTATGTTCTCTTGTCCATTTGATGTTCTTCCTCGTCAATTTCAAGAATGATCCCGAGTATCTTACAAGGAGGACAGCCAAGGTATTAATCCTATTGATGAGATTCTTGTTGCAGATTTCTGTTTTGAGTTGCTTTCTCATTCGTCTTTTCATTTTTTTTTTATTTCCACTCGTTTGCAACCACGTCCAATATTCCCAAGTATTTGAAATTTTTTCCGTTTGTTCAGATTGTTTCTGGAATTGGAAGTTCTATTTGTTCTGTCCTTTATTGTTTTCGGATTTTCATTATTATCAATTTTTTCTCATCAACATTAAATGGTGGTCTTTACTGGAGCGACTGCAAGTCTCCTCAGAGGTCTCCAGAACCCTTTTGAGTATTCTAGCTGATCTTAATAATTTTCCTGTGGGCATTTTCTTGAAGAGAATAAAAAAATTTAAATTGAGTATCTTTACCAGAAAAAACTGTTTGTAAAGGAAGCAAAAATAAACTCGAAATTTCTTCTTAAGTTGTGAAATGAAATGTGTTTATTTTTATGAGCTGACACCTTAAATTATTCATTTACGCAACAATTTTACTGAAAAAGTTCCACTTTGATTGCAGGGCTTTGAGTACGCTGACTGCAGAGAGTAAAGATCCCCATCAAAAAATATGTGTTTTTCGTTAAACACTAAACTGCATCTGATAGAGAGGCTTCAATTCTGGAGCACCCTGGAGTGTTGAGTCAACCCTACCATAGCTATTAATCCCAGGTTGACTTTGGCCTACAGTGATAGTACCTGTTAGGGTCCCAACTAGCAATCTCTGTGAGGTATTTAATGCTAAAGCCTTCCTTAAGGAAGAACAGCAGTGATGCTATTTAACATATTACTGAGACGATAAGGGGTTCATACCTTCCTCAAAGATATTAGATCGATAGTGAACGTATTAGTGCAGCTGGAGTTTGAAATCGCTCACTCCGATGTCGCAGTCGATCAGAGAAGAGGATAATTATTATTATTCGATTTGGTTTGGTTTCTCTGTTTAATGGCAAATCAAACTTCGTGAGAGAAATGGTTTCATGTATTGCTATTTAGCAGTAATATACGATTTTAATCATTTGTTTGCACTTTCAAATATTTCTTAAATCGATAGTTTTATTTGCACACAGTTAAATGGTTTCAAGCATTCCTCTGCAACACTAACAATTCATCATGTAGAATATTCGGACTTTTCTCTTGATCTTTATGGCTATACTCACAAAGTCTCCACCGATGCATCCTTCGGTCTTCTTCAGCTGTTTCTGTTGAAGTCGGGAGTCTTCGAAGAACTTCGAACTGAAAACGTGACTTAATCTACGGGATGTAGCTCGTTCTTATTCCCTTAACCAAGCCCAGGTACAAGTGTTAAGCTATCGGAAATATTCCTTGTAATTTACCTTTAGTGGGAATTGAACCTGAAATCTCCAGATGATTTCACCAACAAGCGCTTTTCAACCAAATAGTTCCGTTGTTCAATGTGTCTAGCAAGAATACACACAGTAGCTTTACACTTGTACCCGTTCATGGTTAACGGAACTAGAACTATATACTCTCGTGGATTAAAGAAACGGGTTCATGTCGAAGTTCTGTGCTGGCTTACGAGTTAGGCATGAAACACCTGAGGAAGGCCGAAAGACTCTTAGGCAGAAATGTTTTGAGTCTATCAATGAAGATGAAGTCGAAATATTCTCAGTGACAAAAAGTTTTCAGCTTTATATTAGAAATTTAGACAAATACTGGCGATTCAATTTTGCACAAGTGATTTGTTTGCACACAGTTAAGTAGTCAAACAGTTCTATTTGAGCCATTGATGGGGCTCTAACAGAGATTAATACTCCGCTGTGAGTGGACCCTGGAGTCCTGGCAATGACGGGCTACTTCACATTCTCCAAAGTTGCAGAACTGGAGTCTACCCATTAGGTTATTTAGCGTTATATCCTTGGCATTAGCTGGAAACTACACAAGAATGCTACGTGCCCTTTTGAATAAATCCTGGAAGCAAACACCTCAAAACAGCAGCTGTACGGCCACTTTATTCCTATCTCACTTCCACACAAATAAGACAAATAAGACATTCTGTACAATGCTGGGGAGAGTAAGGACGAACGTAGAAGCGGTATTCTCATGTGAAGTCCTTCTACCAATGGACACACCAGTATTGGCTGACCAATAAGGATTCACGTACATCAGCTCAGTCGCTGAATGCTCTCTTGGGAACCTGCTGGTTGCGATGTAGATTCGGGCACAAGACGTGGGAGAGAGAGTGTGAGAAAGAGAGAGAGAGAGAGAGAGTGGGGGGGAGGGAAAATTCCATGCTATCAGAATTACTTCAATATATATATATATATATATATATACGTGGTGCATTCAATAAATTTCCAGTTCCAGTATATTATTGCTATACATCTTATGAAATGACAGACCAATTTTTATGATTTCAGGTTCAAATCAACAGCTACAGCAGGAATTGGAATAAACCCTACTAAAAACTGATTGTCACACCTGGTGAATTTCAAAAATGTAATCTGGACGTAAGGAGACATTAAAAGAATGATATGCAATAAAATTCTGTTTTAATCTTGGAAAAAATGCCACTGAAAGTATGGAATGCTTAAGACAACTTTTCAACCATCTTGCAAGAATCGAGCATCAGTTTTTGATGGTATAAGAGATTCAAGGAGTGCAGGGAGTCTATGAGGGATGATGAGAGGTGTGGGAGGAGTAAGGAAGTCAATACACCAGATATGATTGGCCAAAGGGTTAGGCTTAGGGTTACTATGTTGAGGTTTTAAGGGAGTTCAGGAAGAGATTTCGTCGGAAGAGGCCAGCACTCTTCAAGTTGGGTCAGTGGCATTTCCGCCAAAGCAATACACCAGTCAACAACTCCATCCTTGTCACAGATTATTTGACCAAGATAGGCAGCAAGACTGTTCCTCAGTCTCCCTATAGTCCAGACGTTGCTCCTTGTGATTTTTATTTATTCGCTAAGCTCACAGGCTGTCGTTAAGAGACAATTGAGGCGATGAAAGAGGCTTTGACTAAGGTCATTGACACGCTCACACAAGACGACTTCAATGGGGCCTTCCAGAAGTTGTTGGAACGGTACAACAAGTGCATTGCAGCCGGAGGAGATTACTTCGAAGAGGACTAGAGTTTCAAGTGAGTACTATCAATAAAAGTGCCCATACGAAAAAAGTCTGGAAACTTATTTAATGATCCTCGTATATATATATATATATATATATATATATATATATATATATATATGTATATATATATGAAAGTCATACATATAAAATATTGATATACAGTAAGAAAAAGATTAGGTTCTTTAGCCTATACTAAGCAATAAGTTTAGGAAAATGTAAAATATGTATTTAAACCAACTGTACTCCGCGTGAAATTAACCCTCTGTCATATCCAGCTTATTGCAGAGAGGTCGAGTAAATATTCATTGATTAAACCATTAGTGTTTCTTATAACTGTTTTATAAAGTTAAAATGTAGTTCAAAGGTGTTGCATTAAGTGATCGATTCTACCCTCCTAAAGATTTGCAAGATCGATCCCCCATAATGTGCATCATATGCAACCTGTGTGAGTTTTGTTTCTTAAACAAAAGTCAGGATCAAGTTTTAGCGATCAGGTTAAGAGGTAACGTTTAGAAAAGAATACAGTTCAATTTAATGCATTATTATTATTGAAGGCAAAAAATGAATTAATGTTTGATTATTTACACGCTGTGAAAAAAATTAGAATTGAAACTGAGATTATCTTTCCGAAAGACTGCAATGTTTAACTGGTCAACCATGGTTGCTTTTCGTTGATACTTTATATATATATATATATATATGTGTGTGTGTGTGTGTGTGTGTGTGTGTGTGTGTGTGTGTGTGTGTGAGTGAGAGAGAGAAAGAGAGGGGGAGAGAGAGAGTGAGAGAGAGAGTTTTTTATCGGAGGGCACACACTGCTAAAAACAATACACAGGAAACGCCAAATGTTCTTGTAGCAGAAATCATATTAAAGTCACTTGAAAACACTTCGATACCAGGAAATAATTTTCGTTCAACGAATGGACATGCTACGTTAGTAGTGCAATATTTGTAACTTCATTTTTGAGGTGTCAGCTCTTTTCAAAAGCAATTAAAACTGTTTTTACAGAAATATAAGTGACGATAATCGAAGTAGAGAACAATAAAAAAAATCAGTAACCCTTTTCTATTGTCTTATCCCTCTCGATCAACTGATTATGATATATATATAGCGGTTTGGTTTGGTTTGGTTTGTTTGTTTTTGTTTTATTTTTTTGTTTAGTAGCATATCAACCTTCGCGGGTTACTTAGTGTCTAAGACATTTCTATAACGAAACAGTTTTTAAGATGGAACTGGCAGGATACGAAAGTCTTTACGTTTTCCAAGACATTTGATCCCCAAGTGAATACAAGAGCACGACTAAGCTTCGAACTCACTTACTAGGATTTTACAGTTTAGCACGTTACCTACATATCAGCCGGACTCCCCATATATATATATATATATATATATATGAGAAGGATGATACTGATCGCACCTTATATATCATTATCATCATCATGTCGCACTAACAGCACGGGTCTCCCTGACACTCTTGCCACCCATCTCTCTCGTCCATCGATCCCGGGACTTCTTCAAGGCTATATCCTACATCAGTACACAGCTGTTGTATATAGTTTATAGTTGGTAATCAAATTGTTGCTCGTCCACGTGAAGGGGTCCACAGGATCGTATCGCTTATGACTTCGTTCTTACTTCTCCAGCAGTGTCCCTCATTTTTGGTTTGTCTAACTTTGTTAATTTTTGTGATTAGTGGTTGGTGGCAGTATAGTTCTGCTTCTTTAGGTGTTGCCTCTACGAATTGTTTAATATTGCTTACAACATTCTCGTGTAATTGCCGTCAAGCTTTTTCTTACGTTTTGTTGGTATCCATGCACTGCCTCCATATAGCAGTATCGATACGACAGCAGCTTGGAAAAAACTGCTCTTTATTTCATCGGTCAGGTATTACTTCAATGTGACCGATATCCTATCGTTAACTGTCCATGCGTTTGCCAGGCACGTCTTGACGTCTTTCTCGGTTGATGAGTCACTGCTTGGTGAACTTGTCCACTAGTTTCAAAGGCCCATTATTTAGTGAGGTGATGTCGCCTCTTTGATCAAAGCACATGTATTCCATTTTGTCAGTGTTGAAATAAACGCCTATACCAGCAGCTGCTCGTTCCAGGCTATGTAGCAGGGAATCGGCCTGGGCAGGTGTATTTAAAGAAGTACTATGTCATCGGCGTAGTCCACGTCCGTAATTGTTTGTGCCGTGTATCTTTGCTTCTTTCCTTTGTCAGCTCGAAACCGTTATCTTTCATCAAATCGGTAGACGTTTTAAGCACGTAGTTCAGGTAGATAATGAACAGGTATGGGGCTAATGTGTCTCTTCGTAACACACCTACTACAATGCTTTTAAGTAGTCTGTGTCTCCATCCGGAGAGCGGGCTTTACCTTTCGTGATTATATAGCATCATTTTGACTGTGACGGTTTATTTGGGAAGGTTGTAGGCGAGAAATATTTGTTCCATCTTCCCTCTGTGTATGAAATCATAAGCTTTGGAGAAGTCGACAAATAATATGGTTGAGTCAAGTTTTATTGCATGCATACTAAGAATTTGACGGATAATCAAAATTTGTGATGCCGAGGATCGATTTCTCCAAAAGCCATTTTCGTTCTTCCTAAGTATCTTCTGAATTTTGGGTTCTATTCTGTTGCATAGTAGAGCATTGTAGATATATATATATACCTATGTAGCTAGTCACTTGTGGTGAAATGTTCTATACAGTCCCACGGGCAAAGTTTTTCGATCCTGACGGTATATTTTTACGCCACCATTTGCTCAGCGGGCTTGCAGAGTGCAGTTCCTTCCCATCAAGTCCACCAGTTAACGCAGAGCACCGACGTTGACTGTGGTTTGACGAACGCTATTTAATATCACAGATGTCACCAACTCCTAAGCGGAACCAAATTTTAAAGCAACTGGGCGAGTTATAGGTGAGGTGTTAAGAGTCAACACAGGTACCTGGCAAGCTTTCCCCCTCATATACAAGGTCTTTGACTAATACAATTCTTCACAATAAAAGAAGGACTGCCGTTTTTGGGTTAGCAAGATTATTAACAATATTCTTTTATTGCATAAAGGAAAGAAACAAAGAAAACAAAACAATTCAGGTAAAAGTCAGGAGGGAGAAAGTCTTTCTGTGTCTGGGAGGAGCCTCCACTAAAATATCCGTATCCTGGACTAAGCCCACATAAAATATCTTTATCCCTGGATGGGTCTTCCATAAAATAGCTGTTAATGGCGGAAGGTGAGAAGGTTGTTCAATAACGATAGAGACGATCCGCTTTCCTGCAGACTATTGGATTTAATGGCAGAGATCATGCTCGAAATCTCAAGTTGATTATTTCAGTATAAGTGCAGCAGGATAAAACTGAATATACTTAAATTGTATGTTCACTTAGTTGGAGTTTCTTTTTTTTTTGTGGTATTTATTCTTTTCTTTTTTTCTTCTCGTTATTGGGTTTCCGTACCACGTTGGTAGAAGGATACGCGCCTTATTTCAGATAAGACCAGGATTAATCATTTTTCCTCTTCTCGTGGAAAAGTCTGTTCTTTGGGTATTGGTTTAACGAGGCTTACCATAACTCGGAGTGCTGAGTTCAGTCAAATGATATGCTTCTTCTTTTCTCTGCATTCTCTGCTCGGCATATCCCAAATTATATTGTTGGTTTTCCAACCAACAAAGGCAACTCCTTAAGCGTGTTAATCCTGTGAAGAAGGAACGGCTACTAACTATGCGTCTTTACCCGGTAATAAATGAAAGGCAACTAACTTAGTTTCCGTAGTTTAAAAATTCACCAAGTGTTAATTTTTTTGGTGGGCTCTTCCTCGTTACCAATCATGGTCGAAGGCCTGCCTCTCCGCCGACAAACACATGGCTAATAGAGAGTGAGGCCCTCCCACGCCCATATCACCCTGAAATGAGCGGGTGGGAGAGAGAGACAGCCTCTCTTTCCATTATTCTGCTTACTACTATCTTCCGCTGATTCTTGCTTGCTACCATTGTCGGCCGCTGACGGCCAAATGTATTAGGGTGTCATATTTCCTCGTTACAATATTCACAAGTATTTTATGTCTGCGCGAATATTCCTTTCAGGCACAACGTGTAATCACATCACCTAGTGCGATAATACCAACCCCAGTGGATATATACCACGGCTTCAAATGCTTCGCCGCAAACTAGCACGTACCAAAATATTGTAAAAGCTTTCTGGCATTCATCTATTGAATAATATCCAATTTTGTCTCAATTTGGTCAAGAATGCAGATATGTCAAACAACCAATGCATAATACCAGTGGTCAATAAAAACGGGCCCATCATTGACGTGTATATCTCAATTCTGCCTCCCACAGAGTATGATTAAACACAGCCTATTTCTTTAAAAACGTAAAGAAACACTTACATTGACATTACTCTCAGGTCCACTTTTATTGATAATATTTGTTCATGGTCTAATTAGGGTCATTTTCCTCATTTTTTTGTTGTTGTGTTTTTGCGTATTCAAACCTAACATTGGGTCACTTATATCGCAGCAACTCACCATTACTATGACTACTGTATAGATATATGATCATCTTCATCATCAAAGACTACTGCCTGCAGGGATTATTTTGAATATCTTTCTCTCTCTCTCTCTCTCTCTCTCTCTCTCTCTCTCTCTCTCTCTCTCTCTCTCTCCCATCTGATCTTATTGGTTACAACACTTGGTAAGTCCTAGGAACTACATCTAGTGTCCGCACAGAGCTGACGAAGATACGTATTTGCTGATCAGCCAAAACTGGGGTGTCCTAGTGTAGGAGTCCACAAAAGAACATCGCTTATGAGAAAGTTCTTACTCCACCAACAGGGCTTAACTTGGATGGCTTTAGAGATAAGAGGTAAGTGGCCGTACAGATTCTTTTTTGTGGTGTGCTGCTTCAAGGACTTTCTCCGGCATCATTGCGTAGTTTTCATCAGGCATTTTCTCTATGCGTTTCTTTAATTTCAAGTGGTGCAACACTACAATATAATTAACACGGCTATAACTTTGGAGAATTGTCGTTTTATCTAATCATGTTAGATTTCCATACGGCTGTTAACTTACGAATATCAATGCTTTACGTATGCGTACGTTGATATTTTTTCCGTGGGTGAGATATTGCTACCGAGGTATATATATTGGTCTGCTAATTTCAAAGGCTTAGCTTTAGGATGTTTAAGAAGGAGTAACTATTTTTTGATATTTCAGCTATTTTGACATAACACCAAAAACATCAGCAGTTAACAAAAATGGCCGACTTGAGCTCTTTTCATTCTGTGTTAACAAATCTTATGAAATTTATCAAGAAAACGAATTACTCTCTTTTTCTAGTGATTTCTAGATTGTGTAAAATAACATTAAATAAGTATTGTTCTTTAATGACAGACAAACTGACACAGCGCAAACAAAAGGATGCTTGAATGAACCTAGCGCTTGATACAGACAATTCAACTGCTGAATACTATCATTTCTAAGTACAACGGAGTTATGTGACAAATACTGAAGCAAAAGAATTTCTCGCAGATATGTAACCAGCGCCGTTCAAAATCTAAATACGGATCATCGTGTTTCTTCCATTTCAATGATAACCATCGCAACACATGCACCGGTGTGGGTGTGCATATATATATATATATATATATATGTACACTCACACACCCCTATAAATGCAGAAGTAACATTCATGTATAAATGATTATATAAATATGAATGTGTATATATATATATATATATATATAAACACACAAACACACAGACACAAACTCATACACCCACTCATGTATATATTTACACACATATATGCAGGGTGAGGTGGATAAATTGTCGCTGTTTAGATCATTAATTTTACGCATGGGTTTTAATAAGTCCACGTTTCATCAAACACGAGTCAATCTGGCACTGTCTACGAGGCAAACAGTACCAGATGGCAATTCTCTCTTTCAGAAATTCAGAAACAGACTACTCTACTACTTGGCCAGACCTGCCGATTGCAATTAGGGAATACACTGACTACCACTCTACAGAGGGATAAGACTCCTCCCACCTCAACGAGTTTACTAGATAAGACACCAAACAATCCGATGGTGGGGCTCCAATGAGAAAGAGCCAATTTTTATCACAAGTCATGAAGCACAAGAGAAAAGAGTATGCTGCAATATTTTTAAACTCGCTCAAACATCCCCTTTATCCAAACATTTTTATCATTATCGCGAAGAGAAAAAATTGTACAAGAATCAGATAGTGAACACACAGATCAACCATTGGCTTGCACTCTCCCCACAAGACGTATTGATATTGATGGCAACCGAACTGACAGTCCATATTTGGGGTGGTCATTAGCCATGGTGACTTTATCCTTTCATTCATCCTCTCACATGGCATCACAATCAATACGGACGCCTCCATCAAGGCCTGCAAGAGATAGTACTACCCTGGATCGAGAGGTTTGACTGTTAGAAAAACAGTAACAGGACTGTGGGCTATGAAACACAAGCAGGAGAATCCAGTGTTACCAGTGTAAATATTTCTACGACCACATCACCAAAGATAAACTTCATGTAAGCCAAATGGCAGCATTTACCAATTCAACCAAGCATTCCGTCGAAAAGAATTCTTTGTTCATCTTACCTATAGTTGGGATTGAACTTGCAACCACCATACTTACACAAACTTAACACTTGTATCCTGTCATTGTTAACAGAATTAAAGCAGTCAACCTACTTGGATCAAAAGGGTACACTTTGAGGTTCTGTTTGGGATCTAGAGTTCGACATGAAACACCTGAAGATTGCTGAAGGATATATTAGCCGAAACTTTGAGAATGTAACAATGAAAATGTTGATAATAGTCTGAATATTCTAAGTAATAACAATTATCAAACTTCATCTAAGAGATTTAGACAAATAACATCGAAAAATAATCATATATCCATTTCCTAACATAAGCATGTACACACATACATATATACATACATACATTCTGAGGGAAGTGACAATATATATATGCATATGCGTACGTGAAAATGGGCAAGAGAGAGAGAGAGAGAGAGAGAGAGAGAGAGAGTGAGGGAAAAAACAAAACAAAACGAAAAACTACAAAAATACTGATTAATTAAAATATTCTTTAATCCATTAAAAGTTTTGAGTTAGAAATCGTCATTTACTAAACATAGATCGTCACAAAGCCTGAAATATAGGCACTTAGTGAGATTGAACTCCTTAAAAAGCTGCCTGTATAGCTCGTTTATCATTACATTAAGAGAAAAAAAAGACTCCTAAATTTCATTTTTCTTGTAATTTATTTTATTGAAAGCTAGAAGTAGTCATTTATTTATCTTGGCCACAATTAGGGTGATTCAAGTGAGATTTGACCTCACTACTAACATATCTCACAATCCATTATGTCATCGATGATACCCTAAAAGAAGTGAAGTATTGTAGTTTATTGATGGCACAAAGCTGTTTGGTCCATGTTCAAAAATACTGCTTTCCAAAGATCAGCAACAATGATGCAACCATCAGTCAGTATAATGCCCGCAAAATAAGCAATTCTGTTACTAAAACAGGAGTCAAATAATGAAAATGTGTTGATTTTGGTGAAATAAAAGGGATTTCATGTGTTATGAATGATTGAAAAGATCTGAATGTCGCCGAAGTTCACGTCTAGTTCAGAAATGTTAGCCTTTACAAAGTATTAAATGTTATGAGGATTGGTTTGATCAAAGAAAGAAAGATAGAAAGAAATCAGGTAAAAAAAAGAAAACTGAAATAAATTTAAAGTATAATAGAGAAGAAAACAGTGTAGAAGAAAGAAAGAAAGAAAGAAAGAAAGAAATCAGATGAAAGTAAAATTGATGTAAAAAAAAGAAAATTAAAATAAATTAAAAGTATAATAGAGATGAAAACAGTGTAGAGGAAAGAAAGAAAGAAAGAAAGAAAGAAAGAAAGAATGATAAAAAAAAAAGGAAATGTGAAATAAAGGAAAATTGACGAAAGAAAAGGGAAACAAAGAAAATGTGAGAAAAGGAAAATAAAAGAAAGAAAAAAATAAACGAAGGATGTGACATAAAGTCATTTTGTTAAGAGAAGTTTCAGTTCAGAGACTTTTTTTCCTATACTGGTTACCTTACCAAATCTAAAGATCCCAATATATCCAACTATTTACCCATCGTTGACATGGGACAGATGAAGTCATGCTTTTTCCGCGAAGTGAAATTCACTGAGACTCTTCTAGGATTTGAACCGATTCGACTCCCTGCGAGAATAACGACTTTGTCCAGCACACCTTTGTTATTTTACTGTAACAGAAGCAAAAATGGGCTTTTTTAAAGTTTTCTAAAATATCTGGAATATCAACTTTAGCCATCCGTAACATTTTAAAAAATGTCCATTATTTGTGTATGTTCCTGTCGCACATCTTCAAAGAATATAAGTAACTGTAATATTTAGGAATCTTGTTATGCATCTTAATTGTGTATGTCTATTTGGGCCAAAATCAACGAGTCAGTTAAATAAAAAAATATTTCAAACAAAACATTACATTTTGCCGCAAAACCCTTTTTTCTGATAGTTTCTTGGTTTAATGTTCTATTTTTAGTTATGCATTGACAATGTTGTACTTTAAAATTTATCAATTTAGTTTAGAACTTCATCAGATGCGAGCTTTTGTTTGTGGTTGTATTATATATTCACAACATTTTTCAGGATATTTAAGTCCCTTTTCATGTTGTGTAGACATTTACATATATACGGGAACATAATCAACTGATAATAACGACTTTAATAACGAACGAATACACTTCTCTATAAAATAATCTCTCACACTTTATTTTCGAAAGGGTGATGTTTGTTGAGTGTGATAAATGATTGGAGACAAAGACGGACTGCTATATTGACCCAAGTTCTTCCTCTACCATAGCAGCACTTCTTTCGCATCTTGGCTTGGGTTGCTCAACCGAGGGTCACTAAGAGCCCAAAGCTCTCTGTCTGGAGCTGGTTCTCACTTCGGCATCGTATCTCCAACTGACTCAAACCACCCGGGTACCTGGTTATATTATTTTCTACATCCACCTGCTTCCGCTGTTCTTCCGCTTATTTACACAGGTGCATCTCTTGATTGACGGCTCGATCGAGGGTCATTATATAACATTCAGTGTTTTTTTCGCAAGTAAAAATATATTTTGGAAAATTTGTTTCCAAATTTTTTTCAGCAAACTCTCTCGTAATAGATTTAACTGAATAATCAAATATAGCAAAACAAGTACACAAAAACCTGTCATGTGGCTAGATGAAACTGTAAATCCTCCACGAGAAAGTCAATCAAAATATTCCTTCTCTGTAGTATGATCACTGACATTGCCTATCATGACCTGCGAACACATTTCAAACTGAAAGCGTTCAATTAATTTTTTGACGTTATCGTATGAACTTTTCTGCTAAATATCATAAACATGTAAGTTTGTATATATATATATATATACATATATATATATATATATTGCAGAGGACAGATAGATATACCGGTCCCCGCAAACGTTTGAAATATAAGTGACTGACATCGACCTAGGCAAGAATGACAAAACAAGGGTGTTGCTTCGAAAGGACAAACTTTATTATGGCGAATTGTAAAAGCGTACGGCAAACAGTCGCTGTGGCCGGATGGTGATCGTTGCATCAGGATCTAGTCACTGGTGCAGGTCTGGATAGCTGTTACAAGACTGGTAGTCGTTTGATAGATGGTCGCTGGTGCAGGACTGGTTTTTGCTGATGCAGGAAGATGGTCGCTGGATCAGGACTGGTATCTGCTGGTGCAGGAAAGGGGTCGCTGTTTCAGGACTGGTATCTGCTGGTATCTGCTGGTGCAGGAAAGTGGTCGCTGGTTAAGAACTAGTAGCTGCTGGTGCAGAACTGGTAGCTGCTGGTATCTGTCGGTGTAGGAAAGTGGTCGCTGGTTCAGGACTGGTAGCTGCTGGTATCAGCTGGTGCAGGAAGATGGTCGCTGGTTCAGGACTGGTAGCTGCTGGTATTTGCTGGTGCAGGAAGATGGTCGCTGGTTCAGGACTGGTAGCTGCTGGTATTTGCTGGTGCAGGAAAGTGGTCGCTGGTTCAGGACTGGTAGCTGTTGGTAGTTGCTGGTGCAGGAAAGTGGTCACTGGTGCAGGACTGGTAGTTGCTGGTGCAGGAAGGTGGTCGCTACTGCAGGAAGGTGAACGCTGGACCAGGGCTGGTAGTGTTATATCGTCATCTACAGCATCACGACGACACAATAATTAAGACGCAATGAATAACAGACGCACGCAGTGATAAAGACGCAGGAAGACTTCTTTAACAAAATATTTACCTCTCACTTTATTGCAAGGGTTCGAAAAGGTTGTGTGGGGTTTTACTGTGAGAGGGAGCTGAAGACCGAACATAACTGAAATATTTTGACCCCAAAGTTATGACCGTCAGCCTTGTGTCCTTCTCGTTCTCCAGGGCTGCAAAACCGGAGCACTGGAGTCCACTCTGTTGGGTGCTGGCTTTCCTTACTACTCCTCGTCTCCCTCTCCAGCTCTACTCAACTGTCCTCTGTTCAATTCGTCGGCTTTATATTACCTTCAAACTCCCACGCGGTGATATGGACACGCCTCCACGGCTCCGCAATTTACCCCGATATCTGACGATCGGGAGGTGTCATTTCCGCTTTCTTTGGAATGGCCTGTGTGATCGTCATCGAGCGGAAATAACTGTCATGCAGTTCAGAGGTCACTCTCTTCCGGTGCGTCAGTGTATGAGAGTATAATGGGATTTTTTTTACCACGTCCCATTTCATCAGCCAATTTCCGCCCACACGATTTCCTCTCATAACTGCCATTATAATGTGTCACTTCCTTCCGGTGCATCACCTTGAATGGCATTTTTGGCCGGGTCAAAAGGTCAAAACATAACAGCAGCTGCTTATGCAGGGAAGTGGTCGCTGCTGCAGGAGTGGTAGTTGCTGTTGCAGGGAAGTATTGCCGGAGCAAGAAGGTAGCTGCTGGTGCCGTCTCAAAGTGTATTAAGTTAGACTTTCTGAATTATACCTGAAAAGGGCTGTTAAATTGAGGGGCTTGTAGTTGTGTCTGCTGAGTCGTGCCGTCTCAAGAGGTGTTTGGATAGACTTTCTGAGTAGGCCTGAAAGGGATTTTAAGCTGAGAGACTGGCAATGTTCCTGCGTCATCTGCAGTTGGAATATGGACGTCGGCTTTAGAGGAAGCCTTGAGCAGTCTTCGTGGGCAGCTGCTGCTGATCTGGCTTCGGTCGTAAAACGACCAGGGGAGAATCTTGATTTCTCCCGCTGACGTCCAGCCAAACTGATTTGACCCGTTTTGATACCGCTGCTTTTATACCTACTGGGCGCTACTACTCTATGTGGTCTAAATAGAATGACTTTGCTTATTATTACTAATAATAATAGTGAGAAACTTCATTCTACTTTGACCATATGCTTTTTATTATTACCTATTTTATCCATTAGTTGAGGACTGTCCTTAGAAAGATCGGCTGAATTTAATATTTTAAAAAAAGACATCCTGTGCGGAAGGATTTGGTTCCTTACGACTCGTTCCTAAATATTATTGGCTGACGACATCGGTGACTCATCGCTTCTTGGAATGGGGTTTGTTTGTTTTGTTTTTGTTTGGTTTATGAGTAGTCGGTTGAATACGATATATATATATAAACTTAACGTGTGCATTCACACACATACACACGTGTATATCTATATATGTGCTTGTATAAACATACCTATATGTATGTATGTATGTATAAATACATATCTATATATATATATATATATATACATCCACTCAGAAGAATACGCTAATTGGTTCTCTACCGAGCAGTGTTATATAGCGAGAGAGAGAGAGAGAGAGAGAGAGAGAGAGAGAGAGAGAGCAAGATAGTGAAAGTCTGATGAATTGAATAGATTAGGTAATACATAATATTTTAAGCTTCAAGTAAAAAGTAATCATTAGATAGTCTTAGTTTGGCAAGAGGCCAGTAATATGGAGCAGCTATTGATATTTGAGCCAACCAAGTGTCTGCGCAAAGCTAATGAATGTGCATCCCTGTTAATCAGCCAACTCTGGCTTGTCCATATATGAGAGCCAACGTGAAGACTTAGCTTACTAATTCGTCACTTCTTCCTCTGCACTACCCAGCGTGTCATGTTCATTTCTTCAATTTGATACACAAACAAATCTATAGCAACACACAGAGAGAGAGAGAGAGAGAGAGAGAGAGAGAGAGAGAGAGAGAGAGGCTTTCGTAATGTAATACATACGGTCCTAGGAAATGGACACGGTGACACGAGTTCAAAACCTAGACGACACTTTGCATTTCACACAGCACGCTGATTCACTTGGGGAAGGTATGAATCGAATTATTCTCCTTTCAAAAATAAGTAAATAGCAAGTTAGTTTGGATTCTTCGATATTGGCATGGTAACCGGTCTAGAGAAGAAAGAAAATTGAATTCGAACCTGTTAGACTCTGCTTAAAATTGACCTTATGTCACATTCTACTCATGTAGAGAGGTTGTCTAAATACATCTATAATAATGTATCTTGTATGTGAATCTTGTGAACATTAGATATACAGTCTTGTTAAACACCCAATAAAATAGAATTATTATATGTGCTTTTTTTGACACATGCGTGTGCATATACAAGCATACTTTCTGGAGGGAATAATGCATGATGTATATACGTAAATGGAAGAAAGAGTGATGAAGTTTTTTTTTAAAGAATAACAAAAACACCAGCAAATTGAATCATTCATTATTGTTTCGTTTTATTGATACTTTTAATTGAAGATTATGGATGGCACAAAGCAGTCTTGTTCTTGTTCAAAACTGCTACTTGGCAAAAATCAGGAACAACGGTGCAGCCTTCAACGTGGTAAGAACCAGTGTAATAACCAATTCTGAAATAGAAGAAAAAGTCATCGAATGAAAATGTACCGATAATTATTTTTTATGAAAGGTTAAGTAGAACTCGTCTGAAAATATCTTAAAAGTCAAAACTTACCTCAATGTGTTATATGTTAAAATGAAGTAAAAAGAAAGAAAGAAAGGAAGGAAGGTAGAATCGAAAAGAAAAAGACAGAAAATTACGAAGAGAAATAAAATTGATTCTAAATAAAGAAAGAAAGAAGAAAGAATTGAAAAAAAAATAGAGAGGAAATAAAGTAAAGGAAAGAACAAGAGGACATATATAAAGCAATAAAAAAAAAACTTTGGAGCGATTAAATTCTTGGAGAATCCCTGTGGCCAAGTGGCCAACATACTGGACTGCAAGTTGAATATCCTTGGCAAAGGTATGAATCCTATGAACCCCTTCCAACTACTGATTAAATAGAATCACTAACGTTTTTCCCCAAGAATGGCTTTGTCATTAATAACCCACAAAGTTAGATACGCCAATAAACAAAGAAACTAAACTATCAATCTGTTAAAAATAGATTTGGCGAAATCTTTTATTTGGCATGTTGCGTATATAGTTTGAATAGATTCTAACCGTCAACATGTCATTAGGTATAAATGACAACTTAATGTCATTTAAGAGCTTGGATTGGACAAGGAAGTCACGTGATCAAATCATTTTAGAAAGTTTACGGTCACAACTTTACTCACCAGATGGAGCAGATCAAAATTTTCACTTGTATCTACCTTGCATGTCAGGCTGTTTATATCTGGCTCTCTATCAATCTGTTGAAGTCCTTTCGCTACCTCTCTTTTTCTACTTCTCCCCTCTCTCTCACTCTCTCTCTCTCTCTCTCTCTCTCTCTCTCTCTCTCTCTTTCTCTCTGTGTACATATCAATCTGCTTGGTTTTCGGTTTTCCTATCGTTTGTTTTTAATCTGATCATATCTATCTATCTCCACCATATATTGCATAAAATAACTTATATCTATCTGTAGATCTTTGCTACATAGCCACTTTTTACTACTATTAGACAATAGGAAAACATGATTATTTTATTAAAACAAGTAGTCGTTCTTATACCACTCTCGTTTAAAGATACAGTTTGTGAGATAAGGAACAGAGTCATTTTTCGTCATCATACAAGAAAATATAATTTTCGGTGAATATACGGATGTAAAGAATCATTAGCAGTGAGTTAACTTCTAATTGATTTCAGAAATGCAGTTTTGCATTTAAGTTAACCTAGTCGGATGAATTCTTTACAAAATAACGTAGAATATTGCAAGTGCTGAGTATACTCACCCACAACATTGCAGTCCGCGGGGAGAACAGGTGCAGCGTTTGCAAGTACTTAAATCGGTGAAATGACTGTTTAGCTTGAGTTTCATTCCATTGTATTCGCAAAAGACCGCCATTTGTTTCGACCCTGAAAATAAACAAGATGCAAAAAAAGATTTCTTCATTGATAGATTTTAACAGCATGTCAACCAGTCGGACGTTATTCTATCCCTACTTGTAAGGGAATTGCATTCATCGTACATTTCTTTTTACTAGCATGAGTCGAAAAGTTCAGAGGCTGACAAAGATAGTTTCATGGAAGGTGACCGAATGAGGCTTATTTATTTAAATTGACTTCCATGTGATTAAACATTTCTTAGATTAGTGTTGCTGTCCTTGGATCCTGTTGGTAAAAATATCATAATCAGCTGATATGACGTCATCATATGAACATTTCAGCCTACCCTCGTATATTTTAGTGACGATGAGTACGAAATTATTCTGAATTAGATTATTAATATATATGGTGCTTCAGCAACAATATCAGAGAAATTAGTGTCACTTTGAAGTAAGCTATTTATTGTTCTCCTGATTTGAAGAGAATCATTAGAGCGATAACTGTTTCTTTGGGGGCACTAAGTGCTAGCACCTGATAGGGCCCTATCTATGGTTAAATAGAACTAGACTGCATTCTTATGCTAAACTGAATTGTTTCAACTAGAACTGTTTGACAAAACTGAATGGCTTGAAATAGAAATGTTTTTGGTAATTAAACCGTGCTTACATTTAAACTGCCTGCTTATGCTAGACCGAATTGTTTGAAATGGAACTGTTTTTGACATTGAAACTCTACTTACACTAAACTAAATTGTTATATATAGAACTGTTTTGACATTTGACTGTGTGTAAACAAAATATGTAATTATACTAAACTGAATTAGCTGAATTAGAACTGTTTGAATAAACTGAATAGCTTGAAATAGAAATTTTTTTTGATAATTAAACTGTGTACTCAAGCTAAACTGAATTGTTTGAAATAGATCTCTTGCATTAAAATGAATTTGACATCAAATAACCTAGAAAGGTTGATATGCCATGAAAACCAACAACCAACCAACCAACCCAAGATCTAGGTACTTCTCTCTCTCTCTCTCTCTCTCTCTCTCTCTCTCTCTCTCTCTCTCTCTCTCTCTCTTTTGTTGTTGAATATCACAAGGTCTGCTCGTCGGTAGAGCTTAGGTGATCCGTTTGTATCTCAAAATGCTAGAGAGGTTTATGTGTCCCATTTTTTGGATGGATTCTGGTTTTTACACATACCACTAGATCGAATGTGGAAATTTCAATATCTTGCACAATTCTCAGTGAATCATCTTCCGCAACTCTTTTTGCGCTAATTTACTGCATTCGCTTATTATCGTTTCATTTCTATCACCAATTAATGTAATCTGCTATTTTGTTGTATCTTCTCTAATTTTACTATGACATAGTCGTAATGGCATTTTATTTTCGTTTTCTGCTGCTATCCGAAGAGATTTAATTTTTTTTATTTTGTACGTTTTCTTCTCCCGGATAGATTAAGATTTGTACTTATACCACATGTCAGTATGATAAAATTTCAGTTTTTTGCACAATTCCCAGTAGATCACCTTCTTCACCCAATCAGGTATAGTCTTATATTCTTTTTCCGTTCGTTTCCTGCATTTGCGTAATATGTGACGATTAATTTCGTCTATATCACTACGTAACCCTCATATTCAATTCTGTTACGTCTAACCTATTTTCGCTTTAACGTGGTTGGTCCTAACGACGCTGTTTTGTGCTGCCATCAGAAGAGATTCAATTTTTTCCCATTCTTAGCTATATCCAAGTTTTCTCTTGTTCGTCGCTTGAGATATCCTTTCAGATGTTTTTGTTAATCTTTATTGCTATACTCACAAAGTTTCCACCGATTCATTTTTCAGCCTTCTTCTGATGTTTCATGTTGAAGCCGGGAACCTTCAACGAACTTCGAGCTGAACACTTTATCAAATCAACGGGAAGTAGATCGTTCTTATTCCCTTAACCAAGGCCATGTACAAGTGTTAAGCTATTGTAAACATTCCTAGTAATTTACTTTTACTTGGAATTGAACCTGCAATCTCCAGATGATTTAACTTACAAGCACTTTTCAACCAAATAGCTACGTTGTTCCATGTGTCAAGCAAGAACACATACTGTAGCTTTACACTTGTACTCATTCATGGTTAATGGAATTTGAACAATCTTCTCTTGTAAATTAAATAAAGGGTTCAGTTCGAAGTTCTATGTTGGCTCACGAGTTAGGCATGATACACCCGAAGAAAGCCAAAAGAGTCCTTGGTAGAAACGTTTTGAGTCTATCCATGAAGATTAAGTCAGAATATTCTAAGTGATAAATAATTTTCAGCTTTATCTCAGAAATTTAAACAAATAATGTCAATTCAATTTATCACAAGTCATTTGCTAGCGCACAGTTAAATGGTCAAACAGTTCTACTTGAGCCATTGATGGGACTCTATCAGAGATTAATACTCCGGTTTTGAATGGAACTGTGTTTCGTGTAAATGAAAGGCTACTCCACATTTTCCAAAGCTCCAGAACTGGAGCCTCGCTATTAGATTATTCAGCGTTATATCCTGAGCATTTGCTGGAAACTACACAAGAATGCTACGTGCCCTTTTGAATAAATCCTGAAAACAAACCCCTCAAAACAACAGCTGTACGGCCACTTTCTTCCTATTTCACTACCACACAATTAAGACAAATAAGACATTCTGTGCAATGCTGGGGAGAGTAAGGACGAACGTAGAAGCGGCATTCTCATGTGGAGTCCTTCTACCAATGGACACACCAGTATTGGCTAACCAATAAGGATTCACGTACATCAGCTCAAACTCTGGATGCAGTCTTGGGAATCTGCCAGTTGAGATGGAGATAGGAACAGAAGGCATGAGAGAGAGAGAGAGAGAGAGAGAGAGAGAGAGAGAGAGAGAGAGAGAAGGAGACTCCGTGCTATAAGAATTACTTTTATTAAGTCATGCATATAAAGTATCGATATAGTAAAAAAAAAAGACTGGGGTTCTTAAACCTATATAAGAGGTCGGGTAAATATTCATTGATTATTCCATTGGTTTTACTTATTATCTTTTAAAAAGTTCAAATGTAACTCAAAGGTGTTGCATTAAGCGATCGATTCTCCTCGTTTAAAGATTTGCAAGATCGATCCCCCATCATATGCATCATATGCCACCTGTGTGAGTTTTGTTTCTTGAACAAAAGTCAGGATCAGGTTTTATTGATCAAGTTAAGAGGTACCGTTTAGAAAATAAAGATTACAGGTCAATTTTGTATTATTATTATTGGAGGCATGAAATGAATTAATGTTTGATTATTTACACGGTGTTTAAAAATTTTAGAATTGAAACTGAGATTATCATTCCGGAAGACTGGAAATACAATGCTACGCTTTTTGGACACTTGTAGGTTTATGTGGTCAACCATGGTTGCTTTTCGTTGGCACTTTATATATATATATATATGCGCGCACGTGCGCGCGCGCGTGCGTGTGTGTGTGTGGTTTATTACTCGGACTGTACACGCTGCTAAAAAGAATTCACAGGAAAAGCCAAGTGTTCCTGTAGCAGGTATCGTATAAAAGTCACTTGAAAACGCTTCGATACCAGAAAATAATTTCATTCAACGAATAGACATGCAATGTTAGTAGTGCAATTTTTATAACATCGTTTGTAAGGTATCAACTCTTTTAAAAAGCAATTTGAAAACGTTTTAATGGAAAAATATTTCCGAGGATAATCTAGTTTGAATGTAGTTGAGAACAATAAAAAAATAAGTAACGCATTCTAATTGTCTTATTTGTTTAATGGAATATCAATCTTCGTGGGTTACTTAATGCCTAAGACATTTCTATAAAAAAAAACACTACTTAAGCTGGAATTGGTAAGATAAGAGGGTCTATACTTTTCCCAAGACCATTAGTCCGAAGTGAAAACAATAACATGAATGAGCTTCGAACTGACTTACTAGGATTTCACAGTTTAGCACGTTAGCTACTATATCAGAGGTTATCCCTATATATATATATATATATACACAAGAAGGATTATACTGATCGCACCGTATATATCATCATCATCATCATCATGTCGCGCCGCTGACACTCTCGCGTTACTCGTCTCTGTCGTCCATTGCTCCCGGGAGTTCTTCAAGGCTATATTCTATATCGGCACACAGCTGTTGTATATAGGTTCTAGCTGGTCTTCCTGTTTTTGCTCGTCCAAGTGAAGGAGTCCACTGGAGTATATCACTTTTGAGTTCGTCCTTACCTCTCCAGCAGTGTCCCGCATGTCTGGTTTGTCTAACTTTGATAATAATCGTGATGGGAGGTAGGTGGCAATTTAATTGGTGCTTTGTGGGGTGTCGCCTCCAGGAATTGTTCAGTATTGCTCGTAACATTCTTGTGTAATTGCCGTCAAGCTTTTTCTCCATTCGTTTAGTCAGCGTCCATGTAGTGCATCCATATAGCAGTATGGACACCATCACAGCTTGGGAAAAAACTGTTTTATTTTATCGGTCCGGTCTGACTTCCAAACGACCGATAACTATTGATTGCTGTCCATGCCTTTGCTAGTCGTGTGTTGATGTCTTTCCCGGTTTTTGAGATACTGCTTCCCAGATAGGTGAACTTTTCCATGAATTTTAAAGACCCATTCTTTCGAGTGGAGATGTCGCCTCTTTGATTAAAGCACACATATTCCGTCTTGTCTGCGTTGACCAGGAGGCCTATTCCAGCAGCTGCTCATTCCAGACTATGTAGCAGAGTTTCGGCTTGGGCAGGTTTATGTCATCGTCGTAGTCCGCGTCCGTAATTGTTTGTGCAGGGTATCTTCTGCTTCTTTCCTTTGTCAGCTTGAAATCGTTATCTTTCATTAAATCAACAGATGTTCTAAGCACGTAGTCTAGGCATATGATAAACAGTTATGTGGCTAATGTGTCGCTTCAATGTCGAAGCAGTCTGTGTCTCCATACGAAGAGCAGACTTTTACTTTCGTGTTTTTATATAGCATCATTATGACGGCGTCGTTTTCTTTGGGTTGGCTGTAGGCCAGAAGTATTGGCTCTATTTTCCCTCTGTGTATGGAGTCAAAGGCTTTTGAGAAGTCGACAAATAATATTGTTGCGTCAAGGTTTTTTGCTTGTAAACCTAAGATTCGACGGATAGTCAAAATTTGTGATGTCGTGAATCGATCTCTCCGAATGCCATTTTGGTTCTTCCTAAATATCTTTGCATTTTGGGTCTTGTACTGTTGCATAGTAAAGCATTGTAGCTCTTTGGATGTAAGGGTTATATCTCGGTAGTTCTTGGCAATTCCGAGATCATCCTTCTTAGGAAAGGAGATGATGCATCTCTTAGTCCGTCAGTCTTTTGTGTTTTGATTATATACGGCATTACAGTGTCGAAGCAGTATGTCGTTGAATTCCCAGGTCTTCCATACTTCTGGGGGTATTTCATTAAACCCTTCTGCTTTCCTTTTTCTAAATCTTTTTTGTACTGAGTCGAGTTCTTCTTGCATAAACTGTCCTAGTTTGATGTGTAATTGTTTACTAATAATTCTTGTGACTGGGTCATGTGTAACTTTCGGAGGTTTTCCAAATAAATTCTTGAAATGTTCTTTCCACAGGAGTATTCGTTCTTGTTGGCTGGTAGCTTTTAGTTTTGCTCTCACAGTACTCTTTCTTCGGCTCACTTCGTTTATCGTGTGCCATGCTCTTCTAGATAGTCTATCTTCAACCGAATCTGTAATCTTATCTATGTGATTTTGTATGTATTCTGTTTGTTCTTTCAGGTATACATTTGTTAATTCATTTTGTGCTTTCTTAAGTTTCTGGGCATTGACATTCGCTGGGTTCCTCCTATTGCATTTGGAAGCGGTTTTAACGTCTGCACGCTTCTTTCTAACTGCTAATATCTCCCATGGGAATCTAGGTTTGGCTCTTTGTTTAGTTGGTATGCATTCTGCTGCCGCTACTATGTGGGCATTGACGAAGCTTTCATATTCGTCATTCGGAGTAAGTGTTTCTGATATCTCCCGTAGTGCATAGAATTTGTTTCTTAATGTTAGCGTATATTTATCTCTAATACTCCTGTTTTTAAGCAGGGACCAGTCATAGTGTACTTTTGTCTTTGCTCGGGCCGAATTCCTTCGTAGGCTCAGTTGTATCTTTGCCGTGACAATTCGGTGATCGGAAGACCCCCCCCCCGAAAAAGGAATATGCCTCGCAATTCACTGCGCTATTATTCCATTTTTCATTCATAAAGACGTAGTCTATCTGTGCTTTACTATAGTGTAACCTGAATTTGTGGTTTATGTTTTTACCAATTTGGCCATTCATGTCTCCACCGATGAGGAGAACGTTGTGTTTCGGGATGCTACGAACAAGGGAGGATAACTCTTTATAGAAGACGATGAGGTCTATTTCTTCGCTAAAATTGGCAGGGCTGTATCAAGAGATAATTGTTTCGCTGGAGTTGCCATTAAATGTAGCTTCCATCGTCCTCGGTTGTATTTTCTCGATGCTATTTAGTCATTTTAGGGCCCTTAGTCCTTTAAACATACCTACATCTCCTACCGTGGCATTGACAGAGTTTTTTCATGCAGATGCCGAGACAAACGTTCATCCATTGCCGGCATCATGTGATTTAATATCTTAGCTATGAATGTATCTGTGTTCTTGTATGCGCATTATGTCTATGTCGTGATCTATCGCCGAAGCCGTCAGTTCTGGTAGTTGGCCTATTCTATTTAAAGTTCTAACGTTGAATGTCGCTATTTGTATTGTGCTTTTGCATTTTAGTAATGTTTATTTTAGTTTGAGCTCTGTAGCTGATTTTTCGAACACTGGGGCCAGGGCTCCAAACTCAGCATGTCGCGCCCCTTTTTATCCGTGCAAAGAGCAATGCGGTTTGGACAAATGGTTTGAGTCTGGGTCAAGGTGTAATATTTCGACCCCTCGCCCCGGCCTAAAAATGCTATTCCAAGGTAATACACCGGAAGGAAGTGACACACTTCAACGGCCAGTAATCGAAAGAGATCGTGTGGGCGGATTAAGGCTTATGATATGGGACAAGGTCAAGGTCCCATTCTGCCATTACAGTCATGCAACGGAAGAGAGTGACCTCTGAACTGCATGACAGTTATTTCCGCTTGATGACGATTGAACATCCGATTCAAAGATCCAGTAGGCGATCGTGTGGGCGTTGAGTTATTATTTAACTCAGTTGAGTTTGGGTCCCAAAGCAGTTGCCAGCAGACTCCCAGAGAGTAGAGACCAGATGTGGTAGGGAAGGCCACACCCGACCGAGGGGGCCCTCAGGAAAGCCCCGATGGAGTGGACCCCAACATCAGCAGAACAAAACACAACGTAACGGTCATAACAGTGGGGTCAAAATATGAAGCTTATGTTCGGCCTCCAGCAATCTCTCACACGCAAACCTTACAAATAAAGTGAGAGGTATATATTTTGTTAAAGAAGTCTTCTTGTGTCTTCCTTCCTGCATCTTAATCCTTCATGCGTTAATCCTTCATGCGTCTTTGTCCTTGCGTCTGTTTAATTATTGTGTCGTTGTGATCCTGTAAATGACTATATAACAAAGGTAATCTTTCGATTTCTGTGTTTTCATTATCATCTGTAGAAGCCCCCCTAATAGATGGTCAGCAGTAGTTCACCGATCGAACTATTTGATCCTGGCCGTTGTCCCGTAGGATTCCTATGCCCAGAACCTGGTTAGACATGGCGTTGACCCGTCGTTAAGTTTTTCGGCACTTACGTCCAACATGGTGCTTCCCATGGCTTTCAGAGAAAAGAAAAATCCTTCCCATCTCTTTCCTGTACTAGGTTTTAACCTAGTACAAGTCCACAATTACTTTTTTTAAAAATTTCCTCCGAGTCTTTATTCATAGTTCCTTCCATCCTTATAGGATTTCTATTTTTACGCTAACTTCTATCCATACTCTATCTTCAGTTTTCGAACTCTAATAAATTCCAAAAGTATTAGCATCTTTTACCTCCTTTTTCATGGTGCAACCGCAACTTGGAATTGCAATATTAGTCTTTTGGCATTAAGAGAGAGAAAACATTCATAAATTGAAGTGTTCTTGGGATTCATTTTATTGAAAGTTAAAAGTCATTATTTACTAATCCAAGTTTTAGCCACAATTATGGAGATTCAAGTGAGATATGAACTCACGGCTTGCATATCTCGCAATCCATTATCCTATTGAAGATAGCCTTAAAAAAGTGACGTATTGTTGTTTATTAATGGCACCAAGTAGTCTGGTTCATACTCAAAAATGCCAATTTACAAAGATCAGTCTGTATAATGCCAGAATAATAAACAATTCCGTAATATAAGAAGGAGTCAAAGAATGAAAATGTGTTGATTTGGACGAAATAAAAGTGATTCCACATGTTATGAAAGATTGAATAAATTTCAATGTCACCAAAGTTCAAGTCTCGTTTAGAAATATTAGCCTTTAAAAATTATAACAAGTGTTAAATGTTATTAGGATTGGTTTGATAAAAGAAAGAAAGAAAGAAATCAGATGAAAGTAAGATTGATGTAAAAATGAGAAATGTAAAATAAATAAAAAGTAAAAAAGAGAAGAAAATAGTGTAGTAGAAAGAAAGAAAGAAAGAAAGAAAGAAAGAAAGAAAGAATCGAAAAGAAAAGAGAGAAAATAAAAGAGAGAAATGAAATTGTTTTTTTTAAGAAAGATTAAATAGAACTCCTCTGAAAATATCTCTGATGGTTAAATCTTACCTCAAAATATTATCAGTTAAATATGAGGTGAAAAGAAAGAAAGAAAGAAAGAAAGAAAGAAATCAATCAATCAAAGATAAAAAGAATGAAAGAAAGAAAGAAAAGATAGAAATCAAAGATAAAAAGAAAGAAAGACTGAAAGAATGTGACATAAGGTCAGTTTGTTAAGAGAAGCTTGAGTTCAGGGACTTTTTTCTCCTAGACTGATTACCTTGCCAAGTCTAAAAATCCCAATATTTCCAACTATTTACCCCTCGTTGAGAGGAGACATATGAAGTCATGCTTTTCCTAAGGGAGTTAGCACGAAGTGTAACCCATACAGTCTCTATTGTGTAGTTTTCTTAAATACCTGGAATGCCAACTTTAGCCTTCTGTAACATTTAAAAAAATGTCCAATATGTCTCAGTTGCCCATGTTCGAAGAATATAAGTAACTGTAATATCTAGGTATCTAATGATGTATCTTAATTGTCAATTTGGCCCAAAATCAACGTCGCAGTAAAGTACATATTTTTAAACAAAAAATTGCATTTTGCAGCAAAACAACTTTTTTCGATAGTTTCTCGGTTTGACGTCCTGTTTTATCTTATGTGTTGGCAATGTTGTATTTTTATATTAAAATTTATCAATTTAGTTCAATATTAGCCAAATATTAGTTCAAATCTTGGACGTGGTTGTTTATATTTAAGAACCACGCCTTTTTAACAATGGTATAGCAACCAGTCTGGGAGAAATAGAATTAAACCTGGTAAATTACGCTCAAAAATAATATCATTCTTGTGAGAAGAGGTTGGTGAATACAAATTAGCCTGGATTGAGGAAAGACAGCTAATTTTTTACATGAAAAACAAACCGGTTTTTAAAACAAAAGCTTTTTGTTTATATATATATATATATATATATATAATATTTGAGATAGAGGAATTGATCTTATATTAATTGGAATCACTAGAAAATCCGGCAAACACTTACGTGCGACACACGGAACATTGAACATAAGCGATGCCAAATTATATAATTTTTAATAGAGACACATCACTAGTTAATTTGGCATCGCTTATGTGTGGCTTGGAGCAGTGGCCCAGGTGTAGATTTTCAGCCTCTGCATCCTGTGGTTGTTGGTTCGATCTTCAGTGGCGGTGATCACGGTTTCCACTGCTGATGAGACCTAATAAGGTCGAAAAAACTGTTTAGTGTTCCGTATGTCGCACGTAAGTGTTTGCCGGATTTTCTAGTCATGGTGATTCCAATTAATATATATATATATATGTCCTTAAGAAAAAACAAAATCCGATCACATTAGCATTATAAATTTATTTCCATCCTGTTATGGGTTTTTGATATAAATCAAAAACACAAAAAAAATTAACAGGACTTCTTAAGATCTTATGGATAAAATAATTCAGGAAAGAAGGGTGGGAGGGGGGTGAAGAGTTTTCTTCTCATTTAACCCACTTTCGTTTTTTTTTATTTTGTTGCCGGTTGGAATTATAGTAAATTGATTTTTTTATTTTTGAAATTCTAAATACTTTTCAACTTAAAACTCAAGATTTAATACTAAATTAGATAAATATAACTTTCTTTAATAACTTTACGTAAGGTTACAGTAATACTTATATTAAATTAAATTTAAAATTTGAAATTTAAATTTTTAATTTCAAATTTATTTTCGTGCCTATCAATTCAATTACCCCCCCCCATTGAAGGAGTACGTACATATCACATGGTTTTTCTTAAAGAAATTATTGCTCCGTAATGTCAGTTACATTGAGCTCTTTACCAGGAAAATTTAAATGTTCACTTTTGAATAGTTTTCTTGTCCTGATGGAATTACTCCCAACTCCGGTTTAACTGGACCGAATAATACTATATATATTTATTTACCAACCCCTCCACTCGGGCAGGATATGACCTAAGGTCAATTTTTTTAAGCGGAGTTTAACAGGTTTGAATTCAGAGTTTTCCTTCTCCTAGACTAGTTGCCTTACCAAGGCTGAAGAACCCAATTTGTCCTACTACTTACCCATAGCTGGAGGGAGAATAATTGGATCCATACCTTTCCCAAGGGTATTAGTGCTACGTGAAATGCAAACAATCTTGTCCAGGATTTGAACTCGTGTTGCCGTGTCCATTTCCTACGACGATAACCATTATACCACATATATATAAGGCGATGATGTAATTAGGAATATTTGTTTGTAGTAATGTATTTGTTTATGATTTTATTTGTTCTTAATTAGTTTCGAACATAGATCATCGTCGGGAGAAAGTTTTTTTTTTGCAAGAAAAGTGTTTTTTACTTGTTTTATTTTTGTAAGTTTTCAGAATTGTTACAGAAGTGACAAAAAATGAAATGGTAACATATTATATTGATTCGTTGGATAAAAGTTTTGTTTTTGGTATCCAATTGTTTTGAACTGACTATTATATGATCTCTGCTATCGTAAACAACTGGTCATAGGCTTTACACTTCGAAAATATTTGATAGACTCAAGCGAATCATGCTTCAAAATTAACCGTAAATCCTTTAGTTAGATATTAAGATTAGGGACTTGTTTATATAGATGTTTCACTATCAACCCATGTTTGTCCATACACGACCAACGAGTATATAAGGTCCTGCATGTTACATTAAAAGGCTGATTTTCAACAGGCCGGTGTAATATAAATAAACAAAATTAACCCATTCATTGCCGCATACGGAATTCGCCTAAAAAGAGAATTAACTTTAAAAATTGAACAGAGAAAATGATATAATCATGATAGTAGAATTTATCCCACGTTATTCTAATTACTTTCAACATTAAAATTCATATTTACACTTTGTCTTTTACTAATTCACGAATTATAAACAGCTGTGAGTTACATTGCTTTTATGATTTTCATTTGCCTATGCAGCCTGTTTTGTTTAGAGACACAAACTGTTTTTTTTTCTACAGAAATACATTAATAATTGATTTAAGCAAACAAAAATATATTTATTAAAAAATTATGCAGTGATACGAAAGTACCTGTAAAAAACTTACCAACAATTTCTTTATAATTTAATTTTCTTTTAGCTATTGCCGTTTGTTTTTGTTTTTTTTAATCTCACAATATGTTTTCGAAATTCATCAGATGCAAGCTTTTGTTTTACTTTTTAAAATATATTCAAAACATTTTTTCTGAATATTTAAGTCCTTTTTAGTGTGTTAATCACAAATAAAAATATATTTTGGGGAATATATTTCTAAAAATCTTTCAGCAGACTCTATTATAATGGATTTAACTGCATAATCAATTATAGCAAAACCAGCCCAAGATGAAAACGTTAGTCCTCCACGAAAAAGTAAGTCAAAATATTCCTTCTCTGTAGCATGATCACTAACATTACCTATCAAGACCAGGCAACACATTTCAAATTGAAAACATTTAATTATAATTTTTGACCTCATCATATGAATTTCTCTGCCAAATCTAATTTGTACGTAAGTTTGTAAAAGTATATATATATATATATATAAGCTTATCGTGTGTAGTCACACGCACATACACACATGTATATGAAAATATGCTTTTGTATGAACATACCTATATATATCCATATATGTAAGTATATATAGAGAGATATATATATCCATGTATAAATATATATTCATATCTACATAACTATATATATAATTATGATAAATAAATATATATTAGTTTTTATATATATTAATAGCATGGATGCTTATCTACGACCTTTGGTTTTCTGCCGCCTTATTACGACAATCATCCGGCTGAAAAAGAAATATATTGGAGAAATTGAAAAAATCGAAAAAAAACAGTTAAAAGAATGTTAGGGTTGTGTACAATCTTTGTGTGTGTATGTGTGTGGATTATATTTGCGTTTTATTGTGTGTGGTTGTATAAGTGATTGATGGTATGTGTGTGTGATGATACATGTGCTTCGCGGCAAAAATGAGGTTGTCTCCTGTAGCAAAAGTCGCGACAGACAAGGTTTTGACCGAATAATTTTTTTTTTTATATTCGAGTGTGCATGTGTGTGTAGTGATGATTTTAACTAATGAGCCAATTATTACCATCATCGTTTCATTATTAAGAACACGAATTTTTTGGCGTGTTAGCATGATGGATGAAAATTCATGCTAAATCTATAATGTAAGGATATAGGTGAGGAGGGAATATTATATTATACTGTAGTATATTATGGAGTATTATGCAATACAATTGGCCTAGCGGTTAGAATGTTCGCCAATGGCCGGGAGACCTGGGTTCAATCCCTGGTCGAGTCATACCAAAGACTCAAAAAATGGTACTTGATGCCTCCTTGCTTAACACTCAGCATTATAAGGTACGGATTAAGGGTAAAGTAGAGCAATCCAGGGAAGGAGTAGCGCCCTCCCCTACACCTTTGTGTAGTAGCTATCGAAAAGGGAGCCTTCGGGTTACCCTCGACTATGGTCGCCAACTTTACTTTACTTATGCAATACAAGTGTAATGTTGGAATATATTGTGTTAGATTACAATAATAATTTGTATTTACTGTCTATGTTGTGTTAATGTTATATTATGTATACGTTATTGTAATCTATGATAGTATGTGCGTAAAGAAGATGTTAAATATACTGTGTGAAGACGTATTTCTAAGAAATATAAAAACATAGCTAACATTATGTCAACAAGTGGTGGGGGAGTTTGGTGATGGATATAAAGGTTTAATGAAGGAAAATGGTTCTTACGGTGCATCGGGTGCGTTGTTCATTGGAGGAAATTGGGACGTACAGAACGTCGGATGTGTTGTGGGGTTATTTTTGAAGGGGTGTGGGAGATTTTTAGTTATGGCAGTTGAATAGGTACAGTGGAACGGTTATGTGTATGGGTCGAAATACGAGAGTAGATGTTTGTTCTCATGTCTGCATTTGGATAGAATTTCTGATTTTTTGTTCAGCGGGATGTTTTTTGATGGGTGAGTAATAATTGCAAGTTTCTCGTAGAGGCAAGGAAGACATTTTTTGATGTTTTGCAGTCGGCGGGTGCTAGTTTTAGTATTTCACAGTTAATGGTAGGTGAAATGTTCATATCCTTTAGGTGCCAGATCTGTGTAAATAAAAATGTGTTAGTTAAGAAATTTCCGTTGGAGAAGGAAAGTTTGTGGTTATATATTCCTTGTTTTATGACTGGGTTGTTGGTTTTTACAGTGGCTCTGTACACCTAACTTTTTCTGATTGCAGTTTCATAGTGGGGTACATGTTTTTAATACCTACAGTTGCATTGTTTGTTGCGGGGTGGTTAGTGTGAATGGTTACAATCTTTTGTTGTGACTTTTATGATTTGAGATATGCTACTCGTACAACAATAAATGACCTTTATATTGTTTCTGTTGAAGATTTAAGCTGGAGGCTATGATTGAGGAAGAGTTTTCTTGTTACATTTAAGAAATCCCTACTGATGTTTGATGTAACGCATTTGTTGTAAGATAGGTTGAACCAATTTATATATCTATTTCTCTCTTTTGGAGGTTTGTATTCGAGTTTAATGCGTTGTTTATATATGTGTTTGTTTTGTATGCAAATGTCAATGCTGGAAGAATTATCGGATAGTTTACGGCTAATTCATTTTGTTATTTGTTTGATGATTGAAGGTGGGGAGTTGGAAGAAGTGTAAATGTAAATTTGTGTATTGTTCTCTTTTTTTATAAGGTTCAAATGTGCCTTTCCTTAACACAAAAAGAGTTATACACAAACCCAACATTCTTTGGACTGTATTTTTTGCTTTTTTTAACTTCGCCAATATCTTTCGTTCTCTGCCTGATGATTGTCATTATAAGACGGCAAGAAACCAGTGGTCGAAGATAAGCATTCATGCTATTACATATATGTAAAAACTAATATATATTCATTAATTATTATCAGGTGATAGCTCTATCACAGATATAGCAGACTCTCCAAATTTTACCGCATTTGGTCTGCCACAAAACCCACCAAGTGAGATAGTGACAAACATACACTTTTATAATATATATATATATATATATATATATATATATATATATATATATATATATATATATATATATATATATATATAGTCATTTTAATTGATTAATGTATCTTAAATGTGAATCATATGAACATTAGATATTAGTCTTGTCAAACACCAAGTAAAAGGAAATAATGATAAATGTTATAATTTTTTCCCCTGACATATACGTGTGCATACACATGTATACTTTCTGAAAGGGTTAATGCATGATGTATATACGTAAATGGGAGAAAGAGTGATAAAGTTTTTTTAAAGAATAACAAAAACACCAGCAAATTGAATCATTCATTATTGTTTCGTTTTATTGATACTTTTAATTGAAGATTATGGATGGCACAAAGCAGTCTTGTTCTTGTTCAAAAACTGCTACCTGGCAAATATCAGGGACAACGGTGCAGCCTTTAACTTTATAAGGACCAGCATAATAACCAATTCTGAAATAGAAGAAAAAGTCAACGAATGAAAATGTGTTGATCTGGGTGAAATAAAATTGATTCTGTTTTTTTCATGAAAGGTTAAATAGAACTCGTCTGAAAATATCTCCAAATGTCAAATCTTACCTCAAAATGTAATCCTTTAAATAGAAAGAAAGGAAGAAAGAAAGAAAGAAAGAAAGAAAGAAAGAAAGAAAGAAAGAATTACAAGTAGAAAAGAAAGAAAGAAAAAAGAAATAATCGAAAAGATAAAGAGAGAAAATAAAGTAGAGAAATAAAATTGATTCTATTTTTTATGAAAGATTAAATAGAATTCTTCTGAAAATATCTCCAAAGGTCAAATCTTACCTCGGTATGTTATTCGTTAATCATAAGGTGGAAAGAAAGAAAGAAAGAAAGAAAGAAAGAATCGAAAAAGAAAAAGTGAGAAAATAAAGGAGACAACAAAAAGACATATTTAAGGCAAGAAAAAAAGATTGGAACGATTAAATGCTGGGTAATCCGTGTGGCCTGGTCCCTGTTGTACAAGATAGTGACATTATAATAAGCGAGTTGGAATTCAGTCACGCTATTACGTTCACTTTCGGACAAATACCGTTGAGAAAAGTATGTACCTACTTATCCTCCCAGCTAAGGTTTAATTTGAATCACTGCTCTTCTTCGACAGAGATGGCTTTGGCACTAAATAACCCACAAAGGTTACTACTAAACTATCTATCTATTAAATAATAAATTGGCAAAATCTTTATTTGGCATGTAGTGTAGATTGTTTAGATTGATTCTAATCGTCAACGTATCATTAAGTACAAATGACAATATAAGCTAATTAAAAAACTTGGATTTCATTGGACAAACAAATGATTTTAGAAAGTTTACAGTTACATCTTTAGTTATTGATCATCACGGGAGCAGATCGAAATTTTCGCTTGTGCTCGAAAAGAACTTAAAACAATGGGAGAAATTTCGACGAACGAAATGACACAATATGGTGATGAGAGAGACGTACACAGCGGCGACAGCAGACACAAAAGAGATGTATGAAGGGTCTCCTTCATTCTGTACATATCGATCTGTCTGCCAGTTAGTTTATCTTTCTACCATTTTAGCCTGTTCATATCTATCGATCTATCTATCTGTTCAAGTCCTGTCTTTCGTCATCTCTTACTTCTCTCCCTCACTCTCTCTTTCTCTCTCTTTGTACAGATCTATCTGTCTGGCTGTCGTTTTATCTATCTCCCATTTCAGTCATCTCATATCTATCTTTTAAACTCCCAACTCTCTCTCTCTCTCTCTCTCTCTCTCTCTCATTCCCTACATATCGATCTGTCTGGCTGTTGTTTTATCTATCTCCAAGTTCAGTCTCTTCATATCTATCTATCCATCTATCTATCTATGATATAAATTACATTAAATAGCTTATATTTGTCTATGGTGTAGTTTGGAAGACCTGCTGAGAGCAATTGATGATAGGACGGATAGAGAAAGTTAGCGAAATCCTTGCTGTCAGCAGACTGGATTATAATGATTATATATATATATATATATATATATATATATATATATATATATATATATATATATATATTATCATTTTAATCAATTTTGAATTATTTTATCCATAGGATCTGAAGAATTCCTGTTATTTTTGGTGTTATTGATTCATATCAATACCCATAACCGGATGGAAATAAATTTATAATCCTAATGTGACCGGATTTGTTTTTCTTAAAGAAATTATTGCTCTGTGATGTCAGTTACATTGAGCTCTTTACCAGGAAAATTTAAATGTTCATAGTTGAACGATTTTTTGTCCTGGCAGAATTATTCCCGACTCCGGTTTAAATGGACCGAATAATATATATATATATATATATATATATATATATATATATATATATATATATATCGCCCTGTTTATATTTATCTAACTATCTATCTATGATATATATTACATTAAATAGCTTATATCTATCTGTCGATCTTTGCCACACAATAGGAAATTATAATTATTTTATTAAAATATTTATTCATACTTATACAACTTTTGTTTAAAGATACAGTTCGCTAAATAAGAAACAGGGTCATTTTTCGTCAAAGAAAGTATACAAGAAATATAATTTTCGGTTAATATACGGATTTTGAAAATTATTAGCAGTGAGTTTAATCCTAATTTATTTTATAAATGCAGTTCTGCATTTAAATTACCCAAGTCGGATGAATTCTTTACAATATAAGATAGAATATTGCAAGTGCTGAGTGAATTTTGAATAAGTTATACTCACCCACAACATTGCAGTCCGCGGGGAGAACAGGTGCAGCGTTTGCAAGTACTTAGATCAGTAAAATGACTGTTTAGCTTGAGTTTCATTCCATTGTATTCGCAAAAGACCGCCATCTTTTTCGACCCTGAAAATAAATGAGATGCAAAAAAAGATTTCTTGGTTAATTGATTTTAACAGCATGTCAACCCGTCGGGTGTTATTCTATCCCTACTTGTTCTCCATACATTTTTATTTACTAGGGTCGGCTGAAAAGTTCAGAGGCTGACCAAGATAGTTTCATGGACGGTAATCGAATGTGGTCAATTTTTAAAGTTGTATTCCATGTGCCAATACAATTGTTAAATTGATGTTGCAGTCCTTGGAACCTATTGTTCAAAATAGTTATAAGCAGCAGATATGATGTCATCTTGTTAATCTTTCAGCCTACCGTCATATATTTTTGTGAAGATGTTAAGTGATTTTTTGACAATATATCAAAATCCTCTGGGATTGTTTTCTAATCATTACTTTGTATTGTATCAGTCATGTTTACGCTTATAACAATTTTTGTAATAATTTTGTTTCTGTCAACAAGGATAAACTGTCATTCCTATCGATATTTTCAAATAGGTTCATCATATTTACACTGAAAAAATGTTGTCTAATGAAATTAAAGCTGAATATTCCACAAGAAAATATCAAACAGCGTAGTGTGTTTGATATATGCTATTTACTGTGGTTTTTATGTTTGTTTTAGTATTAAAGAGTAAGTCTTGCGTGTCCAAAACGCATTTGGAATATAGTGGCTTGTTCATTTCTGGACATTTTGAAGGGTGGTTTCCATTCTGCAAGCTTGAGTTTTATCTGGAAGACTTTATTGAGGACTGAATACTTTACAAAAATTTTGGTTGGCGCCCTATTAGTTATTTATGAATGCTATTAAATAGTCTTAGATGGAACACTTTGTCTGAAAAGCCAATGTGAAAAGATTCAATTCGCGATTTACCTAGATTTTCCTCAAATGTGGCCATATGAACAGGGCACCCAATGATACTAAAACTCACTTATAAAGGTTTGATAGTCTAGATAGCTAACCACTACACCACCCGAGGCATCCAAGATTTATTCAATAATAAACAAATAGCTGATATTGCAAGTTTATATTAGTAGAAAATGTGCGTGTTTTTTCTCTTCCCAGTCGGCGGAGACATTTGGCTTGGTTTGGTCTATTTGTTTAAGAACATATCAATTCCTTTTAATGTTATATAATCCCAAAGTTTAAGAGCATATCCATTTCTAATGTGTTTATTTAATGCCAAAATTTGATTTATTTACAAATGTTAGATTGTAATCATAATTATTTTCATTGTTGTCTCTGACTTTTTATTTCACCTGTGTCTTTGTTTATAACCATTTCTTACACACAATTATATGATATTAAGTATTGCCTTTTAATAAAACAGCCCAGTAGGCTGGGACTATAGAATATGTCGACAGCATCTCTGCAGAGGAGTAAGACCCCTTTACCAACCAACAAGTATCCTGGATAGAATACTTAACCATCTGATGGTGAGGTTCCAGTTCTTAAGCTTTGGGGAATGGAAGTACCCCTTCATTACCATAACTCCCTGGTCCACTCTGCCCCGGAATGGTAGTATCTGTTAGGGTCACATGTTTATGTCACATAGAAATATTTAATCCTTTTTCTATTTTTGAAACCATTTAACTGTGTGCAAACAAATGATCACTGGTTCGTTTAACAATCATTACCGACGAACTATTCATTTACAAGTGGTTAGGGAGTTCGCCAATGGTCCGGGAGACCAGGGTTCAATCCCAAGTCCAGTCATATCAAAAATTAAAAAAAAATGGAACTTCATGCCTACAGGTTTCTTAACACTCAGCATTATAAGGTATGGATCAAGGGTAAGCAGAGCAATCCAGGAAAAGGAGTTGTGCCCTCCTCTACATCTTGGTGATGTACTTATTGAAAAGGGAGCCCTCGGGTCACCTTCGACTACGGTCGGCCAACTTACTTATTCCCCTTCATAAATTTTAAGAAGAGACCAAGTTGAAACTTACTGACGCCACACTCTGATACAAAAACTTCCTCAGTTAATAGGCATACCACCGGACTCCTTTGACTTAGTAATTAACCGATAGAATTAGAGAAAACAAATTTTAACTGCAGCAACTCCTTAGAATTCTAAATATATATATAAAAGAACCGATAGCTGGATGGGAGTCAGAAGTCATCAAGTCATGCTGATAGAACGGATCCACTTAAATCTCTCTTACTATCCGTCCCTATCTGCCATGTCTCTCAGTCTGCTCTTTAAACAGCAACGACTTTCTTCACACTGCTGATATATGTTGGTCTTTCCTGATCGGTCAACACTGGTTTATCCATGTGTCTGAGTTCATTCGGAAAGGTCGCTTACAAATTCGCTCTTGCATCTTCAGCAGTGTCCAGCTTATATTTTGGTTTTATATGAACGGTTGGTGAGATTGGCTGTAAGTGGCTACACAGCTGCTTTTTAGTGAGGTACTGCTTCCAGAACTTGTCCAAAACAACATGCAGCAATCTTGAGTAGATCCCATCTAGCCTTTTCTTCAAGCGTTTTGTTAAAGTCCTGGTGGTGCAGCTATACAGTAATAGAGATACAACAACAGTTTAGAATATATTTCGCTTTATTTTATGGGAGATATCAGATTTCAATTCGATCGATAACCTGTCAATAGCAATCGATGTCTTTCCAGTGAGAGTGTTCACATCACTTTTAGTAGATGAAATATTGCTACCAAAGTATGTTAATATGTCTACTCATTAAAGAGACATCATTCAATGAGTTTTTCTTGAACTCTGTTATATTTGAGTTCACATAGAGACCAATGCCTTTTCCTTCCTGCTTCAGACTATTCAGCAGGGACTCGGCTTAAGCAAGTGTATTTGCGCGAGAATCGTGAGATCATCTGCTTAGTCTGTTTTTATTAACCAATCGGCGTATTCGCGCTAGTTTTTAAATTTGAAGATATTTCGCAGACGACTATATTAGACTTGTCATGAAAAATTTGAAGGATATAAGCCCAAAATGATTTTAGAAATCTTTACTCTCCAAAAATATTTGAAATACAATTTCTTAACCAATTAGATTCGTTGATAAATCATCAGCTTTTAAGTTCATTTGGAGCCCACCTAAATTGAAAAAATTATCAAAGGAATAAACATTTATGCTGTAAGTTTGGATTTGTCTGAATCGACTTACCCAACCCCTCCCCCAAGAGGAGGATGCGACACATGCTCAATTTTTAAGCAGTTTTTAACAGGTTTGAAATCAGAGTTTTCCTTCTCCAATACTGGTTGCCATACCACGATTAAATAGCCCAGTTTGCCCTACGACTCCTTATAAGTGGAGGGAGAATAGTTAGATTCATACATTTCTTAAGGGTATAAGCTCTATATGAAAAGAAAAACAGCCTCATCCAATATTTGAACTCGGATCGCCATGTCTATTTCCTCTAAGGATAACTAGAACACCACGGGTGTCTGCTTCATATCCTTTGCTGAGTTTTAAAATCCTAAAAACTTCACTCCGGTGATAAACAAAGAAAAGGTTCTATTTTTCATGGAAACGATCGCTGTGTATGTGGGGTTTTTTTTTTTTTTTTTTTGGTTTTTTCGTCTTTCTATCAAAGACAATCACGCAAGAAAATTCCTCGATAGACGAACGCTTAAATAGTTGGATTAACAGACATCTACTAAAAGGAGAAAAAGTTATTTTTTGTGTTACTTACATTTGTATTCAGCGACAGACGGTCTCTGAAATGAACAAGTGGATGAGGCGTAGTTGATGGCCAAAACCAAGACGAGGCAGACAAGCACGATCTTCATGTTTTACAGTTGTGGGACAAAAAAGAAATGAGAATAAGTTTCGTTTCAAACACAAGTGATGATGAAAACACTTCTACTGACTGATTAGAATAATTTAACCCTTTTTATACTGTTCCGGATGAACAGCTGCATGCACATTATTGATTTTTGTTTCTTAATATTTTTACTTATTCATCTATATTTTCGTCTACAGGTTAACTTATCTTCCTCTTCCTTTATCTTATATCGATTTATTCTTATTTTATCGAAATTCTTTATGTTCACAGGTTTTCTCTTTTTCTGCGACCGACCCACACATACCTCATTGTCCAAAGTCTCGGCTTATCGCTTTTATGTATAATTCAAAATGTATCATTTCTAATTTACTCTTTTAAGAGTTCTTCACACCTGCGTTAGTTAGGATGTTCTCCACTCGTCCTCTTACTTCTAAGTATTCTAGTCCCTGTACTAGTCTATTGGTTACAGTGCCAAGTGCTCTACTTACAATTAGTATGACCGTCTCTTTCAGTTTTTTTTCAGTTCTCTTGAAAGGTCAAGGTGCTTATCTCTATTTTCGCTTTTTTAATTTTACCCAGTGGTCATCCGGAACGGCAAAGTCCACCATTCGTCAATATCTCTTTTCTTTTTTCTTTTTGTTGACTCTCACTAGGCCTAGTAGATTAGATTGATTTTGGGGGGGCGAGGGATTTATGAAGTTTGTATCCGCTAGTACAAATCCTGAGTATGTGACTCAGTGGCATCATCGCTATTACAAATAGTAATGGTGATATCGCATCTCCCTGGAAGATCTCTGGATTTTCTCCTCATCTAAGCTTTTTCCTCCTTCTGTCAGTTCCACTCTCCCGTTTTCTATGGTATTCTCGATAAACTTTATGATATCGCTGGAAATCTTGTAAATTTTGTGACAGTCTATTATCAAGCTTTACGAGACCATATCATGTGCCTTTTTGTTGTCAATCTACGCCATAGCTAGATTTTTTCGTCTCGTTTTGCTCTTCTTGATGATGTGTTGATCAATTTGGTCCCTTACGGCGTCCTTTCAGTTGCTCGAGGAACAGTCCACGACATATTAGCGAGTAGTAAATTTCCTCCCTTACTTGAGCTGTTAGGATTTTCTACATCATCGATAGGCACGTTTTTGGTCCATAGTTGTTGAGGGTTGTTGCTTTTTGGGAGTATTTTTGTACTGGGAGGTCTTCCCTTTGGTGATCTATTTGTTTCTTATCAGTGTTAGCGGATGGTTTTCCACTGGAGTTTGAGTGAGAACAAGTCTCTTCAAGTCTCCAGAAATCTTCTCAACATTCTGGCCGATCTTAATAATACAACATTCTGAATGGTCTCCACAGGTCCTCTGATTTCCAAATCTTCCAGTTCCTTTATCAATCTTCCACGGATTGTTCTGAACACAACAATTACTATTAGTATCAGCGTCACCTTCATTTTCAAGATTATCATTATTATTATTATTATTATTATTCCTTCTGAGTTTTCACGCCACCGTTAGATGATGGTCTTTCACTGGGGTCTAAGAAGCAGCAAGTCTTCTCAAGTCTCCTAGACTTTTCTCTATATTATGGCCAATCTCAGGAATGTTGTAGTTTGGATGGTTTCTGCTCGTCTTCCGATTTTTAACTCTTCAAGTCCTCTTTATCAGGTTATTCGGGATCGTTCCGAGAGCAACAATTACAGTTGGTATAACCTTCACTCTCATGTTCCATAGCTTTTTTAGATCTCTAAGGTCTATGTACTTGTCTCTTTTTTCGTTTTCTTTGGTTTTCACTGTGTGGTCTGCTTGGACGGCAAAGTTCATTTTTCGGCCGGCTCTCTCTCTCTCTCTCTCTCTCTCTCTCTCTCTCTCTCTCTCTCTCTCTCGTCCTTTATAACTAGTTCAGATCTTCTGACTTATATAAAGTGATTGTTTGTATCCCGAAGTGTCAGAGAATTTTGAGCGTCTTATTTTCCAAGACAGATTCTGGTTTGTACATATACCATTTGATCGAATGTTAAAATTTCAATTTCTTGCACAATTCCCTGTTGATCACCTTCCCCAACCAGTCTGTTCTAGTCTTATACTTTTTTTGCTCTAATTTGTTGTATTCGTTAATTAGGGGATTAATGGTTTCGTCTCTGTCACCACATCATCGTCATATGCCATTCTGGTTCGTCTATTCTATTTTCGCATTAAAATAGTTGGTCTTTGGGGCGCTGTTTTGAGCTGCCATCAAAAGTGATACAATTTCTCTCTTAGAGTTTCCTTTTTCTTATAAATGTCCAAGTCTTCTCTCGTAAGATATTACAAGTTTGTCGCTTGAAATATCCATCCAGTTGTTTTATTCCCATTAATGTTATCTAGTTATTGTTGATCTGTTGATCTTTATGTTGCTTGTCCTATTTCTGCTCGCTATAATTAGTCTTTTTGGGTTTTTTATGTAATGCTTTTACTTTTTTTGAGTCCTTGTATTGGCGTATCTTCAATACTGGCAAGTCTTTTTCCTCCTTCTTTTCTTGATACATATAGTTAGCCCGTGTCAACACTTGGACGCAAGGCCTATTGCATCATTATTAGCTCTGGTCCATTTGTTGAAGTTCTTCCCTCATCCATTTCAAGAATGCTCCCGAGTATCTTACAAGGGGGACAGCCCTGGTATTAATCCCATTGATTAGATTCCTGCGGCGGAGCTGGATATCGAAAAGTTTTCTTGTTCGATTGCAATATTCCCAAATACTTGTAAATTTCTTTTACTCCTTGTGTTCAGTTTGTTTCGTGGTTTGGTAGTTCTATTCCTACTGTCTTTTATTATTTTCTACTTTTCAATTTTTTTTAACCAGCGTTAGGTGGTCATCTTTTATTAGAGCATGAGCTACTGCAAGTTTCTTCAAAGGTCTTCAGTGCTCTTTTGAATATTCTAACTCATCTTAACAATTTTGGTATTGTCATTTCCTTGAAAGAGAAAAATGAAATTTTAATTGAAAATACTTACCAGAAAAACTGTTTGTGTTGTATACTTCACACAATAATAACGACGACACAATAAAGACGAGCGACACAGTTCTTAGAAAAATATACCTCTCACTTTATTTGAAAGGGTTGTGTGTGAGAGGGAGTTGGAGACTCCTGGGCTGCTCAATCGGGGGCCTGGGACCCAGCCTCTCTGGGTGCTGGTTTTCTCTACCGCATCTTTTCTCCAACTCGTCTGATCCCCAAAACTCAATCGGGGGCCCGAGGGCTCCCTCTGCTGGGTGCTGGCTTTCTCTACCACATCTTGTCTCCAAACTCTGATTGAATTTCCTGTGCACTCTGTTATATAATAGTTCAACGCCCACTGAATCTGCCCCCACAACTGGCCATTGGAATATGCACTTCCGCCGTCTTTGGAATGGCATGTTTGATCGTCATCGAGCGGAAATAACTGTCATGCAGTTCACAGGTCACTCTCTTCCGGTGCATAAGTTTGTGACTGTACCGTGGGATTTTAACCTTGTCCCATATTGTCAGCCAAGCTCGCCAACGCCAATGGAATATGCACTTCCACTGTCTTTGGAATGGCATGTTTGGCAGGGTTGGAGGTCAATATACAACATTTGTACTGGAAACAAAATTAAACCAGAATTTTCTTTTTAAGTTGTTAAATGAAAGTTCTTTATTTTATCTGCAGACACCTTAAATCATTCATTTACTCAGCAGTTTTGTTCTCATAAACTTCCACCCTGTTGGCGGGGCGTAAAATACTCAATACTCTGACTACATTCCCAGCCGAAAGATCCCCCCCTATCAAAAAGGCGTGTCTTTAGTATGACACTTAACTGCATCTGATATAGGGACTTCAAATCTGTAACTCTGGGGAGTGTTGAGCTAACCCTTCATGACCATCAATCACAATTTCACTTTCGCATACAGTGAGAGTACCTTTTAGGGTCCGAACTATGAATCAAATTGATCTGTTTATAAATTAAATGTTGTTTCTTTGTTTTATGACGTAACACATATCGTTTGTTATTTGAGGCCAAAGCCATCCTTTTAGAAGAATAGCAATTGTACTATTTATCCATAGCTGGAGGGATAAGAGGGGGTCACACCTTTCCTAAGGGTATTAGTTCGAAAGTGAATGCAATTGTGTGACTAAATATAATTATTAGTTACTCGAAACGATATAACTGTTTACAAACAAATGATTGTTATCAAACAGAAATATTTGCTTAAACCCATCTAATTGCGTTGATGATATCAGGATTAGGTAGGAATACTTGAAATCATACAAATATGCACAAAATATTTGTATTAAGTATGAACACTTGATATCATATAATTCTGTGTAAAAAGTTGTTTTTTTTTAAACTCTTAAGAAACAAACAAAATATAAATATAAACGTACAATGAACGCGATTCCCTAACTTCTAGGCATAAAATAACTCGACATAGACTGACATGCCGTTAAAGTCAATCAATCAATTGAAACCTAAAGTCAAACCCCTCCCCAACGTGGCAGGGCGGTGGCAACGGGTACTGCCAGAGCTATGCCGTCGGGAACTTCGGTTCCTGGTAGGGCCATCCAAGGCCGATTGGCCTGGAACCTAGCGGTATTAGGGTCGCAACCCGTCTAAAGTGGGTCTGGTGAAAATCCTGGAGGTGTCTGTTCCGGCAACCGGCGGCCTCGGGTAGCACTGTCAATGCGTCTGTGGAAAATCAGCGGCAAACAGGGCGTTTTTCCGGGTAGGACTTTGGACCTTTCCCTCAATCAAATCCCAAAGTGTCTTCTTCGATGAACAACATAAACAGCTGTTATGTTTTGACCTTCGACCCGGCCAAAAATGCTATTCCAAGGTGATGCACCGGAAGGAAGTGACACATTCCAATGGCCAGTAATCGAAAGAGATCACGTTGGCGGATTAAGGCTTATAATATGGGACAAGGTGAAGGTCCCACTATGCCAATACAGACTGGAAGAGAGTGACCTCTGAACTGCATGACAGTTATTTCCGCTTGATGTCGATTAAACATTCGATTTCAAAGATCCAGTGGGCGATCGTGTGGGCGTTGAATTATTATTTAACTCAGTTGAGTTCGAGTCCAAGAAGCAGTTGCCAGTAGAATACCAGACAGCTGGGGACCAGATGTCGTAGGGAAAGCCACAACCGACCGAGGGGGCCCTCGGAAACCCCGATGGAGTGGACCCCAGCATCAGGAGAACAAGAAAGACACAACGTGACGGTCATAACAGTGGGGTCAAGAAATTACAGTTTATGTTCGGTCTCCAGCTCCCTCTCACAGTAAAACCCCACACAATCTTTTCGGAATTTTACAAATAAAGTGAGAGGTAAAATATTGTTAAAGAAGTCTTCCTGCGTCTTCCTTCCAGCGTCTTCCTTCATGCGTCGTTTGTCACTGCGTCTGATTAATTTATTGCGTCAGTATGTATCCAGCATATATATGTATATTTCTGCATGAATCAGCAGATGACAATATAACACAGCGATATTGAGATGCTGTACTTGCTCGGGAGGAAGCCGGTTCAACCCGACCAGGGTGAAAGCCGATACAAGTACAAGTAAGTAATCAATTGAAAAGTTCCTCTGATAACTATTGTATCCTATTTTGGGAGGTGTCATTAATATTTCATTTTAAATCTTACGCTACTTCGCCAAATGTCTTTTTGTCTCACCATCAGATTGTTTAGTGTCATACCTTGGACACTCATTGGAATCTGCACAAGAAGGCTATGCACTGTTTTGAACAAATCTTGAAAGCAACACTCCTAAAAACTGCAGCTATACGGCCGCTTCCATCCCATCTCACTACTACACAGGTAAGACGAACAAGACATTCTGTGCTAGGCTGTGGAAGTATGAACGATCTTATCAGCGGCGTTCACATAGGGGCTCCTTCCACTCGTGGACACGCCAGTATTGGCCAACCAGTAAGGACTTACATACATCAGCTCAGTCTCTGAATGCAGTCTTGGGGATCTGACAGTTACGATGGACAATAGGGACGGAAGGCGTGAGAAATAGTGAAAAAGAGAGAGGGAGAAATTCTGTGCTATCGGAATAACTTGATAATATATATATATATATAATATATATATATATATATATATATATTTAATTATTCCACTATTTATCAATAGTATATATATATATATATATATATATATATATATATATAAAGTATGGATAAATAAAGGAAAAGACTGGGTTCTTTTGCCGTTATAAGGCAACAAATTTAGGAGAATGTAAAATATGAATTCAAAAATGCTGTACTCTGCTAGAGAATTAACCTTATTTCACATCCAGCTGGTTACTGAGGGGTCAGGTAAATATTCATTGATTCATTAGTGTTTCTTATTATTGTTTTATAAAGTTCAAATGTGGCACAAAGGTGTTGCATTAAGGGATCGATTCTACCCGTTTAAAGCTTTGCAAGATCGATCCCCCATCATATGCATCATATGCCACCTGTGTGAGTTTTGTTTCTTGAACAAAAGTCAGGATCAGGTTTTATTGATCAAGTTAAAAGGTACCGTTTAGAAAATAAAGAATACAGGTCAATTTTGTGTATTATTATTATTGAAGGCATGAAAGGAAATAATGTTTGATTATTTACACGTTGTTTAAAAATTTTAGAATTGAAACTAAGATTATCATTCCGGAAGACTGGAAATACAATGCTACACTTTTTGGACACTTGTAGGTTTAAGTGGTCAACCATGGTTGCTTTTCGTTGGTACTTTGTATATATGTGTGTGTGTGTGTGTGTGTGTGTGATTTATTGACCGGACTGGACACACTGGTAAAAATTTTTGGACATGTATAGGTTTAACTGGACAACCATGGTTGTTTTTAGTTCATACTTTGTATATATATATATATATATATATATATATGTGTGTGTGTGTGTGTGTGTGTGTGTGTGTGTGATTTATTGACCGGACTGCACACACTGGTAAAATATCAATGCTACACTTTTTGGTCATCTCTAGATTTAACTGGTCAAACCAGTTTTTTTCGTTATATATATATATATATATGTGTGTGTGTGTGTGTGTGTGTGTGTGTGTGTGTGTGTGTGTGTGTGTGTGCGTGAATTATTAACTGGATTGCAACATTGCTAAAAACAATACTTTGGAAACTTAAAATATTCATTTTAGATTAGACTAAATAACGATAAATGCAGAACCAAATTCATGGATTACAATAAACTAATACTTGTAGAACAACATACCCACGATTCAAAGTTCACCATCATAAGCAGGATTGAAAAGACGCATTGCAGGAGAACAGTTGTGGTACTATTTTACTCACAGCTGGGGCGGGGTAGGGAGTTCCTTACAATTATGCTGCTTTGAAATAGGATGGATAGATTTATCTTGATACATGAACAGGGCTAATTTGAAATATAGCCTATCTATGCTTAACATATATATCCCAAAAGGAGAGCTCAGCGCCATGTGTTCTTGTAGCAGATATTATATGAAAGACAGTTGAAACCTCTTCAATACCAGGAAATAATTTTTATTCAATGAATAGAGATGCTCCGTTAGTAGAGTAGTTTTGTAACATCATTTAACATATGTAACATCATTGTAACATCATTTAACAAAAACACGAAAAAAAATTAACAGGACTTCTTCAGATCTTTTTGGTCCTGTTAATTTTTTTCGTGTTTTTGGAAATTTCAAAAATGCGTAACAGGATGGAAATAAATTTATAATCCTATGTGACCGGTTTCGTTGTTTTTTCTTAAAGTATATATATATATATATATTTACGCCCATACACACATACATAAATACACGTATACATTCATTTATAAATGACTTTAGATGTATCTGTGAGGGTACCGCCGTCCTCGCCAAGCATGTGGGTGATTCCACTTCCAATCTACTGATCGTTCCACTGGTCGGATTTATCTTCGAATGACACGACCGATTCATTCACAACCCACGTTGTGTTTTGCTAGTCGGAGTCGCCGGTCAGCGAACAAACGAATGAGACCGCACAATTAAGAAAGTAAAAAAAAAGCAGATTAACGGTCTGTTAATAACTCGTAAAAGATTTGGACTTTTCTTTCTCCCGCTGTCTAGAGTCTGGCACAAGGCAATCTTAAATAGCAGCTATGTTTGCTTTCCCCATTCGTTGGTACTACTTCACAAGTACTTATTAGGTGAAGCTTCTTTACTTTTTCACAGTTTTGCATTATGGCCGCTTTCTTCGCTTGATATTCTAAGTAATCCTTGTTTTCCTTCCCTGTTGTTGGGATTGAACCAGTAACCACCATACTTACACTAACTTCACACTTGTACCTGGTCATGGTTAAGACAATTGGGACAGTCTTCCTACGGGGATTTAACAAAGAGTACATTTTAAGGTACTGTGTGGGTTCCCGAGTTCGACATGAAATACCTTAAGAATGCCGAAGCATATATCGGCCTAAAAATAAAGACAACGAGAGAAACAAAAACTAAAAGAAAGAAAGAAAGAAAGAAAGAAAGGAGGGATGATGAAAAGATGGGAAATGTGAAAATTAACGAAAGAAAGAAAGAATGAAAGAATGTGACATGAGGTCAGTTTTTTAAGAGGAATTTGATTTCACAGACTTCTTTCTCCTTGACTGGTTCCCTTACCAAGTCTGAAGAATTATTAACCCATTGTTGAGACGGGACAGATGAAGTAATGCTTTTCCCGCGAAGTGAAACGCACACAGAATTTTCCAGGATTCAAATTCCGGTCACCGATTCCATTCCCTGCAAGAATTACCATTTTGTCCAGAGTGCCTTTGTATTTTTTGAGTAACAGCAGCAAAAATGGGCATTTCTGTAGTTTTCTTAAATATCTGGAATATCAACTTTAGCCTTTTTTAACATTTTTAAAAATGTCCAATATTTGAGTATGTTCCTGTTGCCCATCTTCAAAGAATATAAGTAACAGTAATATTTAAGAATTTAGTTATGTATCTTGTGTATGTGAGTTTAGGCAAAAATCAACGTCTCTGTAAAGATCATATTTTTAAATAAATTGCATTTTGACACAAAACACCATTTTCTCATACTTTATCAGTTTGATGTCCTGTTTTTTTTTATTATGAGTAGAAAATGTTTTGTTTTTATATTAAAATTTATCAATTAATTCTATATAAGCCAAATATTAGCTTAAATCCTGCACGTGGCTGTTCATATTTCACATAGCGTTAATACCTTTCGGAAAGGTAAGCATTCAAATATTTTCGCTCTAGCTGTGGGTAAATAGTAGGACAGACCAATTTCTTTAAGCTTGGTATAGCAACCAATCTACGAGAAGGAAAACGCAGAATTTGAACCTGGTAAACTACGCCGAAAAAATTGACCTTGTGTAACATGTTGCAACTGAGAAGAGGTTGACAAATATATATTAGCCAGGGGTTGAGGAGTGGCGGCTACTTCTTTATATGAAAAACACACATTTTTACATAAACAGCATACCTTTTTTTTTACATAAAAGAACCCCTTTTTAAAAAAAACAGAAGACTCTTTCAAGGGTCATATATATATATATATATATATATATATAAGTCATGTTAATCTTTTGATGGCTGTGTTGAGCAGCTGTAGTTCCCCGATCAAACTATTTGATCCTGTCCGTTGTTCCGTGGCATTCGTATGCCCAGAACCTGGTTAGACATGGCGTTGACCCGTCATTGTGTTTGTCCGCCTTTACGTCCATCATGCTGCTTCCCATGGCTTTCGAGAAAAATATCCTTCTCCCTCTTGCCTGTATTAAGTTTTAACTTACTAATAGTTCAGAGTTACTTTTTTTTAATTCATTAGAGAGTCTTTATTTATGGTTCATTGCCTCCTTAGAGGCATTCTATTTTTACACTATCTTAGGTTGTCAAACTGTAATAAATTCCAAAAGTATTACCATCTTTTACCTCCTTTTACATGGTGCAACTACAACTTGGAATTACAGTATTTGTCTTTCTGCATTTAAAGTACAGATAATATACAGCAGTGGTTTTACAAAAGAATAAAATCTTTCATGCATTTTAAAATGACAATAAATTAAAAGACAAAAGATATCTAACCGTCAGTTGACAATTGCCAAAGGTAGAAAGGATTCGCCTTGCTTTGGACCGCTGCCTTCATTTCATAAGAGTCTATCCAATCTACTGTCGCCCAGGGTTTCTAAATCTTTCGTTTTTTAAAACAGATATGACGGAAATTATACAAGAATGCGGCGAGCAATATTGAACGAGTCCTGGAGGCAACACCCCACACAACTGCAACTGTAAGGCCACCTACCACCCATCACGAAAACTATCAAAGTTAGACAAGCCGGACATGCAGGATACTGCTGGAGAAACAAGGACGGACTCACGAGCGATATACTCCAGTGGACCACTTTACATGGACGAGCAAAGGCGGGACGACCCGCTAGAAACTATATACAACAGCTCTGTGCCGATACAGGATATAACCTTGAAGATCTCCCGAGTGCAATGGACGAAAAAAACGGGTGATGATGGAGGGTCAGGGAAATCCATGCTGGCAGCGCAATATGATGATAATATATATATATATATATATATATATATATATATATATATATATATATATATATATATATATACGCAATCCATTCAATAACTTCCAGACTATTTTGTACAGGCATTTAAAATTGTTGTAGACTCTTGATAATTCAGTATGTTATTGCTATACATCTTATGAGATGACTGACCAATTTTTATGATTTCATGTTCAAATGAACAGGTACAACAGGAATTGGAATACACCCTACTAAAGCCTGATTGTCACTGCTGTTGAATTTCCAAAATGCAATCTGGACATGAGGACACTTTAGAAGAACGATATACAATAAAATTCTGTTTCAAGCTTGGAAAAAATGCCACAGAAACATATGGAATGCTTCAGACTGCTTTTGGACTATCTTACATGAATCGAACATCAGTTTTTTAGTGGCGTAAGATATTCAAGGAAACCAGGGAGTCTATGAGGGATGCTGAGTGGTGTGGGAAAAGTAAGGAAGTCAATACACCACAGTTGATTAGCCAAAGGGTTAGGGTTGGGGCTACTATGTTGAGGTTGTAAATGAGTTCAAGAAGAAATTCCATCGGAAAAGGCCAACACTCTTCAAATTGGATCTGTGGCATTTCCACCAGAACAATACACCAGTCCTCAACTCCATCCTTATCACAGACTATTTGACCAAGATGGGTATCAAGACAGTTCCTCACTCTCCCTATTGTCCTGACCTTGCTCCCTGTGGCTTTTGGTTATTCCCTAAGCTCAGAGGGTGTCGTTATGAGACAATTGAGGAGATGAAAGAGGCTGTGACGAAGGTCATTGACACGCTCACGCAAGAGGACTTTGATGGGGCCTTCCAGAAGTTGTTAGAACGGTACAACAAGTGCATTGCCGCTGGAGGAGATTACTTCAAAGTGGACTAGAGTTTCATGTGTGTACTATAAATAAAAGAGCCCCATACGAAAAAAAGTCTGGAAACTTATCGTATGCACCTCGTATATATATATGGTAATTAGGAAAATTTCTTTGTGGTCATATATTGGCTTCTTATTTTTATTGTTCTTAACAAGTTTTGACACTTGGTCATCGTTGGGTAAAAGTTTTCGGAAAAAAGTGTTTTTTCTTGTTTTACTTTTTAAGTTTTCAGAATAGTTACAGGAGAAACAAAAAAATTACATGGTAACATAGCATATTCATTCATTGGTTAAAAATTATTTTTGGTATCCAAGTGTTTTTTGAACCGACCATTGTATGATCTCTACTTTCGTGAACGCCTGACCATGGGCTCTACACTTTTGAAGATATTTGTTAGATGCGAGCGAAGCATGTTTCAAAATGTTATGTAGAAGAATGTACCGATACCGACCGTGATACGAACACGGATTTCTAGCCAACAAACACAAGTGTTGAAATGGATTGTGCTACTGGGGTTCACGTGACTAGAAGTGGTAGATATAAAATTGGGTCAGTCAGATGTTTGACAAGAGTAGAGAGAGAGAGACACACAAGTTCCTTCGGAGAGGTTGGGTTAATCGCCCGGCGCCTGAGGCGCCCCTAATAAGGGGAATGCTGACGGGGCCGTAGGCATTTTTGGAAAACGCCGGGCGCCTGTGGGCTACGGCCCTGCGCCAGGTCCCACCTAAAAAATGGCCTTGTGCCACACTTGCTCGTTAGGTGGGGCGAGTAACAAATACCGAAATACCGTAGAGAGA
>OY757920.1:88902186-88929686 GCA_963585895.1 Sepioteuthis lessoniana
TATATCAAAATCCTTTAGGATTGTTTTCTAATAGTTAGTTTGCATTTTTACGCTTATAATTTTTGTAATGATTTTGTTTCTGGCAACAAGGACAAAGTTTCATCCCTATCGACATTTTCAAATAGGTTCTTCTGTTAGAAATAAATACTCCTTCAATATGATTTTGCAATATAAAATAAAATTACAAAATTTGAATAAATAAATAATAGTCAATAATAGATAAATAAAATAAATATAACTTCTCACAAGTATTAATTTTTAAGAATAATTAAAAGGACGTTTTTTATTGGTTGCAAATAAAAAGCTGTCTTTGTGTAAATATTTATTTTATAACTATAAATAAGCAGACGTTTTTTAAAAGACACGTATGACAAATAACGTCACAGTCAACAAAAACTTTTCGACGTGAAATGACATCGCTTCAAATAACCAACGTTACACACAAAAAAGTAATGAAACTTCGAAGTCAACTATTCTTTGAAAAGAAAACAAAGAACCTAAGCTAAGTATTAATTTAGTCGAGCTTTTATTTGGGTCTATATATGTATATACGTGTATAAGTGCTTAAATATGTGCAATCTAAATTTGACTTAGCTATGTGTTCCCTTTTCTCATAAAACTTCACACAAAAAAAGTAAGTATTACGTTGGTTATTAATTAACATAAATATTCTAAGTTGGATTAAATATATTTTCCAATACTTCTAATTATTTGCATTAATTAAACATTATCAAATGAGAGCTAAAACTCATCATCCCACAAAAAAATATTTAACAGTGTAGGGTGTTTCATATATGCTATACACGGCGGTTTTCTTCCCTAGTTTTAGAATGAAGGAGTAAGTCTTGTGTGACCAATACGCAATTGGAATATAGTAACTTGTTCTTTTCTGGATATTTGGAAAGTTGCTAACCATTCTACGATTTTGAGTTTTATCAGGAATAGTTTATTGAAGACTGAACACCTTACACAAACTACGATTGGTGCTTCATTAGTTATTTATCAATAATATTAAATAGCCTAAGTCTGAAGTCTTTTTTTCAAAATGGCCAGTACAATGAAACGATTTATCCAATTTACTAAGCTTTTTGTTTAGATTTGAAATAAAGCCGTAAAGATTGGGGCACCCAATTAAACTCAAACTCACTTATGAAGGTTTACCAGTCTAGATTTCTAACGATTACATCATATATAAACAAATACATCAGTTATAAACAAATAGCTGATATTGCAAGTTTTTATTACCAGAAAATGTGAGTGTTTTTTCTCTTCCAAGTCGGCAGAGACATTGGCTTGGTTTGGTCTATTTGTTTAAGAACATATCAATTCCTTTTAATGTTATATAATCCCAAAGTTTAAGAGTATATCTATTTCTTATGTGTTTATTTAATGCCAAAATTTGGTTTATTTAAAAATGTTAGATTTTAATCATTATTATTTTCATTGTTTTCTTAGACTTTTTATGACATATTTTTCTTTGTTTATAACCATTTCTTACACACAATTATGATATTAAGTAATAAAACAGCCCAGTAGGCTGGGGTTGCAGAATACATCGACAGAATCTCTGCAGAGGAGTAAGACCCCTTCACCAACCAACACGTGTCCTGGATAGGATACTTAACCATCTGATGGTGAGGTTTCAGTTCTTAAGCTTTGAGGAATGGACAGTACCCCTTCATTACCATAACTCCCCAGTTCACTCTGACCCGGAACGATAGTATCTGTTAGGGTCCCATGTTTATGTCAAATAGAAATATTTAATCCTTTTTCTATTTTTGAAACCATTTAACTGTGTGCAAACAAATGATCATTGGTTCGTTTAACAATCATTACCGATGAACAAATGGTTAGGGAGTTCGCTAATGGTCCAGGAGACCAGAGTTCAATCCCAAGTCCAGTCATATCAAAAATTTAAAAAAAGGAACTTCATGCTGGCAGCTTTCTTAACATTCAGCATTATAAGGTAAGGATCAAGGGTAAGTAGAGCAATCCAGAGAAAGAAGTATCGCCCTCTCGTACACCTCGGTGTAGTAGCTATTGAAAAAGAAGTTTTGGGTTGCTTTCGACTATGATCAGCCAACTTAATTATTCATATATGTATGCGCAGAATTAGGCTTTAAATAACCTACAAATGTTGATATATGTATGCATGGATAAATGGATATATATATATATATATATATATATATATATATATATATATATATATATATGTATTTTTGCAAGTATTTATGCATGAATACAGGGAGCGATGGATGCAAGGATGTATGTAGATAGAAGTTTTCTTTAGATTTTGCAGCTGCTTTTGTTTTTTATGGTATAAAAATCAATGATTTTTTTAAAATAGTTTATTGGAAATGTTTAATGATTTATTCATTTTACTGACACATTATCTGTCTAAGCTTATTTTATCCCAAGAAGTTAACGAATTGTATGTATTATACGTTTATATTAAGATTTTTTGTAAACCATTGTATAATATAAAATATTCGTATCTAATACTAATATCTTTAACAGATCTATTTGACACATAGACTGGGCTTTCATAGGTGCTACCATTCTAGATTTGTGTGAACCTGGAAGTAATGGCAATGCCTTTTGCTGCCTGCTTTAGGCTATTCAGTAGGGCTTAGGCAAGTGTACTTGCGTGAGAAACGCAAGATAATCTACATAGTCTCAAGATTTATTAAAGTTGGTAGTACGTTATCTCGGCTGGTTATAAATTGATATGGTGCTAATTTATCTCCTTGCAAGTCTCCAACAACTGTATCATAGAATTAGTGTCACCATCAGGTGAGCGAACCATTGTTTTCACGTTTTTAGTGGACGTCATTATAGTGGTTACAGTTTCTATGGGGACACCATATGCTACGCGTTTTTGCTCCTTCTCGCCTTTGTATATAGTATCAAATGTCTTGCGTTATATATATATATATATATATATATACGTGGGAAAGCGCCTTATTTCCATTTTTAAAAAAATGTGTTAATTTTTGTGCTTAAAATCGCCTTGAGAAGCTATAAGTTTTGCAAACGATTGTATTATATAAAATATTCGTATCTAATACTAATATCTTTAACAGATCTATTTGACGCATAGATTGAGCTTCCATTGGTGCTACCATTCTAGGTTTGTGTGAACCTGGAAGTAATAGCTATGAAGTAGATGAGATGATGCTACCGAAGTATGTTAATTTATCAACTAATTTAAGAGACTTGTCATTCAATGGGTCCTTCTTGAAATCTGTTATATGATGTCACATAGAGGTCAATGCCTTTTGCTGCCTGCTTCAGGCTATTCAGTTGGGATGAGGCACCTGATTTCCATTCTAAAGAAAAGTGTTAATTTTTGCGCTTAAAATCGTCTTAAAAAGCTGTAATTTTTGTATTAGTATTTTTGCATCAATTAACAAGTCAGCGCATGTGTACTAGTTTTTAAATTTGAGGATACTTCGCAGACGACTATATTTGACTTGCTGTGAAAAATTTGAAGGATCAAAAGCCAGCCTAATTTTAGAAATCTTTTCCCTCCAAAAATATTAAAATTACAATTTCTTAACCAGTTAGATTCGTAGATAAATCATGAACGTTTTAGCTCATTTGGAGCCCACCTATATTTTTAAAAAAAAGATAGCGAAGGAATCAATATTTATTCAGTATGGATTGGTCTCACTCGAAAAACAACAAGTATGGAGTGAGTTACCCAACCCCTCCACCACGAGAAGGATGCGACACATACACAAGTTTTAAGCGGTTTTAAACTGGTTGGTTTGGTTTGGTTTGTTGGGTTTTATGGCATATCAACCTTTGTGGGTTATTTAACGCCAAATCCATTTTTATGTAAATAATCTGCTCTATTTAAAACAATTCAGTTTAGCATAAGTACACAGTTTAATTGTCAAAAACATTTCCATTTCAAACTATTCAAGCAGTTATATGTAACAATTCAGTTAAGTGTAAATACAGTTTTAAAGTCGAAAAACAGTTCCATTTCAAATAATTCAGTTAAGCATAAACACGCAGTTTAAATGCAAGTACGGTTTAATTGTCAAAAACATTTCTGTTTCAAACTATTCAGTTTACTCAAACAATTCATTTTAGAATAAGTATGCCGTTAGTTCTATTTAACCCATAGATAGGGCCCTATCAGGTGCTACCACTCCGGGACAAAGTGGACCTGGGAGCAATGGCAATGAAGGGGTACTGCGCATTCCCCAAAGCTCAAGCACTGCTGGAGCCTCACCATCAGATTTTTTAGCGTCATAAACAGGACACTCGTTGGTGGGGGGGTCTTACCCCTCTGCAGAGGTGCAGTCGGTGTATTCTACAGCCCCAGCCGACTGGGCAATTTAAACTTGTTGGAAATCAGAGTTTTCTCTCGTCAATTAAATAGCCCAGTTTTCCCGACGATTCCTTATAAGCGGAGGGAATCATAATTTTCCTAAGGGTATAAGTTTTATGTGAAAAGAAAAACAGCCTCATCCAGGATTTGAATTCGGGTCACCGTGTCCATTTCCTCTGACAACAACAATAACACAATTGCCCAGTCGGCAGGGGCTGTAGAATACACTGGATGCACCTCTGCAGAGGGGTAAGACCCTCCCAATGAGTGTCCTGGATATGACACTAAATCATCTGATGGTGAAGTTTCAGTAATGCTGGAGCTTTCGGGATTGCAGAGTACGTCTTCATTGCCATTACTCCCAGGTTCACTGGTAGCACCAGACAAGGTCCTATCTGTGGGTCAAATAGAACTAAATTGCATACTTATGCAAAACTGAATTGTTTGTAATAGAACTGTTTTTGACATTGACACTGTACTTACGCTAAACTGAATTGTTTAAAATTGAACTGTTTTGACATTTAACTGTGTGTGGACAAAACTATTCTAATACTAAACAGAACTGCTTAAATTAGAACTGTTTGACTTAACTGAATTGCTTGAAATAGAAATTGACAATTACACTGTGTACTTATGCTAAACTGAATCGTTTGAAATAGAACTGATGATTTATATAAAAATGGATTTGACGTTAAATAACCAACATAAAAACTAAACAACCAACCAATCAGCCAAACATGAACTTCACTGCGTTTATAAATTCTAAAAGAACTTTACTCAGGTGAAAAACAACGAAAGGTTCTATTTTTCATGGAAACGGTTGCTGTGTTTTATTCGCCTGTCTATCAAAGACAATCACGCAAGAAAATTCCTCGGTGGACGAACGCTTAAATAGTTGGATTAACAGACACCTGCTAAAATCGACGGGGATTTTTTTGTTTTTTGTTGTTTCGTTTTGTTTTTTTCAAAATGAGTTAATTTGGTGTTACTTACATTTGTATTTCGCGACGGATGGTCCCTGATAAGTGCAACTGGATGAGGCATAGTTGATAGCCAAAACCAAGACGAGGCAGATAAGCACGATCTTCATGTTTTACTTCGTTCTTTACAGTTGTTGGACAAAAAAGAGATGAGAATAAGTTTCGTTTCAAACGCAAAGTGATTATGAAAACACTTCTACTGACTGATTAGAATAATCAAACCCTCTTTATACTGTTCCGGATGAACAGCTGCATGCACATTATTGATTTTTGTTTCCTAATTTTTTATTTATTCATCTATATTTTCGTCTACAGTTTAACTTATCCTCCTCTTTCATTATCTTATATCGATTTATCCCTATTTTATAGAAATTCTTTATATGCACAGGTTGTCTGTTTTTCTACGACCGTCCCACACATACCACGTTGTCCAAAGGCTCGCCCTACCACTGTTATCTATAATTCAAAATGTATTATCATTTTACTCTCTTAAGAGTTGTTGTGTGAACAACTCTTAAAAGAGTAAAATGATAATACATTCTGCGTTCGATGGGATGTTCTCCACTCGTCCTCTTACTTCCTAATGTTCTAGTCCCAGTACCAGTCTATTGGTTACTAGGCCAAGTCGTCTACATACTATTAGTATGACTGTCTCTTTCAGTTTTTTCAGTTCTCTTGCAAGGTCTACGTACTAATCTCTATTTTTGCTTTCTTTCATTTTCACCTTGTGGACAACCGAAAGGGCAAAGTCCACTATTCGGAGAGTTCTCTTTTTTTCTCTGTTGACTCTCACTAGGTCTGGTCGACTGGCCGAGATTAGGTGATCTGTTTGTATTTTTAAATTCCAAAGAAGTTTGTACGTCTCATTTTGTAAATTGGATTCTGTCTGGAGCATGTAGCATTTGTTCGTATTGTCAAATTTAAACTTATTCCACAGTTCCCAGTGGATCACCTTCCTCAGTCAATCTTTTCTAGTCTTATACTCTTTTTGCGCTAATCTACTGCATTCGCTGATTATACGATTGATTGTTTCGTCTGTATCACCACATAATCTATGTCTGCTATTTTGTTTCGTCTTGTCTTTTCATGGCTTGGCATAGGCCTTGTGGCGTTGTTTTGTTCTATAGCTTTTTTAGATCTCTGATAAGGTCTAAGTACTTGTCTCTTTTTTCGTTTTCTTTGGTTTTCGCTGTGTGGTCCGCTGGGACGGCAAAGTCCACTTTTCTGCAGGTTCTCTGTCTGTCTGTCTGTCTGTCTGTCTGTCTCTCTCTCTCTCTCTCTCTCTCTCTCGTCCTTTATAACTAGTTCTGAACTTCTAACTGATATTAAATGATTGTTTGTATCTCGAAGTGTCAGAGAATTTTTTCCAAGACAGATTCTGGCTTGTGCATATATCATTTGATCGAATTGCAAAATTCCTTGTTGATCACCTTTTCCAACCAGTCTGTTCTAGTTTTATACATTTTTTTCCTTTAATTTGTTGCATTTGCTTATTAGGGGATTAATGGTGTCGTCTCTATCACCACATAATCGTCATATGCTATACTGCTTCGTCTATTCTATTTTTGCATTAAAATAGTTGGTCTTTGGGGCGCTGTTTTGAGCTGCCATCAAAAGTGATACAATTTCTTTCTTAGAGTTTCCTTTTTCTTATAAATGTCCAAGTCTTCTCCGGTGAGATATAACAAGTTTGTCGCTTGAAATATCGATCCAGTTATTTAACTTTCCATTTCTGTTTCTTAGTTATTATTGTTATGTTGATCTTTATATTGCTTTCCTGTTTTTGGTGGCTATTATTAGTCTTTTTATCTCTATTTTATGTAGTCCTCGAGTCCTTGTATTGCTGCATCTTCATATATGGCGAGTCCTCTTACTCCTTTTTTCTTGATACATATAGTCTGTCTTTGTCATCACTTGGACGTAAGACCTATTGCATCATCATTTGCAGTTATGTCCTCGGGTCCATTTAATGAAGTTCTTCCCACGTCGATTTTAAAAATAATCCTGAGTATATTACAAGGGAGACAACCCAGTTATTAATCTCATTAATTATATTCCTGCATCTGATCTTGGTATCGAAAAGATTTCTCGTTTTCTGCGAGTCTTTTTTATTATTTTTTTTTTATTTCCACTTGTTTGATACCGTCCACTTTCAAAATTTCCGAGTACTAGCAAATTTCCTTTCCTTTTCGTGTTCAGATTGTTTCGTGATTTGGTCGTTCTTTTCCTTCCATCATTCGTCGTTTTCTGTTATTCATTGTTATCATTTTCTTCTCACCAGTATTAGGTGGTGGTCTTTTACTGGAACAACTGCAAGTCCCCTCAAAGGTCTCCAAAGGCGTCGTCATTCCCTTGAAAGAGAAAAATGAAATTTGAACAGAGAATACTTACCAGAAGAACTGTACAGAAACAAAAATAAACCAGAATTTTTTTTTTTTTTTTTTTTTGAAACAGTTTAATGAAAGATCTATATTTTATGAGCAGACACCTTAAATTATTCATTTACTCAACAGCTTTGTTCTCAAAAACTTCCACCCTGTTGGTAGGACATAGAATACTTTGACTGCATTCCCAGCAGAGAGGAAGGACCCCTATAAAAAATGAGGTGTCTTTGGTAAACTGCATCTAATCGAGGGGCTTCAAATCTGGAGCTCTGGGCAGAGTTTTGTTGACTCTTTATGGTCATTAATCCCAGTTTCACTTTGGCCTACGGTGATAGTACCTATTAGGCTCCAAAGTATGGATCAAATATCTCTGTTTAAAAATTAGGTTTCTTTCTTTATCTTATGACGTAACACATGTTGTGTATTACTTAATGCCAAACCATACAACTATGCACTAATTATTATCAAATATGAATACTTGATATCATATAATTCTGTGTAAAAAGTTTTTTTTTAAAAAGAAACAAACAAAAAATAAATATAAACGTACAATGAACGCAATTCCCCAACTTCTAGGCTAAAATAACCCCAAAAAAATTGATAAGCCGTTAAAATCAAGCAATCAATTTAAAAGTTCCTCTGATAATTATTGTATCCAATTTTGGAAAGTTTTATTTAAATTTCATTTTAAATTTTATTCTACTTCGCCAAATGTCTTTTTTCTGTCTTTTTGTTATCGCAAAATAACATTACCATTGTAGATTAGTTGGGTTTTATGGCATCTCAACTCTTGAAAGTTATTTCAAGCCAATTCCAGTTTATATATATATATATATATATATATATATATATATATATATATATAAAAAAATTTGTAAACAATTTGTAGATCACATTTATTCGCATATAATTGAATAATTTCAAGTATTCCAATCAAACACGAATAAATATATTCAATATCAATCATTTGCTTGTACACAGTTAAATTCAAGAATTATTATATAACATTGATAATTGTCTTCAATATTATTAGTTGGAATCCTGTTTATATGAACGCGCGCACACACACACACATATATATATATATATTATAAAATGTGTATGTGTAAACTAATATTTTGTAAACAATGTTTTTAAACAAGCAAGAGCTCATTTATTTGCGTATAGTTAAATGATCAAACATATATGATTTCTAAGTTCTTAGGTAATTCTATTCTAATGAATTTTTTTACCCACAGATAAATGGTTTCAAGTATTGTTATCTAACACTAATATTTCTATATTATATTAATCATTTGTTTGCACTTTCAAATATTGTTCACAATAATAGTTTTAAATGATTCCAAGTATTCATCTATGATAACGGTAAAATAATTTGATGCGCCTGGGTTAAAAATAGAAACAAATCAGCCGCGAATCGATGACGAGTTCTGATTGAGTGAATGAGACTAAAAGGGGCCCGCGGTTTAGAGTTCGCATGGGATAGAAAACAGAAAAAGAGTTAGTTGGCAGCCGGACCTGATGAGGTAAAGACAGTTGGTAGAAGACAAACCACGACGATGTAAAGACAGTCGAAATTTGCAGCCCTCATTTTGGGGTGACCTCCGAAAAGGGACCTCAATCCTGGATGCGAACCTGTTAAGACGGATCCAGTGAGGAAGCACGTGTTAGAACAACAAAAGAAAACGTGAAATAGAATTCAAAGTCTGTCTCTGCTCTTTTTCTCCGCACAATATTTTGTTTCTCTTTGTCTTGCTAATGCGGTCGACTCAGTTTTCATTCACTGTTTCTCTCTTCTCGACGGATACTAAAAATGTAGTTGTGAATAAACTTTGGTATTAGCGAACTAAGACGGGAGTTTTGAGAGTTCGTCACTTTTTCTCACAGTGGAGGTTATCTGTCACCTAAGACGTAGCGGTACACGCATAAACCCGTTTGACACGTGATGTGCAAATGACTGTGTGTAATAGTAGTAGTAAAAACGTCTATTAAAACCGTACAAGCATAAACTTCCATTTGAACACCATAGCGTGGTAAATTTCTATTTTTGCCGTGTAATGTTACAACCGTTTATTTGGTATCACAAAGGTAAAAACCGCTGTTTAGTGCCGTAAACAGTCCATGCCCAACGTGACGTGCTTAGTTCAAACATAGGTCATAAAAATACAAAGTGGAAAACAGAAAAAAAAGGGAAAAAAAAGGAAGAAAAGCATACAGAAAATGTGTCTCATACTCAGATGACGTAAGACAAACAGAAAGGGAATCTCACACTCAGACACGAACCTGTGAGGACGGATCCAGTGAGGAAAAACAGACAGAAAAGGAGTCTCACACTAGGACGCGAACCTGTGAGGACGGATCCAGTGACGTAAGACAAACAGAAAGGGAGTCTCACACTCAGACACGAACCTGTGAGGACGGATCCAGTGAGGAAAAACAGACAGAAAAGAAAGAAAAATAAACAGGAAAAGAAAGATAAAGTCATAGATTGAAGAGAAAGAAAACACAGAAGAACTGCTAAAAAAAGAAAGAAAGTTACAAGGAAGAAAAAACACTAGGAAAGGGAACAAAGGCGGCCTAAAAGAAGAAAAATGAAACAAAAAACAGACGGCCTGACGTCTAAGAAATGTAATACAAATAACCAATTGATTCGTAAGAGAGATAAAAACATGGGGAAAGAAGGGGTCAAAAAAGAATATGAAACAGCGGCAATATGAAAAAAAGAAACGACAGAAAAGCAGAAAGAGAAAAATAGAAGAGAGAAAAGAAAGAAAAAACAGAAGAAAATGAACAGAAAAAACGGATAAAGAAAGAAAACAATAGAAGAACCGAAAAAAAAAAAAAAAAGAAATACAAGACCACGTATCGAAGAAAACATAGCCTTAAAAAGAGGGAAAAAAACAAGGACTCCTTCAATTACAATTGGGTTCTTTAGCCTTTATAAGGCATCAAGTTTAGAAGGAAAAATTGTAAATTCAAACCAGCCGTACTCCGTTTAGAAATTAACCCACATTCACCTAATTGCACAGGGGTGAGGTAAATATTCATTGATAAAACTATTAGTGTTTCTTATAATTGTTTTATAAAGTTTAAATGCGGCTCAAAGGCGTTGCATGAAGTGATCGATCCCCCATCATATGCATCATATGCCACCTGTGTGAGTTTTGTATCTTGAACAAAAGTCAGGATCAGATTTTATTGATCAACTTAAGAGGTACCGTTTAGAAAATAAAGAATACAGCTCAATTTTTTGTATTATTATTATTATTGAAGGCCTGAAATGAATTAATGTTTGATTATTTACACGCTGTGTAAAAATTTTAGAATTGAAACTGAGGTTATCATTCCGAAAGATTGCAAATACAAGGCAGCACTTTTTGGACATGTATAAGTTTAACAGTTCAACCATGGTTGGTACTTCATATATATATATATATATGTGTGTGTGTGTGTGTATCATTTATTGACTTGACTGTATACACTGCTAAAGACAATGCATTGGAAATTCAAAATAGTCATTTTAGATTAGACTAAATAACGATAGATGCAGAATCAAATTTATTGATTACAACTAACTAATATTTATAGAACAACATTTCCGCTCAAACTGTCACGATTTTAGAGACGCCACGTTCACCATCTTAAGCAGAATTGAAAAAACGCATTGCTGAAGAACAGTAGTAGTACTCTTTTACCCATAGCTGGCGGAAATTAGGAAGTTCTAAAAATGGTGCCGCCTTGAAAGAGAATAGATGGATTTGTGTTGACACATGATCATTGAAATAAACAAACAAATCCAGCAGTCATGGCAAATTTTATATATATATATATATATATATCCTTTCGGGATATATATGAATAACATATATATTCCAAAAGGAAAAACTTGGATATAAGAAAATAATTTTCATTGAATGACTGGAAATACTAAGTTCGTAGCGTAATTTTAGTAACTTTTTTGTGAGACGTTAATTACTTTAAAAAGCAACTTAGAAATATGTTTCAGAAATAGATTTCTGACGACGATCCTGGGTCGAATCTTGTTGAGAACAATAACAAAAATGTAACATATTCCTATTTGCCTTATCCTTCGTTTTCACCTGGTTATATATATATATATATATATATATATATATTGGTTTGGCTTGGTTTTTTTGTTTAACGCCAAAAAACTTTAGTGGGTAATTTATTGCCGAAAACATTGTTAATATAGTATTTCACTGTTAGCCACTACATCCCTATATATATATATATGTGTGTGTGAAGCACGATACAGAGCACGCCTTATATATATATATATATATATATATATATATATATATATATATATGTGTGTGTGTGTGCGTGTGTGTGTGTGTGTGTGTGTGAGGCGTGCTCAATGTATACGCATGTATATTTTTATAATAAAGCACACCATCTGTCTGTGTCTGTGTGTGTGTGTGTACATAGGGCATAAGGTTAAAGTCGATACATAAAAACAAAGTTTGTATTCTATTGTACAATTTTACGAGAAAGACAATGAGATACACGAAATTTACTTTCCAGTTCGATTAGGCGGGTGTTTAAAGAAGGCAAATGCCCCCGGTTAAAATTCAGAGCAGTCTGATTTCGATGAAAATAAAAACGTAACTACAAGGCACTAAATGAAGTCGATTTCTAAAATTTCATCATTTTGTAATAATATTTAATCCCACCCAAAAAGAGCTTGATAACACGGAACAGAGGTCCTTGGAAAGTGCAAATACATCCAGTTTTAAAGGAAGATAAAAACAACGTATGTACTCTACTGTAAAATCTAAAGAGAAACAAAATGAACGATATGAAATTCACCTTCCAGTGTTATTAGGAAGCCTAAGGGGTAAGTGCCCCATGGTAAAAGTTCAAATACCTCTGATTTTAATGTATATGTGTGTTATATAATTACGGAGTGATTTTTTTATATAAATCATTTTTCGTTAATTATATTTTATCATTCAGTTTGGTTGGGCTTTGAACTATTCAGCTCTTAGTTCAGGTGCACAGGCATTGGGTACAGTTTACGCTTGCACGCAGAGGATATGACAATCACAATTGTCATTATATACCCCAAAGAAGAAATGGGGCTGGAGTGTGAATGACGTCATGCCCGGAAGCTATGGGCAGAGAATTCGGAGATTTTGTAAAAGACGTCAGTTGAGTCTCGACTGTGGGCCAGTCGAATTGGTATTTTACTGGGGACTAGTCTAGTAGGTTGTCGAATGGGGACCGGTCGAGTTGGCTGTCGACTTGGGCCATGTAGACGGACAGTAGAAGTTGAGTTCCGACCATAATGTTGAGAAGTTGAGTTACGACCATGGTGTTGAGAAGTTTGGGTTTCGACCGTTGAGGCATACGGTTAAGTTTTTCGGGTCCCGACCAGCGAAGATGAAGGAGATCTAAAACTCCACGAGATGTGCCGAGCATTTGAGTTTTGTTAGAATGCTATGATACGAAAGACTTTTAAGAATTGTGTCTCTCTCTCCTCAAGTCGAAGAACCGAACTCAGAAGTCAAGAAGTTAATAAACATTCGTATCTGCAAAACAGTGAGTTCCCCTGTTAATGTGTTGTGTATTTGAGTATTTGAATTTGTACATGTACCGTTGTATTGAGATATGATTGTGATTATGATATGATAATGTCTATAGTGAGTATACAACATGTGTACACACACACACTCACACACACACACACACACACACACACACACATATATATATATATATATATATATATATATATATATATAAGTATATATATATATATGCTACAGAAATAAATTCATCATTGATTACAGATGTTGAGTTTTACTTAATATTAATATATATATATATATATATATATATATAAGTTCTTAGCTCCCGGAGTGGGGAAGCGTATATATTGTCATCCACACACACACACACACACACATATATATATATATATACATATATATATATATATATATATATCATTTAATGAAGCTCAGCATCTGTCTGTGTGTCTCTCCGTGTGTCTGTACATCTATAAGACGAAAGGGAATAGATGATATCTAAAAACAATATATGTAGTCTTATGTACAATTTTACGCGAGGATGAGCAAAATGAAATTTACTCTCCAGTTTCATGGGGAGGGGGAGAGAGTAAACTCTTCTGGCAAATTTCCTCCAGAAAGAAATGAGTTCATCTCACTTCACCATCATCTATAGATAAATAATAGGGCAGACGAAATTTGTTAGCTTTTAGTCTCGGACAGAGAAAGCTCTAAATTTAGATCATGCCTTTCAAATCTGAGCATTCCCAAAGTGTATTATTCCAAAGGTAAAAATAATTGGGTGACAGGGTTTCGAATTCGCTTACCATGATGTCGCAGTCCTGAACAGGAATTTAATTCATTGAGTGGAGTGGATATGTATTTTTAATTATCTATTTATTTATTTTTAGATACCGAAAATATGAGAACATTTCCTATAGTTGCAGTAGGGTCTGGAGCAGTGAAGTATTACCAAATTTGCTGTACCGAGTGCGCAGTTCGGAAGGTAGATTTATGAGAGTCCTTGTTCGTCGTTCACGAAAATACATGAAGATCCAATGTAAAAAAAATATGGTTTTGTAGCTGAAAACTTTCCCCTTAAACAGTTTTATTGTGCACTCTGAATCTGCTGTCACTTCCGTGGAAATAAGGCGTTATTTTTTTAGCATCCGTTCTCTCTTCGAGAACCATACGTAGTTGAATGATATTAATACTCCTTTTGGCTGGGCCGGCTGGCATTCGTGTCGGATGCGGTATCAAACAATGGCAGATTCGAGTCCGAAAGGCCCCTAAACTCTGTTTGACCACCTTCGGCTGGGGGAACTGCAACCTTTGTCCCCTATGTATGGCACTAGACCTTGTCTAGTTTAAGCTATAACCCGGATCCAAATTTGGATTCGTGAAACTGCTTGCCTCATTAGACCCACATTACAGTTAGTGGGTCGACATTGAGTCAAGTCATTTCTGACGGGAGGCGGCGACAAATACCAATACAATACTCGCTGAGTGTCCATTATCGTAGTCATGTTTGAGATTTAAAAATTATCAAGCTTCATCTTAGAAATTTAGATTACTAATACCAAATAAAATAATCATATATTTCCTAACACATGCGTGAGCATACATACATACATACATACATACATACATATATATTTTGTGGAAAGTGTCTACGCATGTATGCATATGTGTACGTGAAAGAGAGAGAGAGAGAGAGAGAGAGAGAGAGAGAGAAAGTGAAAAAAAACAAAGCAAAAAACAAGCAACAAAAATACAGATAAACTGAAATATACTTTAATGCATTAAAAGCTTTGAGTTAGAAATAGCCATTTATTAAAACTTAGTTAGGCTCAAGGCCTGAAATATAGAGCACTTATTGAGAATCAAACTCATTCACAACAAGCAACTAGTATAGCTCGTTTATCGTTACATTAAGAGAGAGAAAACACTCATAAATTGAATTGTTATTGTAATTCATTTTATTGAAAGCTATAGGTAATCAGTTTTGGTCACAAATATAGAGACTCTAGTGAGATATGAACTCACTGCTAGCATATCTCGCAAGTGAAGTGAAGTGTTATTGTTTATTCATGGCACAAAGCAGTTTGGTCCATGTTCAAAACTACCGCTTTGCAATGATCAGGAACAACGGTGCAGCCTTCAATTCGCCCAATGCCAGCAAAGTAACCAATTCTGCAATATAAGTCAAAGAAAGAAAATGTGTTGATTTGGACGAAATAAAAGTGATTCCACACGTTATGAAAGACTGAAGAGAACTCGCCAGAAAATACTCAATGGCGCCGAAGTTCAAGTCTAGTTTAGAAATTTTAGCCTTTAAATATTATGACAGGTATTAAATGATTTTTGATCAAAGTGTAGTAGAAAGAAAGAAAGAAAGAAAGAGAGAAAGAAAGAAAGAAAGTCAGATGAAATAAAAAATGAGAAAAGTTAGAATAAATAAAGGAAGATTAAAGAAAAAGAAAGAGATGAGAAAAAATAAATAATTAAAGAAAGAGAAAGAAATGAAAAATAAAAGAAAAAGAAATGAAAAATAAAAGAAAAAGAAATGAAAAAGTCTGCATGAAAGAAAAAGATGAGGGAAAATGGAAAAGATAAATGAAGAAGAAAGAAAGAAGGAAAGAAAGAAAGAAAGAAAGAAAGAAAGAAAGAAAGAATCTCAAATGAGAGAAAGAAAAGGTAAGATGGAAAAGATAAAATTATTTAGAACAACAAAATCAGAAAAATCAAAGAATGAAGAAAAATAAAAGAAGAAATAGATAAAGACAAAGATAGAAAGAAAACCTAAGGGAGGTAGCAAGAAAGGAAAAATAAGGAAGGCAGAAAGAAACATAAATAGAAAAGAAAGAAAGAAAGAAAGAAAGAAAGAAAGAAAGAAAATGAGAGAGAAGAAGCAGGAAAGGAAAAATAGAAAAAGAAAGAAAGGAAGAAGAAAGGAAAAATAAGGAAGGTAGAAAGAAACAAAAACAGAAAAGAAAGAAAGAAAGAAAGAAAGAAAGAAAGAAAGAAAATGAGAGAGGAGAAGCGGGAAAGGAAAAATAGAAAAAGAAAGAAAAGAGAAAGAAAGGAAAAATATGGAAGGTAGAAAGAAACATAAATAGAAAAGAAAGAAAGAAAGAAAGAAAGAAAGAAAGAAGGAAGGAAAGACAGAAAGAAAATGAAAGAGATGAAGCTGGAAAGGAAAAATAGAAAAAGAAAGAAAGGAGGAAAAGGGACATGAAAAGAAAGGAGGAGCAAAGAAAGAAAGATACTTATAGTAATTTACTGAATTTTGTTTGGCGTTGATGGGGCTTATACCTGCATGAATGGAGTACCCAATAGTACTCGAATTCATTAGTGAAGGTTTGCGAGTCTAGCTTGTTAACCATTACACCAGCAGGGGCATGTAACAAACCTGTTTATAGAAAAGGCATTCAAAGTTCAATCTTTTAAAGTCCTACTCACCCACAACACATCAATCCACTCACAGAGCAGGTACACCTTTCACATCTATCGGCATTAATTATTCTGCTTCCGGGCAACAATTTAGTTCCGTTATAAACACAATAATGCATCACATCATTGGACCCTGAAAGCAAATAAGTGAAATCCATTGAAATAACGATAAAATGAATTAACAGACTTTAAATATTTTGCATTAGACATCAACATCATCATCAAGTCAAGGCCTGCATGTAACATAGATTCCTTTGACCCTCTCTCACCATCCGTCACCATCTTCCATCTCTCTTTGTTGGTCTCTTGATGGTATTTAGAGTCTGCACAGAGCTGATGTATGTAAATTTTTACTGGTCGGTCAACACAAGTGTGTTACAGGTTTCGTCTTGTTTTTTTAATGTTTATTTATTTTCAAGTCATAGAGGACATTTTTAGCAGATAAAAAATTAGTCGATAGTTTAATCGTAAGACGGTTTAACATTTCAGACGGCAATAAGAATAAAACATTTTAAACTCAGATATGGTTGGGATCGATATCTCGAGTCAATATCTAGTTTTCAGTATTTACTGGTTTGAAATAGATCCTTCCTGCAAGTAAACTTGAAATCAAATGACCCACATTGGTCAGGTAATTCATTGTTATTAGATGTATTCTTTCAGAATGTAACGACAAATTGCTATTTGCTTTGGTTTGGTTTCTTTGTTTAATGGCATATCAACTTTTGTAGGTAATTTAATGCCAAAGCCATCATTCTAGAAAAACAGTAGTGGTACTATCTAACCAATAGCTGCGATGATAAGGGCGTTCATACCTTTCCCAAGAGTATTTGCTCGAAAGTGAACGTAATAGCACGACTGGAGTTCGAACTCGCGTACTACGATTCCGCAGTCCATCACTTTAACAAACTGCCATGTTTTTTAGACAGAAAGTTGTCTATGGCTAATACCAACTATAAGTAAATAATGATCTTGGCAAAAAAAGTAAATTTCTCACCACAAGAATTTAATTTTTCAAAATAATGAACTGGTTAATGGTCGGATGGCTTGTAATCGATAAAATTACTAAAACACAATCTAAAAGCGTTTAAGAGCTTCTTTCTCTCTCTCTTTCTCTCTCTCCCTCTCTTTCTCTCTTTCTCACTCTCTTTCTCTCTCTCTCTTTGGGAGGGGCATGAAAATTAGTGAGATATGGGCAGCGAATGCCAGGTGCTTCTTGTTCTTTTAAGGATCCGTCTCTTTGTATATGTTTGATTTGTTCCTCGTAGCCCAGCCGGCTAGGGCCGTAGAATACACCGACTGAATCTCTGCAGAGGAATAAGCCAACCCGAATTTCTCAAAATACGAATTCTTTTTTCCAGCAATCTCCAAGGAATTTTCAATGTTATCAAGAAGAAGTAACCTGTGCTCATGTTGGATGGGTTTGGTTTGGTTTTATGGCATATTACCATTGAAGTTTAATACCAAATCTATTTTTAAATATATAAACAGTTCTATTCCAAACAATTCAGCTTGCCATAAGTACGCCGGTTTAAATGTCAAAAAAATTTAATTTCAAACAATTCAGTTTAGAATAAGCACACAGTTTAATTCTATTCGGCCAATTGATTGAACTCTATCAAGTGCTACCGGTCTGGACCAGAGTGAACCTGGGAGCAATGGTAATGAAGGGATACTCCGCATTCCACAAAGCTCTAGTATTACAAGAGCTTTACCATCTGATTGTTTAATGTCATATCCCAGATGATCGTTGGAGGTGTCTTACCCCTTTGCAGTGAAACAGTCGGTGTATTCTGCAATGCTAGCCGACTGGGCCATCTGATTGGGAGTCGGCATTATCAACCTTTGTGTGTTATCTAATGCAATAGCCATCCTTCTAGAAGACTAGCAGTGGTCCTATTTAACCTCTACTTGGGAGGATAAGAGGGTTCATATCTTCTCAAGGGTGTTAATCCGAAAGTGAACGTAATAATTCAACTGGATTCAACCTCGCTCATCCACATTTACCAACCCCTCCGCTCGGGTAGGATATGAGACAAGGTCGATTTTTCAGCGGAGTTTAACAGGTTTTAATTCAGAGTTGTCCTTCTCATAGACTATTTGCCTCACCAAGGCTGTAGAACCCAGTCTATTTACCCACTATTTACCCATAGCTAGAGGTAGAATAATTGGATTCATACCTTTCCCAAGGGTATTAGTGCTATGTGAAATACAATTGGCTAGGTCCAGGATTTGAACTCGCGTCGCCGTGTCCATTTCGTACGACGATAACCATTACACCACGGGCACTCTCTTATAATGATTCCGCAGTCCAGCAATTTTACCATGGTGCGAGGGGTTTCCTCCTTTTTAGACAGTAATACATCTCGTCCATTTAAATTATTATGATGAATTGATTTGATTGATTTTTACGGTATGTATACTTGTCTAAGTTTACTTTATGTCTGGAGGTTAAGGAATCACGTTCACATTATTTCTTTTTTTTATTTTTATTTTGCGTAGTTATTTCATTGTGTACACAGCGCACGGTTCACTCATAAACGAATGATTTTAAACAAATCTATTTTCTGGATAGATGAGACCCAAACAGGTCCTACCACGGCGGGTTAGAGTAGACCTGGGAAAAATACCAACGAAGAGGGACTCTACAATCTATAGATCCCCTCTTAATGAGGTTGATATTTGGCGTTTACAAAAAAGACCTCTCAAGTTAAAATAAAATGTCAGATAATAGTGTATATATATATATATATATATATATATATATGTATTATCATTATTAATATTAAAGATGAAATACAAAGATTTGAAGTTGAGGTTTTATCCACATCCTCAACAATGATGAACGAAGATCAAACGTTTATAGACACGAGTTATAGTATCAGAGATTTTGGTTTGCTTTGATTTTATGGCATATCAAACATTGTGGGTTATTTAATGCCAAATCCTTTTTAATACGTATAAACAGATCGATTCAAACAACTCAATTTATCATGAGGACGCAGTTTAAATGTGAAAACATTTCTTTCTCAAACAATTCAACTTAGCATAAGTAAACTATTTAAATGTGAAAACAATTCTATTTCAAACAATTCAGTTTAGCATAAATACGCAGTTGAAATTTCAAAACGGTTCTATTTCAAACAATTCGGTTTAGCATAAATATGCAGTTTAAATACCAAAACAGTTCTATTCCAAACAATTTAGTTTACAATAAGAACACAGTCTACTTCTATTTGATCAGTTGATAGGACCCTATCAAGTGCTGCTACTCCGGGATAGAGTAGATCTGGAGGTGATGGCAATAAAGGGGTATTCTGCATTCCCCAAAGCACCAGCATTGCTGGAGCCTTACCATCAGATTGTTTAACGTCATAAAAGGACACTCACTGGGAGTGGTCTTATCCCTCTACCGAGATTCAACTGGGCCGAGAGATTTTGGATAGTTAATATCCTACGTTTGTCCACAATTGCAACACCTCGCACGTAAACATAAAAAGACAAAAACAGTCAACGACCTCGTCTGTCAATTTAACAAAATATGTCTGCAAGAAAATCTACAGTCTAAATACACACACACAAACATGTAATGTCTCTGTGTGTGTGTGTGTGTGTGTGTGTGTGTGTTTGTTCAGCATATATATATATATATATATATATATATATATATATATATATATTTATAAATATATGTATCTGTGTATGTTTGTGTGTACTGCATCAAAAAATAAAGATAATCAAAAGATGTTACTTACATTTATAATCAACAGTCTCTACAGGAGAGGCATAACAGCTAGCTGACGCGGAACTGACAGCAAAAGCCAGAAGAATACACGCGACTACAATTTTCATAGTTTTCTTTCTTTCGTTCGTTCTTTGGTTTTAGATGAATGGAAGACAACTTTTGCCTCACACGCAAACGAGGAAAGCTTTTCTTTCTGATATCTACGAACATTTCACTCCACTTTATATGACCCAGTTACACGGAAGTGTACTCTTTCAGGAAATGATCAAAAACTCTAAACTAAATTTTATTGGTCGGAAACTTTAGAAGAAACAGATATCAAGTTTTAGAAGAAACTGATGACGTTTCACAGATGACCCATGTTTTGCTGCCCAGCATTTTTTCTAAAGAGAAACACATGTCCCAAAGTTATTTCTCTGACTGTATCATAGATATATATATAGAGAGAGAGAGATGGGGTAGGGAATGTCAACAAAGCTCAGTATATATATATATATATATATATATATATATATATATATATATATATATATATATACTGAGCTTTGTTGATATTCCCTACCCTCCTACACCAAATTGGGGAGCATTGTTTATTATTCACAGTTTTCGTCACATAACTTTCGTTTTTCAAATATATCTGTTTTTCGAATAAAATTACGCTTTACTCTTAAACATCTACAGCCAAATCCCTATTAGTAACAGACAGATTTCACTCAAGATCAAGTGACAGCAAATATTCTTAATTCTCGAAGCACTGATTTCAGTATTTAACAGAAATAGACAATGAAACGACGGTGAGGAAACTGAACAATTTTATTTTTGGCACAAATTTTTTCAAAATTTCAATAGCTAAGACACTCACAGGAAGTTGTTATTTTCCTAGATTATTGATATTCAAATTTCCATTAGACGTACTGAAAAAATCATAATTTTCTATAAAGAGAATTCTCAGAAATACCAGAAAATTTCCTAAAATTTCATTTAAATTGATTTGATATACTAAGTTGTGATTGGAAATTTACTAATAGCTTGCATATATTTACTAATGCCTCTGCACAGGCAAGATATGACACAGGGTCAATTTTGAATCGGAGTTTTAAAGGTTTGAATTCAGTTTTCGTTCTCTTTTACTAGTTGCCTATTCAATACTAAAGATCCCACTCTGCCCTACTATTTCCTCATAGATGGAAAAAGAATAAGTGAATTCATACCTTTCCTAAGGATATGGGTGCTCTGTGAAATGATTTCACAGAGCACCCATATCCTTAGGAAAGCGTATGATTCCTCACTTATTCCATTTTTACTATACTTGAGGAATAGTAGGGCAGAGTGGGATCTCTTAGTATTGAATAGGATCACTAGTAAAAGTATATTTTGTTTTTGCCTTAAGTCTCTCCGTAAACTTTTATATATAATTATCAACATTTTTAACTAAGTTAAAAGTTAATAAAGCTACTAAATGTTAACTGAACACTGGCTAATGTTGTAAAACTGGTTGATCTTTACAAGTAACGCTTATTCTGACAAAAACATAGCTGTCTCTGAAGAAAACAAAAGACTGCCATTGAAACGGTATTTACATAATAATTATTATTATTACTACTCCTTGAGGGTTTTTCACATCAGCGTTAACTGGTTGTCTTTCACTGAATTTTGAGTGACATTAAGTCTTCTTTAGTCTCCAGGATTCTTCTCAGTATTCTGGCCGATCTCAATAGTGGATTAGTTTGGATTGTCTCTACTCGTCCTCTTATTTCCAAGTGCCCCAGTCCCTTTAATAATCGTTTGTTGACTGTACCAAAAGCACCATTCACAATTGGAATAAACGTCACTTTTATGTTCCACAGTTTCTTCAATTCCCTAGCAAAGTTCATTTTCGTTCAGTTGGGCGTATTGTTTCTGGTGGCTGCTATCAGTTTTCCTCAACGCTTTTGTGTGTAGTCTACAAGTCATATTGATACGTTAACATTATCTTCAATGCTGTCAAGTCCTCTTCCTCATTCTTTTCTTGATACTATTATTATTATTATTATTAATTTTGAAGAAATTTACCCAAAATGGCACAATCAAAGCAGCTAAACCTTGAAATTTTATTCAAAAAATACTACTTTCAAAGACAAACTACCAAACAGTTGATAACTTTTAGAAATTTGGTTAAATATTCGTTACAAAGGTCATTGAAACTTGTGCAAATATTGTCGAAAAAAAAAGTCATTTCAGCAAAAGTGGTAACTGCCGCTGAAGATAGACAGTGGATTATATTTCGCAGCTTTCCTCACCCTGATACCTTATCCCTCTGCAGAGGCGTACAAAGGTAAAATCCCCCGAACTAGAGTCCTACATATGACATTAAACAGACATACCCAGCTTTATAAATTTATCTTTTTTATTTTTATTTAGAAGTTGATCTTATCAATCTAAGTAAAGTAAATTTGGCGACCTTAGTCGAGGGTAGCCCAAAGACTCCCTTTTCAATAGTTACGACCCAGATATGTGCAGGAGGGCGCAACTTCTTTCCGTGGATTGCTACACTTTACTCTTCATCCTTATCTTATAATCATGAGTGTTAAGCAAAGCGACATCAAGTACCATTTTTTGAGTTATTGCCTGCACTCTATTCAACTGGCCTATGGCCTAATGAGTAGAATGTTCGCCAATGGTCCGTGAGACTGGGGTTGAAACCCAGGTCGAGTCATACCAAAGACTCAAAAAATGGTAATTGATGTCACCTTGCTTAACACTCACCATTCTAAGGTGAGGATCGAGAGTAAAGTGGAGCAATCCAGGGAATGGAGCTGCTCCCTCTCCTACATCTTGGTGTAGTCGCTATTGAAAAGGAAACCTTAGAGTCACCAACTTTACTTACTTTTGATCTTGTCTGCATGTTCCAAAATATTTTGAACTCATGCCTCTGGGAAAGACAAATCCATCTCTACTCTTCGCCCAGATGTGGATGAATCTCTTATTATCCGTCTTCTTAGTCAAGCTTGTGTGATGAAGATGATGATGATGATGATGATAAGTAAAGAAAATATACCGTGTATATTCATGTATTAGTCGATCTCAACCTTTGATTTATGGTCACGAAATTATAAAATAAACAGTTGCTTCGGATCAATTTAGCTGTACTCCCCTTGAAAATTGACCTTGTGTCAAATCGTGCTTTTGGTAGAAGGGCAGTGTACTCTTCTACGTAAAATATTAAGTGGGCATTATATAGGGACTTAATTTACAAGTACTCTCTCTCTTTCTCTCTCTCTCTCTCTCTCTCTCTCTCTCTCTTTATATATATATAAATATATTTTTCCGTCATTATATGCGCAAGGTTCAATATATATATATATATATATATATATATATCATGTCATGCTTTTAACAGGGATTTCCCAGACCCTCTCTAACCACCTGTTTCTATCGTCTATCAGGCAGCTCCACCTGGCTATATCCTGTATCGACACAGAGCTGTTGTAAATATGTTCTAGCTGGTCGTCCAGACTTTGCTCGTCCATGTGAAGGGGTTCATAGAAGTACATTTCTTATGAGTTCGTCCCTACTTCCCAAGCAGCGTCCTGCATGTCTGATTCGTCTAACTTTAATTGTTTTCTTGATGGGTGTTAGTTGACCGTACCGCTGCATACGGTTAAGTTTTTCGGGTCCCGACCAGCGAAGATGAAAGGAGATCTAAAACTCCATGAGATATGCCGAGCATTTGAGTTTTGTTAGCATGGTATGATATGAAAGACTTTTAAGAATTCTCTCTCTCTCTCCCCTCATGTCGAAGAACCGAACTCAGAAGTCAAAAAGTTAATAAACATTCGTATCTGTAAAACAGTGAGTTCCCCTGTTAATGTGTTGGGTATTTGAGTATTTGAATTTGTACATGTACCATTGGATTGAGATATGATTGTGATTATGATATGATTATGTCAATAGTTGTGAGTATACAACATGTGTACAAACACACACACACACACACACATATATATATATATATATATATATATATATATATATATATATATATATATAAGTAAAAATATATATATTACACAAAAAAATCATCATTGATTACAGATGTTGAGTTTTACTTGATATTATATATATATATATATATATGTGTGTGTGTGTGTGTGTGTGTGTGTGTGTGTGTGTGTGAGTTCTTAGCTCCCGGAATGGGGAAGCGTATATATTGTCATCCACAGACAGCATATATATATATATATATATATATATATATATATATATCTTTTAATGTCTCTGTGTCTCTCCGTGTGTCTGTACTTGTATAAGACGAAAGGGAATAGATGATATTTAAAAACAATATATGTTGTCTTATGTACAATTTTACGCAAAAGAATGAAATAAACGAAATTTACTCTCCACTTTCATGGGGAGGGGGAGAGAGTAAACTCTTCTGGCAAATTTCCTCCTGAAAGATATGAGTTCATCGCACTTCACCATCATCTATAGATAAATAATAGGGCAGACGAGATTTGTTAGCTTTTTGCCTCGGGCAGAGAAAACTCTAAATTTAATTCATGCTTATCAAATCTGAACTTTCCCAAAGTGTATAATTCCAAAGGTAAAAATAATTGGGTGACAGGGTTTCGAATTCGCTTACCATGATGTCGCAGTCCTGAACAGGAATTTAATTCATTGAGTGGAGTGGATATGTGTTTTTAATTATCTATTTATTTATTTTTAGATACCGAAAATATGAGAACATTTCCTATAGTTGCAGTAGGGTCTGGAGCAGTGAAGTATTACCAAATTTGCTGTACCGAGTGCGCAGTTCGGAAGGTAGATTTATAAGAGTCCTTGTTCGTCGTTCACGAAAGTACATGAAGATCCAATGTAAAAAAAAATATGGTTTTGTATCTGAAAACTTTCCCCTTAAACAGTTTTATTGTGCACTCTGAATCTGCTGTCACTTCCATGGAAATAAGGCGTTATTTTTTGAGCACCCATTCTCTCTTCGAGAACCATACGTAGTTGAATGATATCAATACTCCTTTTGGCTGGGCCGGCTGGCATTCGTGTTCGATGGGGTATCAAACAATGGCAGATTCGAGACCGAAAGGCCCCCAACTTCGGTTGGGCCACATTCGGCTGGGTGAGCTGCAACCTTTGTCCCCTATGTATAGCACTAGACCTTGTAGCCTAGTTTAAGCTATAAGCCGGCATATATGCCCGGATCCAAATTTGGATTCATGAAACTGCTTGCCTCATTAGACCAACATTGCAGTTAGTGGGTCGATTAGCAGCACAGACCAGCAGGTTTCGAGTCTCGGCTCGTTCCCGACCTTCCACTCCCCTTTATCCCCACTTTAATCGGCTTTCGGGCTTTTGACCTTGAGTCAAGTCCTATCTGGTAGGAGGCAGCGACAAATACAAATACAATACTCGCTGAGTGTCCATAATCGTAGTCATGTTTGAGATTTAAAGAAATCATGTAAACATCACCACTGGAAGAATTTGAAGAAGTCACAGATACGCATAAGCGTGTGTGTGTGTGTGTGTGTGTGTGTGTAAGACACAGAAACAACAATAATATCTATAAAAGGTTCCGTAGCTGTAAACGTGGTCCATCTAACAGTTATTCGTATCCCTGTATCAGTTGTAGTCCCTGTGTAAATAGCATGTTTTACTTTTTGAGTGTTGTTAAACATTAACATATTTCACCGCTCTGAATTTTGAGTCAACCAGCCAAGGCAAAAACAAGGTTAAATTACATAAAACTGCATCTAAAATTAGTTCATCAACTCTTCAATTCAAAAAGTAGAGACTTGGGATTGAATTTGTAACTGCCATACTTACAATAAATTACCACTTGTACCAACTTACGATCAACAGAATTAGAACAGTCTACGATTATGGATCAAATAAAGGGTAATGTTTGAGGTTCTCTTTAGACTTCCGAGTTTGACATGAAAAACACTAAGAAGGCCGAAGGACATACACACCGAAACGTAGTGATTGTAACAATAAAGATGATGTTAACTATTCGTATATTTTTAGAGATATAAATTATCAAGCTTCATCTTAGAAATTTAGATTACTAATACCAAATAAAATAATCATATACTTCCTAACACATGCGTGAGCATACATACATACATACATACATACATATATATTTTGTGGAAAGTGTCTACGCATGTATGCATATGTGTACGTGAAAGAGAGAGAGAGAGAGAGAGAGAGAGAGAGAGAGAGAGAGAGAGAAAGTGAAAAAAACAAAGCAAAAAACAAGCAACAAAAATACAGATAAACTGAAATATACTTTAATGCATTAAAAGCTTTGAGTTAGAAATAGCCATTTATTAAAACTTAGTTAGGCTCAAGGCCTGAAATATAGAGCACTTATTGAGAATCAAACTCATTCACAACAAGCAACTAGTATAGCTCGTTTATCGTTACATTAAGAGAGAGAAAACACTCATAAATTGAATTGTTATTGTAATTCATTTTATTGAAAGCTATAAGTAATCAGTTTGGTCACAAATATAGAGACTCTAGTGAGATATGAACTCACTGCTAGCATATCTCGCAAGTGAAGTGAAGTGTTATTGTTTATTCATGGCACAAAGCAGTTTGGTCCATGTTCAAAACTACCGCTTTGCAATGATCAGGAACAACGGCGCAGCCTTCAATTCGCCCAATGCCAGCAAAGTAACCAATTCTGCAATATAAGTCAAAGAAAGAAAATGTGTTGATTTGGACGAAATAAAAGTGATTCCACACGTTATGAAAGACTGAAGAGAACTCGCCAGAAAATACTCAACGGCGCCGAAGTTCAAGTCTAGTTTAGAAATTTTAGCCTTTAAATATTATGACAGGTATTAAATGATTTTTGATCAAAGTGTAGTAGAAAGAAAAAAAGAAAGAAAGAAAGAAAGAAAGAAAGAAAGAAAGAAAGAAAGAAAGTCAGATGAAATAAAAAATGAGAAAAGTTAGAATAAATAAAGGAAGATTAAAGAAAAAGAAAGAGATGAGAAAAAATAAATAATTAAAGAAAGAGAAAGAAATGAAAAATAAAAGAAAAAGAAATGAAAAATAAAA
>OY757920.1:88934686-88937186 GCA_963585895.1 Sepioteuthis lessoniana
GTTTTAGAAGAAACTGATGACGTTTCACAGATGACCCATGTTTTGCAGCCCAGCATTTTTTCTAAAGAGAAACACATGTCCCAAAGTTGTTTCTCTGACTGTATTATATATATATATATAGAGAGAGAGAGGGGGTAGGGAATGTCAACAAAGCTCAGTATATATATATATATATATATACTGAGCTTTGTTGATATTCCCTACCCTCCTACACCAAATTGGGGAGCATTGTTTATTATTCACAGTTTTCGTCATATAACTTTCGTTTTTCAAATATATCTGTTTTTCGAATAAAATTACGCTTTACTCTTAAACATCTACAGCCAAATCCCTATTAGTAACAGACAGATTTCACTCAAGATCAAGTGACAGCAAATATTCTTAATTCTCGAAGCACTGATTTCAGTATTTAACAGAAATAGACAATAAAACGACGGTGAGAAAACTGAACAATTTTATTTTTGGCACAAATTTTTTCAAAATTTCAATAGCTAAGACACTCACAGGAAGTTGTTATTTTCCTAGATTATTGATATTCAAATTTCCATTAGACGTACTTAAAAAATCATAATTTTCTATAAAGAGAATTCTCAGAAATACCAGAAAATTTCCTAAAATTTCATTTAAATCAATTTGATATACTAAGTTGTGATTGGAAATTGACTAATAACTTGTATATATTTACCAAAGCCTCTGCACAGGCAAGATATGACATAGGGTCAATTTTGAAACGTAGTTTTAAAGGTTTGAATTCAGTTTTCCTTCTCTTTTACTAGTTGCCTATTCAATACTAAAGATCCCACTCTGTCCTACTATTTCCTCATAGTTGGAAAAAGAATAAGTGAATTCATACCTTTCCTAAGGATATGGGTGCTCTGTGGAATGCAATACGCCTCGTCCAGGATTTCAACTCACTGAGTCCATTTCGTTGCTAATAGCTTGTAAGTAGTTGTCTGACTTTGAGAAAAATCATCACCATCATTCATCAAATAAGGATTCACTAGAAAAAGTATATTTTGTTTTTGCCTTAAGTCTCTCCGTAAACTTTTATATATAATTATCAACATTTGTAACTAAGTTAAATGTTAATAAAGCTACTAAATATTAACTGAACACTGGCTAATGTTGTAAAACTGGTTGATCTTTACAAGTAACGCTTATTCTGACAAAAACATAGCTGTCTCTGAAGAAAAAAAAAGACTGCCATTGAAACGGTATTTACATAATAATTATTATTATTACTACTCCTTGAGGGTTTTTCACATCAGCGTTAACTGGTTGTCTTTCACTGAATTTTGAGTGACATTAAGTCTTCTTTAGTCTCCAGGATTCTTCTCAGTATTCTGGCTGATCTCAATAGTGGATTAGTTTGGATTGTCTCTACTCGTCTTCTTATTTCCAAGTGCCCCAGTCCCTTTAATAATCGTTTGTTGACTGTACCAAAAGCACCATTCACAATTGGAATAAACGTCACTTTTATGTTCCACAGTTTCTTCAATTCCCTAGCAAAGTTCATTTTCGTTCAGTTGGGCGTATTGTTTCTGGTGGCGGCTATCAGTTTTCCTCAACGCTTTTGTGTGTAGTCTACAAGTCATATTGATGCGTTAACATTATCTTCAATGCTGTCAAGTCCTCTTCCTCATTCTTTTCTTGATACTATTATTATTATTATTATTAATTTTGAAGAAATTTACCCAAAATGGCACAATCAAAGCAGCTAAACCTTGAAATTTTATTCAAAGAATACTACTTTCAAAGACAAACTACCAGACAGTTGATAACTTTTAGAAATTTGGTTAAATATTCGTTACAAAGGTCATTGAAACTTGTGCAAATATTGTCGAAAAAAAAAGTCGTTTCAGCAAAAGTGGTAACTGCCGCTGAAGATAGACAGTGGATTATATTTCGCAGCTTTCCTCACCCTGATAACTTATCCCTCTGCAGAGGCGTACAAGGGTAAGATCCCCCGAACTAGAGTCCTACATATGACATTAAACAGACATACCCAGCTTTATAAATTTATCTTTTGTATTTTTATTTAGAAGTTGATCTTATCAATCTAAGTAAAGTAAATTTGGCGACCTTAGTCGAGGGTAGCCCGAAGACTCCCTTTTCAATAGTTACGACCTAGAGATGTACAAGAGGGCGCAACTTCTTTCTGTGGATTGCTACACTTTACCCTTCATCCTTACCTTATAATGATGAGTGTTAAGCAAAGCGACATTAAGTACCATTTTTTGAGTTATTGCCTGCGCCCTACTCAACTGGCCTATGGCCTAATGAGTAGAATGTTCGCCAATGGTCCGTGAGACTGGGGTTGAAACCCAGGTCGAGTCATACCAAAGACTCAAAAAATGGTAATTGATGTCACCTTGCTTAACACTCACCATTCTAAGGTGAGGATCGAGAGTAAAGTGGAGCAATCCAGGGAATGGAGCTGCTCCCTCTCCTACATCTCGGTGTAGTCGCTATTGAAAAGGAAACCTTAGAGTCACCAACT
>OY757920.1:88939686-89144183 GCA_963585895.1 Sepioteuthis lessoniana
CTCGCTGAGTGTCCATAATCGTAGTCATGTTTGAGATTAAAAAAATCATGTAAACATCACCACTGGAACCAATTTGAAGAAGTTACAGATACGCGTGAGCCTGTGTGTGTGTGTGTGTGTGTGTGTGTGTGTGTGTGTGTGTGACACAGAAACAATAATAATATCTATAAAAGGTTCCGTAGCTGTAAACGTGGTCCATCTAACAGTTATTCGTATCCCTGTATCAGTTTTAGTCCCTGTGTAAATAGCATGCTTTACTTTTTGAGTGTTGTTAAACATTAACATATTTCACCGCTCTGAATTTTGAGTCAACCAGCCAAGGCAAAAACAAGGTTAAATTACATAAAACTGCATCTAAAAATAGTTCATCAACTCATCAATTCAAAAAGTAGAGACTTGGAATTGAATTTGTAACTGCCATACTTACAATAAATTACCACTTGTACCAACTTACGATCAACAGAATTAGAACAGTCTACCATTATGGATCAAAAAAAGGGTACTGTTTTAGGTTCTCTTTAGACTTCCGAGTTTGACATGAAAAACCCTAAGAAGGCTGTAGGACATACAGACCGAAACGTTGTGATTGTAACAATAAAGATGATGTTAATTTTTCGTATATTTTTAGAGATTAAAATTATCAAGCTTTATCTTAGAAATTTAGATTACTAATACCAAATAAAATAATCATATATTTCCTAACACATGCGTGAGCATACATACATACATACATACATACATATACATATATATTTTGTGGAAAGTGTCTACGCATGTATGCATATGTGTACGTGAAAGAGAGAGAGAGAGAGAGAGAGAGAGAGAGAGAGAGAAAATGAAAAAGACAAAGCAAAAAACAAGCAACAAATATACAGATAAACTGAAATATACTTTAATGCATTAAAAGCTTTAGTTAGAAATAGCCATTTATTGAAACTTAGTTAGGCTCAAGGCCTGAAATATAGAGCACTTATTGAGAATCAAACTCATTCACAACAAGCAACTAGTATAGCTCGTTTATCGTTACATTAAGAGAGAGAAAACACTCATAAATTGAATTGTTATTGTAATTCATTTTATTGAAAGCTATAAGTAATCAGTTTTGGTCACAAATATAGAGACTCTAGTGAGATATGAACTCACTGCTAGCATATCTCGCAAGTGAAGTGAAGTGTTATTGTTTATTCATGGCACAAAGCAGTTTGGTCCATGTTCAAAACTACCGCTTTGCAATGATCAGGAACAACGGTGCAGCCTTCAATTCGCCCAATGCCAGCAAAGTAACCAATTCTGCAATATAAGTCAAAGAAAGAAAATGTGTTGATTTGGACGAAATAAAAGTGATTCCACACGTTATGAAAGACTGAAGAGAACTCGCCAGAAAATACTCAATGGCGCCGAAATTCAAGTCTAGTTTAGAAATTTTAGCCTTTAAATATTATGACAGGTATTAAATGATTTTTGATCAAAGTGTAGTAGAAAGAAAGAAAGAAAGAGAGAAAGAAAGAAAGAAAGTCAGATGAAATAAAAAATGAGAAAAGTTAGAATAAATAAAGGAAGATTAAAGAAAAAGAAAGGGATGAGAAAAAATAAATAATTAAAGAAAGAGAAAGAAATGAAAAATAAAAGAAAAAGAAATGAAAAAGTCCGCATGAAAGAAAAAGATGAGGGAAAATGGAAAAGATAAATGAAGAAGAAAGAAAGAATCTCAAATGAGAGAAAGAAAAGGTAAGATGGAAAAGATAAAATTATTTAGAACAACAAAATCAGAAAAATCAAAGAATGAGGAAAAATAAAAGAAGAAATAGATAAAGACAAAGATAGAAAGAAAGCCTAAGGGAGGTAGCAAGAAAGGAAAAATAAGGAAGGCAGAAAGAAACATAAATAGAAAAGAAAGAAAGAAAGAAAGAAAGAAAGAAAATGAGAGAGAAGAAGCTGGAAAGGAAAAATAGAAAAAGAAAGAGAGGAACAAGAAAGGAAAAATAAGGAAGGTAGAAAGAAACATAAACAGAAAAGAAAGAAAGAAAGAAAGAAAGAAAGAAAGAAAGAAAGAAAGAAAGAAAGAAAATGAGAGAGGAGAAGCTGGAAAGGAAAAAGAGAAGAAGAAAGAAAAGAGAAAGAAAGGAAAAATATGGAAGGTAGAAAGAAACATAAATAGAAAATAAAGAAAGAAAGAAAGAAAGAAAGAAAGAAAGGAAGAAAGAAAAAAAAAGAAAGAAAGAAAATGAGAGAGGAGAAGCTGGAAAGGAAAAATAGAAAATCTTTTAAAGTCCTACTCACCCACAACACATCAATCCACTCACAGAGCAGGTACACCTTTCACATGTATCGGCATTAATTATTCTGCTTCCGGGCAACAATTTAGTTCCGTTATAAACACAATAATGCATCACATCATTGGACCCTGAAAGCAAATAAGTGAAATCCATTGAAATAACGATAAAATGAATTAACAGACTTTAAATATTTTGCATTAGACATTAACATCATCATCAAGTCAAGGCCTGCATGTAACATAGATTCCTTTGACCCTCTCTCACCATCCGTCACCATCTTCCATCTCTCTTTGTTGGTCTCTTGATGGTATTTAGAGTCTGCACAGAGCTGATGTATGTAAATTTTTACTGGTCGGTCAACACAAGTGTGTCACAGGTTTCGTCTTGTTTTTTTTAATGTTTATTTATTTTCAAGTCATAGAGGACATTTTTAGCAGATAAAAAATTAGTCGATAGTTTAATCGTAAGACGGTTTAACATTTCAGACGGCAATAAGAATAAAACATTTTAAACTCAGATATGGTTGGGATCGATATCTCGAGTCAATATCTAGTTTTCAGTATTTACTGGTTTGAAATAGATCCTTCCTGCAAGTAAACTTGAAATCAAATGACCCACATTGGTCAGGTAATTCATTGTTATTAGATGTATTCTTTCAGAATGTAACGACAAATTGCTATTTGCTTTGGTTTGGTTTCTTTGTTTAATGGCATATCAACTTTTGTAGGTAATTTAAAGCCAAAACCATCATTCTAGAAAAACAGTAGTGGTACTATCTAACCAATAGCTGCGATGATAAGGGCGTTCATACCTTTCCCAAGGGTATTTGCTCGAAAGTGAACGTAATAGCACGACTGGAGTTCGAACTCGCGTATTACGATTCCGCAGTCCATCACTTTAACAAACTGCCATGTTTTTTAGACAGGAAGTTGTCTATGGCTAATACCAACTATAAGTAAATAATGATCTTGGCAAAAAAAGTAAATTTCTTACCACAAGAATTTAATTTTTCAAAATAATGAACTGGTTAATGGTTGGATGGCTTGTAATCGATAAAATTACTAAAACACAATCTAAAAGCGTTTAAGAGCTTCTTTCTCTCTATCTTTCTCTCTCTCTCTCTCTCTCTCTCTCTCTTTGGGAGGGGCATGAAAATTAGTGGGATATGGGCAGCGAATACCAGGTGCTTCTCGTTCTTTTAAGAAACCGTCTCTTTGTATATGTTTGATTTGTTCCTCGTCCTTCGTTCCTCGTAGCCCAGCCTGCTAGGGCCGTAGAATACACCGACTGAATCTCTGCAGAGGAATAAGCCAGCCCGAATTTCTCAAAATAAGAATTCTTTTTTCCAGCAATCTCCAAGGAATTTTCAATGTTATCAAGAAGAAGTAACCTGTGCTCATGTTGGATGGGTTTGGTTTGGTTTTATGGCATATTACCATTGACGTTTAATACCAAATCTATTTTTAAATATATAAACAGTTCTATTCCAAACAATTCAGCTTGCCATAAGTACGCCGGTTTAAATGTCAAAAAAATTTAATTTCAAACAATTCAGTTTAGAATAAGCACACAGTTTAATTCTATTCGGTCAATTGATTGAACTCTATCAAGTGCTACTGGTCTAGACCAGAGTGAACCTGGGAGCAATGGTAATGAAGGGATACTCCGCATTCCACAAAGCTCCAGTATTACAAGAGCTTTACCATCTGATTGTTTAATGTCATATCCCAGATGATCGTTGGAGGTGTCTTACCCCTTTGCAGTGAAACAGTCGGTGTATTCTGCAATGCTAGCCGACTGGGCCATCTGATTGGGAGTCGGAATATTTTTTAGATGAAATGGCTTCTAGGCATTATCAACCTTTGTGTGTTATCTAATGCAATAGCCATCCTTCTTGAAGACTAGCAGTGGTCCTATTTAACCTCTACTTGGGAGGATAAGAGGGTTCATATCTTCTCAAGGGTGTTAATCCGAAAGTGAACGTAATAATTCAACTGGCTTGGGTAGGATATGAGACAAGGTCAATTTTCCAGCGGAGTTTAACAGGTTATAATTCAGAGTTGTCCTTCTCATAGACTATTTGCCTCAGCAAGGCTGAAGAAATCAGTCTGTCTTACTATTTACCCATAGCTAGAGGTAGAATAATTGGATTCATACCTTTCCCAATGGTATTAGTGCTATGTGAAATACAATTGGCTTGGTCCAGGATTTGAACTCGCGTCGCCGTGTCCATTTCGTACGACGATAACCATTACACCACGGGCACTCGCTTATAATGATTCCGCAGTCCGGCAATTTTACCATGGTGCGAGGGGTTTCCTCCTTTTTAGACAGTAATACATCTCGTCCATTTAAATTATTATGATGAATTGATTTGATTGATTTTTACGGCATGTATACTTGTCTAAGTTTACTTTATGTCTGGAGGTTAAGGAATCACGTTCACACATTTTTTTTTTTTTTTGCGTAGTTATTTCATTTTGTACACAGCGCACGGTCCACTCATAAACGAATGATTTTAAACAAATCTATTTTCTGGATAGATGAGACCCAAACAGGTCCTACCACGGCGGATTAGAGTGGACCTGGGAAAAATACCAATGAAGAGGGACTCCACAATCCATAGATCCCCTCTTAATGAGGTTGATATTTGGCGTTTACAAAAAAGACCTCTCAAGTTAAAATAAAATGTCAGATAATAGTGTATATATATATATATATATATGTGTGTGTGTGTGTGTGTGTGTGTGTGTGTTTGTATTATCCTTATTAATATTAAAGATGAAATACAAAGATTTGAAGTTGAGGTTTTATCCACATCCTCAACAATGATGAACGAAGATCAAACGTTTATAGACACGAGTTATAGTATCAGAGATTTTGGTTTGCTTCGATTTTATGGTATATCAACCATTGTGGGTTATTTAATGCCAAATCCTTTTTAATACGTATAAACAGTTCGATTCAAACAACTCAATTTATCATGAGGACGCAGTTTAAATGTGAAAACATTTCTATCTCAAACAATTCAACTTAGCATAAGTAAACTTTTTAAATGTGAAAACAATTCTATTTCAAACAATTCAGTTTTGCATAAATATGCAGTCTAAGTTTTAAAACGGTTCTATTTTAAACAATTCAGTTTAGCATAAATACGCAGTTTAAATACCAAAACAGTTCTATTTCAAACAATTAAGTTTACAATAAGCACACAGTTTACTTCTATTCGATCAGTTGATAGGACCCTATCAAGTGCTGCTACTCCGGGGTAGAGTAGATCCGGGAGCGATGGCAATAAAGGGGTATTCTGCATTCTCCAAAGCACCAGCATTGCTGGAGTCTTACCATCAGATTGTTTAACGTCATAAACAGGACACTCAATGGGAGTGGTCTTACTCCTCTACCGAGATGCAACTGGGCCGAGAGATTTTGAATAATTAATATCCAATGTTTTTCCTCAATTGCAACATCTCGCAAGTAAACATGAAAATACTAAAACAGTCAACGACCTTGTCTGTCAACTTTAATAGAATATGTCTGCAAGAATATCTACGGTCTAAATACACTCACACACAAACATGTAATGTGTGTGTATGTGTATGTGTGCGTGTGTGTGTGTGTGTGTGTGTGCAACATATATATATATATATATATATATATATATATATATATATATATAATATATATAAATATATTTATTTATAAATATATGTATCTGTGTATGTCTGTGTGTACTGCATCAACAAATAAAAATAATCAAAAGATGTTACTTACATATATAATCAACAGTCTCTGCAGGACGGGTATAACATCTAGCTGACGCGGAACTGACAGCAAAAGCCAGAAGAATGCACACGAGTATGATTTTCATAGTTTTCTTTCTTTCGTTCGTTCTTTGGTTTTAGATGAATGGAAGACAACTTTTGCCTCACACGCAAACGAGGAAAGCTTTTCTTTCTGATACCTACGAACATTTCACTCCACTATATATGACCCAGTTACACGGAAGTGTACTCTTTCAGGAAATGATCAAAAACTCTAAACTAAATTTTATTGGTCGGAAACTTTAGAAGAAACAGATATCAAGTTTTAGAAGAAACTGATGACGTTTCACAGCTGACCCATGTTTTGCTGCCCAGCATTTTTTCTAAAGAGAAACATATGTCCCAAACTTGTTTCTCTGACTGTATTATATATATATATGTATAGAGAGAGTGGATAGGGAATGTCAAAAAGCTCAGTATATATATATATATATATATATATATATATATATATATATATATATATATGTATATATACTGAGCTTTCCCTACCCTCCTACACCAAATTGGGGAGCATTGTTTATTATTCACAGTTTTCGTCATATAACTTTTGTTTTTCAAATATATCAGTTTTTCGAATAAAATTACGCTTTCCTCTTAAACATCTACAGCCAAATCCCTATTAGTAACAGACAGATTTCACTCAAGATCAAGTGACAGCAAATATTCTTAATTCTCGAAGCACTGATTTCAGTATTTAACAGAAAAACAACGGTGAGAAAACTGAACAATTTTATTTTTGGCACAATTTTTTTTCAAATTTCAATAGCTAAGACACACACGGGAAGTTATTATTTTCCTTGATTATTGATATTCAAATTTCCATTAGATATACTGAAAAAATTATAATTTTCTATAAAGAGAATACTCAGAAAACCAGAAAACAGGAAATTTCCTGAAATTTCATTTAAATTAATTTGATATACTAATTTGTGATTAGAAATTTACTAATAGCTTGCATATATTTACCAACGCCTCTGCACAGGCAAGATATGACACAGGGTCAATTTTGAATCGGTGTTTTAAAGGTTTGAATTCAGTTTTCCTTCTCTTTGACTAGTTGCCTATTCAATACTAAAGATCCCACTCTGCCGTACTATTTACTCATAGTTGGAAGAAGAATAAGTGAATTCATACGTTTCCTAAGGAATTGGGTGCTATGTGAAATGCAATACGCCTCGTCCAGGATTTCAACTCACTGAGTCCATTTTGTTACTAATAGCTTGTAAGTAGTTGTCTGACTTTGAGAAAAGTCATCACCATCATTCATCAAATAAGGATTCACTAGAAAAAGTATATTTTGTTCTCGCCTTAAGTCTCTCCGTAAACTTTTATATATAATTATCAACATTTTTAACTAAGTTAAAAGTTAATAAAGCTACTAAATGTTAACTGAACACTGGCTAATGTTGTAAAACTGGTTGATCTTTACAAGTAACGCTTATTCTGACAAAAACATAGCTGTCTCTGAAGAAGAAAAAAAGACTGCCATTGAAACGGTATTTACATAATAATTATTATTATTACTACTCCTTGAGGGTTTTTCACATCAGCGTTAACTGGTTGTCTTTCACTGAATTTTGAATGACATTAAGTCTACTTTAGTCTCCAGGACTCTTCTCAGTATTCTGGCCGGTTTCAATAGGGTAGTAGTTTGGATTGTCTCTACTCGTACTCTTATTTCCAAGTGCCCCAGTCCCTTTAATAATCGTTTGTTGACTGTACCAAAAGCACCATTCACAATTGGAATAAACGTCACTTTTATGTTCCACAGTTTCTTCAATTCCCTAGCAAGATTCATTTTCGTTCAGTTTGGCTTCATGTCGTCAGTATTGTTCCTGGTGGCTGAAATCAGTTTTCCTCCACGATTTTGTGTGTAGTCAACAAGTCGTATTGATGCGTTAACACTATCTTAATGCTGTCAAGTCCTCTTCCTCATTCTTTTCGTGACGCTATTATTATTATTATTAATTTTGAAGAAATTTACCCAAAATGGCACTAGTAAGACAGCTAAGCCTTGAAATTTTATTCAAAGAATACTACTTTCAAAGACAAACTACCAAACAGTTGATAACTTTTAGAAATTAGGTTCAATATTCGTTACAAGGGTCATTGAAACTTGCGCAAATATTGTCGAAAAAAAAATGTCATTTCAGCAAAAGTGGTAACTGCCGCTGAAGATAAACAATGGATTATATTTCGCAATTTTCCTCACCCTGATACCTTATCCCTCTGCAGAGGCGTACAAGGGTAAGATCCCCGAACTAGAGTCCTACATATGACATTAAACAGACATACCTAGCTTTATAAATTTATCTTTTGTATTTTTATTTAGAAGTTAATCTTATCAATCTAAGTAAAGTAAATTTGGCGACCTTAGTCGAGGGCAGACCGAAGACTCCCTTTTCAATAGTTACGACCCAAAGATGTGCAGGGGGGCGCAACTTCTTTCCCTGGATTATTACACTTTACCCTTCATCCTTACCTTATAATGATGAGTGTTAAGCAAAGCGACATCAAGTACCATTTTTTGAGTTATTGCCTGCACTCTACTCAACTGGCCTATGGCCTAATGAGTAGAATGTTCGCCAATGGTCCGTGAGACTGGGGTTGAAACCAGGTCGAGTCATACCAAAGACTCAAAAAATGGTAATTGATGCCACCTTGCTTAACACTTACCATTCTAAGGTGAGGATCGAGAGTAAAGTGGAGCAAAACAGGGAATGGAGATGCGTCCTTCCTTCGGTATAGTAGCTATTGAAAAGGAAGCCTTAGAGTCACCAACTTTACTTACTTTTGATCTTGTCTGCATCTTCCAAAGTATTTTGAACTCATGCCTCTGGGAAAGACAAATCCATCTCTATTCTTCGCCCAGATGTGGGTGAATCTCTTATTATCCGTCTCCTTAGTCAAGCTTGTGTGATAATGATGATGATAAGTAAAGAAAATATACCGTGTATATTCATGTATAAGTCGATCTCAACCTTTGATTTATGGTCACGAAATTATAAAATCAATAGTTGCTTCGGATCAATTTAGCTGTACTCCCCTGAAAATTGACCTTGTGTCAAATCGTGCTTGTGGTAGAAGGGCAGTGTACTCTTCTACGTAAAATATTAAGTGGGCATTATATAGGGACTTAATCTACAAGTACTCTCTCTCTCTTTCTCTCACTCTCTCTCTCTTTATATATATACATAAATATTTTTTCCGTCAATATTTGCGCAAGGTTCAATACATACATACATATATATATATATATATATATATATATATATATATATATATATATATATCATGTCGTGCTTTTAGCAGGGATTTCCCAGACCCTCTCTCGCCAACTGTCTCTATCGTCCATCAGGCAGGTCCTCCTGGCTATATCCTGTATCGACACAGAGCTGTTGTAAATATGATCTAGCTGGTCGTCCAAACTTTGCTCGTCCATGTGAAGGGGTTCACAGGAGTACATTGCTTATGAATTCGTCCCTACTTCTCTAACAGCTTCCTGCATGTCTGGTTCGTCTTTAATTGTTTTCTTGATGGGTGGTAGTTGACCGTACCGCTGCTGTTTAGTGGGGTGTTGCCTCCAGGACATGTTCAATACAGCTCGCAGCATTCTTGAATAATTGCCAATAAGCTTTTTCTCCATACACTTTGTGAGCATCCATGTGGTGCATTCATATAGCAGTATTGATACGACTGCCGCTTGGAAAAAACTGCGTTTTATTTTAGCGGTCTGATCTGACTTCTATATGACAGATAGTATATCGAGAGCTGTCCATGCCTTTGCTTGTCGCGTGTTGATGTCATTCTCAGTTGATAAGACGCTGCTTCTGAGATAGTTGAACTTGACATATATATAAATATGCGTGTGTGCGTGTGTGTGTGTGTATATATATATATGTATATAGATCCTTGAGGATCTGGAGAAGGAAGTCCTCAAGTTGCAGTTGCAGATATACTGGACTGTGAGATCACAATTAGCAAGTTCAAACCCCATTTGCGCTATTACATTCACTTTCGAACGAGTTCTCTTGGGAAAAGCATGAACCCCCTTATCTGTCCAGTTATGGATTAGATAGTAACACGACTGTCATTTTTCAACCGTGGCTTTGACATAAGATAATCCACGAAAGTTGATATGCCATTAATCAAAGAAATCGACTTATACATGAAATCAAACCAACCAAACCATCATAGATCCATAGTAATTGAGACTAGCTCGTTAACCATTACATCAGGACTCGATGGTCTTCATAATTAAAGATAACTTTGATTTGGAAAAGGTAACAAATATGGAGCACCAAGTAAAGATTGGATTTACTATTCCAGAGCAACTGAGATAAGCGCGCTAACCATTACTTCCAAAGTGATCTATCATTTATCATTATATATATATATATATATGTGTGTGTGTGTGTGTGTGTGTGTGTGTGTGTGTGTGTGTGTGTGTGTAACCGTAAGCCAACAAAAACAGCACATAATAGGGATATTTTTAACTGAGCAATACACTTAAATTAGTCTTTGAGAATAAAGCAATTTTAAATTGAATCATAATTCCTGGAGACGGCATTCGGGACTTTTTTAATCGCTGAAATTCTCGATGTAAAAGTGATATGCAATGAAATGGTGATAGGAATAGAAGCATCATCATTATCATCCTAATAATAATTGACAGCTCTTGTGAGAGTAACCAAAGAGATTCACAAGTTGCCGAATATGTCTTAAGTCATCATCATCATCAGTATAGTTGTTAAGCAGTTAATTGCATTCCTTGCTTTATCTATCCCTACATTGACATACTTCCAGTAAGATACTAATGAGAAACAAGGCATTATAAGCCATTAACAGCGGTAGCAGTAAGTTATATCTCTGTAGTTCTAAGTAATTCCGAGGTCGCCTCTCTTTATCATATTTACCCAACCCCTCCGCTTGGGCAGGATATGACACAAGGTCAATTTTTTAAGCGGAGTTTAACAGGTTTCAATTCAGAATTTTCCTTCTCCTAGACTAGTTGCCTCACCGAGGCCCTACTATTTACCCATAGTTGGAGGGAGAATAATTGGATTCATACCTTTCCCAAGGGTATTAGTGCGATGTGAAATGCAATCAGTCCAGGATTTGAACTCGTGTCGCCGTGTCCATATCATGCGACGATAACCATTACACCACGTGCACCTCTCTTTATGAAGGGGAAAATGCAGCCTTTTACGCATCTCGCTAGCAAAGACGTATATCATCAAATTTTCTTGTGTTTCATATATCAAAACCTACGGCTTTTCTGCTTTTAATTGTTTTCAGAACTGTGTTGAGTTCATCCTCCGTGAAATATACAAGTTTGATGTCTTGTTGGTCATGAATAATTGTTTCTCTTGATTGCTCTGCGTTTCTTGGAATTTTCTTTCCTTTTTCTTTTTGACTGTCAGCTTTTAATTTATATATATATATATATATATATATATATATATATATATATATATATATATCTTGTCTGAATCTGAAGACTATGGGTGTAGATAATTAAATGTTTATATCATCTGAGAGCGAAGATTATATTCGTCGCCGAAATAGATTTATAATGACAATTTAACCATGGTTAAGCTCTCTTCCAGTTGTATATATATATATATATATATATATATATATATATATATATATATATATATTATGTTAATTAGTCATACTAATTACATATTAGAGATATAGCACGGAAATGTTAAATAGAATTTTTTCATCCTTCTTAAATAGAAGCAGCAGAGTAATCATGGACCACTATTACAATGGGAACCAAAGAAGATGACAGGTCATCTACTATTTCTTAGGTAAAGATAAAAAAAAACTTTCATAACTTTGTCACCATCATTTATATATGTTAGCCGACCGAAGGCTCCTTTTTCTATCGCTATTACACTGAGGTGTAAGAGAGGGTACTACTATTTCCCTAAATTGCACCACTTACCTTTGATATATACCGTATAATGCTGAGCGTTAAGCACAGAGGAACCAAGTATTATTTTTTGAGTCTTTGGTATGTCTCGACATGGAATTGAAGCCCGGATTCCCAGACCATTGCTGAGCACTCTAATCATCATACCCATGAGCCGGTATATTTTCCATATATTGTGTATAAAACAAGCTTTTATGTGACTTCTCTTTTATCATACATTTCACTATTATACTCAAATACATTTTTAAGACCCCCCCCCCATGAGAGTCCAGGATATGACAGTAAACAATCTAATCGTGAAGTTCCAGTGATGCTGGAGCTTCGGGGAATGCAGAGCACCTCTCCTTTGACATTGCTCCCAGGTCCACTCTGGGCTGGAGTGGTAGCACTTGATAGGGCCCTATCAATAACTTTAATACAACTAACTGCATAATTATGCTAAACTGAATTGTTTGACTAAACGGAATAACTTAAAATACAAATGTTTTAGACAATTAAACTGTGCTTATATTTAAACTTATGCCAAACTGAATTGTTTGAAATGAAACCGTTTTTGATATTAAAACAGTACTTACACTTAATCGAATTGTTTAATAAAGAATTGTTTTGTCAATCAACTGTGTGTAAACATAAACTGTACTTATATTAAACTGAATGAACTGAGTTAGAACTGATTTAATAAATTAAATTGCTTGAAATAGAAATGTTTTTGACTATTAAATTGTCTACTCATGCTAAACTGAATTGTTTGAAATAGAACTGATTATTTGTAAAAAAAATGGATTTGGCGTTAAATAACCTACACAGGTTGATATGCCATAAAACCCAACCAACCAACCAATCAACACTTATAATACAATGCATAAATGCTAAATCTTAAAGTTGTCCGTATATCTTTCCTGAAATATTTTTACAACAAATTTTAGACTAGATTTTCTTTCATCTTATTATTCTTAGTATTTTTTAAAATCTCAAAGCCCAAATGACTCTCACGTTTATCTAGTACGGCCGTTAATTTAGAAGCTGTGTACAGAAATTAAAATGACAACATGGTTACAAAATCAGACTTTTAAGTCTCAATCTTTCATATCTCAAACAAAACCAATATTTGTATTTTCCATAAATTATATATGTTAGAGATATCTATGTTGATTCTCTTTCAGCGGACAATCTATCAACTATGTTTCATTTATCTTTTATTTTTATTTTGTTAGGTAACTGTATACGTGCATTTTCTTTGTTTCTTCATGTTGGCCCATTAAGCTGAAGTTGCAGAATACACTGACTCCATTTCTGCAAAGGAGTAAGACTCCGCTAACGAATGTCCTGGATATTACACTAAACTATCTGATTGTGAAGGTTCGGTAATGGTGGAGCGTTGAGGAACGCGGGGTACCCCTTCATTGACATTGTTCACAGGTCCACTCTTGCCCAGAGTGGTAACACATGATAGGGTCCTATCTATAGGTCAAATAGAACTATTTGACATCTAAACTGGGTGCAAACAAATGACTTAAACAGAATTGTTTGAAAGAACTGTTTGATCATTTGTGTAAACAAAATGATTGATATCTAATTGAATTGTTAGTGATACTTATCAATAGTTAAAAACGTTAAAATGTGAGAAAACAAATTATTAATTATAAATAGAATTGTTCGTATTTGATAGAAATAAGTGAAACCATTTAACCGAGAGAAAAAAATGGGCTCAGTCTCACGTAAAAAGAATTTGGTCTTTATTAACCTACAATGATGAAACTGTCATAAAACCAAACTAAACTAAACCAAACTCGTCTTCTTGTCATTTCTCAAATGCTTCATTCAACTCATATTGATCATTCTGCTCAATATGGAGTAACACATCATTACTCCCAGGACCACTCTGACCTAGAGAAGTTATATTTGTTAGGGTCCTATCTGTTAGAAAATTATTTGTATTCAGTTGGACCGCGTGCATATACAAAAAAAACTTTTGCACAAAAAATGTAAATATGATTGTACAATGAGTTCGATTCCTTAACATATATGTATAGAATAATCCTTGACGGGTTATTATGCTTTTAAAATCAATCAATCAATCAATCAGTTGATGTAGATTTTATTAGATTTGATTTGATTTATTTTTTTTACAAAAGTTATAACAAGATTTAAATGACCACGCAAAGAATATATATATATATATATATATATATATATATATATATATATATATATATGGTGTTTAAAAAAGATGTTAATATTTCTTTAAATGTTCTTTTATGAAATGTTTTTAAAGTCTCCACTTCTTCACCGTCTCTGTTAACACATTATTGGAATCTTCTCCAGTTAGTCTCTAACATAAGAGTTCTGTTTTGTTTATGAAGGTACTCCCATAGAAATATTAATTTTTTGATCACTAGGAGATTCCTAGAATACTTTCATTGAAATTGTGAACAGGTGGAGACTATTTGAAATTATATTATAAAGGTACTTCCATAAGGGTGTTAACATTTTTAATATATATATATATATATATATATATATATATATATATATATATATATATATATATATTTTCTTTCTTTATAAATAAGCATAGGTTGAACTGATTGATGTAGCAAGGTTTTGGATTTGGTTTCAAACTTATGGTCAAGACTTAGGCATTTTAGAGTTTGGTATTTTTTAGGTCCCGTTTTACACATCAAGGTTGTCTCTGCTAAGCAGAATCTTTCAAAAATATGGGAGCCCCAGTTTGACAATCTAAGTTTAAATTTTCACGACGAACGTAATAAGGGGAACATCTATCAGGCACCATTTTAAAATTAGGAGGAGCCTCAAAAATCTGACTGTTAACTCCAAATCTGCAGAAAGAAAGAGAAAAAGAGTATTACAATTTTTAATAAAACTTCAACGGCTTGGACACACTTTTATTCATTTATTTATTTTATTGTTGTCAAAGTTCCATTATTAAAAATCAGAAAATTCACAGAAATACTACAAAAGAAAAAAATTTTCTAGCATTATCTTTTTCTCGATTTTATATCCTATTTCGTGGTTAGTCCTTTGCTATTGGTTTGTAAGCCGTTGTGTCAGTTTAAAAAATGTCATACAACCATGTAGGATTGTTACTTGGCGATAACGGAGCGAAATTCAATCCCCATCTTTCACCAATTATTGTTTTTTTTTAGTTTTTATGTCAGTTTTTATTATCTAATTTATTTATTTTTGTTAATTTCTTTCCTCTATGTATATTCATTAAAGAGTTTGAAGTATCAAACGCTATTTGACTTAAGGCTCTCACTTTGTTTATAAAATTTTAAAAACTTTCGGAGGTTAAAATAGCTCAAAGGTTATCCATGTATTTAATAGAATCAGTGACCTGAGTTCAAATCGTTGAAGGAAAACTTTGAAATTAAACCAGCTGTACTCCGCTTAAAAATGACATTGTTTCACGTCATGCCAGTGATAGAGGAGTTGGGTAAATACAACTTTTAAATAATATTTATTGATATAAGTTTGGAGTAGTTGCTACAAACCATTGCTAGAAAAACAATTTTAAGTAAGTTATTTTTTTTTTTGTTGAATAGGAGATGATTTACGCATTCTAACAAAATTTGTTTATTTATTTGTTTATTGATTTTTTGTTGTCATTTTGTTTTTGTGTTTTACTGGAGCATGGAGTACTCTCAGGTCCACTCTGACTCTGAGTGGCAGTACCTATTAAAATCCCATCAATGGGTCAGATAGATTTGTTTGAAAATCATTTGGATGAGACATGAATATTTGATGCTACTTAACTGTAAATTATTTGTATCAAAGAATGGTTACTTGAGCCAATCCTCATTAGTATTAGAAAGGAATACTTGATACCATATAACTGTATGTAACTTATTAGTATTAGATAGGAATACTTCATATCATATAACTGTATGATAATCATTTGTACTTGATAGGAATACTTGATACCATATAACTATATGAAAATTATTGCCATTAGGTAGGAATACTTGATACCACATAACTGTATGAAATTCATTACTATTAGATAGGAATATTTCATACCATATCACTCTGAAAATTATTTGTATTAATAGCAATTACTTGAAGCTATAATTGTCTGATAATCATCATTAGTTACTGAAATCATACAACTGTTTGCAAACAAATCATTACTATTAAATAGAAATACTTACTTGATACCATATAATTGAGTAATTTTCTAAAGAAGAGCATTTTAGTAATATTGCCCTAACTATAAGCCCGTTACGATGTACTATTTTCTTTGAGTAATTGTTAACTACGAGAGACATTTAATATATACGATGAATTGTTTCTAAGGAATTGGCAATAGGAATTGATTGCACGTTTTTAAAGGAAACCAATAGTCATAGGTTTTTTCATGTTCTAGAAGATGGTCAGCATGACCTTCTTTCCTGAATGCTGCGCTTTGAACTTTTTCTTTACCAAAAAGTCTGTGTTTTCACTCCGTAGACTGTATTTTTGTCTCAGGTTTGTTGAAGCGATGTCATGTTTAGCACATTTGTAAACATTTCTTTTTTTTACAAAAACATGCTTGCCTGTGATCATCACACATTTTTCTATAAATTTCAGGAGGTTTGCAATTTTCAGTCATCAAAGATTTCAATATAGACCTCTGTTCTAGCTTAGAGAAATTATTACCGCCATTTTGAATAGCCTCGGAATAATTTTTTTTTTTTTTTTTTTTGCGAGATAAGAATAATTTTTACCATAAACCAATTCTAAATTATGCAGAGTTTTTGTTGTTTGTTTTTTACGTTTAAGAATGTGGCTTGTTTGAAACTTATATCTCCATTTCACTACAAATAGCAAAAAGAAAGAACAATGTAAGGAAGAGGCACGTTAAACAGAATAAGATGATCCACTGGGAATCGTGCAAAAGATTAGAATTTGACCATATTACATTGAGAAAAAAATTATATAATCTTATAAGTTTTTTCTCGTTTTTTTTTTTTTTGTTTTTGTTTTTGTTTTTTGGCGTACTTACCAACAACATCTCAACGAGGCAGTCATACAATTGCATGTAAAACAGTCTTGAGTAAAAAGAGTGGAACCACTCAGCAGATTAAGACCACGGAACTCTCAAAGTTTTATCACTCGTCTAAATCCGGAAATAATAATAACAATAATAATTGGAAACCCAAATACAAGTGGAGACGATATAGAGTAAAAATATAGGGATGGAATTTGCCATAGCAAATGTGCCATGCTAATAATGAAAAGCGGAAAACGGCAAATGACGGAAGAAATAGAAATACCAAATCAAAGAAACTTACAAATAATCGGCAATATTGGAAGCGGACACCATCATACGAGCGGAGATAAAACAAAAAATTAAAAAGAATATAAAGAAAGAGGAAACTACTCGATACCAAACTATATAGCGGAAATCTTATTAATGGGATAAACACCAGGGCTGTCCTCCTCGTAAGATACTCGGGACCATTCTTAAAGTGAACGAAGGAAGAACTTCAACGAATGGAACAGAGAATAAGAAAACTCATGACTATGCATAAGGCCATACATCCCACAGATGATATAGACTATATGTGTCAAGAAAAAAGGAAGAAGGAGATTCACCATCATTGAAGACAGCGTTGATGCATCGACACGACCATTCGAAGACTACATAAGAAAGGGCTTAATAAAACTGATTTCAGGGACCAGGAACATCACAATCAACACTAAGATCAACAACAAAAAACAAGAAGAAAACAAAAGTTGGGAGAAAAGCAACTCTAATTAAAAGCGACAAACAAGTGAAATTTCACACGAGAAGACTTGGAAATGGCTAAGAAACGAAAACCTTAAGAGACAAAAAAAATCTCTTCAAATAGCAGCACAAAAAAAAACACCCGAACAACTAAATATGTTGAAACAAAAATAGAAAAAACGCAAAAAAATAATAAATGTAGTTTATGTGTTAATAGAAACGAAACGATCTATCATATAATAAGTGAATGCTGTAAATTCGCACAAAAAGTGAATAAGATAAGACAAGACTGGGTGTGGACGGTAATCTACTGGGAGTTGAGCAAAAAATTTTAATTTGACTATATAAACAAATGATATATTGTGACAATACCCATTCAGCACCCCGAATACATCAACTTCTTTAAACCATTTCAATCTTGGCCGGTGAATCATCTAGTGGTTCCGATCGGGGTATCACACAAGAAATACAATCAAGGGAGTGGGAGAAAAAGAACAAAGAACAAACGAACAATATGGGCTTGGGTCAACTCAAGTGCAAGAAGGTTAAGTTGTGACACTCTGCATTCCTTGTGCATCTGTAGACTATCGCTGATGTGTAGTTTTTGGGTTTTTTTCGAAATTTCCACAAGCCACGAGGAATGCTGACTCATCTTGACTGATCTTCCCTCACTGCTCCTGGACCTTATCTCATGTCGACTGGTCTCTGCTGCTGTCCGTTGTCGACTCCACTGCTCTTCTGCGTCTCTCTTCGCCAACTCCTTCCCTGGTCGGCGTTCCCTGGCCCACTTCCGGTCGCGTCGAGATCTCGAGCTCAGGCGATGTTTGGTTTCGAGCCAAAACAAACAAAGAGATCGTCTGCTTGGTGCACCCCTTCATAGTGTTACAATATACACAACCCTGTATCCGTTCTGGAGAGTGAGACGCACAAACTGCTCTGGGATTTAAAAATTTTTAAAGAATAAATCGAAGTTGTATTTTTATTTTATTTATCTATTGTTATTTTTTTAATTTTCGTTTTATTCTATTTATTTTCATTTGTGTGTGTGTGCGTGTGTGTGTGGAGAAAAGTGGGAAAATATTTCATAATTCGTTTAAAAGCAGTCAGAAAGATAAGCGAATTGTTTTGTCAACAGAATTTGAAGGAAATTATTATTTCAATTGTCCACAGATGAAGAAGCGAAATCGACGGCAGATTTGATCCCAGAGGTCAAGACCTGTCAGCCGTCTGTGTACAATTAACAGTTGGAAACCAGGATGTTGATTTTTTTTTTAATTTAAGCATGGAAAACTTTGGTTAACCGTTATGATTTGACGTTTACTATCGTCATCAGGACAAGAGAAAAATACCTGCCACTTGTTTGGGTGGAAGTGAGAAGAAACCGAGCCCAGAAGTTGGAAGAGACAAAATTAATTATTGAAATCCAAATCAGGAGAAAATTGATATTATCAATACTTTCGCCAACCACCACCTCTTGGATGAGAGAAAATGGATATAAGCTAAAAGTTTCGTCCCTCGATGTAGACCAGCAGAGAATAGCGGAAGGCAGCTACTAGATTTTACGTTGCTCAGGGCTCTGGACTTGCGCCATACAATCCAGAGTGGAAAGTCAGAAAAAGCCTAAGATAATACACTTTGAAAGATGCGAAGAAAAGCCTGAGATAATACGACACTTTGAGAGAGACAGAAAAAGTTTGGGGTAATACTTTACTTCGAGATGGTCTTGCACCAGACTGCCCGGAGTGGAGAAATGAGGAAAAACTGATATAACATGATCCTTTGACACACCCTTGTACCAGATTTGTGAAAGTAAAGAAGCGGGAAGAAACTGAGATGATACTATTCTTTGAATTGAAATTACCCTGTACCAGACCGTGGAGATAAAGAAGCGAAGAGAAATCGAGATAATATGATATGATAAAGACCATCGCAAACCGGCTAAGAGACCTTATGATACTCTGAGTTTTGACGTTTTATCAGACTCCCAAATAAAGAAAAGCTAGAAATCAAAGGCTGAGAAAAGCGAACATAATACGCTACTTGAAATCACCTTGTATCAAGGAAATGAGAGATGCTGAAAGCAAAAGTCTGAGAAAGGTGAACATAACTGTCACTTGAGATTGCATTATAACAGACTATAGAAAAGGGGAAGAGAAATGGCCAAAACTTATACGATAATTTTAAGAGGCTTTGTGACTGACTTTGAAAGACAAGAAATTGACTGACTGATATTTCGGGTATAAGGTCTCCGTCTATCACTACCAACCTCCGGGAAAAGTGAATGTATGTTCCATTTTAAAAACACTTTTTGACTAAATATATTTATGTATACAAAGATATGTTCTGTTCTCTGTTGTCGTTCGACTTTTTTTTACTTTCTCAATTGTACACTCTTATCCGCCCACTCAATGACTGGCGACTCCGATTAGCGATTGATCTGCTGTCTGAATCAAAAACTCAATGTGGGCAGATAAACGGATCAATCGAGCCATCCGATGACATAACCAGCCAAGCGGGACGGTCAGCGGATTGAAAGCAGATGTGCCTTATTGGGGAAGGCTGGTGTACTCTCTCATAGCCTTTCCAATGCATCTTTAGAGTAAAGAGACCTTTCTAATACATTCCTTTAGTAAAACAGCTTTTCTAATACATTCCTTTAGTCAATGACCTTTCAAATGCGTTCCTTTTGTAAAAGGACCTTTCCAATATATTCATTTTGTAAAATGACCTTTACAATGAAGGATTTTCCAATGTATTTCTATTAAATCCAAGATCCTAATGGCCATCAGTTTCCTATGATGTTTTAAAATGATAGCTCATTCGAAAATTTAAGATGAGCGTGAATTATGGGAAGACAGCACATGTTGAGCATTAAATAGGAACCAAAAATTACACACCTTGAATATACCATAATATTTTAGCTATTAGGACCCTCTGCCTCCAACACCGGTAACCTACTTCATCCTGGATTTTGGTTAAAAATAGCTGAAAAACGTTACAAAAATGCTATTTAACAGACTTGAATTCTGTTAAATAACATTATGAGAGTAGACTCAAGGCTAAAAAGTTCCTATGATGACGTCATATCTGTTGTTGATGACTTTTTTGACCAGTGGGATCCAAGCACTGCAACATCGATGGAAGAAGTACATGGACCGCATTGAGGATTATTTTTTAAAATCCACCTCATTTGATTACCTCGTATAGGAGCATGTTGGTTAGCCTATGAACTTTTCAGTTAACCCTCGTATTAGAATTAGGAATGTCGAAATAATATTGTTAATGTTAACTTTGTTTAATAAAATTATAAATATAAAATTGTGATGTAGAGATGAGGATTCTCCGAATAAAATTAAGGGTTTAAGCATTTCTGGTTAGTGACACAAATGTCGACTGGAAGGGTTCTAAAAGTTTTATTAGCAGGGATCAGCACAGGGGCAGGTAATGCGCAGCACAGTCTTCTGTCCTCCCTTAATCGGCATCTTGGTATATTAAACATTGATCTATCTCTCTATAAGTGTTTATATATTGCTATAAACGTGTGAATAATTGATTACCACAAACTAGAAAGGAAATTTTAAGTACGGATGCCAATGTCGTGAGAAAAGTACCTTTTGACCAACTTTAACGTCTAATTTGATCCCTTTGAAGACAGATATTCGATAATAAATCGAAGTTCTGGTGATTTGCGGTAAAACATCAGCCACAATCCCAAAACAGATTAACAAATTCAAACAAATTGTTAGCAAATACAAAGGATTAATCACATTATAAGTATCTGCACAAAGCTGGGGTCTGAAAATTTTAGCTGGTCGGTCCAGACTGGTACGTGAACGTTTAGGAGTCCATCGGAAAAGGTCACTATTTAGTTCTTCCCTACGTTTTCGAGTCCATCGGAAAAGGTCACTTATTAGTTCTTCTTTACGTTTAGGAGTCCATCGGAGAAGGTCACTTAGTTTTTTCTTACGTTTAAAAGTCCATCGGAGGTCACTTATTAGTTCATCCTAACCATTAGAAGTTCATCGGAGAAGGTCAATATTTAGTTCTTCCTTACGTTTAAGAGTCCATCGGAGAAGGTAACTTATTAGTTTTTTCTTACGTTTAGGAGTCCATCGGGGTCACTTATTAGTTCGTCCTAACGTTTAAGAGTCTATCGGAGTCTATTAGTTCATCTAACGTTTAGGACTCCATCGGAAAAAGTCACTTATTTGTTCTTTCTTACGTTCAGAAATTGTTATATTTTGACCTTCGACCCGGCCCAAAAATACTATTCCAAGGTAATACACCGGAAGGAAGTGACACATTCCAACGGCCAGTAATCGAAAGAGATCGCGTGGGCGGATTAAGGCTTATGATATGGGACAAGGTCTCATTGTGCCATTACAGTCATGCACCGGAAGAGAGTAACCTCTGAACTGCATGACAGTTATTTCCGCTTGAAGACGATTAAACATCCGATTCAAAAATCCAGTAGGCGATCGTGTGGGCGTTGAGTTATTATTTAACTCAGTTGAGTTTGGGGTGCCAAAGTAGTTGCCAGTAGACTTCCAGACAGTAGAAACCAGATGTGGTAGGGAAGGCCACACCCGACCGAGGGGTCCCTCGGAAAACCCCCGATGGAGTGGACCCCAACATCTAAGAGAACAAGAAAGACACAACGTGACGGTCATAACAGTGGGGTCAAAATATGATGTTTATGTTCAGTCTCCAGCATCCTCTCACATGCTAACCTTTCGAACCCTTACAATAAAGTGAGAGGTGAATATTTTTCTAAAGAAGTCTTCTTGTGTCTTCCTTCCTGCATCTTAATTCTTCTTGCGTCTTCCTTCCTTCATGCGTCTTAATTATGGTGTCGTTGTGATGCTGAATGAACGTGTAAATAACTATATAACATAACTTTAATTTGGTGCTTGTGCCAGGCGAGTTCTTCAAGGACTCAGAATGAACCTAGTTACCGTAAACTGCAGTTTTAAGCATCACAACACGACAGCAACGAAGAGGACAAAGAATATGCTGGAATGGAAAGAAGCAAAAAAAGAGAAAAAAAAAACAAGAACAACCTATCAACAAAAAAAAGAGGAAGGAGAAAGGAACAGACCAACGCGAAAAGAACAGAAAAAAAGACGGAAAGAAAAAAGAGAAAAAGAGAAAAAAAAATTGTAAGTAGAGCGCTCATTCATGTAACTTCTATCTCTCTCTGTTATTTAAATTGGGTAAAATAGTGAAAGATTTGTTTTAATGACAAGGGCCTTTCTAGAAGCATAAAATTGGAAGTAATTGTTTTAAAAAATGTGTGGTCCCTAGATAAAAATTGAAATTACTGCTATGTGTGGTGTTGTATCGAAGTGAGGGAGAAAAAAAGAAGGGAACAAAGATGGCTATGGGACAGTTATTGTCCGTTTTTTGATAGACAGCTTATCGTAAACAATAAATTTTATGATAAATTTTATCAATGGGATTTTTTATCGTAAATAGGTCTTTGTGAGAAAAAAAATCGTTGTAACTTTTCATTGGTCCAGACAAGTGGTGATTGAAAATTAGAATTTCAGTCCAAGATTTGGAATCCCGCATATCTGTAGTTAAGACCTTTTGGTCAGGTTTTTCATGTTTGGAACTTGTGGATTGGAAATGAGAATTTTAATCCGAGAAATGTAATCCTGAGAGCATCAATGGAATTGTCCAAAGATTTCGCACGTTGGTGGTTTGAATAATGCGCATATACTTTTTCGATATTTATGAAGTTGGGAGAATCGATATTTTCGGCGCTGGTAGAATCAGGCCGGTTGTTTTGCGGTGGAAATTGTGGATATCAATTATTGAAGACATAGGTATTGTCTTAAAAACGGTCTTGCCGTGGAGGCAGAGTAACTAAGAGACAGATGTTTTTTGTGTCTGACGATGCAGACAGGTATTTTGTGAGTTCCCCCAGGAGTGAAGCTTTGAGATTATTATTGGGGAAGATATATTTGAAACAGGGTTTTAGATGTCGAGATGCGCAAAATTTTGACAGAACCAAGTGTGGCGAAGATTCGCAGATTCAGAAATATTTTGAATTAGGAAATGTTGGTAGAATTTATAAAAGTTTGGGTTGTTTAGAAAAAAACCCCGGGATATTGCTCGTAAGCTATTGAGAAAGTTGTATTAAAAATCAGGCTTAATTTATGGTAATATAGACTGAAATTGAATAAACTGAGAGGCGAACCTTTAGTTATCATGTTAAGGTAAAGGCAGAGAGGTAGATATAAGGTTGAAAAAAAGGGACATTGAATGAGCAATTTATTATGAAAAAAAAATGAAAAAAAAAAGAAAAAAAAAGGAAACAAAAAACAAATCCGTACAGGACAATAGAAAAAAAGACGGAGAAAAAAAAAAGAAAAAGAAGAAACTTGAGCATTGTTGAACACAGCATATGGAAAAAAAAAAAGAAAGAAAGAACGAACATTTTTTTAAATAGACAGTACATCACTACATAGATTGAAAAAAAGAAGAAAAGAAAACGGAACATTTTTGAACTGTGATTGTAATATTGTTTTGACTTGTTGTAAAGTGAAAATTTTTGAGTTTGTTTGAGTTTAAAGGCGACATCAGAAATCTTTTTTTCCTGTTCATATTATGAAATTTGACGAAAACCATTAACAGAGGATTTTATTCTAGGTTTAATGATATTTGAAATTATATCGATTCTAAAATTTTTTTTTAGAATTTGGGTTTTTCGTGGAATAGGAAATATTTTGGGGGGGGGTTCTGTTTTTGAGGAAATCGTGGCTGACGTGAGAATAGGACAGACATTCATCCAATTGGTTTCAGATTGTTGATGGGTAGACGGCAAAGAAAGCAATTCTATCGAAGAATTCGCCGACCCATGAAGCTGTTGAGGGCCTATTTGGCTTCTATGGTGTCGTTGTGATGCTGAATGAACGTGTAAATAACTATATAACAAAGTCCCTCGAAGAAGGTCACTTATTAGTTCTTTCTTACGTTTTGGAGTCCATCGGAGGTCACTTATTTGTTTGTCCTAACGTCTGGCAGTCCATCGGAGAAAGTCACTTAGAACATCTTAACGTTTAGGAGTCCATCGGAGAAGGTCACTTGTTAGTTCATCCTAACTTTTGGGAGTCCATCGGAAAAGGTCACTTATTAGTTCTTTCTTACGTTTAGGAGTACATCGGAGAAGGTCACATTATTTCTTCCTTTCGCTAAAGATTCCATCGGAGGTCACTTATTAGTTCATCCTAACTTTTGGGAGACCATCGGGGAAGGTAACTTCTTAGTTCTTTCTTACGTTTGGGAGTCTATGGGAGAAGGTCACTTATTAGTTATTCCTTACTTCTTCAGTGCCCAGCATGTATCATTCCTCTTACTCGGATGATTTGTAAGATGGAAGTTTAGTGGCTGTACAGCAGTTGTTTTTTGAGACATTACTTCCAGGATTTGTTCAAGACAGCACATATTATTCTTTCGTAGTTCCAATCTAACTTTTTCTATATCCATGTTGTTCACAAATACAGTGGTATTACACAATCACAGCTTGAAAGAAATCCCGTTTTACTTTTTCATAGAGATCAGATTTCTGTATTATAGATAATCTCTTAGTAGCAGTCCATGCCTTCGCTAGGCGTATATTGATATCACTTTGAGTAGATTGGTAGTATTTACGCCATATCCACCCTTTTAGGCTGTTTAATGCCAAATCTTATTTATACAAATCGATCAAATATGTAAGATTTGTACACGAAAACTTTGTCGATAACAGTTTGAAATGAGCCAAGGATCATTTGTTTGCATACAATTTAATGATTTCAAGTACAGCTATCAAACATTAACTGCTATATTTGCACTTAATGTCCCTGCAAACCGAATAGAAAGACAAAGAGATTCAAGAGGAAAATGCTTTACAAAATTTCCAGTATAAATACTTCAGTTTAAAAGTATTTTTAAACATTTATTTGCCCAGTCGGCTGGAGTTATAGAGTATACCAACTGCATCACTGCAGAGGGTTAAGACCCCCAACAACGAGTGTCCAAGGTATAACCTTAAGCAATCTTATAGTGAGCCTCCTGTAAATGCTGGAGTACTTATGCTAAACTGAATTGTTTGAAATAGAACATTTTTGACATTTAACTGTTTGTAAACAAAAACTATACATATACTAAACTGAATTGTTTGAAATTTAATTCTGCGTTAAATGACCCGAAAAATGTTGATACGCCGTTAAATAAAATAACCAACTAGCCAATAATTTTATGAAATCGATCTCAATATTTTAAGACTAGTTCGATGTTGTTTTTTTTTTACTCAGTCGCTTATAAACCTTTGTGGTTTATTTAATTCTAAAGTCATCCAAGTAGAAGAATAGCCGTGATACTATTTAGCCAATTTCTGGGGGTATAAAGGTGTTCATGCCTTTCCCAAGGGTATTAATCCGAAAGTGAACATATTGTTGTGACTGGAGTTCGAACTCGTTTACATTGAGGGTGCAGGCCAGCATGTTAACAATTAACACCACGGGGATTACCTCCCCTCGATATTCTAAGACATTTATCTTATACAGAAATCGTCGCAAATGTGAAACTATTAAGTTTTCTTGTTAATTTCTTTTCAAATATCTGGCTAAGTTCTTCCAGATGCTGTTCCAACGAAAAGTCTGCGTTCGTATGTGAGTGTACTGCCGAGGTTCTTTCACTCGAGAATTTCCCGTTCTCGCCAGGATTCTCTCATGTTAATGACTGTTTTGACGGTATGATTCGTTCAAAACGCTTCAAAAACCATAGTAAATAAAAATCTCACTGGTGTAACTCTAAAAGTTCATCTTTTTTCTAGCCCACTCGATTGGGGCTGTAGAATACACCGACTGTATCTCTACAGAGGGTTAAGCTCCCCCCCCCAAATGAGTGTCCTGTATGTAACACTGAACAATCTGATTGTGAGGTTCTAGTAATGCAGGAGCTTTTGGGAATGCAGAGTACCTCTTCACTGCCATCGCTCCTAGGTCTTCTTTGATCCAGAGTGGTAACACCTGATAGGTTCCTATCAATGGGTCAAACAGAACTAAACTGCGTATTTATGCTAAATTGTATTTCTCAAAATAGAACTATTTTCACATTTAAACTGCTTACTAATGTTAAAGTGAATTATTTGAAATAGAATTGTTTTTGTATACTAAACTGAATTGTTTGAAATAGAATTGTTTTGACAGTGAACTGTATGTAAACATAAACTATACTTATACTAAATAGAATTATTTGAAATAGAACTGTTTGAATAAACTGAATACCTTGAAATAGAAATGTTTTTAACAATTAAACTGTGTACTTATTCTAAACTGAATTGTTTGAAATAGAACTGTTTATTTGTGTAAAAATGGATTCGGCATTAAATAACGTACAAAGGTTGATATGCCATGAAACCCAAACAAACTAACAAACGAAATCATTTTTCTTTTTAAATTCTAAAAATGCATAACATTCCTTCTTACATTACTTAGATTTTCTTTATAGTCACAAATGTCTCTACTGGTAGACGTTGCTTTTGATGTCGGTCTGCAAGACAGAACTCACAATAAAAGCACATACCTCGGTAGCAATATCTCATTTACTCAAATCGATATCAACATACCCATTGCTAAAGCATAGACTATCATTGACAGGTTATCGATCATATGAAAATATGATATCTCTGATAAAATAAAATAGGATTTCTTTCAAGCTGTAGCCGTGTTAATACTGCTACATGGTAGCACCACTTTGACGCTACAGAAACACTTTGAGAAAAAGCTAGATGGAAACTATACAAGAGTACAGCGAGCTGCTTTTTAAAAAAATCCGGGGAGTAGCACCTTACAAAACCACAGTTGAACGGTCACTTACCTCGTATCACACGAACAATCCAAGTAAGACAAGTTATACTGGAAACTGCTGGTAAATCCGGGACGAATTCAGAAGCAACATCGTCCAATATACTCCTATACCTAGACACACCAGTGTTGGCCGAGCAGCAAAAAACTTCCATTCACTCGTTCTGTGTAGACACTGGGTGATATTCAGAGGACCAACCAAGACCAATGTACCATTTGGGGCGGATGGACGGAGAAAGTAAAGAGAATCTGTGCTATCAGCCCAAATGGATAATTATGATGATGATGACATGAACGCATCAAGGTATATATGTACCGTGTCCCGCAAGAAAAGAAGACTTATCTGGTGACCAGTTTTGATCCCACGGTCTCCACACGAGTAGCGTGTCTTTGGCAGGAATAATCTGGCGAAGCCCATCCCTCTCTAGAACTTGTTAGGATTGAGAGTTTCCCTTCTAGACCAGTTGCCATAGCAAGACCTCAGTCTACTCAACTATTTACCCATAGTTGAAGGAAGAATAGTTAGATTCATGCCTTTCCTAAAGGTAGGAGCACTATGTAAAATGTAGCCTTATTCAGCATTTGAACTGAGGTAGCTGAATCCTCTTCCAACGACCATAACCGTTACACCATGATCACCTCTATAAGTGTACTGTAAATTATCTTAAATGTCTCTTGGTCTTCAGGCTAGGATTTGATCGTGGTACCTATTTATTTCCTTCAGCCGTGTCTTTGTTTTCGAGTAGGACGCGAAGCAAAAAAGAACAGACAATCTTAAATCTTGTGGGACTGGTGGAGATGACTGGAGCAATTTTTGGCCATGTCCACGTAAATCTATCTGTTTGTTTGGGTTTCATGGCATATCAACCTTTATAGGTTATTTAATGCCAAATCTATAAAATGATAGTGGGGTGAAAAAATAAAATAAGACTAAAAAACAATTAAGCAACTTGTCGTTTTCATCTGGACTTCCTGCTCAAAACAAAAGCCTTCTCCTTTGCGAAGTGTTGAAAAGAACACGACGACGATGAACACTGAAGTCACAAACAGTTTCATGATTTTACTTGATTATTTTATAAATCAACACTTCTCTGTATTGAATTCTTCTCAAGGAGAAAATTATGATGAAAAGTTATAAATTTATAAATAACTTTTTTCGTCTTTCCTTTCTTGGTTCACAATTACCTAAACTAAAACATCTTTTAAAGAGCTTAAAATAAGTTTCACTCTATCGTCTTCTTTTTCAGCTTCTTTCGTTCTCGTTTGTTGAACTTCTCAACACAATTGTATCCTAAATAACTTGCGTTGAGAAATTTTGAGGCTTGAATGTATCCGGAGGGCTATATAAAGCCTTGTTCAATAGGAAAAAGACGGGTGTGGAAACTCAAAATCATCAAGAACTTGGAGATGACCCTTCAATCTTAAGCGCACACAATGAGCGTACTTAAGTTTAGTCCCCGGATGTCCCAACACTTGTTCCAAAACCAAAACAAAACCACTGGGAAAAGATTAGTTCTCAATAATCTTGGGAAACATTTCTTTGCTTTTTTTTCTTTTTTAATTATAATGCACTACGATGTCAATATTTTGGTTCTTCTAATTTGAGATCAAAATTTAGGCCATTGTTTTTATTTTTCTTGTACTTCTTTTTTGTCCTTCCCATCTTTTCAGTCGGTTCTTTCTTTCTTTCTTTCTTTCTTTCTTGTGCGTTACAACTTTCTTTCTTTCTTTCTTTCTTTCTTTATATTCTTTTTCTTTTTTCTTTATTTCTCAGTGAAATTTTCTACTTTCTTTCTCACCATAACTTTCTTTCTTTCTTTCTTTCTTTCTCATTGTAATCTTCTTCTTTCTCACTCACTATAATTTTCTTTCTTTCTTTCTTTCTTTCTTTCTTTCTTTCTAGTTCATTTTTACTTTCTTTCTTGCTTTCTTTCTTTCTTTCTTTTCTTTCAAACAATTACTTTCTTTCTTTTTATAAATTCTTTTTTTCTTTTTTCTTTCTTCCTTTCTCAGTGTAATTTTACCCTTCTGGTAAAATATATACATATATATTCTGTGGAAAGTGTCTACGCATGTATGCATATGTGTACGTGAAAGAGAGAGAGAGAGAGAGAGAGAGAGAGAGAGAGAGAGAGAGAAAATAAAAACAAAAAAAATAAGCAACAAAAATACAGATAAACTGAAATATTCTTTAATGAATTAAAAGCTTCGAGTTAGAAATAGCCATTTATTAAAACTTAGTTAGGCTCAAGGCCTGAAATATAGAGCATTTATTGAGAATCAAACTCATTCGCAACAAACAACTAGTATTGCTCGTTTATCGTTACATTAAGAGAGAGAAAACACTCATAAATTGAATTGTTCTTGTAATTCATTTTATTGAAAGCTATAAGTAATCAGTTTGGTCACAAATATAGAGACTCTAGTGAGATTTGAACTCACTGCTAGCATATCTCGCAGTCCGTTATGTCGTAGATTATACCCTAAAAGAAATGAAGTGTTGTTGTTTATTCATTGCACATAATTTTGCATATGTCAGGAGCAGCGATACAGCCATCAACCCCTCTAAAAGATCCATTTCTGCAATATAACGAGTCAAAGTATGAAAATGTGTTGGACGAAATAAAAAGTGATTCCACATGTTATGAAAGACTGAAGAGAACTCACCTGAAAATACCCAAGGGCGCCGAAGTACAAGTCTACTTTAGAAATTTTATCCTTTAAATATTATGACAACTATTAAATGATTTTTTTATTAAAGCGTAGAAGAAAGAAAGAAAGAAAGAAAGAAAGAAAGAAAGAAAGAAAGAACGTCAGATGAAAGAAAAAAGAGAAATGTTGGAATAAATAAAGGAAAATTAAAGAAAAAGAAAGAGACAGAAAAAATTAATAATTAAAGAGAGAGAGAAATTAAAAATAAAAGAAAAACAGATAAAAAAGTCCAGTGAAAAAAAAGATGAGGAAAAATGGAAAACTTAATTGAAGAAAAATTTAAAAGAAAGAAAGAAAGAAAGAAAGAAAGAAAGAAAGAAAGAAAGGGGAACAAATACACAAGGAAGAAAAGAAGGAAGGAAAGTACAGTCAGAAAATTTTTTAAATGAAATTTATTAAAGAAAGAAAGAAAGAAAGAAAGAAAGAAAGAAAGAAAGAAAGAAAGCTGGCAAGGAAAAAAGAAAAGGAAGAAATAGGAAAAGTGATATGAAAAGAAAAGAGGAGCAAAGAGAGAAAGAAAGCTGGGAAAAGTGATATGAAAAGAAAAGACGAGCAAAGAAAGGGAGAAAGGAGGAAAAGTGATATGAAAAGTAAAGAAGAAAAAAGAAAGAAAGAATCGGGGGAAAGTGATGTGAAAAGAAAAGAGGAGCAAAGAAGGAAAGAAAAGAGGAAGGGTTATATGAAAAGAAATGGGAAGCAATAAAAAGGGACGGGGGAAAGGGATAAAAAAGAAAAGGGCAGCAAAGAAATAAGAAAAGTGGAAAAGTGTTATGAAAAGAAAGAAAGAAAGAAAGAAAGAAAAGTTATTTTAAAAGAAAAGAGGAGCAAAGAAAGAAAGAAAGAAAGAAAGAAAGAAAGAAAGAAAGGAAAAAAGTGATACAAAAAGAAAGGAGGAGCAAAGAAAAAGAAAGGAAAAAAGTGATATGAAAAGGAAGAGGAAGAAAGAAAGAAAAGAAGAAAGAAAGGAGGTATGAAAAGAAAAGAGGATAAAGAAAAGAGATATGAAAAGAAAAGAGGATAAAGAAAGTAAGAAAGGAGGAAAAGTGATGTGAAAAGAAAAGAGAAAAAAGAAAAAACAAAAGTGATATTTAAAAAAAAGAGGAGCAACTAAAGAAAAAAAGTGAAAGAAACAAAGAAACAAAGAAATAAAGAAAAGGGGAAAAGTGATATGAAAAGAAAAGAGGAGGAAAGAGAAAAGAAAGAGGGGGGAAATGATATGAAAAGAAAAAAGGAGGAAAGAGAAAAGAAATGGGGAAAGTCATATGAAAAGAAAAGAAAAGGAAAGAGAAAAGAAAGGGAGGAAGTTATATGAAAAGAAAAGGGGGACGAATACAGATACTTGTAGTAATTTACTGAATATTTTGAGTTGATGGAGTGTATGCCAACATGAATGGGGTACTCAATGAAATTCGAACACATCGGTGAAGGATTGTGAGTCAAGCTTGTTAACCATTACACCAACCGAGGCATCCAATAAGGCAGTTTATAGAAAGGCATCCAAAGTTAAATCTTTTAAAGACATACTAACCTACAACACTTTAATCCACTCCCAGTGCAGGTACACCTTTCACAATTATTCGCGTTAAGCAATATGCTTCCCGGCATCAACTTCATTCCGTTATAAACACAATAATGCATCACTTCATTGGACCCTGAAAGCAAATAAGTGAAATCCATTGAAATAACGATAAAATGAATTAACAGACTTTAAATATTTTGGATTTGAAATCATCAACATCATCATCATCACGTCAAGGCATGCAGACAACATAGATTTCCTTGACTCACTCTCACCATCCGTCCCCATCTTCCATCTCTCTTTGTAGGTCCTCTTGACGGTATTTAGAGTCTGCACAGAGCAGGATGTAAGGTGCTTCTTGTTCTTTTAAGGAACCGTCTCTTTGCGTATGTTTGATTCGTTCCAGGTAGCTCAGTCGGCTAGCGCAGTAGAATATATCGACTGAATCTCTGCTGAGGGATAAACCCTGTATCCACCAACGAGTGTCCTGTTATATGACACTAAACAATCTGATGGTGAAGCTTTAGTAATGCTGGAACTTAGGGGAATGCGGAGTACCCCTTTATTGTCATCGCTCACAGGCCCACTCTAGCCTAGAGTGGTAGCACATGACACCTTAGGTGTGTCTAAGGTTTCGTTTTGTTTTTTTTATGTTTGTTTATTTATTTTCAAGTCATATAGGAAATTTTTAGCAGATAATGAAAATATCGATAGTATAATTGTAAGACAGTTTAACATTTTAGACGGCAATAAAGAGAATAAAACTTCTAAACTCAGATATGGTTGGGATCGATATCTCGAATCAATGTCCAGTATTTACAGGAATGATATAAATTCTTCCTTCAGGTAAACTTCATATTAAATGGCCCACATTGGTCAGGTATATCATTGTTATTAGATGTATCTTTTTTTCAGAATGTGAAAACAAATTGCTGTATATTTTAGACGGGAATTGTCTATGGCTAATACCAAGAATAAGCAAATAATGGTCGTGACGAAAAAAAATAGTTTATTTCTCACAATAATTAAATTTTTCAAAATAATGAACTAGTTAGTCGTCGGATGGCTTGTAAAAACACAAAATTACTAAAACACAATCTAAAAGCGTTTCAGACCTTTCCCCCCCTCTCTCTCTCTCTCTCTCTCTCTCTCTCTCTCTCTCTCTCTCTCTCTCTCTCATGAAAATTAGCAAGAGATGGGCAACGAACACCAGGTGTTTCTTGTTCTTTTAAGGAACCGTCTCTTTGCGTATGTTTGATTCGTTCCACGTAGCCCAGTCGGCTAGCGCTGTAGAATATATCGACTGAATCTCTGCTGAGGGATAAACCCCGTACCCATCAACGAGTGTCCTGGATATGACACTAAACAATCTGATGGTGAAGCTTTAGTAATGCTGGAACTTTGGGGAATGCGGAGTACCTCTTTATTGCCATTGCTCACAGGTCCACTCTGGCCAAGAGTGGTAGCACATGACAGGGTTCTGCCAATGGGTCAAGTAGAACTATTTGACATTTAAACTGAGTGCAAACAAATGACTTATGCTAAATTGAATCGTTTGAAATAGAATCTTTTGATCATTTAACTGTGTGTAAGTAAATGACTGATGTTTAATTAAATTGTTAGTGATACATAATAATACTTAAAACCATTTAACTTTTTGATTAAGGTTTACAAGTCATGTATATTTAATTTATACGTATAAATCGCATTTGGCATTAATTAACCTACAATGGTTGATTTTGCCATAAAACCAAACCAAACCAATCGTTCCTCGTTGACAGCGAACGTTTCTCTCCTCGCACTCTAACCATAAAAAGAGAAAATGAGGCTAAATCATAAACCGATGATGGAAACACTTTCTTTGACATTATTGCTGGACTCTTGTTGGAGATATATTATTATCAAATAAGATAGTTTACTGGCTAACCACTCAACTAGACATCTAAGTGTTAGATAAGAGTTTAACATATACTTAGATTCGGTTAGGTTAGTTGGTTTAAAGGCATGTCAACTCTTGATGGTTATTTAGAGCCAAATGTCGTTTACATTAGATTTTAAGTGAATAGTTTGTAAGTAACAGTTTTGAATAAGCTAAATCATACAGTTAAATAGTTTCAAGAATTGCTTACACCTATAGTTTCATTTAGACACTATTAAATAGTTTCAAGTATTACTTTCTAATACTAATTCAATTTAACTTCAATTTAATTCAGTTCAATATAAATAAATTGTTCTATTTTATCCAAAGATGGAACTACCACTCCTAGTCAGTAATGGCAATGAAGGGGCACTCCACAATCCCCAAAGCTTCAGAAATGGAGTCTAACCATCCGATGGTTTAGTGTTATATCAAGGACTTGCAGCTTTGGGAAATGAGGAGTGCTCCTTCATTGCCATTACTCCCAGGTACACACTGACCTGGATTGGTAGTACCTGCTCAGTTTCTATCTGTGGTTCAAATAGAAATATATAATTATTTTCTATACTTGTAACCATCTAACTTTGTGCGAGCAAATAAATGATGTTTATAATCAGCGAAGATTACATACCATGACCATCATTAGCTCTTGTAAAAGAAAATATAGCTTAGCGTCATACTCAGGACACCCCATTTACCACTCTGCAGGTTTTACAGTCAACGTATTCTAAGCCATGTCGTTTATGTTCTACTAATTGACACGTTCATGATGGTTAGAGTGTTCGCCAATGGCTCGGGAGACCTGAGTTCAATCCCAGGGCGAGTCATACCAAAGACTAAAAAAAATGGTACTTGATGCCTCCTTGCCAAAACACTCAGCAATATAAGGTACGGATCAAGGGTAAAAAGGAGCAATCCAGGGAAAAGAGTAGCAACCTCCCTGGCACCTTGGTGTAGCAGCTATTGAAAAGGGAGCTTTCGGGTCACCCTCGAATATGGTCGCCAACTTTACTGTTACTTATCCAGTTGTAAATTAGACGGAAAATTGTTATATTCTTCAAGTTAAAGCAATCATCAACTGAAAGTGATATCAAATTACGCGTAGAAAAAGTAAAGACTGCTATTGACAAGATATCGATCGTAATAAAACTTGATCTCTGTGATAAAATAAAAGGTATTTCTTCCAATCCCTAACCGTCCCAGTACGACTGTATGTATTTACAAACTCCTATGCACGGGCAGGATGCGACATATGTTTTAGGCGGAGTTTGAATTCATAATTTTCTTTCTCCTGGCTGGTTGCAGGCCCACTCGGCTGGGGCTGCAGAATACACCGACTGCTTCTCTCCAGAGGGGTAAGACTCCCCTAACGAATGTCCTGGATGTGACACTAAACAATCTAATAGTAAAGTTCCAGCAATGCCGTAGAAATAGATACATACATTAATGAATATTAAGATTTTGCATGACTAGAGACTTCACAAAATTATCATTATTTGTCACTTGGATAGGAAATTGTTTTATTCTGTAGATTAAAGCAATTTATGTGTGTCGATTTTATCATTTTAATTAGATGCCGTTTTTCTTGGGTTACATTTGCATAAATACAAATATAAAAAGAATTTTACGAATAATACTAGAAACCCCCATCTTCCATTGATCAGTGTCTGCATGATGATATTGCTGCTTCTACTTTGGAAGGGGTGAACGACTCTAATTAGTACTTCATAGCTAATAACGGTCCATAATGATAAAGATGCTTCTATTTAAGAAGAAATGAAAGATTCTAATAAGCATTTCATGGCTAAAAACTATTCTGAAAAGAAAATTTCAAATTCTTGCCAATGTTGAATATGCCTTCTTCTAAAATAGCCACATCAGGATATTTAAAGGAGACCAGTTTTAAATCTGAATTTCTCAAAATCCAAATTCTTTTTTCCAGCATTCTCCTAGGGAATTTTTCAATGTTATTAACAGTAAGTAACCTGTGCTCATTTTGGATGGGTTTGGTTTGGTTTTATGTCATATCAACCATTGTAGATTATTTTGAGCCAAATCCATTTTAATACATCGAAACAGCTCTATTTCAAACAATTCAGTTTAGCAAAAGGACGTAGTTTAAATATGAAAACATTTCTATTTCAAACAATTCAACTTAGCATAAGTATACAATTTAAATGTGAAAACAATTCTATTTCTAACAATTCCATTTAGCATAAATACGCAGTTTAAATGTCAAAACAGTTCTATTTCAAACAATTCAGTTTAGAATAAATAAGTACACAATTTAGTTCTATTCAATAGGACCCTATCAGGTGCTGCCACTCTGGGACAGAGTAGTCTGGGAGCGATGTCAAGAAAGGGGTATTCTGCATTTCTCCAAAGATCCAGCATTGCTGGAGCATTACCATCAGATTTTTTAATGTCATATCAGGACACTCGTTGTGGGGGTCTTACCTCTCTACAGAGATGCAGTCGGTGTATTTTACAGCCCCAGCCAACTGGGCTTAGAGATTTTGGATAATTAATATCCTGTGTTTATCCTCAATTGCAACATCTCGTACGTAAACATAAAAAGACTAAAACAGTCAATGACCCTTTCGGTCATCTTTAGTAGGATAAGTCTACAAGAAAACCTACACTCTAAATACACATACACAAACATATAATGTGTGTGTGTGTGTGTGTGTGTGTGTGTGTGTGTGTGTGTGTGTGTGTGTGTGTGTGTACTGCATCAAAAAATAAGAATAATCAAAAGATGTTACTTACATTTATAATCAACAGACTCTCCAGGAATGATATTACATATAGCTGACTCGGAGCTGACTGCAAAAGCCAGAAGAATGCACACGAGCACAATTTTCATAGTTTTCTTTCTTTCGTTCGTTCTTTGGTTTCAGATGAATCGAAGATAACTTTTCTTTCTGATATCTACGAACATTTCACTCCACTTTATAAGTCCCAGTTACACGGAAGTGTACTCTTTCAAGACATAATTAAAAACTCAAAACTAAATTTCATTGGTCGGAAACTTTAGAAGAAACATATCAAGTTTTAGAAGAAACTGATGACGTTTTACAGATGACCCACGTTTTGCTCCTCAGCATTTTGTCTAAAGAGAAATACATATCCCAAACTTATTTTTCTGACTGTATTATATATATATATATATATATATATATATATATATATACACTGAGCTTCATTGACATTTCCTACCCTCTTGCACCAAATTGAGGAGCACTGTTTATTATTCACAGTTTTCGTCATATAACTTTTGTTTTTCAAATATATCTGTTTTTCGAATAAAATTACGCTTTACTCTTAAACATCTACAGCCAAATCCCTATTAGTAACAGACAGATTTCACTCAAGATCAAGTGACAGCAAATATTCTTAATCCTCGAAGCACTGATTTCAGTATTTTACAGAAATGGGCAATATAACGACGCTGAAAAAACTAAACCATTTTATTATTGGCACTAGTGTTGCTCACAGGAGAGATTCAGTTACTCTTTTAAAGTTTCCCTTTCTTAACCACGTCCATGTTTTCTCGTGAGAGGTGTTGCTTATTAGTCGCTTAAAACGTCAATAGAGTTGTTTTTCCCATTTTTTTTTCTGGTTATTGTCGTTCAGTTGGTCCTCATGATGTCAGTATTGTTTCTGGTGGCTGTGATCAGTTTTCCTCCACGTTTTTGTGTGAAGTCTTCAAGTAGTATTGATGCGTCAACACTATCTTCAATGCTGTCAAATCCTCTTCCTCCTTCTTTTCTTGGTATTATTATTATTATTATTATTATTATTATTATTATTATTATTATTAAGTACTTTGCCCAAAATGGCACAATCAAAGCAGCTAATCTTTGAAATTTTATTCAAAGAATATTACTTTCAAAGACAAACTACCAAACAGTTGATAACTTTTAGAAATTAGGTTCAATATTCGTTACAAAGGTCATTGAACCTTGGGCAAATATTGACGGAAAAAAAAGTCATATCAGCAAAAGTGATAACTGCTGCTGAAGATAAACAGTGGATTATATTTCGCAATTTTCGTCACCCTGATATCTTATCCCTCTACAGAGGTGTAGAAGGGTAAGATACCCCGAACTGGTGTCTTCGCTATGACGTTAAGCCATCTGATTGTGAGTCTTCAATCTTGCAGCTTTGGGGAATGTGGATTATCTCTGGATTGCCATTACTTCCAGGCCTACTCTAACCCCTATCAGTAGTTCTTGGAGCCCCACATATGGGTCAAATCAAACTATCATTTACTATAACCGAAATCATTTACCAGTATTCAACCAATTGATTTATATCAAATATAATTACTCGAGTGCACAACTTGAAACCATTTACCTGTCAGTAAATAAAATTATTAATGTTAGATCCGAATACTTGAAACCATTTAATTCTGTCCAGCGAAATGAGCAATGGTTCATTTAAAAATTATGTTACCTGCAAGCTATTCGCTAACAAATTATATATATATATATATATATATAGTCATCTACAGACAGATCTGTTTCGTTCTATATATATATATATATATATATATATATATATATATATATATATATGTGTGTGTGTGAACGGAATTTGGCATTAAATAATCCACGAGTGTTAATATACTATAAAACACTACCAAATCAAAAGCAAAAAAAACTCGTTTAAAAGTAAAGTTTCCTACACTTACAAATCATATATGTGTATGAACATGATTTCAGCCCTGTGGGCTTAGGCTGTAGAACACGCCGACTGCATCTTTACAGAGGGCTAAGTCCACATCTAACGAGTGTTCTGGATATGTCACTAAACTATCTGACCGTGAAGCTCAAGTCTTGCAGCTTTGGGGAATGTGTAGTATCCTTTAATGGCCGTTACTCTCATGGCCACTCTGACTTGGAGTGGTAGTACCTGTTAGATTCCCGTGTGTGGTTCAAATAGAAATATTTAATTTTCTATTTTTTTAACGATTTAACTTTGTGCAAACAAATGAATGATGTTAAACTGAATTATTAAAGTATTTGGTATGTCTCGACCTGGAATTGAACCCCAGTTTCTCAGACCATTGGCGAGCACTCTAACCATCATGCCCATGAGCTGGTATATTTTCCATACATTGAGTATATTACAAGCTTTTATGTGACTTCCCTTTTATCGTGCAATTGACTATTATACTCAAATAAATTTTTTGTTACCAAACTGCTTATATGCCTTTTGATTGGAGGTGCCCGTGGTGAAATGGTTATCGTCGTAGGAAATAGACACGGCGACACGAGTTTAAATCCTGGACGAGACTGATTGCATTTCACTAGCACTAATACCCTTGGGAAAGGTATGAATCCAATTATTCTCCCTCCAGCTATGGGTAAATAGTAGGGCAGATTAGGTTCATCAGCCTTGGTTAGGCAACTAGTCTAGGAGAAGGAAAAACTCTAAATTCAAACCATTTAAACTTAAAAATTGACCTTGTGTTATATCCTGCCCAAGCGGAGGGGTTGGTAAATATATATATGCCTTTTAATTGTTTTTTCTTCTGATTTGTATAATTTATCATTCAATCAATATCACTCACTCAACACTCAACACTTTAATTTCCCAGTCGACTGGGGCTGAAGAATACACCGACTGCACTTCAGCTGAGGGATAAGATCCCTCCCCCAATCAGAGTCCTGGACATGATACTAAACAATCCAATGCTGGAGCTTCGGGTAATGCGGAGCGACTCTTCATTGCCATTGCTCCCAGGTCCACTCTGGCCCAGAGTGGTAGGATCTGATAGGACTCTCTCTATGCGTTAAAAAGAACAAACTGCATACTTATGCTAAACTGAATTGTTTAACTAAACGGAGTAGCTTAAAATAGAAATGTTTTTGACAATTAAACTGTACTTATATTTAAACTGCGTGCTTATGTTATATAGTCATCTACATCATCATTCAACATCACAACGACACAACATCAAAGACAGACGCATGAAGGAAAACGCTGGAAGAAACGACGCAAGAAGACTTCTTTAGAAAAATATTCACCTCTCACTTTATTGCAAGGGTTCGAAAGGGTTGTTCAAGGTTTGCATGTGAGAGGGTGCTGGAGACCGAACATAAACTTCATATTTTGACCCCACTGTTATGACAGTCACGTTGTGTCTTTCTTGTTCTCTTAGATGCTCAACTAGAGGTCTTGGGGTCCACTGCTGGATGCTGGCTTTCTTTATGCATCTTATCAGCATCTTCTCTGGACCCCAGTTCATCAGGGCTTCAAGCCCCATCGGCCTGGTGTGGCTTTCCTTACCACATCTCGTCTCTAGCTCTCTTGAAATCTGCTGGCAACTCCTCTTGGACTCGAACTCAACTCAATTATATAATAACTCAACGCCCACACGATCGCCCACTGGATCTTTGAAATCGAATGTTTAATCGTCATCAAGCGGAAATAACTGTCATGCAGTTCAGAGGTTACTCTCTTCCGGTGCATGACTGTAGTGGCACAATGGGACCTTCACCTTGTCCCATATCATAAGCCTTAATCCGCCCACGCGATCTCTTTCAATTACTGGCCATTGGAATGTGTCACTTCCTTCCGGTGTATCACCTTGGAATAGCATTTTTGGGCCGGGTCGAAGGTCAAAATATAACACTTATGCCAAACTAAATTGTTTGAAATGAAACAGTTTTTGATCTTGAAACCGTACTTAAACTTGACTGAATTGTTTAATATAAAACTGTTTTAACATTCAGCTGTGTGAACAAAATCCATACTTATACTAAACTGAATTAGCTGAATTAGAACTGTTTGAATAAATTGAATTGCTTGAAATAGAAATGTTTTGACCATTATATTGTGTACTCATGCTAAACTAAATTGTTTGAAATAGAACTGATTATTTGTAAAAAAATGGATTTGTCGTTAAATAACCTACACAGGTTGATATGCCATAAAACCCAACCAGCCAATCAATCAACACTTTAACGGCAATGTATAAATGCTAAATCTTAAAGTTGTCCGTATATCTTTCCTGAAATATTTTTACAACAAATTTTAGATTAGATTTTCTTTCATCTTATTATTCTTGGTATTTTTTAAAATCTCAAAGCCCAAATGACTCTCACGTTTATCTAGTACGGCCGTTAATTTAGAAGCTGTGTACAGAAATTAAAATGACAACATGGTTACAAAATCAGACTTTTAAGTCTCAATCTTTCATATCTCAAACAAAACCAATATTTTTTATTTTCCATAAATTATATATGTTAGAGATATCTATGTTGATTCTCTTTCAGCGGACAATCTATCAACTATGTTTCATTTATCTTTTATTTTTATTTTGTTAGGTAACTGTATACGTTGATTTTCTTTGTTTCTTCATGTTGGCCCATTAAGCTGAAGTTGCAGAATACACTGACTCCATTTCTGCAGAGGAGTAAGACTCCGCTAACGAATGTCCTGGATTTTACACTAAACTATCTGATTGTGAAGGTTCGGTAATGGTGGAGCGTTGAGGAACGCGGGGTACCCCTTCGTTGACATTGTTCACAGGTCCACTCTTGCCCAGAGTGGTAACTCATGATAGGGTCCTATCTATAGGTCAAATAGAACTATTTGACATCTAAACTGGGTGCAAACAAATGACTTAATGCTAAAAAGAATAGTTTGAAAGAACTGTTTGATCATTTAATAGTATAAACAAAATGATTGATATCTAATTGAATTGTTAGTGATACTTAGCAATAGTTAAAAACTTTAAACTGTGAGCAAACGAATTATTAATTATAAATAGAATTTTTCGTATTAGATAGAAATAAGTGAAACCATTTGACTGAGGGAAAAAATGGGCTCAGTCTCACGTAAAAAGAATTTGGTCTTTATTAACCTACAATGATGGAACTGTCATAAAACCAAACTAAACTAAACCAAACTCGTCTTCTTGTCATTTCTCAAATGCTTCATTCAATTCATATTGATCATTCTGCTAAATATGGAGTAACACTTCATTACTCCCAGGACCACTCTGACCTAGAGAAGTTATATTTGTTAGGGTCCTATATTGGGATCAAATAAATCTGTTGGAAAATTATTTGTATTCGATTGGACCGCGTGCATATACAACAAAAACTATTGCACAAAAAATGTAAATATGACCGTACAATGAGTGCGATTCCTTAACCTGTATGCATAGAATAATCCTTGATGGGTTATTATGCTTTTAAAATCAATCAATCAATCAATCAGTTGATGTAGATTTTATTAGATTTGATTTGATTTATTTTTTACAAAAGTTATAACAAGATTTAATGCACCACGCAAAGAATATATATATATATATGGTGTTTAAAAAAGATGTTAATATTTCTTTAAATGTTCTTTTATGAAATGTTTTTAAAGTCTCCACTTCTTCACCGTCTCTGTTAACACATTATTGAAATCTTCTCCAGTAAGTCTCTAACATAAGAGTTCTGTTTTAATGAAGGTACTCCTATGGAAATATCAATTTTTTGATCACCAGAAAGAGATTCCTAGAATACTTTTATTGGAATTGTGAATATGTGGAGACTATTTAAAATCATATTATAGAGGTACTTCCATAAGGGTGTTAACATTTGTAATCAATATATATATATATATATATATATACATATATATATATATTCTTGCTTTATAAATAAGCATAGGTTGAACTGTTTGATGTAGCAAGGTTTTGGATTTGGTTTCAAACTTATGGTCAAGACTCAGGCACTTTAGAGTTTGGTATTTTTTGAGATCCTGTTTTACGCGTCAAGGTTGTCTCTGCTAAGTAGAATCTTGCAAAAGTATGGGAGTCCCAGTTTGACAATCCAAGTTTTCATTTTCACGACGAACGTAATAAGGGGAACATCCATCAGGTACCATTTTGCAATTGGGAGGGGCCGCATAAGTCTGACCGTTAACTCCAAATCTGCAGAAAGAGAGAAAGAGAGAAAGAGTATTACAGTGCTGAAAAAAAGAAGCAGATCGTGAAAAACAATTTCTAATAAAACTTCAACGGCATGGACACACTTTTATTTGTTTATTTGCTTTTAATGTTGCCAAAGTTCCATTATTAAAAAAATCATGATTTCTAAAAAACAGAAAATTCACAGAAATACTAAAAAGAGGAAATTTCCTCGGCTGGAGAAGAAACTGGATGGCAATTACACAAGAATGCTGCGTGCAATCCTCAACAAGTCCTGGCAGCAGCACCCCACAAGACACCAACTGTACGGCCACCTGCCCCCTATCACGAAAACTATTCAAGTTAGACGAACCAGACATGCAGGACACTGCTGGAGAAGCAGAGATGAACTCATAAGAGATGTACTCTTATGGATCCCCACACATGGCCTCGCAAAAGCAGGACGACCAGCTCAAACGTACATTCAGCAGCTATGTGAGGATACGGGATGTTGTCCTGAAGACCTACCTAGGGCGATGAACGATAGGGAGGAGTGGCGAGAGAGGGTCAGGGATATGCGTGCTACCAGCGCGATATGATGATGATGATCTTTTTCTAGATTTTATATCCTATTTCGTGATTAGTCCTTTGCTATTAGTTTGTAAGTCGTTGTCTAAGTTTAATAAAAGTTAAATTGTGGGTAAACGATGTAGGATTGTTACTTGGCGATAACGGAGCGAAATTCAATCGCCATCTTTCACCAACTTTTTTTTTTAAGTTTTATGTCACTTTATATTTATTTTATTTATTTATTTTTGTTAAATTTCTTTGCTCTGTGTATATTTACGAAAAAAGTTTGAAATATCAAACACTATTTGACTTAAGGCTCTCACTTTTTTTATAAAATTTTAAAAACTTTCGGAGGTTAAAATAGCTCAACGGTTATCCCTGTATTTAATAGAATCAGTGACCTGAGTTCAAATCGTAGAAAGAAAACTTTGAAATTAAACCAGCTGTACTCCGCTGAAAAATGACATTGTTTCACGTCTTGCCAGTGATAGAGGGGTCGGGTAAAAGGATATTTATTGATATAAGTTTAGAGTAGTATCTATAAACCATTGCTACAAAAGCAATTATCAGTAAGTTAATTTTTTGTTGAATAGATGATTTACGCATTGTAACAAAGCTTGTTTATTTATGTATTTGTTTTCGTCTTGTTTGTGTGCTTTACTGGAGCATGGAGTACTCTCAGGTCTACTCTGACTCTGAGTGGCAGTACCTATTAAAATCCCATCAATGGGTCAGATAGATTTGTTTGAAAACCATTTGGATTAGACATGATATTTGATGCTACTTAACTGTAAATTATTTGTATCAAGAATGGTAACTTGAGCTAATCTTCATTAGTATTAGATAGGAATACTTCATATCATATAACTGTATGATAATCATTTGTACTTGATAGGAATACTTGATACTATATAAGTATATGAAAATTATTACTATTAGATAGGAATACTTGATACCATATAACAGAATGAAAACTATTTGTATTAACAGCGATTACTTGAAGCTATAATTGTCTGATAATTATCATTAGTTACTGAAATCATACAAGTGTTTGCAAACAAATGATTATTATTAAATAGAAATAGATACTTGATACCATATAATTGAGTAATTTTCTAAAGAAGAGCGTTTTAGTACTATTGCCCTAACAATAAACCCGTTACGATGTACTATTTTCTTTGAGTAATTGTTAACTACGAGAGACATTTAATATATACGATGAATTGTTTCTAAGGAATTGGCAATAGGAATTGATAACTCCTTTTTAAAGGAAACCAATAGTCATAGGTTTTTTCATGGTCTAGAAGATGGTCAGCATGACCTTCTTTCCTGAATGCTGCGCTAGGAACCTTTTCTTTACCAAAGAGTCAGCGTGTTTCCACTCCATAGACTGTATTTTTATCTCAGGTTTGTTGAAGTGATGTCATGTTTAATGCATTTGTAAACATTCGTTTGGCTTTTTTACAAAAAAACATGCTTGCCCGTGAACATCACACATTTTTCTATAAATTTCAGAAAGTTTGCACTTTTTAGTCATCAAAGATTTCAATACAGACCTCTGTTCTAGCTTAAAGATATTATTTTGATTTACCGCCATTTTGAATAGCCTCAGAACGAATTTTTTTTTTTTTTTTTTTTTTGCGCGCGATAAGGATAATTTTTGCCATAAACCAATTCCAAACAATGCAGAGTTTTTGTTGTTCTTTTTTTTTTCTTTTAAGAATGTGGTTTGTTTTTATTTTTCGAAACTTATATCTCCATTTTCCTACAAATAGCAAAAAGAAAGAACAATTTAGTCATCAAAGATTTCATGACAGACCTCTGTCCTAGCCGAGAGAATTCATTTTGGTTTACCGCCATTTTGAATAGCCTCAAAACAAATATTCCTTTTGCAAGATTAAATCAATTCCAAACAATGCAGAGTTTACATTAATTGAATGACGATAAAAATCGAAATATTGTTGACTCAATCGGCTGGGGCAGTAGAATCCATCGACTGCATCTCTGCTGAGGGATAATATCCTCCCTCCCCCAACGAGTGTCCTAATATGACACTAAACTGCTTCTAATGATGGGGATCGAGTTTTAAAGATCTGGTGAGTGTGGAGTATCCCTTTATTGCCATTACTCCCAGTTCCACCCTGACCCAGATTGGTAATACCTAGTAGAGTCCCATCTCTGGGCTAAATAGATCTTTTTTAAAACGATCCGTATTCGATAGGACCGTGTGCAAAAAAATGAAAGAAACACTAGCACAAAAAATATGGCTCTAAAATAAACTCGATTCCCTAGCCGTGAGGCATAAAATAATTCTAGACGGGTTGACATATTGTTAAAATCAACCAATCAATCAAAGGTATGTAAGGTATTCTTTGGGGGGGGTGCGTTTGCTTGTTTTTTGTTGTTGTTTTCTTTTGTAAGAATGTGGTTTGTTTTTATTTTTCAAAACTTTTTTATCCATTTCCCTACAAATAGGAGAAACAAAGATCAATATAAGGAAGAGGCACGTCAAACAGAATAAGCTGATCCACTGGGAATCGTGCAAAAGATTAAAATTTGACCATACTACCTTAAGCAAAAAAAGTTATATCATCTTATATGTTTTTTTGCCTTTTTTTTTCCGGCGTACTTACCCACAACATCTCAACGAGGCAGTCGTACAATTGCATGTAAAACAGTCTTGAGTAAAAAGATTGGAACCACTCAGTAGTTTAAGACCACGGAACTCGCAAAATTTTATCACTCTGCCAAACCCTGAAATAATAATAACAATAATAATAATAATAATGATTGAAAACCCAAATACAAGCGGTGACTATATACAGTGAAAATATAGGGATGGAATTTTGCATTGAAAAATATGCCATGCTAATAATGAAAAGCGGAAAACGGCAAATGAAATACCAAATCAAAGAAACTTACAAATAATCGGCAATATTGGAAGCGGATACCATCATAAGAACGGAAATAAAATAAGAAATTAAAAAGAATATATCTGGGGAACGAGAAAAGCAAACTATATAGCGGAAATCTTATCAAAGGGATAAACACCTGGGCTGTCCTGCTCGCAAGATACTCGGGATCATTCTTAAAGTGGACGAAGGAAGAACTTCAACAAATGGACCAGAGAATAAGAAAACTCATGACTATGCATAAAGCCTTACATCCCACAGATGACATAGACTATATGTGTCAAGAAAAAAGGAAGAAGGAGATTCACCATCATTGAAGACAGCATTGATGCATCGACACGACCATTCGAAGACTACATAAGAAAGGGCTTAATAAAACTGATTTCAGGGACCAGAAACATCACAATCAACAAAAAAAATAAGAAGAAAACAAAAGTTGGGAGAAAAGCAACTCTAATTAAAAGCGACAAACAAGTGAAATTTCACACGAGAAGATTTGGAAATGGCTAAGAAACGAAAACCTTAAGAGAGAAACAAAATCTCTTCAAATAGCAGCACAAAAAAACGCCCTAACAACCAAATTTCTTGAAACAAAAATAAAAAAAACGCAAAAAAAATAATAAATGTAGTTTATGTGTTAATAGAAACGAAACGATCAATCATATAATAAGTGAATGCAATAAATTCGCACAAAAAGTGTATAAGACTAGACACGACTGGGTGGGGAAGGTAATCTTTTCGGAGTTACGCAAAAGATTGAAATTTGACTATACAAACAAATGATATATACACAACCCTGTATCCGTTCTGGAGAAGGAGACGCACAAACTGCTGTAAGATTTTGAGATACAAACGGAACACTTAATCTCAGCCAGAATGACCAGACCGAGGGATAGTCGACAAAAAAAAGAGGATCTGCCAATGAGTGGACTTTGCCGTCCCAGTTGACCATAGAGTGAAAATAAAAGAAAGCGAAAAGAGACGTTAATATCTGGACCTTGCAAGAGAACGAAAAAATACAGAAAATGAAGCTGACAGTGATACCAATTGTGGTTGGTGCACTTGGAACAATCTCCAAAGGATTGGTAAAGGGACTGGAAGACTTGGAAATAAGAGAATAAGCAGAGACAATCCAGACTACAACATTATGAAGATCAGCCAGAATACTTAGAAGAGTCCTGGAGACTTGAGAAGATTGCTGTCACTCAAACTCCAATGAGAAATCATCAGCTTACATTGGTGTGAAAAATTCTCAAAGAAGTAAAATAATAAACACATTAACTCAATACCTCGAAGCCCCAACCAACATGAAATAGAAAGAATTGCACTTAGCAGAACTGTTCATCCTCTAAAAAGAGCACTATCAACGTAAATGAAAAAAATAACATCCAGAATATGCATTAAAAAACAAACAGATAATCGTTACTTTCCAATGCATTCCTGTAATAAAATCGCTGTAACCCAAAGACGGAGAACCTAGCCGAATAAATCTATTTACCAGATAAATAAGAATTGGCCGAAATGGATTTTAGAAGAATAAAAACAGTACTTTACAAAAGTGAAAATTAACGAAAACAAATTTTAAAAGAATAAATCGAAGTTGCATTGTTATTTTTATTTATCTATTTGTTTTTTTCGTTTTATTCAATTTATTTTCATTTGTGTGTGTGTGTGTGTGTGTGTGGAGAAAAGTAGGAAAATATATTATAATTCGTTTAAAAGCAGTCAGAAAGATAAGCGAATTTTTTTGTCTACAGATTTTTATGGAAATTATTATTTCAATTGTCCACAGATGAAGAAGCGAAATCGACGGCGGATTTGAGCCCGGAGGTCAGGACCTATCAACCGGCTGTGTACAATTGACAGTTGGAAACCAGGATATTGAGTTTTTTTCTTTTTTAATTAAGTATGGAAAATTTTGGTTAACCGTTATGATTTGACGTTTGCTATCGTCATCAGGACAAGAGAAAAATACCTGCCACTTTTTTGGGGTAGAAGTCAGAGAAAACCAAGCACTGAAGGAGGAAAAGGCGAAATTAATTATTGAATTCGAAATTAGGAAAAAATTGATATTATCAATACTTTCGCCAACCACCACCTCTTGGATGAGAGAAAATGGATATAAGCTAGAAGTTTCGTCCCTCGATGTAGACCAGCAGAGAATAGCGGAAGGCAGCTACTAGATTTTACGTTGCTCAGGGCTCTGGACTTGCGCCATACAATCCAGTGGGGAAAGTCAGAGAAAGCCTAAGATAATACACTTTGAAAGATGCGAAGAAAAGCCTGCAGTAATACTTTACTTTGAGATGGTCTTGCACCAGACTGCCCAGAGTGGAGAAATGAGGAAAAACTGAGATAACATGATCCTTTGACACACCCTTGTACCAGATTTAAAAGTAAAGAAGCGGGAAGAAACTGAGATGATACTATTCTTTGAATTGAAATTCCCCTGTACCAGACCGTGGAGATAAAGAAGCGAAGAGAAGTCGAGACAATATGATATGATAAAGACCATCGCAAAACGGTTAAGAGACCTTATGATACTCTGAGTTTTGACGTTTTATCAAACTCCCAAAGAAAGAGAAGCTAGAAATCAAAGGCTGAGAAAAGCAAACATAATACGCTACTTGAAATTACCTTGTATGAAGGAAATGAGAGATGCTGAAAACAAAAGTCTGAGAAAGGTGAACATAACTGCCACTTGAGATTGCCTTATAACAGACTGTAGAAAAGGAGAAGAGAAATGTCCAAAACTTATACGATAATTTTAAGAAGCATTTTGACTGACTTTGAATGACAAGAAATTGTGAATAAGGTCTCCGTCTATTACTACCAACCTCCTTTTTGACTAAATATTATTATTTATACAAAGTTGTCTTCGGTTCTCTGTTTTTTTTAACGTTAACAAAAACCAAACGGTGAATGTTGGCAGTTAGATAATGAGACGTGCGTATATACCTTTAGATTTAAAATGTTACTTATAGTGTTTTCGAGCAATGAAAATGATATTTTGAATAAGGACTTGTTTGCGTGCGTGCGTGCGTATGTGTGTTCGCGCGCGTGCCTAGACCCATATATAAAAACATTCAAGCGTGACTGGTACCAGAATGCATTCAAGGCAGGCAATAACTGCTTGGAAGAGTTGAGTTGGTCACTGGCGCCTGAAGCACTCCAAAAATGGGGAATGCCGATGGGGTAAAGCATGTATTTTTGTAACGGCCGTGCATGTCTCGATTTGTACATAGCCCCCTATGTAAAATGACCTTGTGTCGAATCTGACCTGGTATGGGGTTGAATTGATATCAAACACATTGAAGTGGAGAAAAACAAGTGAAAATAAAACTGATCACAGACATCGTTTCTTTTAGAAAACAATATCTAAATAAATCAAAATTTGAGACATTTATAAAATAGTTGTCTCTCACTCACTTCTCTCTCTCTCTCTCTCTCTTTCTCTCTCTCTCTCTCTCTCTCTCTCTCTCTCTCTCTCTGCCTTTACATATATATATGTATGTGTGCGAGTGTGTGTGAAATGGGAGAGATCAGATTTCGATTTGGTCGTTGACCGGTTTATTGCATGAGAAACTGGTGGGAAAGACTCGCAAGGAGTGACAATAATAAAATTATAATACTAAATAAAAATCTTAAAAACAATAATAAATAAAAATGTTAAAAATCTCCTTAAGCAAACAAATTCATCATCAAAAAAAAAATGGAAACTGACCAACCATAGAAAAGTGAAAGTTCTGTTAGTCGTTGCGTTGATAGTGAAATCCTACCCAACTATTTTCATTATTAAATTTCATTAATTGAATTGTTCCTTTTACTTATCGGGTTTTCATTTTCTTCTTTTTCAAACAATTGTATGGTTTCAAATAACTAATGAAAACAAACTTTCAAGTAACCAATTCAAATAATTTTTTCAAATAATATTACTTTTCTAACAAGTATATTCTTTCTTTTCCGATCTATTTTGATAACAGAAACGTAAGAAGTTTAGTTTGACTTTGTTTTGTTTTATGGCATATCAATTGTACGTTATTTAATACCTAACCCAGTTTATACATATACATATTAGACATAAATGATTTCTGACCATGAGTAAAAGTTAAACGGTTCCATGTATTACTAACAATTCAATTAAACCTCAGTCATTTGTTTGCACTCGGTTAAATTATCAGACAGTTCTACCTCAAGCAATTCCATTTAGCATAAGATATTTGTTTTCTCACAGTTTAAGTGTCAAACGGTTCTTTTTGACTCAGAGATAGGATTATTTCAGGTACTACCACTCCGGGCCAGAGTAGACCTGGGAGCAATGGCAATTAAGGGGTACTCCGCATTCACTGAAGCTCCAGCATTTACTGGAGCCTCACCATCAGATTGCTTAATGTCATAATAAGGACACTCGGTGGGTCTTACCTGTCTCGATTGATGCAGCCGGTGTATTCTACAACCCTAGCCGACTGGGCCGAGAAACTAAACTTGAAATCCTTTTTTACAGTTATTTTAGCAGAATATTCTTTGGTCTGGTTATCAAACTTTGTGGGTTATTTAATGCTAAAGCCATCCTTGTAGAAGAACAATAGCGGTACTGGGTAAGGAAGTTTATATATTTCCCAAAAGTCCAATAGTGAACGTAATTGCGTGATTGAGGTTCGAACTCGCTTATTATAATTTCACAGTCCAACTCTTTAACCACTACATCACGGGGGCTCCCCTAGATAAACTTTCATTATCATATTTACCAACCCCTCCGCTCGGGCAGGATATGAGAAAAGGTCAATTTTTTAAGCGGAGTTTAACAGGTTTGAATTCAGAGTTTTCCTTCTTCTAGACTAGTTGCCTTACCAAGGCTGAAGAACCCAGTCTGTCCTACTATTTACCCATAGCTGGAGGGAGAATAATTGGATTCATACCTTTCCCAAGGGTATTAGTGCTATGTGAAATGCAATCAATCTCGTCCAGGATTTGAACTCGTATCGTCGTGTCCATTTCCTACGACGATAACCATTACACCACGGGCACATCCTAAATATAAGATACACTTTCATTATGATAGATAGATAGATAGATAGATAGATAGATAGATATCTCGGAAGTTACACGTGAAAAAACGAGATAGAGAGAGAAACAGAGAGAGGTGGGGCAGAAGGTATATAAACGTGAAAAAGCCGTCAAAGATATATAGATAGCAATTCTTTGTTATTAGAATTTGCCAAACGCTCTTAATGTCCTTGTAAACCGAAAAGAAAGACGAAGAGGATCAAGAGAAAAATATTTTACAAAATTTCAAGTTTAAACACCTCTTCTCAAAAGTATTTTGACACATTTACTTGCTCAGTCGGCTGGGGTTATAGAATACAGTGACTGCTTCTCTGCAGAGGAGCAAGACCCAACCCCAACGAATGTCCTGGTTATGACACTAAACTATCCGATGGTGAGGTTTCAGTGATACTGGAGCTTTAGGGAATGCGGAGCACCCCTTGATTGCCATCGCTCCCAGGTCACTCAGGATCGGAGAAGTAGTACCTGATAGGGCCCTATCTATGGGTAAAATAAAAAACTACGTACTTATGCTCAACTGAATTGCCCAAAATAGAACTGTTTTGACGTTTAACTATTAGTAAACAAAAACTATACTTATACTGAACTAAATTGTTTGAATTAGAACTGTTTGACTAAACAGACTAGCTTGAAATAGAAATTTTTTTGACAATTAAACTATGCACTTATGTTAAACTGAATTGTTTGAAATAGAACAGTTCATTTGAATAAAAATGGATTTGGCATTAAATAACCTACAATGGTTGATATGCCATGAAACACGAAGAAACAGACACATTTACGTGGACATGGTCAAAAATTGTTCCAATCGTCTCCACCAGTGCCACAAGATTCAAGATTGTCTGTTCTTTTTTGCTTCACGTCCTACTCGAAAACAAGGACACGGCTGGAGGAAATAAATAGGTACCACGATCGAATCCTAACCTGAAGACCAGAGGAATTTAAGTTAAGTTACAGCACACTCATAGAGGGGATCATGGAGTAACGGCTATGGTCTTTGGAAGAGGATTCAGCCACCTCAGTTCAAATCCTGAATAATTCTACATTTTACATAGTGCTCCTACCTTTAGGAAAGGCATGAATCTAACTATTTTTCCTCAAGCTATGGGTAATCATCAGTTGAATACAATCAGTTAACTGTCAAAACAGTTCAGTTAAATGTCAAAAAGTTATATTTCAAACAATTCAGTTTAGCATAAATACTCCAGCATTTACTGGAGCCTCACTATCAGATTACTGAATGTCATATATCCAGGACACTCGTTGTTGGGGGTTTTAACCCTCTGCAGTAATGCAGCCGGTGTATTCTACAGGTGCAGCTGATCGTGCAACATAAAAGGATAGTTGGGTGAAATAATAAAATAAGACTAAAAAACAATTAAGCAACTTACTTGTCGTTTTCATCTGGACTTCCTGCTCAAAACAAAAGCCTTCTCCTTTGCGAAGTGTTGAAAAGAACACGACGACGATGAACACTGAAGTCACAAACAGTTTCATGATTTTACTTGATTATTTTATAAATCAACACTTCTCTGTATTGAATTCTTCTCAAGGAGAAAATTATGATGAAAAGTTATAAATTTATAAATAACTTTTTTCGTCTTTCCTTTCTTGGTTCACAATTACCTAAACTAAAACATCTTTTAAAGAGCTTAAAATAAGTTTCACTCTATCGTCTTCTTTTTCAGCTTCTTTCGTTCTCGTTTGTTGGACTTCTTAACACAATTGTATCCTAAATAACTTGCGTTGAGAAATTTTGAGACTTGAATGTATCCGGAGGGCTATATAAAGCCTTGTTCAATAGGAAAAGGACGGGTGTGGAAAACTAAAATCACCAAGCACTTGGAGATGACCCTTCCATCTTAAGCGCACACAATGAGCGTACTTAAGTTTAGTCCCCGGATGTCCCAACACTTGTTCCAAAACCAAAACAAAACCACTGGGAAAAGATTAGTTCTCAATAATCTTGGGAAACATTTCTTTGCTTTTTTTCTTTTTTAATTATAATGCACTACGATGTTAATATTTTGGTTCTTCTAATTTGAGATCAAAATTTAGGCCATTGTTTTTATTTTTCTTGTACTTCTTTTTTGTCCTTCCCATCTTTTCAGTCGGTTCTTTCTTTCTTTCTTTCTTTCTTTCTTTCTTTCTTTATATTCTTTTTCTTTTTTCTTTCTTTCTCAGTGAAATTTTCTACTTTCTTTCTCACCATAACTTTCTTTCTTTCTTTCTTTCTTTCTCATTGTAATCTTCTTCTTTTTCCCTCACTATAATTTTCTTTCTTTATTTATTTATTTCTAGTTCATTTTGTCTTTCTTTCTTTTTTCTTTCTCTCAATATCTTCCTCTTTTTTTAATTCTTTTTCCTTTTTTATTCTTCCTTTTTCAATGTAATTTTCTACTTTTTTTTCTTTCTTTCTTTCTATCTTTCTGATTGTAATCGTCTATTTTCTTACTTTCTTTCTTTTTCAGTGTAATCTTCTTTCACACTCACAATAATTTTCTTTCTTTCTTTCTTTCTTTCTTTCTTTCTTTCTTATAGTAATTTTCTTCTTCCACTTTCACTATAATTTTGTAACTTTTTCTTTCTTTCTAATTGTAATTTTCTTCCTCTGGCATTATAATTTCTTTACTTCTTTTTTGGTTATAACTTTATTCGTTCCTCTGTCGCAAGACATTTATTTTTCTTTCTCATTCCAACTTTCTTCTTCTTCACTCACAATAATTTCCACTCATTTTCTTTCTTTCCGTCTTTCTTTCTTTCTTGTTTTAACTTTCTTCCTTCCTCTCTCGCTATAACTTTCTTTCTTTCTTTCTTTCTTTCTATTTCATTTTAACTTTCTTCTTCCTTACTTACTTACTATAATTTTCTTTCTTTCTTTCTTTCTCCTAAAGGACATGAGGAGAAAACCTTATGTAATAAAATAGTATATCAGGAAAGAATCCCAAACTTATAATGAAGGTGGTAATAATTGACAATAGTGACTTGAAAAAATGTATCTTGGGACATGCTGAAAAAATGCTAAACAAAAGAAGAGAATTGATATCTAAGTGTAGACATATTAACAAGTCTTTCTTGTGTCATCTACCAATTGACTATTATTAATTCCATAATTCATTCACCTCTATTTAGAATCCCCTAAATTATATCTGTCTATATATATACATATATATTCACAAGAGTATATATATATTCATATATTCGTGTGAATGTGACGTGTACTAATACCTTATTATGTCAATGTACCTTCGCGTAAATGTCACCTGTACAAATATCTTATCACGTTAATATATCTCATGCTATTTAGACGCTTAATTTACCACTTTTTACATATTTCCGCCTGAAGATTGTGTAAGCCACATGTAACTTAAAGTAACTGATGATAGAGTCCGTGAGTTTAATATTTTGTAGGTTTTATCTCTGCTCTGCAATACATGCATAAAGTACTTTTAATGCAGAAACTTTTATTATTTTCATTTCTTCTAATATATATATATATATATATATATACTTATTCTATTATATATACATATATATATATATATATATAGAAACACAAAAGTGAAAGTACGTTCACCAGATGGAGACACGGAATACTTCGACATTGTCGCAGGAGTACTACAAGGAGACACGCTAGCCCCATACCCTTTTATCATTTGTCTAGACTACGTGCTTAGAACGTCGATCGACAAAATCAGAGAAAATGGCTTCGAGCTGACTAAGAAAAGAAGCAAAAGGTACCCCGCAAAAACAATCACAGACGCCGACTACGCTGATGACTTGGCGCTACTGGCGAATACGCCTAATCAAGCAGAGACACTACTGCATAGTTTGTAACGAGCTGCAGCAGGCATTGGCCTCCATGTCAATGCACACAAAACTGAATATATGTGTTACAACCAAACGGGCAACATCACCACACTAGACGGAGCCTCTCTGAAACTAGTAGACAAATTCACCTACCTAGGAAGTAGCGTCTCATCAACCGAAAACGACATCGACACACGACTGACGAAAGCATGGACGGCTATCGATAGGCTCTCGATCAAATGGAAATCAGTCCTGACCGATAAAATGAAACGCAGTTTCTTCCAGGCAGCAGTTGTATCGATACTGCTATATGGATGCACTACATGGTCGCTAACTAAACGGCTGGAGAAGAAGCTAGACGGCAACTACACAAGAATGTTGAGAGCAATATTGAACAAGTCCTGGCGACAACACCCCACGAGACACCAACTATACGGACACTTGCCTCCCATCACGAAAACTATACGAGTTAGACGAACCAGACACGCTGGACACTGCTGGAGAAGCAAGGACGAACTCGAAAGTGATGTACTCCTATGGACCCCCACATATGGCCAAGCAAAAGCAGGACGACCAGCTTGAACTTACATACAGCAGCTATGTGAAGACACAGGATGTAACCCTGAAGACCTGCCGGAGGCGATGAATGATAGGGAGAAGTGGCGAGAAATGATCAGGGATATCCGTGCTGGTGGCACGACATGATGATGATGATGTATATATAATAGAAATATATTTTATTCTATTATATATATATATATATATATATCATCATCATCATGTCGTACTGCTAGCTCGGATATCTCTGACCCTCTCTCGCCACTTTTCCTTATCGTTCATCGCCTCTGGCATGTCTTCTGGGCTACATCTCGTATCTTCACATAGCTGCAGTGTGTATGTTCTTGCTGGTCGTCCTGCTTTTATTCGGCCATATGTGGGGGTCCATAGGAGTACATCACTTATGAGCTTGTCTCTGCTCCTCCAGCAGTGTCCTGCGTGCCTAGTTCGTCTAACTTTGATAGTTTTCGTCATGGGAGGCAGGTGGCCGTATAGTTGGTGCCTTGTGGGGGTGTTGCCGCCAGGACTTGTTTAAGATTGCTCGCAACAATCTTGTGTAGTTGCCGTCTTGCTTCTTCTCCAGCCGTTTTGTTAGCGTTCAAGTGGTGCATCCATACAGCAGTATCGACACGACTGCTGCTTGGAAGAAACTGCGTTTCATTTTATCGGTCAGGTCTGATTTCCATATGACCGATAGCTTATCGACAGCTATCCATGCCTTCGTTAGCCGCGTAGAAGAAATATATTTCTTATATATATATATATATATCATCATGTCGTGCTGCCAGCAAGGATCTCCCTGACCCTCTCTCCACCCGTTTCTATCGTCCATTGCTCCCGAGAGGTCTTCATGGCTATATTCTGTATCGGCACAGAGCTGTTGTATAAAGGTTCTAGCTGGTCGTCCTGCCTTTGCTCGTCCATCTGAAGGGGTCCACAGAGTATGTCGCTAATGAGTTTGTCCTTATATCTCCAGCAGTGTCCTGCATGGATAGTTTTCGTGATTGTAAGTAGGTGGCTGTAAAGCTGATGTTTTGTTGGGTGTTGCCGCCAAAACTTGTTCAATATTGCTCGCAGCATTCTTGGTTAACTGCCGTCAAGCTTTTCCTCCATACATTTAGTTAGCGTTCATATAGTGCATCCATATAGCAGTATCGACTCGACCGCTGCTTAGAAAAATATGGAGAGAGAAAGAGATAGATAGATAGAGAGAGAGAGAGATTGAGAGAGAGAGAAAAAAAAAAGGGAAAAAGAAAATCACGTTGTATTTTATGTATAAGTTATATTGTGGATGGCGGTAAGTTTGAGATAATCTCACATTATTTTTAAATGAGCTAGAACTCATTTGTTTGCACATAGTTAAATGATTTCAAATATTGCTAACACAAATAATTCGAAATGGATTCAAGTATTGTATTTAACACTAATTGTTCTATTTGATATCAATCATTTGTTTGTTTTCACACAGATAAATGCTTTCAGGTATTGCTATTTATTGTTTGCACATAGTTAAATGATTTCAAATAATGCTAGCACAAATAATTCGAAATGGATTCAAGAATTGTATTTAACACTAATAGTTCTATTTGATATCAATCATTTGTTTTTTTCCTCCCAGATAAATGCTTTCAGGTATTGCTATTTATTGTTTGCACATAGTTAAATGATTTCTAATATTACTAACACAAATGATTCGAAATAGTTTCAAGTATCGATATCTAATACTAACAGTTGTATTTAATATCATTTGTTTGCAAACAGTTAAATGGCTTCCAGTATTACTATTTATCAATAATAATTCGAGTTAATATTAATGATTTGCCTTCTCATATTTGAATATTTTTATCTAAAGCAATCTCAGTGCAATTGACTCTCTGCCACTACTTTCTAGCATCTTCAAGATAAAATACGGTTATCTACTTGTTTGCCTCAAGAGCAATTTGAAGAATAAAGTCGGGATTATCATAAAGGTATTAGGGCTTGAATGACCCGATTGATTGGATAGGGCTGCCTGTCTACGCCAATAAGGGCAAAAACTGGAGGCCTGCAAGTAACATAATTTCTTCAGTTGCCGGGCTGAGGACTGCTCAGACACCTGGATCTCGTTACCTTGCTTTACACGTCGCCACCCACGACCAACAGATGGCCTCTTCGGGGCGGAGATTTTACTCTTCTGCATAGGTGCAGTCGATGTATTCTACAGCTCTGTCTGCCTGAGTGGGAGGTGAGAGATTTTTTATGCAAGAATTTCCGCATTGTTATATTACTTTTTCCTCGGTTGCAACATATGTTCACTTGCCAATCGTTTTATGAACTATCGATAAAGAAATCAATAACCGCTGAAATAGTCAACAATACGGTTGATATTAGTTTGATAAAGAAGTTCCTTGGGATATTTTGAATAACTTTTTTATTCCTGTAAGTTCAATGAAGTATTTTTCTATGATCTTATACCAGCTTTCCGCCAAATTGTGTAATCTTCAATTAAAAAACGATTCCAATTTTTTGATTCGATTAATAGTGAAGGGGAATTTTTTTATTCATGTATTGAACTTGCTGGAACAGCTTACCAGACAATGTTGCTTGAAAAAAAAACAATCAATTTTTTTATGATCTTTTACCAACTTTCCGCTAAATTGTGTAATCTTCAATTAAAAAACGATTCCGATTTTTTGATTCGATTAAAAGTGGGGATTTTTTTCATTCGTGTATTGAACTTGCTGGAACAGATTACCAAAAAATTTTGCTTGAAAAAAAATTAATAGACTGACGCTGAAAATCGGTAGAACACATGGAAAAAATCCAACCCGTTATTGCTAAATTTTTTTTTTTTTTTTTTTTTTTTTTTTGCTGCGTCAGTTTTGTAACAATTTGATCGGGTTTTGAAATAGAATAAAATTAACAGATCGGTTTTGACATTCATCTACACTGAGGGAAAATAAAACTGCAATACCTTGAATATATCTTTCAATTTACCCAAGATTAAACGACTGGATTAAAGTAAATTATCACCTTTGGAGAGCAGTACAATTGCAGGTGTGTACCAACATAGCGTAACGGTTATTGCCGTAAGAAATAGAATCGGGGACACAAATCCTGGAGGAGACTGCATTTCACTTCATGTTAATACCCTCTTTTACCCCGACCCCTAACTATGGGTAAATAGTAAGACATTTCTTTAGCTTTAGTTTCGCTTACAATGTTAGTCTTGGTGAAACATCCTATTTACCCAACCCCTCCGCTCGGGCAGGATATGACACAAGGTCAATTTTTAAGCGGAGTTTAACAGGTTTGAATTCAGAGTTTTCCTTCTCCTAGACTAGTTGCCTACCCAAGGCGGAAGAACCTAGTCTGTCCTACTATTTACCCACAGCTGGAGGGAGAATAATTGGATTCATACCTTTCCCAAGGGTATTAGTGCTATGTGAAATGCAATCAGTCAAGTCCAGGATTTGAACTCGGGTCGCCGTGTTCATTTCCTACGACGATAACAATTACACCACGGGCACCTGATGAAACATTGTTAGCGAATGATACCAGGGAACGAATAGATAAGTTATCAAAAAAAGCGAACAGCTATGTGAAAGACGAGTTGACAAAGTTCAATATCTATTCCAGTGCGCAAGATGTAACAAGATATTTTTTGATATAGCACTACTGACTGAAAACAGCAATTAACATAGATTTACCGAAGTCACCAGACTCGATTGGCTATCATAATAGTAGCGAGAGCTGGCCGGACGTTGCCGCCAATAGTAATCAGAAGTGAAGATTTGTTGTTCTGTGAATCTGTAAGATGACGAGGAGACAAGCATTCAAATGTATGAAGATCGAGTGACCCATTCAAAGACACAGGAAGAACTAGTTCCAAATTAAACAAAGAAACATCACAAAACTTTGCATCTATCATTCATTTCCACCTTAGAGTGTTTTACAATTGTTGAAAAAAAGCTGTGGCCCTCTCAGATATTTTCTGTTTGTTTTATTCTCTTTCTCTTTTCAGATCATTGCTGGGAAATCGTTAACATTTTGATATATCTAAACAAATCCAGCAAAATCATGTCTTGCACGATGAAGTAGATCTTTGTGTGAAGGCATTTAACAAAACTAAGTCTTTTAAAATTGCACCAGCAAGATACAGAAGGAAATTTAATTTCAACACATTTCCAAACAGTATAAAAGGATTAAGGATTTCAATCAATTATTTTAGTAGATAATTCTTTTTTTATTATTCGAACGTTGAATTTATAACCGAATTGCAAAATTCTATTCTGTTGGTTGGTTGATTGGTTGGTTGGGTCTTATGGCATATCAACTTTTGTAGGTTATTTAAAGCCAAATCCATTTTTTATGCAAATAGTCAGTTTTATTTTTAACAAAATTCAGTTTACTATGAGTACACAGTTTATGTCAAAAAAATTTCTACTTCAAGTTATTCAGTTTATTCAAACTGTCGTAATTCAGCTCATTCAGTTTAGTATAAGTACAGATTTTGTTTACACAGTTGAATGTCAAAAACTGTTCCACATTAAATAATTCAGTTTAGTGTACGTATAGTTTCAATATCAAAAACAGTTTCATTTCAAACTACTCAGTTTAGCATAAGCACGCGGTTTAAACTTAAGAACAATTTAATCGTAAAAACATTTCTATTTCAAGCTATTCAGTTTAGTCGAACAATTCTAATTCAAACAATGCAGTTTGACATAAATATGCAGTTAGTCTATTTAATCTGTAGATTGGACCCTTATCAGGTGCTACCACTCTGGACCAGAGTGAACATGGGAGCGATGGCAATGAAGAACTACTCTGCATTCCTCAAAACTCCAGCATTACTGGAACCTCACCATCAGATTGTTTAGTGTCATATCCAGGACACTCGTTGGTGAGGGATCTTATCCCTCTTCAGGGAAGCAATCGGTGTATTCTACAGCCCCCAAAAAATTCATTTAGGCGTTTGTTTATAATACACTGGAATGTAAAATATGCAGTGAAAAATGTTTGTTTATGAATTCGGAATGTGGGAGAAAACTCTTTGAATGGAAAATTCAAAGATAAACAATTGTTTAGAATCAGCTGATATTTGTGACTTTTCAGTTACATGTCACTTTAAGAAGATTGGTTACGTAATTAATAATTTTGGGGGATATATATGTATAAAGACAGATTCTGAGGGACACGGAGAGGAGAAACGGACGGAGATGATGAAGGCAGCGGTCACGAATTAATCACGCTCGCAAGCAGCCGGTGACCAGCAAAATAATAAAAGTCGTCTGTCTCTCTCTTTCGTCTCTCGCCGGTACACTATCTATCTCTTGATGGCACGAGCTTCTTTCTCTTTATCTCTATTTAAGCTGCCTGCTAGACAGATTCCGACACCCAAAGAATTTCGTAACTACAAAACAAAAGTGTTTGTGCTTGATTTCTTTTTGACGGTCAGGTTACCACGGGTCAGGCTGATAGTTAAGGGAATCATTATAACCTCTTAAGTGGAGCAACAAGAGAAATCGAGTTTTCAAGGTGGCTAAGAATTTTGAAGTTCATGGCACTTGTGAAGATCGTAGAGCAATAGGTTTCTTATTATCCTGACCTCCGATCAGATAGGAAAAATTTAACGCGTTATGCCACATTTAACAGTACCTTCAACAGAACAGCAGACATCTGGAACATGTATTCATTTTTAGCTCACGTTTGAGAATATCAGATACTAAAACACTATTCATTTACTTTTCAATCAATGTAATTTTCATTACTCTATCATTTGCTGTCCTTGATTTAGGCCCGATCAAACATTTGTTTCAAACATTGTGAAACACCCTGTTTGTAAAAAGCACAAGAATCGCTTTATACTCAAAGAGTTCTGAGATTGATACAAACAACAGAAAAATTGGCATTTGATCTTCACTAGGTGCTTCCTATTTGTGGTAATAAGCATATATATTATTATACATATGTGTTGAATATATATATATATATATATATATATATATATATATATATATTTAGTCATCCACAGACAGATCTGTTTCGTTCTATCAGAACTCATCAGTGTGGCTAGACAGTATCTTCCCGTTGCGGGGATTGAAAGCCGGTTGACTCAAACGTCAACCCAAGCTTCTAACCATTCAGCCACGAGGAGATATTTGCTGCGAAGTAAATTTTAAACGGTTATGAATCACAATTACTATTGTTTACATACATCTGTTCAACGGTAGCCGAGACCTCAATTCAAACGAAGAGGCTTGCAATAGTCGCTAATAGCAACACGATTACTTCTTCGCCAGAGAACTCAACCCCACGGGGTTAGGGAAGTATATATATCTCTATAGTCATCCACAGACAGATCTGTTTCGTTCTATCAGAACTCATCAGTGTGGCTATCTTCCCGTAGCTGGGATCGAAACCCGGTTGACTCAAATGTCATATATATATATTTGTATATAGTCGACCAGATAACCTCAGATAAATGATAGGAAGCAAAAATTTATTGATTAATTAAGTAATCCCTCTCTTTTCAATTGCTACTACACTGTTTTGTAGGGGATATCGCTGCTCCTTTCTCTGGATTGCTCTATTTACCCTTGATCCGTACCTTATAATGTTAAGGGTTAAACAAGGAGGCATCAAGTACCATTTTTGAGTCTTTGATATGACCTGGAATTGAAACCCAGTCTCCTGAACAACAGGCGAACACTCTAACCATTATGCCAATGATCCGGTAGGAAATACGCTACGTTAGTTTTTAGATAAATTTTCGAACGCTAATTACATCAGATAGATTTGAAACAGACGGCAACCAACGTATTTTTCGTTTCATTTAACAATTCGCACTGAGGAGGGTTTAATGCTTTCACATTTAAAAACCGAAACGTTCAACGTGGATAAATAATTAAAACTATAAATACAAATCATCCCTTAAAGGTCTTGTATTTTTTCTATTTGTACATTTTCATATCAATGCTCTGTATATCTTTTTTTGAGCGTTAAAACAAGGATTTACTATCGTATTAATACAATAATACAGCTTGCAAGTGATTGTTGCTAAGTTTCAAGACGACCGAGGACGTTGAAAATTTTATCAGAATATCCACTACTTACTGGTGTGAACCTAGTATACCAAAGTCAAAATTTGTATTATACTATCATCATCACTCTCATTATGTCGTGCTGAAAGCACAGATTTTCCTGACTTACTGTCTGTCTGTCTGTCTGCCTCTGTCTCTCTCTTTGTCTCTCTCTCTCTCGCCATTTGTCGCTATCATTCATCTCTTCCGGCCGGTCTTCTAAACTACATCCTATATCTGCACAGAGCTGTTGTAAATGAATTCTAGTTGATCGTCCAATACATGCACGTCTGTGTGAAGGGCCCATCGGAGGTCACTGATGAGTTAGATGGCCGTGGAACAGCTATTTTGTGGAATGTTGCTTCCAAGATTTGTTCAATATAGCTCGGAGCATTCTTGTGCAATTCCCGACAAGCTTTTTCTCTATACGCTTAAACAACGTTCATGTGGTGCATCTACTGAGTAGTATTGACACAACCGCTGCTTGGGAAAATGTGTGTTTTATTTTATCGGATAGGTCTGACTTCCAAATGACCAAGAGCTTATCGATAGTATTCCATGTCTTCGCCGGTCACTTATTAATATTATTTTCAGTTGATGGTTGGTTTATTGGGTTTTATGGCATATCAACCTTTGTAGGTTATTTAACGCCAAATCCATTTTTATGTAAATAATCTGTTCTATTTAAAACAATTCAGTTTAGTATAAGTACACAGTTTAATTGTCAAAAACATTTCCATTTCAAACTATTCAAGCAGTTATATGTAACAATTCAGTTAAGTGTAAATACAGTTTCAATGTCGAAAAGCAGTTCTATTTGAAATAATTCAGTTAAGCATAAGCACGCAGCTTAAATATAAGTACGGTTTAATTGTCAAAAACATTTTCTATTTCAAGCTATTCAGTTTAGTCAAACAATTCAGTTTAGCATAGGTATGCCGTTAGTTCTATTTGACCCATAGATAGGACCCTTATCGGGTGCTACCACTCCGGGCCAGAGTGGACCTGGGAGCGATGGCAATGAAGGGGTACTCCACATTCCCCAAAGCTCCAGCACTGCTGGAACCTCACCATCAGATTGTTTAGTGTCATATCCAGGACACTCATTGGGGGGGTCTCATCCCTTTGCAGAGAAGCAGTTTGTGTGATGGTTAAAGCGATGGACTGTAGAATCGTAATAAGCGAGTTCGAACTCCAGTTGCGCTATTACGTTCACTTTTGGACAAATACCCTTGGGAAAGGTATTAACCCCCTTATCCTCCCAGCTATGGATTAAATCGTACCACTACTGTTCTTCTAGGAGAATGGTTTGGGAATTAAATAGCCTTCAAAGGTTGATATGCCATTAAACAAATAAACCAACCATTTAGATGTGTGCAAAGAAATGACAAATGTTACAAGGTGCATCCGATAAGTTTCCAGACTTTTTTCGTATGGGCATTTAAGATTGTCGTAGACTCTTGAAAATTCAGTATATTATTGCTATATATCTTATGAGATCACTGACCAATTTTTATGATTTCAGGTTCAAATGAACAGCTACAACAGCAATTGAAATACACCCAACTAAAGTCTGATTGTCACAGCTGGTGAAGTTCAAAAATGCAATCTGACACTTTAGAAGAACGATATGCGATAAAATTCTGTTTTAAACTTGGAAGAAGTGCCACAGAAACGTATGGAATGCTTCTGACTGCTTTTGGAGTATCTTGCATGAATCGAGCATCAGTTTTTGAGTAGCATAAGTGATTCAAGGAAGGCAGGTAGTCTGTGAGGGATGATGAGAGGTGTGGGAGGAGTAAAGAAGTCAGTACACCACAGTTGATTGGCCAAAGGGTTAGTGTTACTATGTTGAGGTTTTAAGGGAGTTCAGAAAGAGATTCCATCAGAAGAGGCCAGCACTTTTCAAATTGGGTCTGTGGCATTTCCACCAGGACAATGCACCAGTTCACAACTCCATCCTTGTCACAGACTATTTGATCGAGATGGGCATCAAGACAGTTCCTCAGCCTCTCTACAGTACAGACCTTGCTCCTTGTGACTTTTGGTTATTCCCTAAGCTCAGAGGCTGTTGTTATGATACAATTGAGGAGATGAAAGAGGCTGTGACGATGGTCATTGACACGCTCACACAAGAGGACTTCCATGGGGTCTTCCAGAAGTTGTTGGAACGGTAGAACAAGTCCATTGCAGCCGGAGGAGAATACTTCGAAGGAGACAAGAGTTTCATGTGTGTACTATCAATAAAAGTGCCCATACGAAAAAAGTCTGGAAACTTATCGTATGCACCTCGTAAATTATTAGTGTTACATAACAATATTTGTAACCATTTAAATGTGAGAAAAAAATGAGCTCTGGCTCAGTTACAAATGTAATCAACAAAATGTATTTGCAAATCATATATATAATGTATATGTGTGAAGAAGATTTAGTATTAAATAGCCAACAATGGTTGATATGCCATAAAACCCATCCAAACCAAATAGTTATACGGTTTCAAGTATTGTTACGCAAAACCAGTAATTCAGTTTAACATCAGTTATCTGTTTGCACATAATAAAAGATTTCAAGCATAGAAAAGGATTAAATAGTTTAGTTTGACCCATAAAGGACTCCCTTATAGCTAATACCACTCCGAAACAGAATGGATATGAGAGTAAACTCAATGAAGAAGTACTCAACATTATTCAAAACTCCAGAATTGAAGCTTCACCATCAGATGGTTTAGTGTCATATCCAGACCACTCGTTAAGAGAGGTCTTGCCTTTCTACAGATATGTAGCCGATGTATTCTGCTGCCCCGGCCAACTGGGATGTAAATCAAAAAAGTCTATACCACAGATTGATAATTTCTTTTCTGCTATCGTCTTGCAGCGTAGCACTCGGCAATAAGTAAGTAAAGTTGGCGATCTTAGTCGAGTGCGACCCGAAGGCTCCCTTTTCAATAGCTACTACACCGATGTTTAGGGGAGAGCGTTACTCCATTCCCAGGATTGCTCCACTTTACCCTTGATCCTCACCTAATAATGCTGAGTGCTAAGTAAGGCAGTATCAAGTACTATTTTTTGAGTCTTTGGTATGACTCAACCTGGGATTGAACCCTGGTCTCCTGGACCATTGGCGAACAATCTACTCATTTGGCCAATTTAACGAAATAGCGCAAAACAATGAATAAAATAAAACAATGAAAATCAAAGGCAGTAGATATTTTTAAAAGAGAGGTGTAATATTAATTACACCTCACTTTTATAAATATTTACTATCTATAAATCATATAACATAAAAGAAAAGGTGCCCGTGGCGTAATGGTTATCGTCGTAGGAAATGGACACGGCGACACGAGTTCAAATCTTGGACGAGACTGATTGCATTTCACATAGCACTAATACCCTAATTGGTATGAATCCAATTATTCTCCCTCCAGCTATGGTTAAATAGTAGGGCAGACTGGGTTCTTCAGCCTTGGTAAGGCAACTAGTCTAGGAGAAGGAAAACTCTGAATTCAAACCTGTTAAACTCCGCTTAAAAATTGACCTTGTGTCATATCCAGCCCGAGCAGGTGGGGGGGATATGATAACATAAAAGAAAAGATTAGAACAAAGTTCAAGATTCTCCAATAGCGTCAGGGTAAAAAAAAATCATAAGACTGTTAGATTTCGGAGATACTAATACATGTCTTGATCGTGCGATGAGTTCTAGTGAACTGCTAGTCTTGAAGAAAACCGCCAATTTGATGATGTGATGCCAAATAGCGTTAGGAGTGTCTGTTTAAGTCGCTCGACGAGTTTTAATCTGTTAGTTTGGAAGAGTTTTGAACAATTAGTTTTAAAGGTTGGTGATCATAACGGACAGGGATTGGTCTAAACAGAGAGGAGAGGAGTGTGGGGAGAATAGGAACCTTAAAAGAAGACAATTTCTATTTGTATTATTAAATTATATCAATTTCATCACTGAAGTTATAAATTCCGCTGAAAAAGGTAGAGTGTTCACCGATGGTCCGGGAGACCTGGGTTCAATCCCAAGTCGCGTCATACCAAAGACTTTTAAAATGGCACTTGATACCTCCTTGCTTAACACTCAGCAAAATTCGGTATTTATCAAGGATAAAGTGGAGCAATCCAGAGAAAGGAGTAGCCCCCTCCCCTACATCTCAGTGTAGTAGCTATTGAAAAGGAAGCCATCGGGTCACCCTCGACTACGGTCGCCAACTTTACATACTTTTACTTTATATGAGTATTGACCCACTTTCTATTTCATTACATCAGCAGTTGCGGCTGATTCTGGATGCTTTTACAACTGTTTGTAGTCTTAAACCAAATTTACTCCATATTTGTCAGGAAGAATTATTATTTTATTGTGGAAAGATATTGCAAATTGAGTTTTGTGTATCAGAGGTACAGATGTCTGCTAACTAGTTTTGAGTGTCTCTTACAATAGTCTCTCTAGTGGTGTATCATCATCATCATGTCGCGCCGCCTGCGCGGATATCCCTGACCGTCTCTCGCCATTTCTCCCTATCATTCATCGCCTCCGGCAGGTCTTCAGGATTACAACCCGTGTCCTCACATAGCTGCTGTATGTAAGTTCGTGCTGGTCGTCCCACTCTTGCACATCCATGAGTGGGGGTCCACAGGAGTACATCGCTTATGAGCTCGTCCTTGCTTCTCCAGCAGTGTCCTGCGTGTCTGGTTCGTCGAACTTGTATAGTTTTTGTGATGGGGGGCAAGTGTCCGTATAGTTGGAGTCTCGTGGGGTGTTGTCGCCAGGACTTGTTTAATACTGCTCTCAACATTCTTGTGTAATTTCCGTCCAGCCTCCTCTCCAGCCGCTTCGTAAGCGTCCATGTGGTGCATCCATATAGCAGTATCGACACAACCGCTGCCTGGAAGAAACTGCGTTTCATTTTATCTGTTAGGTCCGACTTCCATATGATCGAGAGCCTATCGATAGCTGTCCATGCCTTCGTCAGTCGTGTGTCGATGTCCTTCTCGGTTGATGAGACGCTGCTTCCTAGGTAGGTGAATTTGTCGACTAGTTTCAGAGAGGCTCCGTCTAGTGTGGCAATGTTGCCTGTTTGGTTGTAACACATATATTCGGTTTTGTTAGCATTGACATGTAGGCCAATGCCAGCTGCAGCTCGTTCCAGACTATGTAGTAGTGTCTCTGCTTGATTAGGCGTATTCGCTAGTAACGCCAAGTCATCAGCGTAGTCGGCGTCCGTGATTGTTACTGAAAGTGATGTCAACATACGCCTATCGAAGGCGTGGACTGTAAATGATAAGTAATCGATCTTATGGAAGTCTGATAAATCTAATAAAATAATATGGGATTTTTCCAAGCTGTGGCTGTGTCAATACTTCTGTAGGAATGTACCACACGTACGCTGACAAAATACACGAAGAAAAACCTTGATGGGAACCACACAAAAATGCTACGTGCTGTTTTGAACAAATCCTGGAAGCAGCACTTCACAAAACAGCAACTGAACGGCTTCTTACCTCTCACCACGGAAACCAACTAAGTAAGGCGGGCAATACAAGCACGGCACTGCTGAACGAATTCCTAAGCGACGTTTTCCTATAGGCCCTAACAAATGGACACGCCAGTTTGGGCCACTTACATTAGCTCTGAGCGGATACTTGATGAATCTGAGCTGGTCTATTAATATCATAGACTTGCCACTTAAAATAGAGATGTCTCCTGAAGACTTGCGGAACACCACTGGAGAAGCAAAGATGAACTCATAAGCAACTTTCTTTTATGGATCCCAACACATGAACGTGCCAATGTTGGCTGACTAGCAAGAACTTACATGAGCTCTGTGTGAATATGGTTTAGAGGACCTGACGGGACGATGGATGATAGGTACGGGGGGAGAGACAGTGTCAGGGAAATAGGTGATGTCAGCGCGACTTGATGATGGATATATAAATATATTTCAGATTTTTGGGGTTAAGCAACGCGTACCTACCTCTTTGAAATACACATCACTGGTCAAGTATATTAATTCACCAATTTATTTCCAATAAAGCTGTTTATTTATTTCAGGAAAGCATCACATAACATTTTTTTTCCTTTTTGGATCAAAGGTTTTTTAAAAATTAATTTTATCTATCATAAAAAGACAGCCTTAAATTTAATTGCAAATTGATTTCTAAGCAAATTGTGCAATTATTACTATATTCTTAATACTACTGTATTGCGGCACCACTTAGACTTTAACAAAACACTTAGAGAAAAGGCTAAATGAGAACTACACAAGGGTTCTGCATGCTATTTTGAATAACTCCTGAAAGCAACACCGCATAAAACAGCAATTGTACGGCCACTTACCTCCTATCACACAAATCATGTAAGTATGACGGGCAAGACCTGCTGGACACTGCAAGGAAAGAAAGGACGAACTCAGAAGCGACGTTCTCCTATGAAACTCCAACAACATGACTCATGGTGTAAGGGCTAAAGTGCTGGACTTCGAGCTCAAAATAAGCGTGTTCGAACTCCAGTCGCGTTATTAAGTTCAATTTTGGAATAATGCCCCTTGGGAAAAGTATTTAACCCTCTTATTCACCCAGCTATGAGTTAAATACGATCACTACTATTTTTCTGAACCGGTCCATTGGTCTAATGGGTTGAGTGTTCACCAATGGCCTAGGAAACCGGGGTTCAATCCCAGATCGAGTCATACCAAAGACTCAAAAACTAGTAATTGATGCGTTCTTGCTTAACACTCAGCATTAAAAGGTACGGATCAAAGGTAAGTGTATCAATCCAGGGAAAGAAATAGCGCCCTCCCCTACACCTTGGTGTAGTAGCTATCGAAAAAGGAGGGTTTAAGTCGCCCATGACAAAGGTCGCCCCCGACAAAGGTCGCCAACTTTACTTATTTGGTATCAAATAACCCACGAAGATTGATATGCTATCAAGTAAAGAAACCAAACTTCTTTAGATATTAATAGAATTCTATAAACGTAATCTAGCAAAAACAGCATATCATAGGGAAATTTTTATTAGAGCAATAAACATAAAATCCTCCAATCGAGAGAAGGAAGTAATTTCCAGTACAACTTGCAAAGGAAGGATAATTCTATTGGGTCTTTGTTCATGTAGAATGAAATTTTAGCGCGAATAAAATAAAACGAGAATTCTCTCAAGTTGTAGCTGTGTTAGTACAGCTGTAAGGTTACACCACCTGGATTTTAAAGAAGTCAGTACGCAGACCGATTGACTACTGCCGAATTGGTGAAGAAGAAAATAAATTAATACGCTTTTTTAAAAAGGAGTTTTCGGTGTATATATATATATATATATATATATATATATATATATATTATTTTTCTGTCATCACTCTTGACTGATGGCAGTGACGAAGATAATTTAACAATACAAACAAATTACTATAATTCAATGGAATAAACATTTTCGAATCTATTTGATCTTTCTGTTGTTGTTTACTTGGGTTGGTTTGGATTGGGTTTTATGGCATATCAATAATTGTAGGTTATTTAATGCCAGATCCATTTCTATACTGCTCAGTCGGCTAGGGCTGTAGAGTAGACCGACTACTTCTCTGCAGAGGGGTAAGAGCCCCCAAATGAGTGTTCTGGAAATGAAACTAAACAATCTGATAGTGAGGTTCTTGTAATGCTAGAGCTTTGGGGGATGCAGAGTAGACTTTCATTGCCATCACTCCCGGGTCCTCTCTGGCCTGGAGTGGTAGCAACTGATATGGTCCTATCTATGGGTCAAATAGAACTAAACTGTGAACTTTTGCTAAACTGATTTGCTTCAAATAGGACTGTTTTGACATTTAAACAGCGTACTTATGCCAAACTGAACTGTTTAAAATAGAACTATTTTTACACAGAACTTAACTTTTTACTAATGCTAAACTGGATTGTCTGATATAGAACTGTTTTGAGACTTAGCTGAACTGTTTTGACATCTAACTGTTTGTAAACAAAAAATATAGTTATACTGAACTGAATTTTTTAAAATTTAATTCGGCGTTAAATGACCCGAAAAAGGTTGATACACTGTAAAACAAAACAACCAACCAACCAAACATTTTTATACGTACAAAAAGTTCTATTTCAAACAATTCAGTTTAGCGTAAGTACACTGTTTATTTGAATTTGACCCATAGATAGGACTCTATCAGGTATTATCACTCCGAGCCAGAGTGGACCTGGGAGCCATGGCAGTGAAGAGGTATTCTGCATTCCCCAAAGCTCGAGCATTCCTGGAGCCTCACAATCAGATTGTTTAGTGCCATATCCAAGACACTCGTTGGGGGAGTCTTACTTCTCTGCAGAGATGCAGTCGGTGTATTCAGTAACCCCAGCTGACTGAGTAATTTTCTGTTGTAAGCTACGCTTGAAAGTTATTATCAACAAAAACACTTCTTACACAGATGTTAGATTAATAAAATCTATTCATTTTCGTCTAAGATTGTAAATGTTATTTGCTTACCCCATGATATTTTTCAGGTCACGTTACTGATATATATATATGTGTGTGTGTGTGTGTGTGTGTGTGTGTGTGTGTGTGTGTGTGTCTTGAATAGTTCGTGAAATCGAAGGTAAATTGCTGTACAGTTGCTGTTTTGTATGGTGTTGCTTACATGGTTCATTCAAAACTGCACTCAGCATTTTTGTACAGTCCTCATCACGCTTTTTCTGTAAGCGTTTTGTTAGCGTCCAAGTCGTGCATCTATACTGTAGTACTGACACAGCCACAGCTTGGAAGAATTTCTGTTTTATTTTTATTAGAGAGATAAGATTTTCCTATGATCGATAACCTGTCAACTGTCGTTCCCGCTTTCGCTCGGTGTATGTTGATATCACTTTCAGTAGATGAGATATTGCTGCCGAGGTATGTGAATTTGTCAACTAATTTCAAATAGAGGTGGCTCCTTGACATGTGGGGCATGCGATGCACCGGTGGAGAAGTAAGGACGAACTCATAAGCGAGGTTCTCTTATGGACTACTACACATGGACGCACCAGTATTGGCTGACCAGCAAGGACTTACATACATCAGCTCGGTGCGGACACTGGATGCAGTCTAGAAGACCTGCCGAAAGTGATAGATGATAAGGACTGGTGGCGAGAGAGAGAGAGAGAGAGAGAGAGAGAGAGAGAGTCTGGAAGTTTCATGCTCTTCGCATTACTTGATGATATATATATATATATATATATATATATATATATATATATATATATATTAGCGCCTTTGCAAGTCTCTTCGTATTTAAATTGAGATCTCGGCGGCCGTTGAACGGATGTATGAAAACAATAGTAATTATGATTCATAACTGTTTAAAATGTACTTCGTAGCTAATATCTCCTCGTGGCTAAATGGTTAGAAGCTTTGGCTTGGCGTTTGAGTCAACCGGGTTTCGATCCCAGCTACGGGGAGATACTGTCTAGCCACACAGATGAGTTGTGATAGAACGAAACAGATCTGTCTGTGGATGACTATATATATATATATCATCAAGTTGTCGTATACATTTATGTATAATTTTAGATTTTAAAATTCGAACGGCCAACATACGAAAAATTAACGAAAGTATTCGTATGCCTGTCGCATTCTTAGTAAAATTTTACCTGAATTACTTAAGAGTCGAATGTTTTTATAGTTGTTAAATAACCTCTCTCTAGCTTCGTATGTTTGTATGTATTAAATGTTCTGTTTGTGGGAATGAGTTTATTTTGTCTTTCATTTAATCGCTTTTAGAATATCATTGGATTTACTAATACTAATAATGGACCTTTATGAGCAGAGACGTGACTAAATATACTCCCTCACACCAACCGTTACCAATACCTGATAGAACTTGCAATATATCTTTAATCGATGAACTAAAAACGTAAATCAAACAAACACACACACACACACACACACACACACACACATATATATATATATATATATATATATATATATATATTGTGAGTTTTATGCTTATTCTATGATTCTGTCGGAGTAAAAAAGAAGCTAGATGATACAATTTGTAAATGAAAAATATTATACAAACTGATATCTGGGGAAAATATTCCATAAAAATAGAAAAGACTAAAAACATTCGTACTGGCTGAAAATAATCAACCAACACCAATGCCTAATCAACAGATTAAAATACCGACAGAATGCCTTAAGGTAAACGTAAGAGTGCTCAATACACTAAGTAGAGCAGGATACGAATGCCTGCAGAGTCAGAAGTAATCTACCAAGGTTTCACCTAACCGGATCATCAGGATAAATTCCAACTTGGTGAAACCTAGGTAGATTATTTATGACTCTGTAGGTATTCGTATTTATATAGATATGTATATAGAGAGAGGGGAGTAAATGAATATTGTCTTAGAAAATGAACTCAGCATCCCGAGTTCAAATCCTGGACGAAGCTGTTTGCATTTCACATAGTAGCAATACCTTTGGGAAAAGGTGTAAATTCAACTATTCTACATCCAACTATTGATAAACACTGGGGTAAACTTGACTCTTTAACCTTGGTATGACAACCAGTCTAGGAGAAGGAAAACTCTGAATTCAATTCAGTTTTTCTCCCCTTAAAATGTACCTTGTGTCTCGTCATTCTCGTGACAGAGGATTTAGGTAAACACACACACACATACCCGTACACGCGCATATACGCACCCAGTTATCATTATCATCATAATCATGTCACGCAATCAGCACGGATATCCATGATCCTCTCTCGCTACCCGTCTCTATCGTCCGTTGTTACCGATAGATCTTCAAGACTATATCCTTTATCGGCACAGAGCTATCGTATAAAGGTTCTAGCTCGTCGTCCTGCCTTTGCTCGTCCATGTGAAGGGGTCCACAGTAATATGTTGCTTATGAGTTCGCCCACGCTTCTCCAGCAGTGTCCCGCATTTCTGGTTCGTCTGACTTGGGTAGTTTTTGTGATGGGCGGTCACTAGCCATACAGCTGCTACTTTGTGGGGTGCTGCCTCCACTTGTTCAATATTGCTCGCAGCATTCTTTGAAATTGCTGTCAATGCATCCATATAGCAGCATCGACATGACCGTTGCTTGGAAAAAAAATTGCGTTTCATTTTATCGGTCAGGTCTGACTTCTGAATGACCGATAGCCTATTGATAGCTGTTCATGCCTTTGTTAGTCGCGTGTTGATGACTGTCTCGGTTGATGAGATACTGCTTCCTAGGCAGGTAAACTTGTCTACTAGTTTCAGATAACTACCATTTAGTGTGGAGAAGTCACCTCTTTGATTAAAGAACTTGTATTCCGTCTTGTCTGCGTTGATATGGAGGCCTATGCCTGCAGCTGCTCATTCCAGACTATGTAGCAGGGTTTCAGCTTGGGCGGGTGTATTTACCAGAAGCACTATATCATCGGTGTAATCCACGTCCGTAATTGTTTTTGCGGGGAATCTTCTGCTTATTTCCTTTGCCAGCTAGAAACCGTTATCTTTCATTATATCAATAGACGTTCTAAGCAAGTAGTCTAGGTAGATGATAAACAGGTATGGGGCTAATGTGTCTCCTTGCAGCCCACCTGCCACAATGTCGAAGTAGTTTGTGTCTCCATCCGGCGAGCGGACTTTTACTTTCGTGTTTTTATATAGTATCATTATGGCTGTGACGGTTTCTTTGAGTAGGCTGTAGGCGAGTAGTATTAAAAACTTAGTAACAAATGCAAGGAAAATTCACTCTACCTTTGGCAGAGGTCAACTGAAGGTTAGATATTTTTTGTCTTTTACAATATTGTCATTCTAAAATGTATGAAAGATTTTATTTTTTTGTAAAATCACTGCCGTATATTATCTGTGCTTTAAATACAAAAAAAATAAATACTGTAATTCAAAGTAACAGTTAAACATTGTAAAAAGAGTTAAAAGATACTAATACTTTTGGAACTTATTAGAATTTGAAAACCTGAGTAAAAATAGAATGCCTATAAAGATGCAATAAATAAGGACTCTGATGAAATTTTGAAAAAAATAAGTGATTGTGGACTTTAACTAAGTTAAAACTTATTACAGGCAGGAAGGGGAAGGATTTTTTTTCGGAAGCCATAGGAAGCAGCATGGTTGACGTAAAGGCGAGCGGACAAACCCTATGACGGTTCAACGCCATGCCTAACCAGGTTATGGGCATAAAAATCCTACGGTTCAACGGCCAGGATCAAATAGTTCGATCAGGGAACCACTGCTGCTCTTTTACAAAGATGGCTTCCATCGATGAGAATAAAAACAGCCATCGAAAGATTATCATGACTCACACTCAAATCAGACAATTAGACATATATATATATATAAATGTCATCATCATCATCAATTCATGATAACAGCACAGAGTTCATTGATTTCCTCTTGCCATCCATCCCTATTATTAATTGCTCTGAGCAGGTCTTTCAGGCTGCATCCTGTGTCCGCACAAAGCTGAAATTCTTGCCGGTCGAATAACACTGGCGCGTCCATGTTCAGAAGCCCACAGTAAAACATCTCTTATGTTTTCGTTCATTCTTCTAAAGCAGTGCCCTGTATGGCTTGTCCGTTTTACTCGAACCATTTATGAGATGGAAGTAAGTGGCCGTGCAGCTGCTATTTTATGTGCTGTTGCGTCAAGGATTGTTCAAGACGAAACGCAGTATTCTTACATAGTTTCCATCTAGCTTTTTCTCCATGCATTTTATTATCGCCCATGTAGTCCATTCATACAATAGTACGGACACAGGCACAACTTGGAACAAATCCCATATTATTTTGTCGGATTGACAGACTTCCATATGATCGATAACTTCTCAATAGCAGTCCACGCTTTTGCTATGCCAAAGTATGTGATCCGGTCGACTAATTTTTGAAGCTCGCCACTTACAGAAGAGATAGTTCCTCTATTTCATTTACATTCACTTTGAGGCCAATACCTCCTGTTGCTTGCTCTAAGCTATGCAGCTGAGATTCTGCTTGGGCTGGTGTACTCTCAAGAAGCGCTAAATCATCTATGCAGTTTGTGTTTATTTTAGTTTCAGGGGGATATCATCTGCTTCTGGCCTCTTTTAGTGTGAGACGATTTTCTTTCATTAGATCTACTGAATTGACGTTCGTTTTACGTGATCCCGTCAGCTTATTAAAAGATATGGAGCTAATGTATCTCCCCGTAAGAGTCTAGCGACAATGCCAGGGTCACTATCGTATGAGCGAACCATTGCTTTCGTGTTTATTTCTTTGTTTTGTTTTGTTTTAGCTTTTGTTTTTTGTTTGTTTTGTTTTTTTTGTTTTTTTGTAGAGAATCATTACAGCGGTAACAGTTTCCTTGAGGAAACCATATGTTAGAAGTATTTGCACCAACATTCCTCTGTGAAATCTAGAAACAAGAGGGTTGACTTGAGTTTTTTGTCTCGTACTCCTTCGAAGATTAAACAAATTGACAAAATCAGAGAAGTTGTGTTTCCGAAAACCGTTCAGATTTTTACAAAGAATTTTCTTTTGATTGTGTGTGTGCCTGCATATATATATATATATATATATATATATATATTGTCATCTACAGACAGACTGTTTCGTTGTATCACAACTCTTCAGCGTGGCTAGACACGTAGGACGCTTGAAGCTGGGATCGAAACCAATCCAACTTTACGTTAGACTTAGTATAAGACCGCTCGGCCAACGAGCGTACCACGTCAGCTTGGGAATTATACGGAATTAAGAAGTAGCGTTCGTTTGTTTACATTTTATACCTTATATATATATATATATATATATATATATATATATGAACATTTGGATATACATATTTATATGCATTTGTATGTACATTTATATATATTCGTGTTATTATGTATATTTGTATATATGTATGTTTCTATATATAAATGTTGATATGTTATACACACACACACACACATATATATATATATATATATATATATTGGGTAGTTAAGTAAACTATTAATAGCATTTTTTATTTACAGAGTGTTATGAACGCTCACGATGTGCCAATAGTAAATATGGGAGTAGTCTCGACACAAAAAAAAACGATGACAATAAAAATAACTAATATTGTAAACAAATCTCTGATCACAGATGTACCATACAAGCAGATAAAAAAATAAACTTCACTGAAGGATTTGCAAGAAGTTTTTCCTTTCTTGCTTGCTTTCCGCTCTCTCTCTCTCTCTCTCTCTCTCTCTCTCTCTCTCTCTCTCTCTCTCTCTCTCATTTGAGCACCTTGTCTCCCGCGTGGGAAAAATTAAACACTATACTTGACCCTGGGAACCATTTTTTTCCCATACAGTTTCTGTGCACAAAATCTAAAAAACAACAACAAGAAAAAAAGAAAATCCGGATGTACCTAATTCTTTGCATGAAAAAAAGAAAAAAAACAAACAAAAAAAGAACAAGCAGTGTGAAGCGCTTTACGTAATGTTTATCGTCGTACGAAATAGGCACAGCAACCCGAATCAAATCCTGGACAAAGTGGTTTGCATTTCACTTTTGAAAGAAGTAGAAATCCTTCTGTTCTCTCTACCACCACCCCAGTTAGGGGTAAATAACAGTCAAGACTGGGTTCTTTAGCTTCGAATAGGCAACCAATTTAGGAGAAGGAAAACTTTGAATTCAAAGTAGTTGTACTCTGTTTAAAACTGGAACTAGCGTCGCAATCTGCTTGTTTCGTTTGGTATGTTTTTTATGGCATATCAACTCTTGTAGGTTATTAAATGCCAAATTTTCTTTATACATATATATTTATTAAACATGGTTTGGTTTGGGTTGGGTTTTACGGCTTATCAAATCTTTTAAGTTATTTAACGCCAAATCCACTTTACACATATATATTAAACATGATTTGTAAACACATTTTGTTGATAACATTTTTTTACACACAGTTAAATGGTTTCAAGTATTGCTATATAACAGTCAGAATTTAACACCAGTCATTTGTTTTCATACATAATTTGCTAGGATTTTCATTTTTAAATGATTTAGAAGAAATTTGTTTGCACACTAGAATTACTTCTGTTTATACAGTTAAACGATTTCAATTACTGCTATATAACACTTATAATTCTATTCGATATCAATCATTTATTTGCACACAGTCAAATAGTTCCAAGTATTACTCTGTAATACCAATAATTTCAATTTTGGCACACATTTAAAGAGTTTCAAGTATTGCTATGTATTACTATCAATTCAATTAAAAAGACATTGTTTACTCTCAGTTAAATGAACAAACAGTTCAGTTTTGTAACAATTCGGTTTAACGTTAGTTATTTGTTTTCATACAGTTTAAATCATCCAGCTTATGATGTAAGAATTGAGTAGATACTTATACAAACACACACACACACACACACACACATATATATATATATATATATATATAGCACTAATTCCAACGGTACGTAAAGGTATGTATATGTACAAACGAAAAAATATAAAGTATTCAGTGGATGATTTTCTTTAGTTCAATTATTTGTCATAGTTATATATATATATAAAATTCCCTTAGCCAACGTGGTCCGCTTGGTGGTCGAGTGGTCTGAAGCACAGTCTAACATAAAGTTGGATGGGTTTCGATCCCGGCTTCGAGCGTCCCGCGTGTCTAGCCACACTGAAGAGTTCTGATAGAACGAAACTGTCAGTCTGTGGATGACTATATATATATATATATATATATATACCAGTGGCGAAGAGTAAGTTAAGCTGCGCTTAGGGAAATTATTTGCCTCACCCCATCTGTGAATGTGATAGGAAATTTTTTTTTTTCTTTTAGAAAATATACATCTACCGATAGGCCCCACTTCAGACTTACTACTCCTCTGCAAAGGATTTCATGTCTCCCACTCCATTAGTAATGCGCCGGCGACGATGATGACCGCTATTTTTCACGAGAGAAAATAATAAAATCTTCAAATATGATTATCAAATTTTTTTTTTTTTTTTTGTAAATCAATTCAATTCTTTGTTTCTTTTTGGCCAATTCATCGATCACTTTGTTGTAAAAGTATTAGTGCTCTCCCTTCATCTTTTTCAAAAGGTCTTTATTAATGGAAATGAAAATCAAATTATCTAATCACTTTTCATTTTAGAAACACTTTGAATAATTATTTTAGAGAAAAAATGATCTCTCACAGAAAGCAGATTTGGCAGGTATGATCAGAATCAAACATAATAATTTGGTTACTTCTGCCAAAGCTTGGTTTAGTGAAAATTCTCATATTATATCTGTGACTTCTTGGATGCTTGACGGTTGCTTTACAAAATCTGCACCATAATCTGATTCCTGCTCACATTTCAATCCATACAAATCCAATGTTTTTAGATACCTCCAAAGTTGAAAAGGCTTCCATCGGAAAATTCTTTTTGTAAGTGTAAAAATGCTTCAGATTTAACAATTCCAGAAATTTGAACTTTCCCATTGTTTTATATCTGTGCTCAACGGGAACAATAACTTCATCCAAAATGTTGTTTTGAACTGAATAATACAATTTTTTCGTCTAAATCTATCCGACTGTTACAGTTTTGGATAGGTAAGTCTTTAATTTCAATCGCTCGAGGCAATAAAATCATAATTAGTAGGAAAGCAACAACATTTCTGCTTTTCCGTGCCCTTCTCTCTGTGACCCCTACTTTATTATTCTGGGGGTGGGGTTATGCACCCAGCTTGAAGAAAATAATCAAAAAGGGAAGACTAACCATGGCTACTTCACAAGCGAAAATATTTTTGTTTTTCTGACTTTTTCTCTTTCACCCATCCACAATTGTATCGTGCACCCAGTTTGAAGGGAATAATAAAACAAGGAAAACTAAAGGTACGGCCTTTTTTGACCATGGCAAGAACGCAAGCAAAAATATTTTTGCTTTTCTGTGACTGTCTCTCTTTCACTCGCTGTTTTTTTTTTTTTGTTTTTTTTTTTTAATTCTGTTTCTCATGCTCTCAACTTAAAAAGCAAAAGGGAAGCTACTTAACTCATTGCTTTTACTTGCGTCTTTTCTCGTTAAACCATCCGGCGTTTTCGCTACTTAGACTCTCAATAATATCGTTTGTAACAATAATCCTAAGAAATTAAGAAATGGGAAATAAAAAAAAAAAAAAAAAAAAAAAAACAAGTAGAATGTAGATACTAAAAATTATCAATAATTTTATACAATACAAAATTATTTACCCCGAAAAAATGTCAGGGCATGGAGTGCATGTGTTTAATACATGGGTCCTTCGCCCCAAATGTAAACAATCGAACGCTGCTGCTGCTACATAATACCTTATGATTCCCAAGGCCGACGTGGTGTGCTTGTTAGCTGAATGGTCTGATACTAATTCTAACATAAATTTGGGTGGGTTTCGATCCCAGCTTCAAGCGTCCTACTTTTCTAGCCACACTGAAGAGTTGTGATACAACGAAACAGTCTATCTGTGGATGACTATATATATATGTATAATATCCGAGTGATTTTTCTGAAGAAAATTAACTGGTCACACTGGTTTCTTTATATTTGGTAAAGCAACCAATTTTGGAGACAGAAAAACGGAATTCAAACCGCTTTAAAATTTACCTGTATCACATCCTACTCGCGGCCAAAGGTTTGGCTAAATTCTTACGAAATAACCAAAAACAATGGTATTTTGTCACAAAGTTAAACCTTTTTTTTATTTTTTAACTCAGAATGAATATTCAAGTGGAGGGATGAGTCGTCTAAAGGTGAACAGCAAGGAGAATGAAATCGAGTTCCAACTCCGGCTGAGACAGTTTTGCAATCATATTGCATAAATCCACTCCTCACTACTTCAAAAGCCCTGGGTAAATAGCTGAGATGTGGAAGCCTATCAGCATGGTGAGACAAATACACTTTGGCCTTTCAATAATAGAAAAAAAATCTAGGATTGTATTTGCCTGCTACTGCTACACCCCACAGCCAGAGGAGGTAACTCAGGTAGAACTTTAATTCGAGTCCTCTTTCACGTACTCAAAGGTGGCGATAAACATTATCCTGACCGATCGGCATCTGTAATATTGTAAGCGAATGGTACCATGGTGATAATACATGACATCGGTCATCTAAGTGGTGATAGAAGCTGTCCAAACGTTCCTGTAATGTGTTCTAATCAAGATTTTGCTATCTCCTTCTAGACGACTAACCTCTGAAATTACTAGATCACCTCACATACCTCGGCAAGAATATCTCATCTGCTGAAAACGATCTCTACGTAAGCATAGCAAAAGCATGAACAGCTATTAACAGGTTAACGACCATATGGAAATTTGATCCCTTTGATTAAAAAAAAACGGGAATTCTTTCAAGCAGTTGCTGTGTCAGTACTATTGTATGGTTGCACCACTTGAACCTTAACGAAACACCTGAAAAAAAAGCTAGACGAGAACTACACAAAAATGCTGTGTGCCGTTTTGAACAAATCCCGCCAGCAGCGCCCAACGAAACACCTGCTGTACAGTCACTTGCCTCCCTTCACACAAACCATCCCAAGAAAGCAAGGAAAGCTGGACGAACTCTTTAGCGATGTTTCCCTATAGACTCCTATTCATGGACACACCAGTGTTGGCCAACCAGTAAAATCTTTCATCCATTAGCTCTGTGCAGATACTGGGTGCTCTCTAGAGGACCTAGTTAGTGCGATAGCCTATAGGAGATAGAGAGAGAGAGAGAGAGAGAGTGTGTGTGTGTGTGTGTGTGTGTGTGTGTGTGTGTGTCCATGGAATCTGTGCTGTCAGAACTTATCTTCCGGCTGCTGTACCTTCCGGCCTTCATCTAATTTTTTTGTTGTTGATAATCTTCAGCTTATTTTGAAGCGATTCCTGTATTAAATCTACGGGAGTAAACAGTTATCTTTCCGCTGTTTATACCTGAAAGTCAGGAGTTTAATCCCAAGGCCCGGGTCCAGCCGAAAGAGAAGCGATATTACACGGGTGAAATAACTGATAAAGCAAACTAAATGATACGATATACCATGTCATGAATAGTTTTCATCCGGGGATTTAATGAAAGGTTCGGTTCGTAATACCCTGAACCGACAACGACAAAAGATACCTGAAGAATATATATATATATATATATATATATATATACATTATCATGATGTTGTCTTTATTGTACAGATTCCATTGATTCTGTCTCGCCATCCATCCCTTGAGCACATAACTCCTGGTATGATGGCATCTGGTGTCCACACAAAGCTGATGGATATAAGTTTTTGATAGTCGGACGACAGTGGAGTGTCCTTAAGGAGGAGCCTACAGAAAAACGTCGCTTATGAGTATTTTCTTGCTTCGCCAGCGGTAGCCGACATGTCTTGTTCGTTTATTTTAATAGTTTTTGAGATTGGAGGTAAGTGGCCATAAAACTGATGTTTTGTGTGATGCTGCCAAATGAGTCTTATTATGTAAAAAACAAAAAAAAATTATTCAGAATTTTTTTCCATAGATGTAAACCTTGCGTTGTTTGGAAATTGGTTTATAGCTGAAATTATTTCAGTCTCGCAAAAAGATTCATTTTTAAGCTATTCAAAATGGCCGTTAATCAAACAAAGTGCACCAAGTTTGAATAGAAGTCTATCATCGGTTTTTGCCGTCTGAGAAGAGCAAACCTTGGGAAATTTTCAAAAGAATATATGATGTGTGCAGAGAAGCATGTTTTAGTCAAAAATGCTTATAAATAGGTTCGACAGGTGTTTGACATTACAAACCTTAGCCGAAAAGACAGACCATGGAGAGGAAATACACAGACTCTTTGGTAAAGAAGATGTTTCATCCACAGCTGTCTTCAAAGAAGGTCATGTTGACAGTCTTTTCGGACAGGAAAGGACCCATCATTAATTTCCTTAAAAAGGGGGCAACAACAAACAGTGCTCGCTTTTGGCAATATTCAATTTATTGAATGATCTTCGTAAATTTATTGCAGATACAAGATATTATATACATAAAAAAGGGCTATCTTCCCTTGCTTGACACATTCCCAAACACAACGTTTTGATCAAAGGTGGAGATATGAATGCTCATATCAGCAAATGCGAAAATAATAGATTCTGTTTACACAACTAACCAAACAAAAAGAAATATCTAGCAAAAAATAGACCCGAATTGTTGTATACTCATAACGAATGAATATACATGGAGGAAGAATGACCATGACACTTGGTTAAATGAAAATATCACTCTCACTTTATTTTCGAAAGAGGTTGAAGCTTCTGTGATGTGAGAGAGAGACGGAGACAAAAGGCAGACTGCTATATTGACCTATGATTTCTTTTTCTCTTGACCATTCAACGCTGTGTAATCTTCAAGGCCTTCCCTTCCGACGAGACTTACTCAACCGGTCTTTGCCAGGGTGTCGCTTGCCCCACTTCGGCCATAGTTTTCTATCTACCGATTCGACTCCATTGCAAGCTGGAACTGACTCATGACTCAGACTGACTGAGATCCTCACATGGCATCTGTATATATCATTTCATAACACCCACGATTTCCGATCAACCACATGACTACTTCCACTTATTTACACAGGTGCATCCTGTTCAGAGAAATCTTTAATTGACAGCACTGTCAAGGGTCAATATGCAACAATACGCCTATACTCTAAATTTAAAAAAAGAAAAACTAAAGAGTTATACTAACACAAGTAACTCAAAAGCACGAGATGATATATTTATACACGAGAAGTGGATAAACAGTGCTTTGAATTGTGAGGCATGCCCCTCTTTTATAGAAGTATTTTCCAATCACAGAATTGTCTCAGCAAAGATTCACTCGAGTCTACAAAGAAACAAGAAACAAACAGATAAATCATCATGATATGACTGATCCTCACATGGCAATAGTGATATACACAATATAGGGTAACTGAAAGAAATAAGTTTGATACTCTAGAGAAGACATCTAAAAGATATACCCAAAATAACGAATATAAAAAACTTTCAGACCAAAAACTTAGAAGTTGCAGCAGAGTGCATACTTGAGATACTAAAAGCTAAATGTGAAGTTTCCAAAGAGTCAATAGCTGTTAGGCAAAAACAAGGAAAAAACGAGATAACAGGAAAAAGCATACTTACTCAGTAAAAGAAACTAAACAAACAGAAATGCGCAGAAACTTAAGAAAACCCTTAAAGATACGGTGCACATTCTCTCCTGATGATCCCAAAACAAGCATGGAGTTAAAACTGCTCGGTGGAAATAAGAATGGCAAAAGGAGCGTTTTCTATCCGCTCACTTTTTGGTGAGTTTCAGTTACCTGGTCAGTAACTACCTTCTGTATTTATGAATATAGTTTAATTGTATTATCATATTTGAAGTTATTTTTCTTTAAAAAGGCTGGGATGAACCAAACGTTTTGCAATATTTTGGAAACGTGTGGCACAATTCGGCATTCCGGAATGTTTTTCAATGTCTCGAAGGTGACGAACCTCACAGAACTGTGAGATGTTGAGCTCGCTTGAGACTCTCGGTGGATTTTCTTCTATAGCTTGCAACACGGTCACAGAATTCATGGTTTTAGCTCTACCTGACCTTGATTATCGAGGTTCTTGCAACCTGAACGAACCATCTAGTTACTACACTATGATCAACTTTCGCACAACATATATTTTTTGGTTGCTTCCAGTTCAAACTCGCATAGCATAAGTCCCCGAAGAAGACTATGTTACACGTTAATCTGTGCAGATTTTTTTTTTTTAAATCACTCGCTGAATGAAAAAATGCGCAACGTATCAGCACACCAGCTAACATAATACTACCGACCACAGTGCGTCCTTAACACGGCTTGAACTGCACTGGTCATGTGATGTACGCACTGCAAACTAGCACGTACTACCAAAATATTGCAAAACTTTTGACTCTCCATTGTATATATATATATATATCCAGCTTAAAAGCGCGATGAGGGTAACCCGAAGCTGAACTTTTTTAGACCTTATTTTTCCGATGCAGGTATCATTGAAAATAGATTGACAGTGAGACAGATAGATATAAAGAAGATAATGTATTGGATTACAGAAATATAAATAAATTTATACATACACGCATTCATATGAAGTGTATTTGCCCATTGACCTAGTGGATAGGGTGTTTGCCAATGACCTAGAAGACCGAGGTTACCCTTACCACGCTTTTAATCTGGTTTATTAGGAAAATACTTCCATTCCATGCACCAAATCTGACATTTAAAAAGCAGTTCAAATTTTGCAATGTTATGATTTTTGAGTGCTTGTCTATTTCTACAGTTAAATTTGTTTTGTTTTTTAATGACATATCAACCTTTATAGGTTATCTAATGCCAAAGCTATTTTCCTAGAAGAATAGCATTTAACCCATAACTGGGAGGATAAGGGTGTTTATGCCTTCCCCAAATGTATTTGTCCGAAAGTGAACGTAATAGCACGACTGGAGTTCGAACTCGCTCACTACGATTCCGTAGTCCATCGCTTTAACCATAACACCACGGGAACACCCTCCTACAGTTAAGTATCCCAATAAACAAACTAGTAGTCAAAAGACAAACACTTGAAAGAAATGATACAAGTCTTAAAGAAATTCTCGCCACTTAGATTCTGTTTCCTTTAGCCTCTCATCTACAACCCCTCCCCTTCCTGTCATCTACTTGTTTCTTTCCTTTCTATTCCTTGCTATAAGCATGAATTCAATAATGATGATGATGATGATAACATGGATACTTATTTTGAACACATTTGTCTGAGATGTTTTCATAACATAACTGAGATCTTTGGCAATTTGTTTTCATACTCACTATTAGTTGGTTGTTTGGTTGTTTGGTTTTATGGAATATTAACTCTTGTTGAGCTACGAGGGTAGGATGAAAAGTTCATAGGCTGAAAAATTCTTTGAGCGAAAATGTCATGCTATGACGTCATATATGCTGCTGATGAGGTTTTTTTTAACTGTGGGATCCAAGCACCAATGGAAGAAGTGTGTGGACCGCAAAGAGGACAAAATCATTTGGTCTCATCCCATAAGACTATCTTAGTCAGCCAATGAACTTTTCAGATGAACTTTTTATTCCATGCCAAAGCAAGTTAAGCAACTATTGCCCATAACATACGGTACTAAAATCCATTTTCACAAGCTTCCCGTAAGGAGATAAAAAATAATTTTTCAACGTTAGTATATCATTAATATTAGAATATCCGTGATATAAGTAAGTTGGCTGACCGTAGTCGAAGGCAACCGGAAGATTTCCTTTTCAATAGCTACAGCACAGAGGTGTAGTAGAGGGTGTTACTCCTTTATTTCAGTACTGCTTGTATATATATTATCTTCATCATCATCATCATGTCGCGCTGCTAGCACGGATCTCCCTGACCCTCTCTCGCCACCCGTCTCTATTGTTAATCGGTCCCGACAGGTCTTCTAGGCTACATCCTGTATTGGCACAGAGCTGTTGTGGGGTGTTACCTCCAGGACTTGTTCAGTACAGCTCGCAGCATTCTTGTGTAATTCTCCATACGTTTATTTAGCTTCCATGTGGTGCATCCATATAGCAGTATCGACACGACCGCTGCTTGGAAAAACTGCATTTTATTTTACCGATATGTATTATATATAGTTTGAATTTTTCAGTAAATGAGCTTATCTTGCCTTTCCTTTCACCTCTTCAATAATCAGGTGATCCACACGCCCGACAAATTCAATACTGTTTATTTTTATGTTTTTTTTTAGTCATGTGATTACAACGTGGATGATATTTCATGTTGCTCAATCTGGAGTCGGAATTAGACTGTTTTTCATTGAATATTCGTAAATGTTTTTCTGCATAATTGGTAATATTAATTAAGATTTATTAGTAATTAATTAGTAATCGATTAAGCGTGCTCCACAAAAATAAGAACTACAATTATGGTTAAAATTCAACACCAAATATATATATATATGTGTGTGTGTGTGTGTGTGTATGCATGTTTGTGTATGTGTGTTTGTGTGTGTGTTTGTGTGCTTGTGTATGTGTGTGTATATGTGTCTGTGTATGTGTGTATATGTGTTTGTGTATGTATATGTATATGTGTTTGTGTATGCGTGTATATGGGTTTGTGTGTGTGTGTGTGTTTGTGTGTGTGTGTGTGTGTGTTGGACAGTGAGACTACTGTTTGTTTTTTTAGTTCGTATGTCCGTAATACTTATCAAGGATCAAAGTGTTGTGCCTATGCGCTCTCCCAAATATCAACGTGTCACTCACAGGCATTTCATACCAACAATCAGAGTGTAATATATTCACCTGTGAAAATTTACATAAGTAACAAAAAAAATTAGATTTAAATGTTAAAATTTTATATGATTGAATGGTCATCTGCATATCTATTGGATTGGGGGTTTTTTTTATGAAGCATTAAATTTTATACGCTTCGAAATAACAAATGCTTTTATCTTCATATTTTATTTACTCCTCTTTAATTATTGGCAGATGCACCAAACTAAATTTACAAAGGTTTGATTGTGTCAGTTATAAATAATAGTTAGTTATGATTAACTGGCTATTCGGTACAAGGAAAGATATTCAAACTTTTCCTATTCACCTGGTTTCGATATTAACATCAGTGTATCAGTTGATACACTGGCACTAAATAGACGGAAATAAAAGTTAAGATAAACTCAAGTACACATTAAAACAATTAATACATTTAATAAGTAAAGTTAGTGAATGTAGTCAAGGGCGACTCGAAGGCTCCCTTTTCAATTACTACAACACCAAGGGAGCTGCTTCTTTCCCTGGATTGCTCCTTTACCCTTTATTCCTACCTTATAATACTGTGTTAAGCAAGAAAGCATCAAGTACTATTTTGTGGTTTTTAGTATGACTCGATCTGGCATTGAACCCCGGTCTCCCGGGCTATTGGCGAATGTTCCAACGACTTGCAATGGGTCCCACGACTGATTCATTGATTATATATATTGTTCCAAGAACAAATAGAATGAAAGGCTGTAAGTTGGTTCTATTTTATGGTATATCAACCCTTGTAGGTTATTTAATGCCAAATTCTGTTTATACATATAAAATATACATAAGATTTGTAAATGGATCGTTTGGAGGTAACATTTTCAAACAAACTAGAGCTCATTTGTTTTCACACTGTTAAATGGTTTCAAGTATGGCTATTTAACGCTTATAATCATATTCGATATAATTCATTCATTTCTCATAATTCAATGGTTTCAAGTATTGCTATTGCCCTGTCAGCTGCGTCAGTAGAATACACCGACTGCACCTCTGCAGAGGGGTAAGACCCCTTCCCCCAATGAGTGTCCTGTGTATGACACTAAACAATCTGATGGTGAGGTTCCAGTAATGCTGGATCTTTGGGGAATACGGAGTACCTCTTTATTACCATTGCTCCCGGGTCCTCTCTGGTTCGGGGTGGTTGCATTTGATAGGGTCCAAGGACAGTGGTAGCGCCTGATAGGGTCGTATCTAAAGATCAAATAGAACTAAACTGTGTACTTATGCTAAACTGAATTGCTTGAAATAGAACTGCTTTGATATTTAACTGAGTGTAAACAAAAAACTATCCTTATTGTTTGAAACAGAACTGTATATATGCAGAAAAATGGATTTGGCATTAAATATCCAAGAAAGGTTGATATGCCATAAAACCAAACCAAACCAAATCAAACCAAACTAAATCAAACCAAGTATTGCTATGTAATATTAATTTAACATCATTCATTGTTTGCACACAGTTTAAAGGTTTCAAGTACTGTGAGCGATTAAATATTTCTAATTGATCAATAGATAGGGTCCTAACAGGTACTACTACTCATGATCAGAGTTGACCTGCAAGTAATGGCAATGAAGGGATACTCCACAAAAGTTCCAAGACTGGAGCCTCACCATCAGCAGCTTTCGTATCCTATCCTGGATACTTAAGCCCAGTTGGCTAGGGCTGTATAATACACCGACTACATCTCTACAGAGGGGTAAGCTCCTCACAATGTGTGTTCTGGATATGACATTAAATAAACTGATGGTGAGGCTCCAGTAATGCTGGAGCTTACGGGGAACGCGGAGTACCCCTTCATTGCTATCACTCGGAGGTCCACTCGGGTCCGGAGTGGTAGCACCTGATAGAGTCCTATCTATGGGTCAAATAGAACTGTTTGACATTTAAACTGTGTGCAAACTAATTACTTATGCTAAATTGAATTATTTGAAATAGAACTGTTTGTTCATTTAACTGTGTGTAAATAAATGAATGATGTTTAATTGAATTGTAGGTGATACATAGCAATACTTAGAACCATTTAACTTTGTTGACATGCTAAATTGAATCGACTGAAATAGAACTGTTTGATCATTTTAACTGTTTGTACAAATAAAATAATTTACAAATCATACAAATTAATACATATGTAATAACAGGATTTGGCGTTAAATAAACAAGAATGGTAGATATGCCATAAATCTAACCCAAACAAAACCAGGATACTTGGTGAGGGGTTTCTCACCCCTCTGTAAAGGTGCAGTCAGCGTATTCTATAACCCAACGTGAGTGGATTTAGCATGAGAAGAGGTAGAAAAAAGGGAAAATGAACAAAAATAAAAATAATGCCCATCTCGATCCACGAATGAGGACTAAAAATAGAAAGATCTTAACCGTTCAAAGAAAGGATCTAAATTTTTACGTGATCAATGGACACGTGACTTTAGAAGCTATGCTCTCAATCGAAGGAAAGAATTATTTTGTCACTCTACAGTTGCAATCTACGTCGTTTTCTAATGACTGTATATATATATATATATATATATATATATATATATATATATTGAATTACAATGACGAGAAAATCCGGCAAGCAGCCGGGCGACATAAGGAACACAGGACAGCTGTTTCGACCTTATTATGTGGCCCGAGGGCTCAGTGGTAAAGTTTCGGCTCTTCATTCTGTGGTCGCTGGTTCGATCTCCAGTTGTGGAGATCATGGTATACGCTGCTGATGAGAACTAATAAGGTCGAAACAGCTGTTCTGTGTTCCCTATGTCACACGGAGTGCTTGCAAGATTTTCTAGTCTTAGCAATTCAATTTATGATATATAATTCCGCTCTTTAAAATATATATATATATATATATATACAGCTCAGAAACCTTCTGATTTAAATCGTGAAAAATATACAAGATGCGTAGGATGATAATGTAGTAAGACACGTGAACGTTTTTGGATTATTGTAATAAATTCTTGCGCGACACTTATGCTGCTCACTGGGATTACATAGCTACATCCCTCTGCCATAACAAAATAGTTCTATAAAAATTTCTGATGCGAAGCTTGATGATTTTTATCATTCAGAGTTTTCTGACTATTATCTCCATCTTTATTGTTATATTCACAGCATTTCGGTCGATATGTTCTCCGGTCTTCTTCAGGTGTTTCTTGTCGAACTCGGGAGCCAATACGGAGCTTCGAACCACGTCCTTCATTTAATCAACAAAGATCGCTTGCCCTGATTCCGTTAACCAAAACCGGGTACAAGTGTTAAGTATTCCTATATTGTTATTCGCCTGCGGTCAGGATTGAACCTGAAACCTCCAGATGATTGTCTCTAAGAAGATTAGGGAACCATGGCCTATAAACATTATACTATGTGCCGAACAATTCCGAGTGAATTTTTGGGATTAATAAACTTAACTCTCTTACATCTCTGTTATGTATGACTTTTTTGCCTGAGTTCATATTACGATTTTTTTTATCAAACCTTTTTGATTATTGGTCCTCATATTGTATTCATCTCTAGTCTTAGTCTACTCAGCATGTCACTGTAGCTTAACATATGTAAGTAAGTAGGCGACCATAGTCGAGGGTGACCCGAAGGCTCCCTTTTCGATAGCTTACTCCACCAAGGTGTAGGGGAGGGCGCTACTTCTTTCCCTGGATTGCTCCACTTTACCCTTGATCCGTACCTTATAATGCTAAGTGTTAAGCAAGGAGGCATCAAGTACCATTTTTTGAGTCTTTGGTATGACTCGACCTAGGATTGAACCCAGGTCTCCCGGGCGATTGGCGAACACTCTGGTTCTTTAAGGCGTCTAATTCTCGAATGTTCTTCTCTATCAATTATTTTAACTTCATCCCAAAAAGGTTTATTCTATTTAATATTGATCATTTGTTTGCATCCAATTAAAATGTTTCAAATATTGCTGTTTTTACACTAATAATTCTATTTAATATAAAACGTTTGTTTGCACAAATTTAAAATGGTCTCAACTGTTGCTATCTTTGCTCAAATGGCTCTCAGCCACCACCTTCTAGCACCTTCAAGATAAAACTGATTTGGGTTGGGTACTTGCTTGAAGGATTCTGTCGAGACAATCATATGTGCTTGGGCTTGACATGACCAGCCGATTGATCATATTGAGCCCCTCCAACCGCTCGTCTTGGCCAGTAAGAGCCAATATGAACTGTAGTAAGTAACGTGATGACTTCGGTTGCCGTGTAACAGACTGCTCAAGCACTAGGATCCTGTATTCAATCATTACGGGTTGCGACCCACGGCCAATACAATTGAATACATTTATGGCCACTACTTTACTCTGATGAGTTGTACTGAATATAATCAGTTAAGGGTGTATAGTCCAGACAGTGACTGCTGATAGTTCTTAAGTATATATAAATTGGTAGGTTAACTATATCACTAAGCTCATGTTATATTTGCTGTTGCTAGTGCGTTTTTTACGTGGTGAATGAAAAAAGGTTTAACTAACAGCAGACTAACCTATGTGACCCAAGAGGCACCAACCAAAAAGAGAATGGACGATAGGTTAACATCTGAAAATTTTTTTGGAAAGGATGGATAGGATGTTATCTCCCCGCACTACCTTTTCAATCAACTAGTTAATCGTGATTGACGTATTGAACACTCCTGGATTTGGTAAATGAAACAGTGGTATTCCCCAGGGATAATTCTTTTTAATTTTTAGGGCAAGGTTTTTTGTTTACACACAGTTGAACGGAAAAACTTCTATTTCAAACAATTCAGTTTAGTATAAGTATAAATTTGTCAAAACACAGTAAATGTCAGAATAGTTCTATTTCAAACAATTCAGTTTAGCATAAGTAAACAGTTTAGTTCTATTTGACCCATAGATAGGACCCTATCAGTTGCTATCACTCCGGGCCAGAGTGGACCTGGGAGTGATGGCAATGAAGAGGTATTCTGCATTCCCGAAAGTTCCAACATTACTGGAGCCTCACTTGCTGTCATATTATCAGGACACTCGTTGGGGGAGTCTTACCCCTCTGCAGAGATGCAGTTGGTATATTCTGCAGCCCTAGCCAACTGAGCAAGTGGTTTTCTGTCTGTTACTTTGATTACCCGAGGCCAGCATTAGGTCAGAGATTGTTCCTTGGTAGCTGATAACCTAATACAGCCTAATATGTAAATTGGTTTCTTTTATTGAATGGCATTTCAACTTTCGTGGGTTATTTAATGCTAAAGTCATGCTAATAGAAAAGACAGTAGTGTTACTATTTAACCCATAGCTTGGGAGATGATGTGGATCATATTTTTCACCTGGGTATAAGTCAGAAAGTGACCGTAAAAGCACGACTGCAGTTCGAACTCGCTTACTGTGAAGTGGCAGTCCAGCACGTTAGCCATTACGACACGGGAACTTCTTCTATATGTAAACTGAAGTTGCCTCATTGCCTTAAGAGATGCAATGAAAGGGAATTACTTGATATAAAATACTGAAAGTCTTACAGGTTTTGGAATATGTACATCCAAGGACAGCTCACTGACAGGGTTGTTAGATAAAATCGTCATTGTCTTGCTCGTTTACCTGTCATGGTTTGTGAGATGGGAGGTAAGTAAATGTACAGCTGCTCTTTTGTAGGATGCTTTCTCCTGGATTTATTCAAAAGAGCACGCAAGTTGTGCAACCATACAGTAGTACTGATATGGTTACAGCCGAGAATAATTTTATTTTATCATGTTAGAAATAAATATTCCTACAATATAATTTTGCAATAAAAAACAAAATTACAAAATTTAAATAAATAATAAAATAAAATATAACTTTTCACAAGTATTAATTTTTAAGAATAATTAAAAGGATGTTTTTTATTGGTTGAGAATAAAAAGCTGTCTTTGTGTAAATATTAATTTTATAACTATAAATAAGCAGATGTTGTTTAAAAGACATGTATGACAAGTAACGTCACAATCAATAAAAACTTTTCAAAATGGAATGACATCGCTTCAAATAACCAACGTTACACACCAAAAAGGTAATGAAACTTCGAAGACAACTATTCTTTGAAAGAAAAGAAAACAAAGAACCTAAGTTAAGTATTAATTTAGTTGTGCTTTTATTTGGGTCTATATATGTATATATGTGTATAAGTGCTTAAATATGTGCAATATAAATTTGACTTAGCTGTGTTCACTTTTCTCATAAAACTTCACACACAAAAAAGTAAGCATTACATTGGTTAATAATTAACATAAATATTTTAAGTTGGATTAAATAAATTTTCTAATAATCAGAGGGATCAGATTTCCATGTGGTCGTTAACCAGTCAATATCATGTGCATATTGAGATCGTTTCTAGTAGATGGGATATTACTTCCGAGGTATATAAATAGTGATTGTTTACTAACTAAATCAAAACTCCTACCAAAAATATATACTTCAACAAGTTTCCAGTAAATCTTGCAATACCCTCTAGAATTCCTACATCACGAAAACCTTTGAGTTAAAAAAGCAACTCGAAAAATCTCAACTTTTCCGAAACTTTTCAGAAACCAATAAAGTTGGCGACCGTAGTCGAGGGCGCCCCAAGGCTCATTTTTCAATAGCTACAACACCAAGGTGTAGGCGAGGAGGCTATTCCTTTCCCTGGATTGCTCCACTTTACCCTTGATACGTACTTTATATTGCTGAGTGTTAAGCAAAGAGTTATTAAGTACCATTTTTAAAGTATTTAGTATGACGCGACCTGGAATCGAACCCCGGTTTCCCAGACCATTGGCGAACACTCTACCCACTAGATCAATGAGTCCCAGGTCAACTCATACCAAAGACTAAGCATATCTGGTGATTCACCCCTTTCTTGTAATCTCCACGTAATCCCCATCAGGCTTTTTTATGGCAACAATCGGTGAATCCTAATTGCTACCACCTTGAGGAACTTTTTGGTGTATTCCTTGCTGAATCGTTTTTTTAAATATGGATATTACTATTGGAAGGATATGAATTTGAAATTTTCAAGTCCAAGTCCAAGGGATGGTTTTCCTTTAAATGAATGCCCGCCTTGTAACCAATTAACAATTCTATGTTGTTTTCTTCTGCTTTTATAGAATTAATGAGTTTTGTGGTATTCACTTTTAACTCAATTCCTCATAGTCCATGATCTTTATTGCATGCTGCTACCATGATGGGAATCATTTCAGTGGGCTTTTTTGTTTCAAATGTCCCATGAAAAATGCCCATTACTTTAATTACACTTCTGTCAAATTGTTTCAACTGGAGATTGCTCTTTCTCAATTTCCGTGTGCCCATTTTATCCCAGAAGTTTCTCCGTATTAAAGTTACATCACTCCTGGTGTCGACTTGCGTGTAAAAAGATATATCATTCAACTTCATTTTTTTCTCTGGTCTTGGTGGGTGTGTTTATTGCATATATTTCGGCATTTTCTGCTGGAGTATCTGTACCATCTACCCTTTCTATTCTTTTGTACTTGCATACCACCATTCTTATTTATCTCATGCTCCTTTCCACAATATTTTCAATTGATCATGAACTCTTGTAGATCTTTTGATAACCCGTCAGTTGAACTCTAAACAATTCTAGTTCTGATAAAAGTTCTATTGTCGCTTCCAAGTGTGACACTATGGGGGGAGGTGCGCCTGGCAGACTATCTCTTTGTTTTGGCGCGAAACCCAAACAAAGGCCTGAGCTCGAGATCTCCGACGAGACCGGAAGTGGGAGAGAGAAGAAAGCTGTGAGAGAAGACAGGGGCAGTTGGCGAAGGGAGACGCAGAGAGGGAGTCGACAAAGGATGGCAGGGGAGAGTGGTTGGCTTTGAGTTGGCTGTCCGGAGAATAACAGTCAACAGAAGTCAGAAGGACGACTGCTAAGACCTGATGAGCAACACAGAAGCGGGTAAACTAACGCGAGTAGATGTCAGCATTGTTGGTGTCTTTTTGTTAAAGTTTCGCGAAAAATACATGCCGGCGATAGTCAACAGACGCACGGGGAATACAAGGTGTCACAACCCACCCCCCTTCTTGCACTTGGAGCTGACATAAGTCCATATTGTTCGTTTGTTCTTTTTTCTCCCACTCTATTGGTTGTATTTCTTTTGTGGCCGTAAAGAAATATGAAATACCCCGGCGGGTCCTCTAGATGAATCACTGGCCAAGAATAGTATTAGTTTAAAGAAGTTGATATAGCGCGGCGGCCGAAGGGGTGTATCACGCAGATTCATGTTACTTATCGGTAACCTTTTAAGTATTACGTGTTCGTGCGATGTTTCCTTCATGCCTTCTACTAATCAAAGAAAGATTAATTCATTTTCCGTTGTCACGTCTTTTGTTTCCAGTTTTTTTAATCCGCAATATTTAGATTCCTCATTTAATCTATTCTATTATAGGCTAATTTGGGTCTTTTTTAGTCTCCATTTGGTTCTCTTACAATCAATTAGTCCTTTTTGGTCGTATATTTTTCTTAGAGCTTTTAGATCTTCAGTCTAATGCTCTCCCAACTGAGTTAGGAGTAGCGCCCTCCTCTACACCTCGGTGTAGTACCTATTGAAAAGGAGCCTTCTTGTCGCCCTCGACTACAGTCTCCAACTTAATTTTTCTTAATTATTCTAACAATCTCTTCATAAGTTAATTATTCTAATTCTCATAAACCATGGTCGATATTTTCTTCACCACATCACTGCTTGACGAAGCTAAAAATAGTTCTATGATTTCATTCTCTCTTCCAGTGACTCTTTTAATTTTAAAATTTCTTAACCCTTGCCATCTGATCCATGTTTCTGCTTGCTCCAATTTGTGCTGCGTAGTTAAGATTTCTCTCTGTGATACCATTGTTATGATGAGTATATCTCGCAGTGCATCTGTTGACTGTTATTAACATAGCTAGGGGTATTTACGTGCGTCCCACCAACCATACGAGAGTGGTACAAGGCCTTTTTAAGGAGAGTCCGGATGCAGGGTATTCACAAAATGTCTCATGCCCCGTCGGCATTCCCCTAAAATAAGGCACCTCATGCGCCTGACGATTAACCTTGCCCATCTGTAGAGGTTTAGAGGACGGCTTCCCGAGGCTCAAGGAGAGCCGGTTTTAGCATGCGTGACAGGATTGCTGACTTCCCGGTATCCATGTCAGGCGGCCTCACCGTGCACGAACAAGACCAAGCAACTAAGCCAAACGAATCGATCCGCGCAACGAGAAATACGGCTGGTGAGTGACTCGAATTGCAAGGTTCGCTAGCTATTCGAATGGCTAGACGCCGATTGATTCTCGATTAGTGCTTTTATATGCGTTTCTAATATACATACGATACTACAAATGTAAATGACAAAACTAAATAAGAAGGCATAAAAAAAAGGTTACGCTTATTTCTACTTCATTAATTTCGATATAAAATTATACGTAAGATTGCTTTTAATACATTTTAGAATAAATCAATATTATTAGAAATCAATAGCTCCAAGGAATTATCTATTAAACACGGTTTGTTAAAATCAACTTGCAAGTTATCCACAGTCTATACTAGAAAAACCATTTTTTCAAATCAGACAAAATGTATTTAAAATTAAATCATGACCTAATTTGAAATAGAGGGAATATTACAGATAAATAACAGCTTGTTGGTTGGCTCCTTTCCTTACTGTCGGCTTTCATTGCTAAATTTCTTAAACTAAATTAGACAACTCAGAATAAAACTACTGTTATTTTCATTCTTTTTAAATGAATTTTTTGTAAGGTTTATCGACTAGAATTATACACATATTTATTAAAATAAAACCAAGCAATAAGAAATCCATAAAACTAAACAAAAAAGGAAAAAGAAAATAATTAAAAGAAAATATATTCAAAACGTGCAGAGATTTCCAGAAGACCCTGACAGGAAGTAGGGGCGACGCATGCCCGAAATAAAACCGTCCTAGCGCAAAAGAGAAATTCGAGTTCACTTCAGCTTCTACCATAGCACTGAACGGACGTTCTTTCACGCAGCCGTTAGTAGCGTACACATGTGCTGATTAGGGTTTTTTTTAACCTGATAACCGAGCCATGTCTGCTGCTAGCGAGCCGACACCGCTGAAACAAGCATTATAAAAGGCACCCAATTTGGACTTATCAGCCACCGGAGACGACTAGTATATTTTAGCCCTTGTCTGAGAAACGTGACCATTTCATTTGCATTCAGAAAGAATTTTCCTCGCTCACAAAATGGTTGTTGAACCCAGAAATAAAGTTAAAATTTAAAGGTAACTTAGTCTCTTTTCTTCATTCCTTCAGGAATTCCTTTGCAGTCTTCTACAGACCAAGAATACACCAATAAATTAAGATGGAGTAAGAAGAAAGGCAAATCGAGACAGATATCAAATACCCAAAACCGACACATACCAAACAAAAACCAAACGAAACCAGAACAAATAATACCCAACAAAAAAAACCCTTAGCCCCCATACATTTTTCAAAATCATTTTTTAATATAAATATGCAAATTAGCCTATATGCCGACATTGTAAACCGCTGTTTGGTTGTCTTACTCACAGTGTAATAACACTGAATTATATTTATATATACAACTTCGGCGCTATTTGGGCCACCTTCGGTGGGGGGGGCGAGCTGCAACCTTTGTCCCCCATGTATGGCACTAGACCTTTCTGTCTAATTCAAGCGATAACCTGGCATACGTGCCTGGATCCCGATATGAATTCGTGAAATTGCTTGCCTCATTAGACCCATATTGCACTTAGTGGGTCGATGAGCAGCACAGACCAGCAGGGTTCGAGTCTCGGCTCGTTCCTGACCTTCCCTCCTCTTTATCCCCACTTTAATCGGCCTTATGGCTTTTGACCTTATGTCAAGTCCTGAGGCAGCGACAAATATCATACGATTGCGGCGCTATAAGTCGATTTGATATATGAGTCAACATCAAGATTTTTAACTCAAAATTCATTGTTAGGCCTATATCTGCTGAATAGTTCGACCTTCAAACATACAGTTGACTTCTGGTTGACAAAAACTTATCCAGGAGGCCGAAATGAGAAAAGACAATAGCAAAAACATTTAATAAGTTAATGGAGTTTAACTTTATAAATGTGTGTCTGTAAATACACATTTAAAGTTTCCTTGGTGTGTTTCTATATTTAATGGCATACCAACCTTTATAGATTATTCGATGACAAAGCTATCCTTCGAGAAGAACAGTAGTGGTACTATTTAACCCATAGCTGGGAGGATAAATGGGTTCCTACCTTTCCTAAAGGTATTTGCCTGAAAGTGAACGGAATAGCGCGACTGGAATTCGAACTCGCTTACATTGATTCCACAGTCTATCGCTTTAATCATTACACCAAGAGGACACCTCTCGTTTAAAGTTTCAGTTTGGCTTGGTTTTATGGCATATCCACCATTATGGGCCATTTAAGACCAAATCTTCTTCATACATATAAGAACATATATGATTTATAAACATTTTGTTGATAACATTTTTAAACGAGCCTGAACTCTTTGTTGCACACCATCAAATGCTTTCAACAATTGCTACATTACAGTCATAATTTAACATCAGTTATTTGTTTCCACATAGTTTGTAGGTTATTTCATTTTTAAATAAGGTTTTGCTTTTTGTTTAATGGCATATCAAACATCGTGGGTTATTCAACGCCAAAGCTATTCTTCTAGAAGAACAGCAGGGATGCTATTTAACCCATAGCTGGGAGGATAAGGAGGTTCATGCCTTTCCCCAGCGTATTTGAACGAAAGTGAGCGTAATAGTGAGACTGGGGTTTGAACTCGCTTACTACGATTTCGCAGTCCAGTACTTTATCCATTACCCAACGAAGACACCCCTTTTTAAATAAGTTTGAACTAATTTGTTCGAACACTAGTTTTGCATTTGTTTCTACACAGTTAAATGGTTTTGGATATGGCTATCTAACACTTACAATTCTATTCAACATTACTTATTCGTTTGCACGCAGTTAAATGGTTCCAAGTCTTGCCATGTATCACTAACAGTTTAATTAAACACCAGTCATTTGTTTGCACACAGTTAAATGATCAAACAGTTCTATTTCAAGCCATTTAGTTTAGCATAAGTTATTTGCACTCAGTTATGTCTAACAGTTCTATTTGATTCATGAATAGGAGTCACTCCGGGTCAGAATGGACCTGGGAGCAATGTCAATGAAAGGGTTCTTCACATTCCTCAAAGCTCCAGCATTACTGGAGCCTCACTATCAGATTGCTTAATGTCATGTCCAGGATACTCGTTGGGGTGGGGTCTTACCCCTCTGCAGAGATGCAGTCAGTATATTCTGCAACCCAAGCCGATTACAGTTTAGTTTCTTATAACGAAGGTTTTAATCGTCAATAAAATAATCTTCTAGTGACCATCATTTCAATTGCTGTGCTACATAAGTACAGTAACAATTCCAATGAATATATATTCAATAAATAACTATTTTGTCTCATTGAACCCTCAGGTGGTGTCCTCGTGGTGTAATGGTTAAAGAGCTGGACAGCGGAATCGTAATACGCGAGTTCGTACTCTAGTCGTGCTATTACATTCCCTTTCGGAAAAATACCCTTGGGAAAGGTATGAACCCCCTTATCCTCCCAGCTAGGGGTTAAATAGTATCACTACTGTTCTTCAAGGAGAATGGCTTTGCCATTAAATAACCTACAAAGGTTGATATGCTATTAAACAAAGAAACCGAACCAACCATTGAACTGTCATTACTCCCCTAGTGTATGGTGTACATAATTTTTCTCTGAAATTGCGCAGATAAAGAATTGGCCGCCTGGGTGTTATTACATTCTGGTTTACAGTAAGTGTATCGGCTTTTGGAAACTGCGCGTGATATAGCGTTAATATAATACTTGTATAAAAGTTTTATTATTTTATATTATTCTGTGTTTGTTTAATATGTTCTGTAAACACGCGTTTAAATTGGAAATATAGGTGCCATGACCAGTCTACTGATCAGATCAGGTCCCTCTCACTGCTCATCTAGCCAAGAAAGAGCCAATGTGGAGTGTTACAAGTCACGTGACCACTTTTGCTGCTAGGTCACAGACTGCTCAGACATCAGGATTCTGTCCTAAAGTATTACTAGACGCCATCCAAAGTCAACAGGTATCCCTTTTGTGTAAGGAGTTTTACCCCTCTGCAGACGTGCAGTCGATGTATTCTACAGTCCCAGCCGACAGGGCGGCTATCAAAGTTTGTGTGAAAAAGTAACATAAAGAGAAAATAATAAAATAAATGAAAGTACGTTAAATAATCTTTCTTCTTTTTTTTATTAGCGACTTTTCTAATTCCTTACATTTATCTTTAAAATCGTTGTTTTAAATGAACTCATTACAAAACACGAAGCCGTCTGATTCAAGCATTTGTTATACCTGTAAGGAAAAGTTACTTGATTATCTCCCTTGGATCTTTTAGCTCGACTTTGTATTAAATGAATACAGGGCATCTAACATGATGTAATAACTGGATTAGCAGACCATTGTTAGAAAGTACGATGCACACTAGATACCAAGTACTTCTAACCTTGTCCTGTAAGAGAACAACTCATTGTATATTTAGGTAAACAAATATCCTTAAATGTGGAAAATTAGTGTAATTACTACGGCCTTTGTATAGTTATCTCCCCTTGATTGTATATATGGTTTTGTATTTTAAAATGAATAGGTCCGCAAATGATTTCAAGTTTAGTATTTGGCTTTTTTTTATATTATTTTTCTTTCTTTCTTTCTTTCTTTTTTCTTTCTTTCTTTTCATATTCATATGCACTATATTTTGGGGGGATTTTTACGTCCTCTTCAGGCTGTTGAGTTCCTGCTAAGTTCCGACTGTTTTCATTTATAGTAAAGGTTCTTTCGATTTTATATAATCCCAAATTTTGTGTCGGTGATTGTCTCGTTCGAATTAATTTTCCGTGAAGACTTCTAGCCTTTGTAAATGTGTTGTTTTTTTGTTTTGTTTTGTTTTGTTTTGTTTTGTTTTGTTTGTTTGTTTGTTTGTTTGTTTGTTTGTGTGTGTGTGTGTGTGTGTGTGTGAATATATATTTTGTGTGTGTCGCACAAGCGCGCGCACACACACACACACACACACACACACATATATATATATACACACAACGAGTTGTCCATCGTATCCGATGACATCCTACTGATTTTTTCCTCTTGTTTCTTCGATTTTTGGACATTTTTATGGCCAATTACTTAAAGAGATGTTCATGACCCCCAGATTTCTTTTAATGATGCCCGTATGACTCGGTTTTGCTCTGCCTATTTTACGTTACCCTTCATTAAATTGAGAGAGCAGGATCTGTTTTCGTAGTCCATTAACCTCAATTCTAATCAAGTGGCCAGCCCAATTAAGGTTACGTTAAGTGAGTATATCATAAATGCCTAGGAGTTAAAATTTCTCCAGGGTGAATTTATTTAGGATATTCTGCCACCACTTGACATTTAGCATCTTGTGGAAGTGATGCATTTTATAGACGTGAAGTCTTTGGAAATCCACTTTGTATAGCGTCCAATTTTCTGCGCCGTACAAGAAGATTGGCAGAACTATAGCATGGTACACTGCACATTTAGTATTCATGGAGAGGCTTTTGTTGAAACAGACTCGCTTTCTCAGCTAACCAAAAGCCTAGGAAGCATTTGACATTCGTGTATCTAGTTCTGCATCTATTCTGTTGTTGTTCGCGAATGTGGGGCCTAGATATTTTTTTTTTTTTTTTTTTACTGAAGTTAGTACCCGGCCCTCTATCTGTAGGTCTTGGCCAGCGTCATGAGTCCTCGATGGGATTTGGTTCATAACCTCAGTTTTCTTTAGGTTAATTTTTAGCTCAAAATGCCTTTGCAGATTTTGAGAAATAGGTGATTATGTCCTACGCATCTTGATGGTTGTGTGGCACAAAGTCAGAGTCGTCGGCCAACATAAGCTCCCGTACCACTACATTTCTGGACTTTCTAGGAGACTTAAATTGACTGACATTGAACAGCTTTGCCTCCGGTCTACTCTATATCCATACTCCTTGATAGGAATCAGTGAAGGTAAGCCAAGACCATAGAAGGAAAAATCGAGAACAGTGTAGAGGTAAGAACACAGCCCTCCGTTCCTAACCTCATATGGTTTCGAGAGTTCTCTTCAGTTGAGTGATGCCTTAATTCCTGTATGTATGTCAGAAACGAGCTTGACGAAGTGGTCAGAGCACCCTAGTTTCTGAATGATTTTATACAGTGCCTCTTGGTTCACAGCGCCTCATACTTTTATGAAGACGACAAATATCAAATCGAGTGGGGGCATATTCTGTTCAATGCATTTCTCCTGTTTTTGTCGCAAGAAAAGGATCATTTCTGTGGCTTCTTGGTTTGCACAAAACCGACATTGTGCCTCGGGTAGGAAATTTTTCGCTAGGATTGATAGTCTGCCGAGCAGTAAGTGGGTAAGCATTTTCCCTAGTATAGAAAAAAAACGAGATACTGCAGTAGTTACTGCAATCTTATCTGTCTCCCTCCTTGAAGATGGTGACTAGTTGGGTGTCTTTTCAGTCTGCATGGACTTCCAAGTTTTTTTTAAGCGTCTCTTATAATAGAGCAGGGTACCTCGATAAGCCTCCTACCTTCTCCTTTAATATATTCTACATACAGTCCGTCTGTGCATTCATCCAGGTCTGGTTATTTACACATCCAGTGTTGGATTAATCTAGTTCAATGTTGTTGTCTACATGTTGTTCCACTGTTGACAGTTCATTAAGTAGTGTGGCAAAGTGGTCGTTTCACCGGGCAAGAAACTCGAGCTTCTCTTTATCATTTAGTTGTCGAGAGCTGACAGTTGTTCTGGGTGGTTCCCTCTTGGTTTTCACACAGCTCTCATGCTTTGCTAAAAACTTTTAGGTCTTTAGAGTCAGCAAGCGTCTTGACTTTGACCGCTTTTGTCCGCAACTATTTATTTTTGAGTTCTGTTAGAGCATGTGTATCTGGCCTTAGCAGACTTGGCGTTCTTACTTTGCATGTTATTCCAGGCAAAGTTCCAACTGTTAATAAGATCTTCCAGTTCAATGCTGTTTCCCCGAACCAGTCTTTGTCTTCCATGCTGCTGTGCTGTTTTTGTTTTGTTTGTTTTTTTTTATTTGTCTTTGTTTTTTGTTTTTTTTAAGCGTTCCACTTTTTTTCTACATTACCGGCTGGAATTCAAGCAAGCTTGTCTTTTAGCAAGACCAGCAGGTCATCTTTAATCTTAATTGTGTTGGTTGCGAGGCTGCTTGATAAGTATTTTGTCCTTCCTCATTCTCTGTAACAATCATATTTTGGTGGTGGACTTGACCATAATATGGTCAGTACTGAATTGGCTCTTCTCATCATTCTTGTGTTTAGAAAGTCTGACAGATCATGCTATCACGTGATGATATAGTCAATGAGGTATCAGCGTTTATATCTTAGGGGCATGCAGGAAATTTATATATATATATATATATATATATGATCAAAGGAGGAAATCCAAGAGGTAGGAGTATCCAATTTGAGTGCTCAATACCAACGGTTATTGATGTATAATTAATTTGGGATTAATGATACATCAACACTCAACGTGCAGAGCTAAATAAATCCTTTTATATAAAGACAAAAAGAAAAATCCCTTCCTTGGTATCATTATAAATTTATTTCAGGTTTTTAAAAAAAAACCTTCCTCAGATGAATAATTCAAATTTTTTATTTAGATGTTTTTATATTGCTTCCAGCAAGAAATGGTATTTTTTTTTAATTCCTTTTTTGTTTATTACGATTGACTTAACATTCGATATACTAGATTATTCTTAATAGAAATAATATAAATTTTTATGATAATTTGAATAATTAAAACTAGTTTTTGTAAATTAAGATAGAATTTATGATTATTTCATGATAACACGAATTATATATTTTTTATTGATAAAACATAATAGACTCAATGAAAGTAAAATATAAATTTTATCTACAGATTTTAAAAAGTTGTGTACAACAGTTTACTTTTACTGGGATTAGGTTTTTTGATTTAGGTGTAACGGTTTTTGTTTTTTTAAAGGATTGTGTAAACATCATATAAATAAAAAATAATAGATATAGGTAATATCTTCAACTTTTTAAAAAAATTTCTTGATTGAAAAATATGATAAAATATATTAAAAATCATTTTGGTTAAAAAAAAAAAAAAAGATAAGTAAGGAATTTTTTTCAAATCCAACTCTCCCTGGAAACAATATGAAAACATCTAAATAAAAATTTTGAATTATTCATTTGAGGAAGGTTTTAAAAAAATGAAATAAATTCATAATGATACCAAGAAAGTGAATTTTTTTCTTCATATATATATACATATATATATATATATATATATATATATATATATATATATATATATATATATATATGGTGCGAGGTAAAAGGGACTACCAGAACCAGTTGCTTTACCTCGGCATATTTTTATTTTCACTATTAAAATTTTACAATTAATTTTCGAAAAATACATCGATTATCTCCCTTAGATCTTATATCAAAACATTGCCAAAAGTGGAAAAGTGGATAAATCAAACACTTACAACGGGTTTAGTTTTAATATTTCGTTCTTTATTTATGGAAGAATTTCCGTGCATAAAAAATGAAATATTATTACAATTCCCGTTATAATTTATCCACTTTTCCTCCTATTTTTATCATCTTGATTTCACCAAAATCTACCATCTCTCTCTCTCTCTCTCTCTCTCTTTATCTATATATATATATGTATATATACAAATACAGGGTCCGGAAGGAAAATTAGGAATATTCTAGCATGATAATAAATGACCCTGTCATAAAACAAGATTAATTTTTATAAACAACAAAATCAGAAAATAGTCACAAAGCAGTAAATTACTTCATATGACCATCATCTTTTTTAAACTTTTGTATCAACACGCCTTCAAAACGATTTGCATACCTTCAAAATAAATTCTTCAAACATTTTATTTCATTCCTCCTCAAAGGCAGTCTAAAGCGAACCAATATTTGGATGGGAAGATGCATTTTTTTTTTCTAAAATGCCTCATCGAGCGTAATCAAAGGGGTTAAGGTCTGGACTTAAATTTTGTTTAATTGCATTTCATTAGCGTGCTTTCTTATTGTGGTCCTTCTTAATCATACGAGCGAGGGCAGTAAAAAAAAAAAAACCTTCTTTTCGTTTTTTGCTCAATCCTCCACTCTCCACTTTTCCTGAAAAAGCTCTTTTTCTGTAAACAATTTTTTCTTTGCGACACATAGAAACTTTGACTTGATTTTGACGTTAATCAAATCATAGATTCTTTGTCGTTTCTTTTCTTGCTCACTCATATTTAGCTTTTCTTAAACACAAATATATATACAAATATACATACATATGCAGATATATACATGTATATATACATATATTAACTTATATGTTTATCCACGCATATATATATACAAATATACATTTATGAATATATTCATTTATATACAAATCATATGTAGAAAAACTGATAACAACGATCCAAGTGGAAGGAATGATTTATTAACGGGTCAACATTATAGCGTCTCGGTTCTACTGAACTATCATCAGGACCATGAGGGGATGATTAGAAATGTGAAATACAAAAACCTACGGGAAAATATGTATAGTAAGAAAAGGTTAGCCGTTTAACTGGCAAATCAGCGTTTGATGTTTAAATTACGTCATTTGACTTATTAGGAATATTGTATAGAATTATGTACGTTGTTTAACGAGAAAGATTACAAATCATATATATGAATATATATAAGTGTGGGTGGGAGTGATAAAGGAAATCACAGAATTACGAGCAGTTGATTTACCTCGCCATTTTTTTATTCAATATTTTGATTTTACAGTCGATTGTCTCCCTTAGATCATTAAGCAAACTTGTATTTAGTATAACAAGGCAGCTAATGAGATACAATAGAAACCACATGTTATTAGCAGATCACTGGGAGTAAGTTCGATTCTAGCGGGATGCATACTCCCTCCCTCCCTCCCTACCTCCCTACCTCCCTCCCTCTGTCTCTCTCTCTCTCTATATATATATATATATATATATATATATTAGCAAAAATTTATCTGAATCTACACAGAAACAAGACAGTTAAAGCTTCACAATATGACTGCTGCTTATTTACCAGTATATATATATACATATATACGCAAACAAATATATACATATAAATCATCATCATCATCATCATCATCATCATCATCAATTCATGCAGACAGCACGGATTTCCTTGTCTCTCTGTCTCTCTCTATCCGTCTCAATAATCCATCGCTCCCAGTTGGTTCTCCCAGCTGCATCCAGTGTCCACACAAACCTAATGTAAGTTTTTGTTGACCAGCCAAGAGAGAGAGATGTCTATATGTAAGTGTCCATAGAAGAACGTCGCTTAGCTGTTTGTACTTTCTTCTCCAGCAGTGTCTCGAATGTCTTGTTCATCTTACTTGGATAGGTAAAGAGATGGCAGGTAAGTGGCCGTACATAATTTGTTCAAAACAGCACGTAGCATTCTTGCATAGTTTCTATTTAGCTTTTTCTCCATGCGTTTTGTTAGTGTCTATGTGGTGCATCTATACAATACTTTTGACACAGCCACAGCTTGGAAGAAATCGCATTGTATTTTATTGGAAAGTCAAGTTTCCATATGATCAATAACCAATCAATAGCATTCACGCCTTCGCTAGGCATATGTTGATATCAGTTTCAACAGATTAAGTAAGCTTGCCACTTAAAGTGGAAATGTCTTCTACTCATTTAAAACACATTAACTTTTTATCTGTGCTCGCATAGAGGTAAATGCCACCTGCTGCTTGCTCCAGGATATGCAGTTTTCGAAAAATCAGTTTCTCAAACCAAAATTATTTAGATGCAAAAAAAAAAAATCAGTTTCTCAAACCAAAATTATTTAGATGCAAAAACATTGTTAACATAGCGACATTTAACGTAAGAACTTAAAACGCAGTTAAATGGTTACCGGAACTGACAGCGTCTGCAGCCGAGCACAATATAGACACTGTATGCATACAAGAACATTGATACTGTCATAGCAAACAAGAAATAAAATACCACGATACTGGTAAAGGATGGCTATATGTCTCCGCATCTACATACAAAAAAAATCTGCGATTGCCGTCATTAGAGATGTAAGAATGCTTCTCAATCTTCGTGCTGTAAAATTACTCAATAGCATTGAGAGAATTCAACTGAGAATGATATGTGCTTCATTTAATAGTAACCCCTGCACAATAATCTTCTCTTCCTACAGTCTCACCAATGATTAAAGGAACATCATCACCTTCTGTAACGAGCCATCTTCCCTTGTTCGATACATTTCCAAACACAACGTTCGAAACATCGGTGGTGACATCCATGCTCAAAAATAAGCAAAGAAGGAAATAACAAATTCTGCTAACACAACTCGCCCAAAATAAATGGAAAATATCGAGATTTTTCACTAGAGAACAAGCTAGAAAAGCTAAATACCAAATTCCAAAAAAGGGAAAGAAAACCATGGACATACATGTACCCAAATAACTCTAAAACACAACTAGATTAAATATTTATAAACAAAAAGAGTATTAATAGCGCTGTGAACTGTGAAGCATACTCTTCTCTTGAAGGATCATCTTCCGATCAAACCTCCTTAAGTATGGAAGACAAGGAAATTTGATGGCATACTTCTCCGATTTTACAACATTGTCTATGAAAAAAACACAAAAGAGAAATGGACAAAAAGCCACACACACACACACACACACACCTCATTTCATAAGAAATATGACCTCAGAATCACTCAAAACAACATAAGTTTTACTACTATAGCTACAAAGATTCAAAATGCTTAACTTCTCAACCTGAAATCAAGAAAATTCTTGGGAAAAATCATTATAGTTTTTGGAGCAATCGATCCACAATTTTAAAGATTCTGACTCTCCGCCGAATCATCGAAAAAGCAGGCAAAAAATCTTGAGGCAACCCTATTGTTTGTTGATTTGTCCAAAGCATTTATTTTAATACTCAAAGAAAAGAAGGGGCAAATACTTCAAGCATATGGTCTCCTCAAAGAAAGTGTTACAGCTATAATGATGCTTTATCATATTTACCAACCCCTCCGCTCGGGCAGGATATGACACAAGGTCAATTTTTAAGCGAAGTTTAACAGGTTTGAATTCAGAGTTTTCCTTCTCCTAGACTAGTTGCCTCACCAAGGCTGAAGAGCCTAGTCTGCCCTACTATTTACCCATAGCTGGAGGGAAAATAATTGGATTCATACCTTTCCCAAGGATATTAGTGCTATGTGAAATGCAATCAGTCTCGTCCAGGATTTGAACTCGTGTCGCCGTGTCCATTTCCTTCAACGATACCCATTACCCCACGGGCACCTCCTAAAATGATGTTTTATAGAGACACAAAAGCAATGGTTCGCTCACCTGAACACGAAACCAATTCTTCGACAGTCTAGCTGGAATTTTATTGGGAGATACATTTGGGCCATTTTGTTTATAATCTGCGAACACCACCAACTTCGAACATCAATGGATTTAATTTTAAAAAAGGCCAGAAACAAACGATATTCCACAGAAAATGTTATGGAGGCAGACTATGCAGTTGATCTGGCGCTTCTAGCAAATACATATATATATATATACAAACATAAATGTATATATGTATATATAGAAATATATATACGTATACATATATACACATATTATGTACAAATATACATATATATGAGTAAAAACACACACACACACACACACACACACACACACATATATATATATATATATATATACACAAATATATGTGCATGTGTATAAATGTACATATATACATATATAAATATTTTTTGCTAAGGATTATATATACGTATTGTCATCCAAAGACAGACTGTTTCATTGTATCACATTTCATCAATGTAGCAAGACACGCGAGATGACTCAACCTGGGATCGAAACCCGGCTGTGAGGCTATGTTATCAAGCTGACATAAAGTTGGTCGGGTTTGAGGCATCTCGCATGTCTAGCCACATTGATAAAATGTGATAAAACGAAAGTCTGTCTTTGGATGACAATATATATATATATATATATATATATATAATTATATATATACATATATATACACACACACACACACACACACACACACATATATATATATATATATATATATATATATATATATATATATATTCAAAAAATATGCAGCCCAGTAGGATGGGGCTGTAGAATACACTGACTGCATCTCTGCGGTCTCTGATATAACATTAAACAGGCTGCAGTAATACTGAAGCTTTAGGAAATGTGGAGTACGCCTTTAGTGGTATCTCTCCCAGGTCCACTCTGACCCGGAGTGGTAGCACTTGATAGGGTCCTATCTATAGGTTAAATAGACCTGTTTGACATTTAAACTGAGTGTAAATAAGTAACTTATACTAAATTGAATTGTTTTAAGTAGAACCGATCATTTAACTGCGAGTTAACAAATGACTAATGTTTAATTAAATTGTTAGTGATACATAGTAATACTTTGAACCATTTAACTGTGTGCAAACGAATAAGTAATGTTGAATAGAATTATTAGTGTTAAATAACAATACTTGAAACTCTTTAACTGAGCGTCTAAATTGAATTATTGGTATTATATAGTAATACTTAGAAGCAGTTGACTGTGTGCAAATAAATGAATTGTGTTAAGTCGAATAATTAATGTCAAATAGCAATACTTGTAACGACTTCACTGTCTGCAAACAAATTTTTTATATGGAATAGATTTATTAGTGTGCGATAACAATAACAGAAACCATTTAAATGTTCAGAAACAATAGCAATACTAGTGTGTAAACAAATTAGTTCTAACTTATCTAAAAATGAAATTACCGACAAACTATTCTTTTTGACTGATGTAAGATTGTTACTGTTACATGGCAATATTGAAACCATTTAAATGTGTGCAAAAATTGAGATCTGGGCCCTTTAAAAATGTTATCAACAAAATCTGTTTATAAATCATATATATTAAATATATATGTATAAACAGGATTTGGCATTAAATAACCAACAATGGTTGAAATGCCATAAAAACAAAACAAAAATGTATACATGCATATAAATATACATGCAAACACACACACACACACACACACACACATACACACACACAGAGTAATAATCATATATATATTAATCTATATTTACAAATATTTATATACATTTACAAATATATATATATACAAATATTTATATTTATATATATATATACATATCTACCAACCCCTCCGCTCGGGTACAAGGTCAATTTTTAAGCGGAGTTTAACAGGTTTGAATTCAGAGTTTTCCTTCTCCTAGACTAGATGCCTCACCAAGGCTGAAGAGCCTAGTCTGCCCTACTATTTACCCATAGCTGGAGGGAGAATAATTGGATTCATACCTTTCTCAAGGGTATTAGTGCTATGTGAAATGCAATCAGTCTCGTCCAGGATTTGAACCTGTGTCGCCGTGTCCATTTCCTACGACGATAACCATTACACCACGAGCACCTCCATAACCATTACACCATTTATGTATATATGTATATATTATACGCTCTCACACGCACAAACACACAAGAAAAGAAAAGAAGCAAGACGCAGATAATATCCCGCAAAAACTATGACACGTACAGACTACGCAGACGAACTTGCACTTCTCGCAAACACACCAGCAGAATCTGCTCTGCCAAGAAGAAGTAGCAGGAGGCACTGGACTCTACGTAAATGCTTATGAAACAGAATAAATACGTTTAAAAAGAATCAAAGGAACTCTAACGAGCAAGCCTCTAAAATTAATGGACCATTTCACATAACTCGGTAGTAGCATCTTATCTTCTGAAAGTAATGTCAACATACGCCAAGCGAAAGGGTCGTGTTCTATTGACTAGTTATCGATCCTAAGGAAATCTCATCTATCTGATCTAATAAAAGGAAATTTCTTCCAAGGTGAAACTGAATCTATACTACTCTATGGCTACACGACATTACCACTGACAAAACGCACTATAAAAATGCTAGATGGGAACTTAACTTGAAAGCTGCATATGGCTTGAATAAATCCTAAAAGAGCACCCCACAAAGCAACAAATGTACAGCCACCTGCCTCCTATCTCACCAAGTATTTAGGTATAACGAACAAGACATGAGGGGCACTGCTGGAGAAGCAAGTCAGAACAGAAATGCGACGTTCTTTTATGAACATCTGCTTATGGACATGCCAGTGTTGGCCGATCAGCAAAGACTTACATCAGGTCTGAGTGGATACAAGATGCAGTCTAGTATACTTATCAGGAATGATGGATGATAGGGATGGATGGAGAGAGAGAGAGAGTTAAGGAACTCTTTGCTGTCAGTGCGATTTAATGATGTTGATGATATATATATATATATATATATATATATATATATATATATTAAGAAGCAAATGATATCCAGCAAAAAATTTAAGGGCCTTTTCTTTTTCAGATAGTCTTTCTCTTGGTAAGGATAATTGAAACCTTTGGGCCTCGATTTCTCCAGTTCAGCTGTACACCTTACTACGGAAATTTTGCCTTAGCTTGTCGATGTTCTGGAGGAGGTAACAGATGTGAGCTGGGACAGGGATTGTGTAAGGTTTTCTTACAGGATTGGGAATTATTTTTTGAGAGTTTAGTGTACTAAGTGATTTTAGGAACCTTGTTAGACGCAGCAAGAAGGCAAAGGTTGACATTGTTTCTGCAGTTGCAACATGCCGACTCGGACGACACGACTGAAGAGATTGTATTGATAATGAGTTCTTTTCTGATCACGATCTGATTGGATTCTTCAAGCATCAGCTTAAGGTGAAAATCAAATGTTATAGGAAAAGGCTAGATCGCATAACATTCGAAAAAAATGATTACATACAGCAGGCTTATTAGGAGGTGCCTGTCGTTGGAAATGGACATAGTGAGACGAGTTCCAGTCCAGGACGAAGCTGTTTGCATTTCACAAAATGCTAATACCTTTGGGAAAGGTATGAATCCAATTATTCTCCCTCCTGCATTGAGTAAACAGTTGGGCAGACACTGCTCTTGAACCTTTGTATGGCAACTGGTTTAGGAGAAGGAAAACTCTAAATCCAAACCTGTTAAACTCCGTATAAAAATTGACCTTGTGTTACATCCTGCTTGAACAGAGGAGTTGGTAAATACATGCAGCAAATCTAGTCGTACGAAAGGGGGCAAGGTTGTAGTCTTCATTCCCTCCTCCTACTCATAGCGCATTCAGTACAGGTCTTATCTCAGGAATCCAACCCGGATAAGCAGTTTTTCAGACGTTTATCTAAGTCGTATGATTGTTTCCTGTCACCGACATTTTTTCGTTTGGCCTCCTCCCGAATTCCCACTCCCAATTTTTTCTTGTCCCTGCGGTCCCTTTCTTTTTATCCAGACAGGAATCAGCAAAACTATATGATTTTACCCCACTTTCCTTTTATTTCTGTTCCCAATCCTTACAGCCCACTTCCAGATAGAGACCGACCGGCTTGTTTTTGGGTCTATGTCCAGAAATCAGTCGGTGATCTTTAGAAATAAGGAAAGGGGGACAATTTCCCATTTTATTCAGTTTCCTTTTCTTTTAGGGTCGCTCTCTTTTTTTCCAGTTCACTCCCTCTATCATTCCTATTATAAATACCATTCATTTTTATCATTTTAAGTAGTTGCCCATGAAAAGCATGAGGTATTTTTGTGTTAGTTGGAAAGGAAGGTAATCATATGAGTGGATTTATTGCAAGTATGAATGAATCAATGAATGAATGGCCCAGTCGGCTGGAGCTTTAGAATACACCGACTGCTTCTCCGCTGAGAGGTAAGATTCCCCCAACGAGTACCCAAGATATGACACTAAACAATCTGATGGTGAGGCTCCAGTAATGCTGGAGTTTTAGGGGATGTGGAGTACCCCTTTATTTCCATAGCTTCCAGGTCCTCTCTGGCCCGGAGTGGTAGCAACTGATATGGTCCTATCTAGACCTAAACCATGTACTTATGCTAAACTGAATTATTTGAAATAGAACTGTTTATAGGTATAAAAATGGATTTGGCATTAAATAACCTACAATAGTTGATATACCATAAAACCAAACCAAAATCAACGAATGAAATTGGCTAAGCTAAACAAAGTTAATTGGGTGACCACTAACCTCTCATCGTCCAAACATAAAGGCATGATTTATGCTAAATAAACAGTTTTTCTGTCTTGTATAGAACTAGGACTTAACACCACTTTGATTTTCTTATAGCCGTTATAATCAATATACAGCGTCCGACTATGTAGACCGAACTCAAATATAGTCTCGATTTAAGGAAAACCACACCAGCGAATTTCCAAGATTCCATTCAAGTTTTTTTCCGCTTCCCTTATAAGAAATTATCATCCTTAGCAGACAATACATTTTAGTTTGTTGTAAGAAATATGAAAAAAAAATTTGTCAAAAAAAATCAATCTTTGAGTTATCGTCAAACAATGATTTTGTTTATTTTTTTTTTTTACTCTCTGAAAATGTAACACTACAGGTAGGTATGATAAAAAGAAGATAAATAAAAATGTAACATTTTTCGTAATACTTTTAGTTTTTATTCAAAATACTATTAATAAAATACTATGAAATACTATGTATTATGTATTATATATGAAATATTTATATACGAAATACTATGTATTATGTATTATATATTTATATATGAAATATTTATATATGAAATACTATGTATTATGTATTATGTATTTCAATACCATGTATTTCAATACTATGTATTTCAATACATTTTTTAATAAAATACTATTAATAAAGATACCCCTTCGTTTGAAACATTTTCATTGCTTTTTTTTTTAGTTCTGTGACACGATGAGTAGCAATTCGTTTCCGTTTGTGTTGGCGCCACTCAGATGATCTCTTTGACTGTTTTGGTGCGAAACCTACACAAAGGGCCTGAAGACGAGATCTCCCGCGAGACCGGAAGTGGAGGAGGGAAGGAAGGCCCGAGAGAATACAGAGAAAGTTATTTGACAAAGCAGGGCAGAAGAGAACAGTCGGCTTGAGATAGCAGTCTAGGGAAAGACACAGTCGACAGAAGGAGGCAGTGAGAAGATGGCGGTAGGGCAGAGAAGAGAGTCAACAGAAGTCAGAAAGGCAACTGCTAAGACCTGTTGACCTAGAGAGGCCGGGTTAACCAACGCGAAAAGATGTCAGCATTGCTAGTGGCTTGTGAGAATTTCGTTCGAGTACACGCTCACGTTAGCTCATTGAATACACAGTGTCACAGACTTCTCCTTTCTTGCGTTTGGAGCTGACCCAAGACCGTGTTTGTTCGTTTGTTCTTTTCTTCCACCCCTCGGTTGTGTTTTGTGTGGCCGTAAAGAAATGTGTAATGCCACTGGTCAGAGGTAAGAGAAATCACTGGATGAATCACTGGCCATGAGTAGTTTGGTTTAAAGAAGCTGATATATTGGGGGTTACCACAGTTCTCAAAACAAATAAGAATTTTTTGTAGCATTAGTACTAAATTACTAGATCTTTTTCGACAAAGCATTAAATTCAAATTTCGCCAATGAAATCTGTGAGATAAACATGATAGGGTTTAAGAAGAACTGAAGAGTTCCACGTGCTTTCTGTACTTACGAAGAACTATAGGATTTACACTCCTATATTTTAAAATGGCCGTGTAGCAGAAAGAACTTCGTATTTTTGTTTGGCGCGTAAATTAATTTGACCATTATGGTCGTTGCATATTTTCACCTAATGAGGATGACTTATCTTATTCAGCCAAGGCGATTTTCCTGGGCAACACCAAAATGGCGAAAGCCCGCCAAACTATCTCTTCCTCAGAACCTTTTGAGCAGGACAGACGTACTTTCTGTCCGCTCCCTTCATAGCAGCAGAATAACAACACCATGAGAAAGCCGTCTAATTTATGGACCTCTTAAGTCTACCCTCATAGACCAGAGGTTTCCAAATGAACAAGAATTAGATGTATTTAATCCGCCACTTTCAGGAACACCTTTATGTCACCTCTAACTTTTGTTATGTTTACTGCGACGCGCAATTACGCTCATACATCCAGCTACCTCATTCCTGGGCAACCTTCTCAGAAGACTTTCATGCGTCCCTCCTACAGCAACCAGGACCACACATTTGTGGGTGACTACAACATTCCTGTCCTTAAACAGCAAACAAGACTTTTGCCATGTCTATGGCGACGCATATTCCGCTCAGACATTCAGCATTGCCTTGAATGTAGCGACACACATTTCGCTCAGGCATTTAGCTGCTACAATTCCTTCTCAAATCAATAACCATTTCCTTCCTTCCTTCCTTACTATGAGACTTGCAGCATAAAGGTACGCTTTATACTGGCTGCCATTAAACCTTCTTGAAAACCTTACGGCATCTTCGTTCTCTCCTTTATTTCTTCAAATATATCGAGGAACTAACGTAATACTCTTCCTCGCTAAAGCCCTGATACCACTTGTTCCCGAAACATAGATGGTGGACGTCGGTAAACTAATCAGTCTCGAAAACTTATTGGTCAGGAAAATCATGTGATTTGTGCTCACAACTACGTCCGCACCTTTGATTTTACTCCGCGCATTTGGAGCCGACAACATGATAAGGATTGTCTATATATACTCTCGTCTTCCAAGAACTCATTCTCTCACATTTTGACTTAAAGAGACAGCACTCTCCTCTCTCTCTCTCTCTCTTTCACACACACACACACACACACACAAACACACATTTTAACTTCCAGAGAGAGAACTCTCTCTCTCTCTCTCTCTATTTCGACTTCCAGAAACAGCTTGACCTTGCCAGTTAGTAAGATACAATTCAATACGCGTAACATAGGTGCATATACATTCTGCAACCTTTTTCTTTCTTGTTCTGCCTTTTCGGTTAGACTTGTTCCAGCCTCGAACACAGCCTCAAAAATTTCGTCAAACCCCAAAAGAGACAAACAACCAAGATAGGAGAAGACACGTTCCTCCTAGAATACATTGCTATTTTTCTGTATATAGATACCTCACATGAAATACTTAGTCAGCATACATTTTATAGTCTACCGGACACTTTTAATATTTAGTCTTTTTCCATGATATTCATGTTAGTTACACACACACACAAATGAATATTTAATAGACTATATTAGAATATTCGTAATGTTTTGTAATGTTTCCGTTTTATGTATTTGTTGATATATAAATCTAATTTTGTTTGTACTGCTTTGTTTTGAATGTTATTTTGTTCACGTCGTTTTACATCGTTTAACTTCGTTTGCTTTTCAATAATGAGTCAACATAAATTGTGCGAGCAAAATATCGAACAAACTTACGTCCACAGAACTTTAAAGACTTCCAAAAATTGATTTTCAGTTATTGGATTATGTAATTTGATCTGTTGTATTTCTTCGATATTGAAATTATTGAAGAAAACACAAAACTTCGATTCAATGATGTAATATTGACTTGAGGAGTCGTTTCTTCTCCTGTCTGCTCCATTTATCCTTTATATATATATAAATATATTCTGTGTATGAGGTTGCTTCCTGTTCGTTTGTTGGGGTCATCACTGTTGGTGAAGAAAACACAAAACTTGGATTCAATGATGTATTATTTTGGTGCGTGAAAATCAGGCTTCTACATCAAGTTGTAATTAAGCTTTGTTATCCCCTCTTCATATTTTTGGATACAGGAGCGGAAATTACTGACTGATGTTCACCGTGGATTCTAGTCGTCCACTCGCTTGTCCCTCGTGGACTCTGGTAGTTAACTGACTTCTTCCTCGAGTCCTCCATTTGGGAACCTCTACAAAACTACTCTCCTTAACTCCTACTCCTTCTCTTCATCTCCTCCTTCAAAAAGAAACGGTTCCTTATTTTTGCCACCCAATTTTGAATTCTTGGCGTTAGTGTGTCTACATTTTTCTATTTCCAGAACACTCGCCCATCGCCATTTTATCAACCTTTATAGAAGTTCCCCCTTTAGAACGGAGGGTACTTATAATAATTGTACTCGTTATGTTTCTTCAAGGAAAGTGTTCGACCTGAACGAGATTTTGAATTTATCATGGGAGAATCTTTTTTATTTCTAGCATTTATTTCCTGCTCTGAACCACTAATCGTTTCATTGTCATTCATCTTTTCTTCTTCTTGTTTCTTTACTATTTGTTTTTGTACTTCTATATATGGTTTCAACCTGTCCACAGAAACTTGGGTATCCATATCATTATTCATCTCAACCAGAAAATATTTAGGACCTGAATATGGTACCTCTAAAGGTCCTCGAACACGATCCCCTCTAATCCAAACTTCATCACAAGTTTGAAGTTTTTCTGGGACATAAGATTTTGCGGACTTAGTAATTCTTTTCATGAAGTCTCTCACATCAAATTGTGACATGGTTTTATGTAAATCTCTCGTGGATTTTTGAGTTATAGTCTCTTCACTTGTGCTATCTATCAGCAGCTTTGGTAGCAAACATTGTGTGTCTGTAACAGCATAAAAAGGAAAAACATCAGAACTGTTGGGCATACTGTGAATCCCAAGAAGTACCATTGGAAAAGCTTAGTGCCAGGACTCTTTTCATGCTATAATAGCAGTTTTAATGGTCCCGTGCATTCTCTCAATCAAACCATTACATTGATGATGATAAGCTGTCGTACGTAGTCAATAAAAACCAATTATTTTTGCTACTTCACTAAACAACTCACTTTCAGATTGCCGGCTTCTGTCAGTTATAACATGCAGAAGGACACCCCAACGTGTGACCCACGTGTTTATAAAGGCCTCAGCTACACTAGATGCAGTTACTATATGCAGTGGACTAGACCACTCGCTTTTGTAAAGGGAGATCATTCCGTCTTTTTGGAGGGTTTTAAATTCACTACACGCGGCTTCCAGTTTTTCTACATTAAGCCGCCTGGGTTTTACAAATACTGACGTATGGCTTCCTGTGTCAATTCTGTGGTAAACGCCGCAGTATTTTTTGTTACTGTTCTTGTGTGATGTGATTAGGTCCGGATATTTTTCGTTAATCATGTTCCGTACGAATGACAGGAGCTCCGTTTTCTTTACGACTAGATTCACCGATGATGCAGATATTTTTAAACTCTTTCTCTGGGTTGTTGTAGAATCGTAAATGGTTTTGTTACTGCAGTCTAAAATTAGACCAAACTTGTTGAGGAAATCCAATCCAAGGAGTGGGTTGGTGATATCAGCGATCACGTATGTCCAGGTAAAAGATCTCCTTAAACTGGATATCCCAATTTCCAGACTCGCTTGTCCGTAGCATTTTATTTTCTCCCCATTTGCAGTGGAGAGTGATATGGGAGTCGGGTTTAATGTAATACCATTTACTGCAGAAGTTGGTAATATTGAGATACTTGCGCCAGTATCTACAATAAATTTCAATTTGGTAGCCCCTAATTTTGCGTTAATTTCTAACGGCGGCGAACCTTGTGGGACTGAACTTGTTCGCCCTATTAGTTTTCCGAATCACTTTCAGTAGGTGTTGCTGGTCGGGAACTAGGCAACACCTATAAACCGTTCTTTTTGGGCCATTTACACCAAGGTTTACATGTCCTTGTTTCATTGGCGAAATAAATATGTGCTCTGCAAATTTTTGTCCGTTTGTTACACCGGTACGGCCTGATACCTAGTGGCGCTGAAGTGTCTTGGCTGTATTTTCCTTTATGATTCGTTTGTGAGTTATTCTTAGTAGACAAGGGCCACTGAACAACGAATGCCTTATCGTTATTCAGTTATGGCATCAGCTCATCTGCTAACCAACCAAGTTGGGTATGGTTTAAATATTTTTGCGAGGCTATTACTGGAGATATTGTTGACGGTAATGCCTGCAGGAATTTGGGTCTCACAATGTCGTCGCTAATTCCAATCCGTTTAGCCACGGATAGCATTTTGTGTAGATATGCCGATGGTCACCCAGAAATAGTAGTAGCCGACATTAATTTCTCTAGAAGCTCCGGTTGTGTTCGTTCGTGAGCTTCTATAAGAGTTCGTTTTAATTCCTCGTAGTCTTATGATGTGAGGGTAGCATTCGGTAGTTTACCCACTTCTACGGCTGGTAACGATGATACTGCGGCATAAAACTTCGTTTTCGATGCCGTTATAACATAAGAGCAGATGATATTACCATTTTGGCATAAATGGTAATTGACGTAGTATCGTTCTGTTGTCTCTGGTTATTTTTATTGAAAGGAAACAAATAATGAACGCGTAGATACTGATGGCTTTCATTCTAGTAGTTTAATGACTGCTTGACAGGAAGTTTTCCTTGTGCCGTGAGCTGAAGAGAATATGAACACTTGCAAATTGTTATGCGGGAGTTTAGTGCTTAGCCAGAGGCATCAGGTCCATTTGGTTTAGGAGTGAGAAATATTTGTCCAAGAAATGGTCTCCTAAGGTATGCAGAAGAACAAATGTTGAAGTGTGCTCTCTCGAGATGGATAGTCCCTGTCTGCTGTTGGAATCGAGTTAGAAAGAGAAACGTTATCTCTCGTATCGGCTGGTCTTACCTAGCTGCCAGCCAAGAGGAATGAGAAAAGAAAAGAGAGGTTGTACGTGTTTAGCGTTGCCTTTTATGGTGCCCGGTGAGGTGTGCCCGGGCAGAATGGCATGGGTCGTTCTAATTGGATGAAATGTATAATTTCAAAATTCCAATGGCAAAACAATTCCCGCACTAAATAATGGTTTGCAATTCTTTCTGCTACACCGTCACATTTCGCAAGTGAAACAGCAGTTTCCATGAATTCTGGTGCCTTAATATTGACTTGAGGAGTCGTTTCTTCTCCTGTCTGCTCCATTTATCCTTTATATATATATAAATATATTCTGTGTATGAGGTTGCTTCCTGTTCGTTTGTTGGGGTCATCACTGTTGGTGAAGAAAACACAAAACTTGGATTCAATGATGTATTATTTTGGTGCGTGAAAATCAGGCTTCTACATCAAGTTGTAATTAAGCTTTGTTATCCCCTCTTCATATTTTTGGATACAGGAGCGGAAATTACTGACTGATGTTCACCGTGGATTCTAGTCGTCCACTCGCTTGTCCCTCGTGGACTCTGGTAGTTAACTGACTTCTTCCTCGAGTCCTCCATTTGGGAACCTCTACAAAACTACTCTCCTTAACTCCTACTCCTTCTCTTCATCTCCTCCTTCCAAAAGAAACGGTTCCTTATTTTTGCCGCCCAATTTTGAATTCTTGGCGTTAGTGTGTCTACATTTTTTCTATTTCTAGAACACTCGCCCATCGCCATTTTATCAAGCTTAACAAATCAATAAAAACAAACAAAATGTTGTAATTTTCTCTATTAAAGACATAAAAGTTTATCCGTGATTTTAATTGTCTGTGATATCTCTTTTCTGTGCAATAAGTCGACATGTATATGCCAGGTAAAGAGAAAATAAATCATGAATTTTAAAATTGAAAATCGTAAAATGACAAAGATTTTTATACTAAATGAGTGACATTCATTTATCTGTAGTTACATTACATCTTCAAATAAGTGCATCAAATATATTAACATATTTTTAATTTGTTTTTCTGTTTTATGGTTTTTCACAAAACGAGAAACAATTATTTTGACGCGAATTCATGATAAATGACATTTGCCGATTGCGAAATAACTTTTTAGGTGTGTATTTCTTCAAGAATATTTTCCTTATTTTTGATTTTATTGTATAAGTTTCAAAATATTTCAATGAAATACATTCATGTGAGAGTAATATAAATTCAGTAAATTTCTTGATATTGTAGCAGAAAAGAATTTTCGTATTTTTATTTGGCGCGTAATTTAATTCGATGCATAATTTCACCCAATCAGGATGACTTATCCTATTCATCCCGAGCCACCTTTCTGGGCAGCAGTAACTAGGAAAAACCGTCAAACACTCTCTTTGGCAGAACAACTTCGTTCTGTACAGACGTCTACCGTCTGCTCTCCAATAGCAATAGGAGCAGCAGCAGCATGGCACCATGAGGGAAGCAGTCTAATTCATGGACTCCTTGGTTATTTTTCCATAGCCAAGGTTTCCCAGTTGAATATGGATTTGATACATTCAATATGCCACCCACAGGAACAACTTTACGTCATCCCCAAAATTGGCTATGTCGACTGCGATGTCTAATTTCGCTCCGGCACCGAGTTATTACTTCACCTCTGGGCAACATTTTCTGGAGACATGCACGCTTCTCCACGAATAACCAGAACCACAAAATCACGGTGACTTCAACGTCTATTTCCTTAAACAGTATTTCCTCAAACAGTAAACATGATTTTTGCTACATATATGGGATACACATTTTTTCTAGTCTTAAAATAAGCAATAAAAGCATACTTAAGAACATTCTAGAAATTTAGGATCAAAACCGCATTAGCATTTAAGTTACATTTTTATATTTTTCAACAGCTAAAACATTGAATAGAACATTCTAGAAAAATAGGATCGGAACTCAACTAACAGAAAATATTCAGGCTCGAAAATAAAATAGTAAAATACAAATCTGATTGGTCAATAAATGTCTACGCGCCAAAATTTTAGGACGATTCTTTGATCCACTATTACGGTATAAATAACACAGAGTTAGGGAGCCATTAACTAAGACTAAACCACAAGCCTAGCCATTAATTCAGTAAAGCAGTAGCCGATACTCTGTCCGGCAAATTCCTTTTCTTCTACACCCAAAGTTCATGACCTAGCTACAGATGGCCACGAATCACGTTCAAAAGAAAAAACCGACAAACTTTCTTTCATCAACGCGACACGCTGTCGCCACAATCATAAAACCCTATATGAATTTAATGTGACTAAGAACGACTTATTTACGGACTCCGTTAACATGAACATACACACATCTTTCAACAAATTTATTTTCTTCTTGCCAAACTTTATTTTCCAAAAGGCCATTTACACATCATGTATTTTATTTGTTTTCATATTCTGTTATATGCATATTAATTTGTTTGTTGTTTAATGTTCGTTGTGTTCTATTCCATTTCTTTCACGCGATTGTAAAGTTTTGTGTTGTATTTGTGGAGGAAATAATATTGGGAGCAATACCTGTAAAATACGGATGCATATCCACTGAATAACCAAAACATACAACCCCCACACATACGGCAAATATACCTCCCTCGCACGTCCAACGACACACACTGCTATCTCAACTCTATCCTAACTTCCGATCATTCACTTACTTCTTTCTTTCCTACGAGACTTGCAGCATAAATGTAAACTCTTTATTCCATGCTGCTGTAGAGAAGAGGAAAATCTCGTATTTTGTTTTAGCGGGCAATTTAATTCAACACTGAATTTCACCCAATCAGGATTACTTATCCTATTCAGCCCGGAACTTCATTTCTGGCTAGCAAAACGGGTGAGCGGCCAAACCCAGTCTCTTCGGCTTGAGACGGCGACCAGAACAGACGTGCCTCTGGTCGTCCCTGCTTAGCGATGCTTTTTAGCTAGACAAGCCACCCAGTGTGGACATCTCACAGTGGCTTTAACACTAGCAGCAGCAACATGGACACTCAACGAGGGAACCATCTAATTTATGGATTCTTTACGAGGAATCCCAGTTGAACATAAATTAGAAACATTCAGCATGCCTTCCACAGGCACCACTTCATGTCACCCCAAAAATTGACTATGTCGATCCGAGCGTAACTCCGCTCTCGACAACATGGAGATATCGCAGACTCTCCTCCAAAAACCAGATACAAAACTACACGGTGACTTTAAACACATCCCTCACACGTCCAACAACACGCTGCCATCTCAACATCCCGCCAAGCCGTTTCGTCTCCAAAACTAACAAGCCTAAACACCACGAGTCTTGCAGCTTCCAAAACCAAACCATATTCCATGCTGCAAATAAAGAACTTTCGTTGTTGTGTCGTTAAAGCAAAGTTTCGTAATTCATTGTGTTATCCTCAAAACCGCAATAAATTGGTAGCCCCACATGGCACCTTCTGAATTGCGAAACATAAAAACTATTCATAACAACACCTTTCGACCTTCGCCATCTTACTTCATCTTCAACCACCTTATTATTTCCAACAAGCATTAGTGAGGGCCTTACAACACTCGGCGAGGAAACTATAGGATTTTACACTCTTATAAATTATTTTGGGCGGTATGCCACTTGTTCCCACAAAGATGGCGGACGTTCAATGTTCAGTCTCGGGAAACCATTGGCCAGGAGGACCACGTGATATGCTTACAACTACGTCGGCGCACGTAAATTCAAGTCCTGCGTCTTGAGCCACTTACAAGACGGTATTTTCTATAAATACGCCGTCTTAAAACACATTCTCCCTCTTTGACGAAATTTCTTCGTAGCGGCAACACTCTCTCTTTGACCAATTTTCTTCGCAGCGGCAACACTCTCTTTGACCAAATTTCTCCGAAGCAGCAACACCATGCCTCGCAGACATTCATATGAACTATGAGACGCTTTCCCGTCTCTGAGAAACTACCTGTTTCAAACCATAGAAAAAGGACATTTTAAATTTGCAATTCCTTTTGTAGCTTAGTTGTGTTACACACACACACACACACGAGCTCACACATATACACACACTATCATTATGTTAGAGTTAGTAATATTTTTATGTATTAATGTAAGTTTTGTTATTATAGAATATAAATTTGTTTTTGTTCGTTCGCCTTGTTTTAAATGTTCATTTTGTCCGCGCCGTTTCACAACCATTATTTGTTTCATATCTTTTACTTATTTGTTGCATATCTTCACTCATTTATTTCACAGGCCTTATTCCTTCATTTACCGTTTTATCCATGTGCTATATAATATGCTTATTCTACCTTAATTCTAAACTAAAGCATTAAACTTGTGGAGAAGCCCGACTACAAAACCCTTATTTTCAATATACATAAACGTAACGTAAAAAAGTCGGGGTCCACTCTTCCTACAAAACAACACAACGTAAACACACATACGTTACACTCTCTTCCTCGCTGAACCAAACAAACTTTTCCTCGCTTACCAACAACAAAAACTCTGGCTACAAAAATGGTTTCCTCTCGCTAAACAATAATACTCATCTCAAACATCACCAAACTGCCATTAAAAACCTTCAATATAAAACCTCATAAAACATTTCGACATCGTACTTCTTCTCTCTCTCGTTTATTTACTTTTAAAACTTAGCGAGGAAGTTACCAAACACACACACACGCACGTTACAACTTTTCCTCGCTAAAAATAACAACAATATATCTTATCGCTAAAATATTAAACTCATAAAGCATAAAATTCTACATTAATTTCAATTTTAATATTTGCTACAAATATCTTAAAATTTCGACCTAAAATTTTAATATTTGTGGGGTTTGAAATTTTTATGGTAGTCAGTGGCTAAGGGCAAGGCTGTGTTGCCGTAAGATATCTGACTCCATATTTTGGTTATTTTGCTTTACCCCACGTTGACTGGTCGGTGTAATGCCTTGCCCAAAGAAGGTCCATAAGAAATATAAAAAAAGAGAAGATAGGAACAGACAGGAGACGAAAAACTTTTCTTTCAGACTTTCCTTTATTTACCTGGTGAATGGACTAACCAACGCTACGTCTAAAGACATAGCGTGGTGCCCAAAACACTAGATAGTAAAAACGGTGTTGTCGGTTCGACGTCACTACCCGAAAAGAGAGAGGTTCACAGAAAACCTGGGTATTTATCTCTTTCCACCGGCTCCAAATTCGCTATTCGAAAATTCTTCTAATTTTGGCGCGACCGCTTCTCATTGGCTACTTTACATTTTATTATTTTTCTTTTTCTGATTTTAAACCGGATGGATGCGTGGAGCCTTATGCGTGGCGACGCGTTTATACATTTCGTATCAGGCAGCCGACGAGTCTACATCCGGTTAGGAGTTTCTTTGGTAATTCCTAAATCGCCACATATTTACTTAATAATAATCATTTATTAATACCAATTAATCTTCGTTGTTACTAATAATCAACTGAAACAAATTTGCTTCTGAAATTAGAAAATTAATGACCCGAGAGATTGTAATCCGTAACAGATTATTACACTTTTAGGACACCATACGCCACGCCTACTTTCGTTTTGTAAAGGTTTATTAGCAAAGCTTGCTAACCGCTACACCAGTCGAGGTACCCCTTTGTTTACGTTCAGCCGTTTAAAACAGCTTAAAAAGATCCAGTAAGACTGGATATCTGATGTTTCTTTATTTCACACATGAATTTGACCTATTTACAATAAATGAATAAATCACTTGAAAACACTCAGGTCATATTTTTCATTTTTTTTTTTTTATTTCGAAATTTTCATCTTTTTGAAAGTGCGTGTTTTTGTTCATAACGAATACATGGATTTGTTCAAAGCCTAGTGGTTAAGGAGCTTTGACGATATGTTAACATCATCAGAATTTTTTTCTAAACGGCATGTCAACACGTATCGGGTTATTTTACCCGTAAAAGAGAACTGCGTTCACTATACATTTATGTAATTTACAAAGCGCTTTGCTTTGATGTGGCACAAGGCCGAATGAATGGGGCGCCCAATGAGACTCGAACTCACTAGTGTAGGTCTGCTAGTCTAGCTTGCTAACCGTTACACCACCAGAGATTTTTTGTGTGTTTGTGTGTGTGTGTGTGTGTGTGTGTGTTTATTACTTACGAGTTTTTTTTTTGTTTTTTTTTTTACAGTTATATCAAAAATATTCATAATGCGGATAATTTTGCATGGACTCAATTAACTAATTCAATAAATAAATTGTATATATAAAATATATTGTTTTAAGTAAGTGATGATAATTTGTAAACAATTATAGCTTCAAGTAAATATTCTTAATACAAATAATTTTTAAACAGATCTATTTGACTGTAGGGGTTATGAGGTTTTGTTGTTGGTTATTTGGCTTTTGGGGTTTAGATTATGGTATAGGACTTATGGGATACAAATTTCTTCTAGTCTTAAAATAAGCAATAAAAACATATTTAAGAACATTCTAGAAATTTAGGATCAAACCTGCATTAGCATTTAAATTACATTTTTATATTTTTCAACCAATCAGCTAAAAACATGGAATAGAACATTCTAGAAAATTAGGATCGGAAGTGAACTAACAGAAAACATTTAGGCTCGAAAATAAAATAGTAAAATACAAATCTGATTGGTCAATAAATGTCTACGCGCCAAGATTTTAGGGCGATTCTTTGATCCACCTGTAGGATATAAATAACACAGAGTTAGGAAGCCAGACACACAAGACACAAGCTTACACACAAACGAAGACACAGACGAACACAAGCCACTAAGCCAGTAGCCGATACTATGTCAAACCAAATCCTTTCCTTCCTCAACTAAAGTTCATGACCTCTTTTCAAATGGCCGAGAATTATATTCAAAAGGAAAACCCGACAAACTTTCTTTCATCAACGAGACACGCTGTCGCCACAATCATAAAACCCGCTATAAACTTAATGTAAGAACGACTTATTTACGGACTCTGATAACATGAACATACACACATCTTTCAACAAATTTATTCTCTTCTTCAAACTTTATTTTCCAAAAGGCCATTTACACGTCATGTATTGCGTTTTTCATATTCTGTTATATGCATATTAAATTGTTTGTTATTTAATGTTCGTTGTGTTCTATTCCATTTCTTTTGCGCGATTGTAAAGTTTTGTGTTGTATTTGTGGTGGGAATAATTTAGAGAGCAATCTACTGAAATAACCAAATTACATACTCCCCCCACAGACTTAACACTCCAATAAAATATTTTGGGCGGTATGCCACTTGTTCCCACAAAGATGGCGGACGCTCACATATTCAGTCTCGGGAAACCATTGGCCAGGAGGACCACGTGTCATGCTTAAAACTACGTCCGCGCGTAAATTCTAGTCCTGCGTTTTTGAGCCACCTACAAGACGCGTATTTTCTATAAATACGTCGTCTTCAAACACCCTTGTTCTCTCTTACCAAATTTCTTCGCAGCAGAAACACACTCCCTCCAGCGTGAATCAACAGGAGAAAAAAAAGCAACAACATGGATGGGCCTCGCAGACATTCAAAATATACATTGACTATGAGACGCTTTCCAGTCTCAGAGAAACTGCCCGTTTCTAATCATAAAAAAAGGACATTTGAAATATGTAATCCTTTTATAGCTTAGTTGTGTTACACACACACATACACACACACACGAACTCACACATATACACACACTATTATTTTGTTAGTAGAATAAGAAATATTTTTTTATGTATCAATGTAAGTTTTGTTGTTGTAGAATATAAATTTGTTTTTGTTCCACGCTTTGTTTTAAATATTCTTTTTGTCTGCGCCGTTTTACAACCGTTACTCGTTTCATTTGTTTCATATCTTTTACTCATTTTGTTGCATATTCTTCACTCATTATCTTCCTTCATTTACTACTTTATCCATGTGCCTATACTATGCCTATTCTATCTTAATTCTAAACTAAAACATTAAACTTGTGGGGAAGCATAAATATTAAACCTTATTGTATATATACAAAAATCAACATTAAATAGTCGGGGACCATAAATAAATACCATAAATACACAGTCACACCTACAATGGTGTCAAAGGGCAAGCTATGTTGTCGTTTGCTATCTGACTCCATTCTGAGGTTATTCTATTTTACCTTCACGTTGTCTTGCTGGTTTAAGCCGGATTTTTCTTGTTATGCGGAGAAAATATGTGTTTTTGTTTAGCGAGGAAGATGGTGTAACGTGCGTATGTGTGTGTTTACGTTGAGTTGTTTCCTCGCTAAGAGTGTAATTGTTAATAAAGGAAGGATGAAGAAGTAAGATGACGATAGTCGAAATGTGTTTAGGAATCGTTTTTATTCGCAGCATGGAATATTTAGTTTGTGTTTGTGCTGCAAGTCTCGTAGGAAAGGTTGTGAGTATAGAGACGAAATGGAGTTATGAGAAAGATGAGAAAGGCAGCGCGTGTCGTCGGACGTGCGAGGGATTGTGTTCGCCGTAGTTTAGCGAAAGCCATGTTGCCGTTGGAGGAAATGAACTTTGGAGTCACCGTGAGTTTCGTGTGTCTGGTATTTGGGGAGAGTGTGCGTTGTCTCCATTAAAGTGGCCCAGAGGTGAATTTGGAGCTAGGTGTCGAGAGCTTAATTGTGCGTCGCATCGACATAGACAATTTTGGGGATGACATAGAGTTGTTCCTGTGGTGGCTTTCTGAATGTATCTAATTCATATTCAACTGGGATCCCTTGGTCTAAAAGATATGAGACGCAAGGAATCCCTAAATTAGATAGGTTCCCTCATGTGTCCATGCTGTTGCTACTTTTGAAGAGCCGCCAGTGAGACGTCTGTACTGGGCGGCGTTGTCCAGCTAAAGAGAGTGTGTTTGGCAGCTTACCCAATTTCTGCTGCCCGTAAAGGAGGCCGTGTTGAATAGGATAAGTCATCCTGATTGGGTGAAATTATGCGTCGAATTAAATTGGGCGCCAAACTAAAATGCCTTCTGCTACTCCTTAGATAAGAAGACTATACAAAAATTATATGAAAGAAGATAGTAACAGATAGGAGACGAAGACGTATTTTTTCTATTTTTCTTTTATTCCTGGGTTCAACAACCATTCAATGGGTGGGTAAATTCTACCAGAATACAATTGAAATAGTTAAATCTCCCAGTCAAGGTGTTAAAAATGCGTTAGTCGTTTCTTGGGTATATATATGTCCTTATTCGGTATTTAAAGCTTTAACAACGTGTTCGGTATATAAAGCTTTAGCGATGTGTTAGTCACTTTAGGTAGTTCGTCTAAATCCGGTATTTTAGTCATGGGTTGGTAGTGAAAGAGATGACTACTCCCAGTGGAAGGGTTAGCCAATGCGTCGTCAAAAAGACGAACGCATGGCGTCCTCCACCAGTAAGCAAGGTGTTGGCACTCCTCCTTTTGTCGGGACGGTCCCTTTTTTTGCGCATGCGTCGCCCCTATTTATGTGAGAGGCCTCTGGGAGCTTCGGCATATTTTAATAATTATTTTAATTTAATTAAAATTTTTCAAAAATCTATTTATTCCCTTTAAGACAGCTAATTCCGTTGATTTTCTTCTTACCCCATCTTAATTCGTTGGTGTCTTCTCGTCTGTGAAGGCGGCAAAGAAAGAAAAGGAAGAAAACGAAGATAGGAGATACTCTTTGAATTTCAACTTTATTCTAGGGCTTTTACATAGCTACTCTGTCGCGAGGAATGAGTACCGTCGTTTCTTCCAGATAAAGCGTTGAAATACGTCAGTCGTTTTCAGCTACGGACACTAACCTAATCAGCCGTGTTTGCTGCTAGAGCGTCCTTTCTGCAGGGACGGTTCCTTTTTCTGAGCATGCGTCACTCCTACTTCCTGACAGGGGCTACTAGGAATTTCTGAACTTATGGCCTAGTTGGTTGGGTTTGGAGTGTTACAACATACAATGAGAAAAACTTCATTTAAAACAAGACAAACAAGGAATATCTAGAATTTAAACAATTTTTATAAAACAATAAAGCCTCAACTTGGATTTGAATGTTCAGAAGTTCCCTTTTACAAGTAGTAAATTTTCGAAATGGTAGACATGAGGAAAAAGGGGAAAGGAGGAGAATGTTTTTAAAGAGTACTTATTCCTTTTTCTTTTTTTTTTTTCTTCTCTTTCTTTTAAGGTCAGATAGTTGAACAAGCAGAAAAGTAGTTTCAGCTCTTAACTCGAGGGCGGACGTTACTTCTCGACTGATCACCGTATCTATGTGCTTCCTTGTGTCACTTTTGTCCTCACTGACCCGGTTCACAGAAAACCCGAGTATTTATCTCTCCCCACCGGCTCCAAATTCGTCACTCCAAAATCCTTCTCATTTTGGCGCGACCGCTTCAAATTGGCTACTTTAATTTTTATTATTTTTCTTTTTTCCTGATTTTTAACCGGATGGATGCGTGAAGCCGATGCGTAACGACGCGTTTATACATTTTGTATGTGGCAGCCGACGAGTCAACATCCGGTTGGGAGTTTTATAGTTAATTCCTAAATCCCCACAAACTCCTTGAACTTATTTTTTTTTCAATCTACAACATGACCCACAAATGAGACCATGACTCGTACTACAACTACTATTCCGGGGAAACTAAACCTAGGAATAATGACATTGAAGGAGTTACTCTACACTCCCCAGAACACCTAATCTGGAGCCTTACTACCAGGTGCGGTTATAGTGGCATACCCTGGACCGCACTCTGCTTTTTAAATGTGTTACACGGATTATTTGTTTTTAAAATGAAAGTATTTCCACCATTAAGAGCTAAGATGATCTCTATAAACTTCTGATAGATGTGGACAATCTTGGGGATCGTTCAGATCAAGTTTAATACATCTAAATGCAAGGCACTGCATATTGGGGAAAATAATCTAAAACAAACGAGAAAAAGACACAGTTGCTTATAGTATGGTAACCAGATGGTTCAAGAAATTTTGCTCGAGTTTCAAAAGCTTTGTCAATCAGGCAAGTACTGGTAAGCCTAAAACTGGATTATGTGACTGTGCTCAAAGCCTGGCAAGTAGCACTTATAGAGTATCAGGTGAGCTTGGCATCTAAGTCCAGTGTAGTTTGTCACCTTTACGACCTTGGGAAAGTATCCCAAGTTGCCGAATTCTGCCTCACATTACCAAAAATATGGCAAAACTTTTGAGTTACTCTCATAATTCTTGAAATAAAATATCAAACCCTTGAATCAAGAATACAGAAAATGAAATTCAGCCACTGAATAAAAGTTTTGGAAAATGCTCATGCAACAGCTCAGATTTAGACCAGCAAAATGGTGGGTAGAAAAAAAAGAACACAGCCCCACTTTAAAAAGAAGTAAAAATTATATGAAAATATATATAAGTCGATTTGATTTGGTTTTATGGCATATCAACTCTCGTAGGTTATTCAATGCTAAATCCTCTTTATACATATGATTTGTGAACACATAGTTTGTAGATAATGTTTTTAAATGAGCCAGAGTTCATTTGTTTGCACATAGTTAAATGGTTATACATATGATTTGTGAGTCAACAGTTTATAGGTAATCTTATTAAAGGAGTTTGAGCAAATTTGTTTGCATACAAGTATTACTATTGCTTGCACATAGTTAAATGGTTCCAAATATTCTAACATGAATAGTTCTATTTAATATTAACCATTTATTTGCACTCAAATGGTTTCAAATATTACTATCTAACATGAAAAGTTTTATTTGCACACAGTCAGATGGTTTCAAGCATCGCTGTGTAATACTAACAATTCAATTAAGGTACACAGTAAAAGTTTCAAGTATTGCTAATCAACACAAATAATTCTATTAAAAATTACTCATTTGTTTAAATGGTTCCAGTTGTTGCTATGTATCACTAATGATTCAATTAAACATCAGTCATTTGTTTACACACAATTAAATGATTAAACAGTTCTACTTCTAACACTCTGTCTATTTGAATCATAGATAGGACCCTATCAGGTGCAACCACTCTGGGTCAGAGTGGATCTGGGAGCAATGGCAATGAAGGGGTACTCCACCATCCCCAAAGTTCCAGAGCTGGAGCTTCAACATCAGATGATTTATAGTCATATGCAGGACACTCATTTGGTGGTGGGGAGTCTTACTCCTCAGCTGATTATATAAGGAAGAGGCATGCGCGTACACACACATATATATGTACAGGGTTGAACGATAAAATTGTCATCCTAAAGAAAACAGCACTACAACTTTATTTTTAAGATTTTATTAAAAAAATCAATTCAGGTAACTTGATTATGTAGTAGAGCTGACATCTATTCAATGTAGCCGCCTTCAGCCTCAATCACCGCCTCGATACGGATCCGGAACTGGGAGCATGCCTTTTTCACAAGCGCCGGCGGGAGCTCAGCAAATACTCGGCAGATGGCAGCAATCAGGCTGACTTTGATGTTGTGGGAGGTCATGTTGGTGATGTTCTCGATGTATGACCAAACGAAGTAGTCCAGTGGGTTCGCGCCGGTGAGAGAAGGGTACAAAGTCATAGCACTCCTTCTGAAGCCAAGCCTAGGTCTCTTTGGACTTGTGGGCCGGCGCCAAGTCCTGTTGCCACACTTAGGGTCTGCCACTGGCCACCCGATTGCACCAGAGGATCACCACACTCTTCAGCACATCCAGGTACACTTTGGTGTTGACTTTCAAGCCAACTTCAAAGATGTGAGGTGGCATGATGTGGCCCTCACTTGAAACCACACCAGAGACCATAACTGTAGCCGGAAACTTTGTTTTCATCACCCTGGGCATGTCCCTTAAGTGTTGAACCATCCGGATTTGCATTTTGAGGGTGCTGGCAATGGTCCTGTTGTTATAACTTGGATCGGTAGAGAGCATGAGTTGTACAGCGGCACATCTCCGATCTCGCTCATTGAACATTGTGTCACTTTCAGACATGATAGAAGGCTCCGATCGCTCTTGGGATTTGTACACAACTGGCCAACTAGTATATGGTCTGCAACAAAGAAAGAAAACCGGTTTTCATTAAACGGAAATGGAATCATGTCGTCTTTTCTAGGGCGACAATTTTATCATTCCACCCTGTACAAAAACGTTTGCAATATATCCAGCATAGAATTTAGAACAATTACAAGCTAGTATTGATATTGTCTATACAACTTAATACAAAACTACGAACAATAAAGAAATAATTTATCATTTAGAAAACTATAATGTTTAACCAAATCTAAAATTAGAAAAAGACTGACATACATCATAATTTCCAACAATAACTTTTCCCAATTTTGCTGCCTAAAGTTTGTTAGTCTGAATATACCAACCACTCCTTGTGCTGACTAATTCTCGATGTGAAAGGAGTTCACACACCATGTTTAATTAGGAATCCGCACACAGATATCATGTCCTGTCCAATATTTACTATTATTAGACATAAAATTAGCACTACCCTTATGAATACAATTTCATTTTTGGTTATCGAGTTTCAATAATGTAGAATTTGATAACAAATAACAATTGATGTCAATTTGTCATGCACCGAGAAATACTTTGATAATTAAATAAATAATTACATCCTAGTATTTTCAGTTGAGAAGAAAATTGAATTTCATTTCCTGTTTTAAAAATGATGATCAAAATATAAATTTAACCAATTTTTAAGTGAATTAATATTCAATATTTTAAACAATCCTTACCTTTTGGTCATTGCAAACCAACAGCAGTTGAAGATTTTATCTCTGTTCTAGGTTCATTAGATGTACAGCAAAGGAAGAGACCAGCAACTGACTTGATACAAATGGGAGAGAAAAAAAAATGTATTGAATAATAATGCACAGTGAGGAATATATGCGTACACAAACCTTCTATGGACAGGAAATGGCACTAAGACAATTTTTGTTTAAAATAGAGGTCAGATAGTTTGATTTCAGTTTTCCTTCTAAATTGGTCGCCAATCTGCACTATTAAACAATAGCTGAAGGGAGAACAGAGGGATTCATGCCTTTCAAAAGTAAACTGAAATACAAACACCCTCACCAGGATTTGAACTCAAATGACTGATTCCATTTCTTATGTTGATAACCATTACACTAATAGTGCCTCATTGAGTTTGGTGTGGTTTGATTTTATGGAATATCAACCATAGTATATATATTATATTTAAAGGTGAAAGAAAGTCAGCTGACACTATATAGTTTTGGTTCTAAAGAACCGTCATCAGGACTGGGATGGATGATATTTACTGATGTTGAATCAAAGATGGAGGTTTGATAAAGTGATTTAACATCACTAGATATTATCCTTCCCAGTCCTGATTATGGTTCATTAGAACCGAAATGCTGTAGTGTCGATTGACTTTCCATCTCATTAAATTCTTTTACTTCTTAGATTACGTTGTTTATCAATTTTCTCTCTATATATTAAATATATATATGATTTATAAACACGTTTTGTAGATAAGATTTTTAAATGAGTCAAGCTCTTTTTTACACAGTTAAATGATTTCAAGTATTGTTATATAACAGTCACAATTTAATATCAGTCATTTGTTTGCACAAAGTTTGTTCTATTTGACCCATAGATAAAACTTTATCAGGTGTTACCACTCTGAGTTAGATTGGACTGGGGAGCAATGGCAATGAAGAGGTACTCTACATTCCCCAGAGTCCAAGGATGGAACCTCATCATCAGATGGTTTCATGTCATATTCAGGATACTTATGGGAAGGGGAGGTTTTACTCCTCTGCAGAGATGCAGTTGGCGTATTCTACAGCCGCTGCTGACTAGGCTACTTATATTGTGGAGTAAAGAAATGAGGATAATCTCTAAAATTCAGTAAAGTCAGCAACACTTTCAGCTTTGTAAATTAAATCCTAATTATCTGCTTGTATTGCACTGGCCTTGTCAGCCACAAACGTGCCTGCTGCGAACATGAATCACCAACTCGTCATTCACTAAGCCAAGCCATGATTTACAACTAGAACTCACCTAACTAGTTAAGTCAGTTTCAGTATTGCCATGTATTTGTTGAAACAGTTGTCATTTCAAATTTCTATCTATAAGTTAGTTGGCCAACAATATTCTATTTATAAGTAAGTTGGCTGACCATAGTCGAGAGCAACCCGAAGTCTCCCTTTTCAATAACTACTACATAGATGAGTAGGGGAAGGGGCTACTCCTTTCCCTGGGTTGCTCCACTTACCCTTGATCCATAATTTATAATGCTGAGTGTTAAGCAAGGAGGCATCAAGTACCATTTTTTGAGTTTGAGTTTTGTTTAACGGCATATCAACCTCTGTGGGTGATTTAATGCCAGAAGGGTTAAATTGCTTTTGTCTTTTATGCATGTTTTAGGTTTTAAGGTATGAGTTTTAGTTATGTCTTATTATATTTGACTAGATTTTAATGAAAAGATTAATTTCTTTCAGAAAGCTTAAGATTTCCTCTGGTTCAGAGTTTTTGAAGAGTTTCTTTAAATTATTTGTTTGGTAATGTTTTGTGCGAATTCGTCACAGTTTATGAGAATGTGACCATTTTTTGAGTCTTTGGTATGACAACCTGGGATTGAAAATTTTTTTTAGATCTATTTGACCCATAGATGATACTTTAACAGGTACAACCAATCCAGGTAAGAGTGAATCTGCAAGTAATGGCAAAGAAGGTGTACTCCATACTCCCCAGAGTTCTAGAACTGGAGCCTCACAATCAGCTGCAGGTTAGTGAAATACTCAGGACAAGGTCATTTTTTTTTATCACCCACCTCCACAAAAATAAAAATCTTAGTAATAATATAAAAAATATAAAGGACAAATATCACAGATACAAGTACAAATATATAGATATACAGACATGACTATGTGTTTGTATAATGTTTATTCTTAAAAATCAAAATGATTTTATAGTATAACTAGTATTTAAAAGAAGGATACATTCGCACAACTGTTGCACCAAATATTAACAAGTGATAAAAATCATTTCAACATTGAAAAGTTTAAAAATAAAAATAAAAACTTTGAAGACAGAGAATAGACATTATTATCATCTTCAGTTCTGTGAATAAAAAGAGGAAAAAAAAAAAAAAAAAAGAAAAAAAGGGAAACAACTGTGTTTTTAAGGGGCCAAGGTTTATATATTTGTATATCTGTAATTTTTATTAAGATTTTTTTTTTATATTATAAAGGTAATATTTACAAGTGAGGGTCTGTAACTGTGGTTCAAAAAGCTTGTTCAAGGAACAGAAAGAAAAAAGACAAAAGTCAAAGTAAAATTATTACTTTATTCAATGGTCATTTAAAGAAATAAGGAATTAAAAAAAAATAAAAATAAAAATATTGGTCCCAAATTTGATGGGGAGATAGGGGGGGCATTAATTATAGAATTGTTGGGTTCCTTAGTAAACATGAATGGATATACATTTGAGGGGAAAGTCTAGAGAGAATGTACTAGGGAGCTACAGATGATATCACTAAAACATTATAAAAGATGAGAACAGTTTAATGTATTAACAGTAGAAAATGTGGGTAAAGGGGGAAAAAAAAAGGAAATGCCAGAATCTGAGAATTTAACAAAAAGAATAGATTAATGAGTAAGGAATGGGAACCAAAGATGGAAAAATTCAGAAAATATGATTAAGGACGGACATATATGGATGATAATGTAATCCATACTTGTTTGCATGTATTTAAAAAAATAACCAAGTTGGAAGTTGTGTTGTTAAAAAATAATAAAATAAAAAATATAATTTTACAATATTAAAAAAAACCCAAAAAAACACACACACATTGACAAAATAAGATCATACAGTTAATGAAGGAAAAAATGCTTAAGTCTTATATGTTTTAAATAAAACACATTAAACATATTTTTATTAAATAAGTATAGTGTCTTTCTGCCTCAAGTCAAAAATGGAAATGTGGAGAATAGGACTAAGAATATTGTGTAATACCAATTAGTCCAGGCTAAAAGTGTAGTAAAAGGTAACCTAAAGGCAAAAATTTCCAATGCATTTATCATTAAGAGAATGAAAGTTGTCTTGATAAACAAGCGATTAGAAAAAGGTCTAAAAATGTTTCAGCTTTAGGTAACTTTTAATGCACTTTGGATCTGGACAAAATCTTCCAAGTAGAGAAAGAGAGCTTGTTTGCCAAAATTAACATTTAAAAAAAAAATTTAAGGATAAAAAAAAAATTAAAAAAAAAAAAAAAAAACCCATCAGCATTCAACATTTCAAGTTTTACAAGGGATTGAACACTGATCTCTGGTAATGGTAGGAATAATATAACTATCTTAGCAATAAGGATAGCCAAAATATAAACCTATTACAGAAAATTATTAAGATTTATTTTGTCAATTCAATCACATTTAATTACTACAACTACTAAAAGAATGTACTAAGAATAGAAAAAAAATAAAATAAAAACTAGTATTCAAGAAATATACAGTTGGAAGGAATTTTAAAGGAATATGGAAAATACTTTTGATACACAAAAGAGACCTAAATATGCCAATCCAAGTGAGTTATAATTTAAAAAAAAAAAAAACAAATATTTAAATTAAGATTAAAAGATAAAAGAGAATACAAGCCAAAATTAATAATGACTGAGAATATGTCATTCAAAAATGAAATAAAATAAAAAAATGCTATTAAAACTACCAGTATAAACAAGTATAGTACTTATAGATATTGAGAAAGAGAATAAGGAAAGAGTTTTTTATTTATTTATTTATTTTTTTTTATAGGTATAATTTGAGCTTCGGCAAACCAATGACTCTTCAGATGGTCAAAGCAGTTGGTGTGCTTAAGCAAAATAAGACAGAAGTTTGATATTCATCAAGAATTTTAGACTTTGTTATAATTTTTGATTTTAACTTTTTCTTGCTATCAAAGAATGACTACTTATATCAAAAATAAAAATAAAAAATAAAATGGATAAATTGGATGAAAGGAATTTCTAATGAAAATCTAAATATGTTAAGAAATTCAACTAAGCCTAACATGATTTAATAGCAAAGAGAGAACGATGTTCAAAGACTGGCTTTTCAAAGTCGCTTTCCTGAGCCACCACATGCACATAGGCTCTAACTACTCTGGCTTATGGCTGAAAAATATCAAATTTAAAAATTGTATTTTGTCAACAACCTCATTGCCGCTGTATTTACTAGGCAACCAAAAAGTAAAAATTGGGATTCTCTGGCCGGAATTCTGACAGCCTGTGTATATCTACGTCTATGTAGCGGTACAAATACCAACCATTCAGATCTTTAAGTAGAAGCATCTAATAAGTGTTATACATATTTTGCAAAATAATATTGATTAAATTAAAAGAATTATTAGAAAAGCTAACTTTCAGATGAGTACAAGAAATTCAGATTTGAAAAAATACTGAAAAATAATTAAAAAGTTTGAAACACACAAATTAATTAAACACAATTATAACTTTTTGAAACAATAATAGATTCATATACACAATGAAATTCATAAATAAACAAACAATAGCCAATGGTAAGCTAACTTGACAGTCTAGATTATCTAACATTTTTTTTCAACCATTACTACTTATTTAGAACAAGATTTTCTATGGGTTAAAAAAAAATCCATTCATAGCCTTGTCTACTTATATAAAGTATTCACAAATGGAATTTAACATTTCCAAAAGAATATAAAACATCTGTTAATACTGAATCTTTAATATTAGGTGCAAATCATGTGTGTGTATATATCTGATGAATATATAAAGCATGAAACCCAGGGTCACAGATACCACCAAGAAATAAATATATATATATATATATATATATATATATATATATATATATATATATATCTTGGTTGGTTTTATAACATGTCAAACCTTATCAAGTTATCCAAAGTCAGTCAGTTTTCTTTTTTCACTAAGTGTCCTTATCTAATAATAATTTATGAACAATTTCAGTTTCATGTAACTATTCTAAATACAAATAATTTGGACAGTTATATTGTTTCAAGTATTCCTATCTAATACTAATAATTTGGAAGTTCCCAATCCTTTTAAACAGGAAAACATTTTATACTTAAGTGACAATATCAATGTTTTAAGTGTCAAAGCATTGATTTAGTTCAAAAGTTTTATAAATGATCTCGAATCTGTTTAATCCCTAGAAAAGATCCTAACAGGTGCTATCACTCCAGATCAAAGTGGACCTGGGAGTAGTTAATGGTAATGAAGGTAAATGGAGCTTCACCATCAGATACAGTTTATTGTTATACCAAGGACACTCTGGGGTTAGGATCTTATTCTTCTACAAGAGATGCAGTTATAGTTTACACCCAGCAATCAGGGTAGAAAAAAATATACAGCTTTTGGGGTAAAAAGAAAAAAAAATTGCAGACATTACATAATCTTTGTTTTAGAGTATTTGTTAGTTAATTGATAAAGATAATATAAAATTCAGAAAATTTTCTTGTCACTTCTAACAACTGCACTAACATAAATGCTAGAATCATAAATATATTATTGTTTATATGTGGGCTCCTCAAAGTGGTTTATATAAATCTTGGTAGGGGAGGATTAATAAAATCATAGGGGACACAGGGGAAGAATTTACAAGTTTATATTTATAAATCTCTTTATAACAGGAGAACAATTGCCAGATATTGTATACTTAACAGAATGACTGAGTGTAATGGCCATCCATGATGAGTCATTCATGTTCAACAGGTTCAAAATATATGAGTCATTTAAATGAGTTATCAGGCTCAATTCAAAAAGATCCAGAACTTTTGGGCATTATTAATAATGCTTATAATATGTTCAAAGAATGAAAGCATTTAAAAACGATTATAATTTTAAATATTTTATAAAAATACTGAATTCTAAAATATCTCTTTTTATAATAGGTGTAAGATGTTTTGAGAAAAAAATGATGATTTAATTAGAATAAAAAAACAGATTTAAAAAAAGAAAGAAAAATAATGAAAAAGTAAAATTAAAAAACAATGCCTGAAATTTAAAAATTTTAATTCTTATCTATGGAAACATTTTTATTAAATTAAGAAAAAAAACAAACTTTGATCAAAGAGATTTACATCTTCACTTGTTAAGTTAGCTTCAGTATTGACATTAATTGGTGTAGGTTCTGTTATATGATTCAATATCCATCATCATCTTACCATAATGGAGATGATGTTTGGGTCTGTAAGCAAAACTACATCATCACTGACATCACAATTCCCTTAGTTATTAATATCATATTCTTGATATTTATAAAATAATCATTATTCAATATTAATTAGCATCTTATTTATTAACATCATCTCAGTTAAAATCTCAATGAATTAAATTGACCTCAAAACAGTCCATGTTATTAATACATTTAAAATCTTAGTACGAGTTATATATCACTAAAAAATAAAGGTTTGTATTGTATATGGAGTAGATAATTTGATTTTAATAAATAATTACTTTGTGTTAATGATTTCTAATATTGTTTTATTTTTAAATGTATTAAAAGTAATCTTTTGTATAATTTTTATATAGAAATAAATTAAAACAAAATAAAAATAAGTGTAATCTTTTTAAATGCATTCTTATTTGGTTTTGATAGCCTTTCTAATTTAACACAATATTTACTTAGCCGAAAGTAAACGCGTTTTTAAAAATCCCAAACTGCACTAAAAATGAAGATGAACGTACAATGTAATCTCTGCTTTTAATTGATCTCGCATATATATATATATATATATATATATATATATATATATATATATATATATATATATATATAATTCTTTTAAATACCCTGTCCAGTGGCAAAAGCTACTTGGTAACACCAGGAGTGGCAGTACTGCCTTGAGCTACCGAAACTGTTATCACCCCTGGTTGGTGGCTGATGAGGGCAGGGTATTGCACATGCTTTCACATGCTGTATGATGAAAAAAATTACATTAAAACTTAAATACTAAACCCTTAAATAATTTTGCTTGTTTAAAATAACTTTTCTGTACCTTGTAAAAATTTAATTTCAAAACAAAAAATATTTTTTAAAAATTAAGAAAAAAGGTACATTTGTATTTACAGTTTCTTAATTTGTTTTCACATGTAAATCATATCAAAAATTATGTTTTGTAATTTAATGTTCTATTAATCTATTTAGAGGTAATAGAAAGTAAATTTACTTAGAAGGGATGCATCATGTAAAAAGTTTACAGAAGCCCTGGTCTACTACATATTTGGTAGCATAAAATGTTAATATGAATAATACTTTTATTACATAAATCAAGCCAAATTGAGATGGTTAAACCAATAAAAATTAATTTGCTGGGTACAATTTACATCAAGATATACAAAGTAAAATGTGTGCAAAATCTTAATTCTTCTGCAATTCAATAAATAGGAAAATCAACTGATTAATTTTAATAGCATGTCAATCCATAAAGGGTTATTTTATGCCAAGAGTTTAAGGAATTGAATTCCTTGTGTACTTATACATAAATTTTTTTGTATAGTTATTTCTTAAGAGATTTTTGAACAGTTATATATCAAATATTCTTATCTAAAACAAATAATTTGTGCACCGTTTCATAGTTTCAAGTATTCCTATCAAACACTAATATTTATTCTGTTTCAAGCAATTATTTCTATTTAATAAATGTTTTATTTTCACAGTTCTATGGTTTCAAGTAACAAATAATAATCTTTAGTAAACAATTATTGCTTTAAGTAACTATTGTCAATACAAATTAGTTATACAATTATATATCAAGTATTCCTATCAAATACAAATAATTTTCAAACAGATCTATTAAAACCCATAGATGGGAGCCTAACACGTACTACTATTCCAGGCTGGAGTGGACCTGGGTGTAGTGACAACAAAGAGATACTCCCAAGATCTTCCAGAACTGGAGCCTCATCATCATATACAGTTTAGAGTTATCAATAGAGTACCCCTTTATTTTTTTAAAGTGGGTGGAGTCTTATCCCTCTGCAAGGGATACAGTAAACATATAGTAACCACCACTAACTGGGCATGAAAATCATCAAAGAACTAGAATAACTACTCACATTCAATGTATATTAAAATATATTACAAGACTTGATAGCCTTTTAGTTTACTTGTTGAAGGTACATTAGTTAAAAGGAATGTTGTGAACCTGGTTTCAGACCTTAGTCTGGTCACATGTTTAACCATTGAGCATATTTGTATTTGGGTAATGTTATATTTTTAAAAAAGTTTTATGACTAGTATATCCAATGGTATGAACATAAAGAAAAAAAAATATTACAAGTTGATCACTTCAGACTAGTATTGAAACATTTAATACTTTTCACAGCAAAAGATAATGACTTGATAAGGCTTTTTATTGATTTTTTTAAAATGCTTAAATTAATACATTTTAATTTTATGCTTAAATTAATACATTTTAATTTTATGCTTAAATTAATACAAAAAAAAAAAAAAAAAAAAAAAAAAAAAAAAAACATTAAGAGAAACCTATATAAACCGAATAAAAGTTGATTATATTGGAAATAAAAGATAAATCTAAAAAAGGAAATCTTAATAAAACCAAATCCTAGTTAATCTTAAATGAAACTTATAACCGCATAATTATTGGGGATTTTAAAAGCCACATAAAAAATCTGACCAGAATGAACTAATACAGTATGAAAGAAAAACACATAAGATCAAAAAAAAAAAAAAGAAAGAAATCTTAGTGCTGAGGATTTCAACCTTCTACATCAACTCCCCATTGCACCAAAGAAGAGAGTCACAGTCATCTAACACTTTCCTGACACCGGTCTTGTGGCCTCGCTCACAAATAGGTGTTATCCCAGACACATCAAATTGATTATATCAAAATTAACTCCCACCCATGCTCCTTTAAATCTCAATGCTTCCCTCATTTAGAAACAAAAATACATCTTATGATCAAAATACAAAAACTGTACTGTCATTTCTGTCCCACAATAGTTGTTACATTTGCATATTAAGTTCATATATAAAACATAATAACTATTTTGGAACAGAGATATGTATCTTAGTCCTTTATCACATGACTCATCCAACATTTTGTCGTCATTCAATTTGTTTTTTGTTAAAAGTTGTTTTTTTTCAAATAAGCAGATAATAACCATGACAACAACACTATATCAATATAAGCTGGCATGCACACACATTGGCTACACACTTATGTATATAAAAATAAAATAATAAGTTGTTGGAAAATAATTGATGTTTTAATCATAATTCATTAAAGAAAAAAAAAAAAGTTATGATCTGCATACCACAAGGAATGAAAATATATATAAAAAAGATTTTCCCGACTGGCAATGACTCGCATCTCCTCCCCTAACATTAACAATTTTTTCTTTTAGTGAAATAAAACTTTTTTTTTTTTTTTTTTTACACATAATAATAATTTGGAAAGTTAAAATATACGCTGTTAGTATCAGTTCACCTTCTGCCGATAACGGACAAAATTGGAATGGCTGAGAGGCAGAAAGAAGTTTCCAAGTGAAGATTAAATTCAGGATTTCAATTTAGTGACGAATTTATACTAAGTTAAACAGAGGTTTGAACAAATACTGGAAGAGTACAATATATATATCAACTATAATCCCAGTGAAGTGTAAAAGATTTGAAGGTTCACTGAAGAGCAATAAACTGCTTAGATGTACTAAAATATATATAGGGGTTCACAGGTGGTGGGTAAAAAATAATATAGAAAAATAATCACACTTACAAACAATACTGCATTGTAAAAAGCTGGAATTTAAAATTCAGTTATGGAGTAGAGTGAAATTCTAGCCATGTGGGCATTGATACAAAAATTCCATGGAGAATTAATACTGTATATAATTTATTAAAGAAAAAAAAGAAAAAAAGGGCTCACTGGTGAAGCTAAGTTTTTATTTTTTTCTGTTCAACAAATATGGCTGACTTTAAATAAGACTCAATAACATCTAAACTTTACTATATACACTAACATATAATGCAACTTTCTGAGAGCTAAATTTTAGCCAAATATTAGGGGGATGCACCATTTAAAAGATAGAAATTGTGTGTATGTGTGTGTAAACAGTTGGCCAAAGGCTCGGCCGAGGCTAACTGGTACACCAACAATTTCTAGCTGCAAAAGGTTTCAATTTAGATCTCAGAAGGTTGCATGATATACGAGTATATACGGTATCTAAACATCTCAAACATTTTTTTAACTTTCTGACCAAGGCTTTCTTAGATTTGGTTGAGGTGGGGGGCAGGATTTTTATGAAAGTCAAAATATTAGCTAAATTATAAAAAAAAAACTAAAAAAGTACCAATTAAATAAAAACTGACTGAATATTTTTAAGGCAAGTTGTCTGGTAAACTGAAATCTTCAAAACACAGATAATAAAAAAAAAATAAATCTAAACTATAATATTCAGGAAGGAGTCTATTTCAAACCATATTAAGGATACAATTGCCGACCAAGATAACAAGACAACTTCAGAGGCCCCTTAGCTCTCAGAAATTCTGTATCTGGGCACGGAAAACAAAATGTTCATCATAAAGCAGCTCAATGTTGTTGAATATGAGTGTCCTAGAAATGACCCCAATGTTACCAGGTGCTGATTAATAAAGCACAAGGGATGTTGAAAAGCACCTGCATAGGAATTTTAAAATAAAGAAAATGTTTCATGATGGGAAACTGAGAGGCATAAATATGGCATCCGCATGCAAGGGACAGGATGACAACTGAACAGACCAGGAGACTGACCACAGCCATACACGTGCCACTTTGGGAAAGAATGAAATTAAAGATATGGAATGAAAAATATATTTCATTTAGGGGTTTTACAGCAGTTTCCTGTTGTTAAGACAACTGGCTTGAAAACATACAATCCACAATGGCCTTTGAAAGAATTAAAAGTTGTACAATTTTTGAGAAGATTTAGTGACTGTTTCTTACCTATCACAAGGGAATCATTGATCAACAGAAGATAATCACCCATCCAGGGCTTTGGTTCGGTAGTGAACAAAGCAACATATATTACACACACACACACATACAAAATTCACTCCAGGCACAGACAATTTTGATTAAACTTATCCCTTCATTCCATTAAAGAAAAGGCTGTTTAGGGTTGCTATATTAAGCTTATTAATTTTTGTGATGGACAATCTACATCCCCAAAGGTATCAGGCTAGCAGAGTAGATTGAAATAGCACTCAGAAATATCAGGCTTACAGGATATAGTAAAATAGCACACAACCTAAAAATTTTGAGCGTAACGGTTATAGGCATTGGTTCCCTAAGCTTCTAAGGAGACAATCATCTGAAAGTTGCAGGTTCAATCCTGACTGCAGGCAAGTAACAATACAGGAAGACTTAACATTTGTACCTGGTTATGGCTAATGGAATCAGAACAGGTGACCCCTGTAGATTCAATAAAGGACGTAGTTCAAAGTTCCGTGAAAGTTGCCAAGTTTGACAAACACCTGAAGAATGCCGGAGGACATATTGGCCGAAACGTTGTGGAAATAAGATGAAGTCAATAGTCCAATAACCCTTAATGATTAAAAAAAATAAAAAAAATAAAAATAAGGTTCAAAAAAGTAAAAAAAAAAAAAAAAAAAAAAAATTAACCACCTTTATTTTTGCCATCTAAAGAAAACTGAAAGAATGATCAAATATATCAGTTGAAAAGAATTTCCAGAAACAACTAAGAAATCCAAATACAATTCCTATTCATGAATAATTGTTACATTTTGTATATAAAGTGTTGTTTGTGATTTAATTGTAACAGTCATAGAAAGTGAACTTGGCTCCCAGAGTTCAAATCCTGAATGAGGCTGTTTGCATTGCACAGTAGTAATAGCCTTGGGAAAGGTATAAATCCAGCTATGGGTAAATAGTAAGGTAGACTAGGCTCTTTAATCTTGATATGGCAACCAGTCTAGGAGAAGGAAAACTGAATTCAAACCAGTTGTAGACCTGGAGAGGGATGGGTACCACTAGGCTATTCTTGCCTATACACAATACAAAACAAACTCATGAGTGGAGACTAACTTGTACAGCTGACAATCTCCAACCAACTGCACCAGTGAAGTTCAACTGTGTCATTCAAGATTATGTTGACGAGGTTTTGTGCAAGCCTTCTAGGTCTTTAATTTGTTCTTTTTGGTGGATTACCCTCAGAGAAAATTTAAGATGCAATCACATAGGTATTAATGGACTCCTTTGAATGACTGGCAAATTTTTTAGGCAAATTTAACAATGATTATACAACAGAGGTTTCATTATTTATCTCAAAACCAAGAGAGAAATACAGATTGAAATATACTAAAATAATAAGGAATAAATAAAAGTCGTCACAAAATCTTATGCTCGTGTTAGCTGCAAAAGTTTCTGAGCCAACAAAAATTCTATTGCATATGTAAACTTATCTTTTCTTTTTAATGTTAAATTATATTTAAATTTTATTGAATTTTACAAAACAATAATTTTCAATTTGTAGCATAATGGTTATTGAAATAAGAAATTGATTCAGAAATGCATGTTCAAACCCTCAACAAGACTGTTTAGAATTCATATCACACTGATACACTTGGTAAAAGTATCAATCTATTCTCTTTCCTTATCGAAGTTATGAGTAAAATAGTAGGGCAGACTAGGTTCTTTATCCTTGGTAGAACAACCAGTCTTTGGGAAGGAAAAGTGAATTTAAACCAGCTGTACTCAAATTAAAAAAAAAAAAAAAAAAAAAAAAGACCTTGTGTCACATCCGACAAGTGGCACAAGGATTGGGTAAATATTTACAATAATTTTATTAACAATCTAATAATTTGATAGAAAATTATTAAATTTAAATAATTTTAATATAATAAATAATTTATTATTAACTTAAACATTTATTTTAATATTTTTTTCTTAATTCAAAAAGTTCCAAAATAAATAAAAATCATTTATATAATTAAATTAAATCATATCACTTGGTTCATTGTCAGATAATTTTTGTGGTTCAAATCTAAGCAAGTTTTGTTAGAATCTTTTATTTTTGTGTATGTGTGTTTGGATCCCAGCACGGAGATAGTAGCAATATTTTATAATTCTAAATCACTAAGACATTTGAGATCCACATCAAATATATTTTTTCAGACTAGACAACTCATTTATATTCAATAACTGTTTGTCAATATCTCAAAATGGGAAACAAGACCACCATCATTTTTATTTCTCTCTCCACAAAACAGGTTTGCTTTTATTGTTTAATGGCATATGAACTTGTGTGGATTATTTAATACCAAAGCCTTTCTTTTAGAAAAAAAAGATAGTGGAATTATTTCACTCACAGCCAGAGGAATAAAGGAATTCATACTTTTCTCAAGGGCATTAGTCCAAAAGTGAATGTAATATTGTGACCAGAATTTGGTGACTACGATGTTGTAATCTAGTAGATTAGCCACAATGCCATTTCCTTCAAAGCAGGGTTACTTGCTACCAACTATACAGATGCTAACCATCCTTTTTGTTAACTTAGTAACCCCCACTCCCCAAACTTAATGGATGTGTTCCAATCAGCAGCAGGATTGTCTTCCCCCTATAAAATGACCTAGTGTCAAATCCTCAGACTTGATGGGAAGTTGGTCAAATACCCTCACATTTTACTGCCAAGACTACCTCTATAACTCTTCACCCAGACCTTAATGCTTGACATCACTTTCTTAGAAGTACTGCAGATTATGATCTATCTTATTGTAGAGAGCAGATGATCGGGCCTTTTATTAACACAAGACAAACTCCTGAAAGACTCAACAATGACCTAATCAACAAAACTGAAACTATAATGAGAACAAGATCACCCAATCTTCAAAAGACAAAAAATAGCATTTCTGCTGGTATGTAAATTATGGAAATAGCCAAGTTACAAGAGAAACTAATATTAATGACCTATTCAAAGCTTTTGTCTTCTTTTATGCAATAAATTCCAGTTGACCAGTACCTTCCAAACTATGTGCCAAGATGCACTGTGAAAAAAATGAATAACACTTTTTGCAGTAGAACATTGACAAATTTAAAAGCAGAAATTACATGACAGACAAAAGCTAAGCATTGGGTACAAAATCCTTTCAAAAAAATTTTATCAGGCATTCCTTTGAGATTATGTGAAGATGGCCAAGTGGGTGTTCGCCAATGGTCCAGGAGACCTGGGCTCAATCCCTAGTCTTGTCATACCAAAATCTTTAAAAATGGTACTTGATACCCTCTTGCCTAACACTCAGCAATAAAAGGTACATATCAAAAGACCACATGGAAATTTGATCTTTTTGATTTAAAATTTTAAAAAAGGGGGAGGCACCTGTGTCAGTACTATTGTATGGTGGCATCACTTTGACTTTAATGAAATACAAGGATGCTGTGTGCTGTTTTGAACACAGCCTTGAAGCAGCACTCTACGAAATAGCAGTTGTACGGCCACTTACCTCCCATCTCACAAACCATCCAAGTAAGATGAGCAAGACATGCTGGGAACTGCTAAAGAAGCTAGGACAAACTCATAAGCAAAGTTATCCGACAGACTCCCACACATGGACACACCAGTGTTGTCTGACCAGCAAAAACTTATTCATCAGCTCTATGCAGACACAGGATGCCATCTTGAGGATTTGCTAAGAGCAATAACAGAGAGGGACGGATGGCGAGAGAGAGAGAGTCAAGAGAATCTGTGCTGTATGATGATGATGATGACTGATACATATCGAATTTCAATTAAAGAATTTTCTTCAGTGATTAAGAAGCTTTAAATCTTATGATCCAGTTTTTCACTTTACATTTACATGAAATGGGATTTGTTTTTTTTACTGACATTAAATGCAAATAAGAGAGACTTTCGGATATTAAAAAGGAAATGAGTCTATTTGACATCCTAACAGAAAATTTGGCTAAAAAATATCCATCGCATGATTCTCATTCATAACTATCCTTAATTCAATAAAATTCAGAATAAAATTAACAAAATAATAATGTTCTACCATTTAAACTATGTTTTATAAGCTAACAATTAGAAATACTTTTAAATACAATTTTAGATTTATGTACAAATGTACCAAAATATATTTTGCTGGTTCTAAAGAGTTCCATGTAACCAAAATTTAGGAATAACTGCTCTAGATTCAAAATTACCAGCTGGGCAATCTGGCATTCGTGCCCAAAGGGAATTCAAGGTCAATGATAGATTCAAGGCTGGCTCAGCCAGCTTTGGGTAGGCAAACAATCATTGACAGCACAGCATAGTCATAGACCTTTGGGTCTAGTTCGAGCTCTGAGCAGGTATTCATGCTGGACTCACATAGCACTTAGTTAATCCAAGTCCAGCAGGGTCATCAAGCTTACATTACACCTAATGTGTCAATGACCAGCAAAGTCCAGCAGGCCCGAGCTTCCCTTCCCCTAAACCCCCACTATAAAGGACCTTGTGTTAAATCCCGTCTGGTGGGAGAGAGTGATAAATATCAACCCCTCTAGACTGTTGAATTATTAAATACAGCTTTAAATCAAGAACATTATACAATTGCTTAAAAGCAAAAGTGTAGATTAGGTTAAGGAAAATATATTCTATATGGTAATTGCTAATCATGAAACTTATAACAAAAGAAAAGAAATCTGCAAAATTCCTTCAGTTACATGACCATGATCTAAAACTAATTTTGATACAAATGATATAGATTTAATTGAATCAATTTTCTCATCTTAACTTTTTTTTTAATCTACACACAGAAATTTTATGACATATGTTTCAGCAGAGTATCTTTTGATCATCTTCAAGAGTCTATTTTTGGCTGATAGGATTATATCTTGTATTAGTCGACTGTATTAGGTTTTTAGAATTATTGAGATACCTTTTATTTTGTTTTTACTCATTCTTGCTGAACCAGAGTATATGGATTTCACTTCCTGATCAAAGAACTGAACTCACAACCACCAAGAAACTACAACACTTTTAACCAATGCTTTTATCCAATAGGCCATTGTCCCTAAAGATATCAGATGGAGTATTTTTGAAGCCTTTGAATTCAATGTCAGATGATATGATAATCATAATCAACTAATACAAGTCATCTTCTAGTTTTCATAAGTGAACAACTGAAGACGGCTGGAGGCTACCTGGCTGAAACTGTGTATATATAATACTGATTTTCACAGCATATAAAATGCATGATTTACAAAGGTATTGAAAGTAGAATTGTTCACTGCAACCTTTCTAAGCTTCATAGCTGTTGATTACAACCTTCAGTAGATAACGCTCTAGTCATAATACTAGAACTAGATGCTGCATTATATTGATATAAAATTATCTTAATGCTGAATGTGTGTCATATACATTTACATATAACAACCAATATAAGAATAATTGTTTGAATAAATCAGTAGATAAGTGATAATTCATCATTCCAAAAATGTGACAGCAATTTTGACATATAAGGAAAAAAAATCAATTCTGAGCTTTTTGGACATAGTTAGGACTGGAGATGTCAACCGCTTATCAAAAAATGTAAACTTTAGATAAAGTTGTTTTTTTAAAATTAGAATGAGGGCAGTGAATAAGATTAAAAACTATAATGATGTTTTGAACTTGTATATCAGTATACACTTGTATAAATAATCACAAGAAATACAATTATATTTGAGAAATTAATATAAAATATATTATCCCAGAATGCAAGTTTGGAGACATGCTAAAATATTTGAAAAAAGGTACACTAACTTTGATAAATATTCTAAGACATTAACAAGTGAAACAGCTGAATAACATATCTATCTACTGATGCTATTAAACCCTCAGTTAAGTACTTTTAAGAAGGGGGATCAAAAACAATTTTATGAGCAGAAATGCACAGATATAAACATATATCAAATAAGAAAAGCATCTTGAGATACAAGAAACCAATATTATTGAGTACCATATCTAGTGGCTTATAAGACACACTTCAATTTGGGCAGGCATTTAAAAAAAAAAAATAAGTGGCTTTAAATAACGTATGTCAGGTGAATGGTTTCCATCAGACATTTGTAGCCCACTCCACAATTAGGTAATTTTAAAAGTTTCATATGTATTCTGATCCTTATTTTATATTTTAAAACTTTAATAGGTTTGTTTAGGTAAATGCATGGTTAAGCATTATCATTTAATTTTCTTCCTGACTGGTGTTATTCTATATGAAGTACCAGTGAGTACAACTGCTATACATTGTTAACTTAGAAAAAAGTTGCTGTTATTGGTGTACAAGCGATCATCACCTTGTTTACATTTGCAGAGGTGTTTAAGATTTAATTTAAGGGCCACTGCACCACTAGAACTCCACAAGCCAGTAACCCAAAGTTGACCCATGACCTTATAAGATGAAGGTTGATTTTCTGAGTTATATTTTGGAAAAAAAAAGTGTCCTATAAGCATCCAAATACAGCATATAAAACTATACATATAGATATAGTAACTTAACAGTTGAATGATGCTAAAATCACTTAATTATGTCAGTAATACATAGTGAAAACTCTGGAAAATAATCCATAAGCAATAAAATCTTGAGCATGCAAACATCAACATGAGATGCATGAAGAATACAATAAAAGAAATTTTTTTGTTTTCACTTCTTGCTTGAAAAAAAAAAAAAAAAACTTGTTAAGGTAGAAAAAAAAATTTGGAAGAAATAGATAAATGAAGATCAATTAGCAAATTGTTTCTGTAAAGATTAGCAAATATATTTAGAACCAAATCTAAGAGGGTTTTTGGTCAGTAACTTTAGATGAAAAAACCTATTACTTTCTCAGTGCTTTAAGTGGCAGTTGATGTATAGAAAACAAAAAAAATCTGTTCTTTAACAAAGTTACTCAAATAAAAATCAGATCTTAAACTAATACTAACCCTGTCCCAAAATTGCAGTTACATTAAGTGTATGAGATTTATATACAATGTCACAACTATTATGGGGCAGACATAGTATATAAAAAGAAAAAAAAAGGAAATGAAAGAAATAATAAAATAAAATAAAAGGACAATATCAAATTTGCCTTTGTATGTGGAGATATTTAAGGATTTAAAAATATTTTTCTGAATACCTTATGCAAAAAATTAAAATAATAATAATAACAACAGATTAAAATGCTTCTGTTCCAAGAAAAATAATAATGTACATTGACCAATGTAAAATTGGTGTAATTATGAAAAATTAAATCATTTCAGGAGAAAAATAAATTTGGATTACACTAAATGATTTTACATATGATGTAAAATTTTTAACAAGATCTTGATGACATTTTCAGAATACAACACAGAAAAATTTTTTTCTTTTTAAATGAATGCCTTAAGGCTTTTCATTTTTCTTCACAGTTGATAACCCAAAAAAAAAAAAAAAAGAGAAATTGTAAAATATGCCCCTATATTGCACAACAAACAGGGAAAAAAGAGTTTGTCTTTTGTTTTGCTTTCCTCTTTTTTTTCTTTCTTTCAAATAAGAGTTACCTTAAATCAGAACAGCAACAATCCTATTTTTTTTTTCATAGACAAGGTTAAAAGCATAGTAAGGGTAACCTAGAAGCTGAAGATTTTTAGACTTTATTTTTCAATTACAAGTATCAATGAGGAAGAAAAGTTTCCTCATGATAATTGCATTGGAAAAATAAGATCCATAAAAGTTTAGTTTCAGGTTACTCTTACTGTGCTTTTAATCCAAATCTTCTTTTAACTAAAACTTTCAATGGAATAATCATTTTCAAATGTTAAGGAATAATTATAATTCTTTCCTTTCTTAATTTTTTTTTTTTTTTTTAAAAACAGACTTTTTTCCCCACCTTTGATATAACATGTTTGTTTTGATAAAAAACGAAAAAAAAAAAAAAAAAATTCAAAAAGAAAAAAATCATCTTTCAAACTTAACTGTTGTCATATTTATGCAAAATTTTGTTTTTGCACTTTTTTTTAAACTCCATTTTTGTTCTTCAATACAAATTTTTGTAGAAATTTTCTCTACATTTTTTTTGTGGAGAGGAAAGGAATAAAAAAATTTTTTTTTTTTTGTGTCTTTAAATGTCACTTCTACTACCACCATTGTCATTTCTTAATGGTTATAAATGTGTGGAATAAAAATTGTTTTTGAAATGCTGAGATTTCTTTTTTTTCTTCTTTCTTCTTATCCAAAATATTATTTCCTCCTATTAAAAAATAAGAATCAAACAAAGAAAAATAATGAGAAAAAAAAAAAAAGCCGCCAACATTCTTTCCATCAGTGCTCACGATTTACCAACAATTATCATACAACAGTATCAGAGGAAAAGAGAGAGCAAGTTAGAGTGTGAAGATTTCCTTTGTGCTTCTTTAAGTGCACCCATTATTTCAGCATCCATTCTTACAAACCACAACAACAGTAATGATTATTATTAAAAGGATCCCCACCACAAAACTGACATAGATGAGCCACACAGCAAACCTACTGTCTCTCTGCATCAAACCATAAAGGCCCTTCGACTGATGCTTCTTAGCTTTCCTTGCATAATGAAAAGCAAGAGCACCTGAAAAGAGGCACAAGACACAACTGATATACGACCCGATGAGAATCCACTGCAAGTGTTTCCACGGTCTTGGAAGCATTTCTGAAGAGGGTACACGACGCACCATATGAGGGACGGAGACTGTGGTCTCACGGTAAGGGTTATCCAGGGTGTTCTGAAACACAGGTTCAATGGAGAAACAGCGCATATCATCAGGACCACCACCAGATGGTGTATTCTGGTCAATTAGCGAAGTTACATCGACAGACATGGCTCCATTGTGAACATTTAGGTCATTTGAAAAGTCCGTATCATCATGGGTTTCCTTGTGCAGCGGTTGTCGCTCACTGGAATGGTTTCCATTGTCACCAGAAGACATGGCGCTGGCAATGTTCTGGTCGGATAAATCTGAGGGGCCACTGCAAAATGGAAAGTAAATAAACAAAGTCAGTTATAAGTACAGATACACCATTCATATTCTGATAATTAGGGTAGGGCATTTGAAATAAACTCCTCATTTAATTTATTTAAATGAAAAGGTTCACTAGTTTTAAATTTAACCCTACCATAGCTAAGAAAAATGCCACCTTGTGATATCAAATTTATGATTTTCTTTTTAGTAAAATATTTTCACCATTTACAAGTTTTCTTCTTGTGGGGGAAGCAAAATTATTTTGTAGAAATTATTGGCATAATGGTTAGAGTATTAACCAATGGTCTGGGAAACTTGGGTTTAATCCTAGGTCAAGTCATACCAAACAAAAACCCAAAATGGTACTTGATGCCGTTTTGCTTAACTCTCAGAATTATAAGGTTTAAGAGTAAGTGGACCAATCCAAGTAAAGCAGTAGAACTCTCCCTTACACCTTGGTGTAGTAACTAATGAAAAGGGAACCTTCAGGTTGCCCAACTTTATTTTTATATCATTCTTAGGAAGAATAGAAATCATCTTTGGAGAAATCGATCCACATCACAAATTCTGACAATCTCAAATTTTAGGAGGAGTTGATGCAAAAAAACTTTAAGGTGACACTTTTATTTGTACATTTCTCCAAGGCATTTGACTCTCCATACACAGGAGGAAGATGGAGCAAATACTTCTAGTCTATGGCCACCCCGAAGAAACTGTAGCAGCTATAATGATGCAATATAAAAACATGAAAGTACAAGTTTGCTCAATGGATGGAGACACAGACTTCTTTGATATTGTCGTAGGTGTTCTGCAAGGGGATACATGAGCTCCATACCTGTTTATAATCTGCCTAGACTACACGATTTGAACATCAGATTTAATGAAAGAAAATGGCTTTAGATGGAAAAAGGCAAGAAGCAGACAATACCCTGCACAAACTATTACAGACACAGATTACACAGATGACAAAGCATTTCTGGCAAATACACCAGCCCAGGCCGAATATCTGTGGCATAGTCTGGAGGAGGCAACAGGCTGTATAGGTCTCCATGTCAAAGCAGACAGAGTACATGAGTTTTGATAAAAAAACAAAAAAAAAACAACAGGAAACATCTCTACCCTAACAGGTGATTCCTTGAAACTAGTAGACAAATTCACCTTCCTTAGCAGCAGCATACCATCTAACGGAAATGACCAATACGCAACTAGCAAAGGCATAGTCAGCTATTGAAAGGTTATCGGTCATATTGAAGTCAGGCCTATCCAATAAAATAAAACAACTTTTTCCAAGCAGCAGTCGTGTCCATATAACTATATGGATGCACCACATGGATGCTGACTAAGTGCACGAGTAAAAGCTTGATGGCAATTCCACGAAAATGCTACCATTGAACAAATCCTGGTAGCAACATCCCCAAAGCGACATTTTCCTGTGGACCCCTTCACACAGACAAGCAAGTGTTGGGCAACCAGCTAGAACTTATCTACAACAGCTATGTGAAGACACAGAATGCAGTCTAGAAGACCTGCCAAGTGTGATGGACGATAGAGACGAATAGTAAGAGAGGGTCAGGGAAATCTGTGCTACTGGCAAGACATGATGATGATATTCTTACCTTACAAGGTAATCTTTCACCCAACACAAAAACAAATAAGCTACAACTAGTAGGTGTACCAGCTCATTGGCCCAGTGGGTAGAGTGTTCGCCAATGGCCCAGGACACCAGGCTTCAGTCCCAGGTTGCGTCATACCAAAGACTTAAAAAATGGTACTTGATACCTCCTTGCTTAACACTCAGTATTATAAAGGTACATATGAAGGGTAAAGTGGAGCAATCTGGGGGAAGGAGTAGCACCCTCCCCTACACCTTGGTGTAATAACTGTTGAAAAGGGAGCCTTCGGGGTCACCTTCAGGGTCGCCTTCGACTATAGTCATCAACTTTACTTTACTTACATGTATATATAAGGTAAGGCAAAGCTTTTGCAATATTTTAGTAACATGGAGGCAAGATTTGATATTTACAGGTGTTTTTACAAAGGTCAGGCAGGTTATGAACACACTAAACTGTGGAATGTTCAATTCATCTGATACTTTCTAAGAGATTTGCCTCCATGGTTTTGAGCACAGCGTTGGAATCCACATTTTTAGGCTTACCTAACCTTGCCTAATCAGCAAGGTTTTTACAGATCAAGTGAAATTTCTCGAACCATCTAGTTACACTACAATGATCAACGGCACTTTCACCTTTCACATAACAAATAGTTTTTCATTGTTCGTCGTTCAGTTCCAACTCATCAAGTATAGGTTCTTAAATTAAACAACATTATATGTTCACACACACACACACATATATATATATATATATATATATATATATATATTACCCCCTATTTAGATGATGTCCATGCCACTGAGTCTGCAAGTGATCTTTTAGTTTTGGGAGAAAGATCACCAGTTCCATATTTAACCCAAGGAAGAGCTAACAGAAATGCCACTTTGTGACATTAAATTAAGGATTTTATTTTTGGGTAATATTTTCACCATTTTCTTTTCCTCTTTTCTTCGTGAAGGAATTGTAATGAACAAGGTCAAAATATGTGTTTCTTCTCACAACACAAGTCACATCCTTCTGACAGTTGTCAAAACAGCACTTCCAAGGTTGAGCTTGGTTTGGTTTGGGTTTTTTTTTGTTTAAAGGCATATCAACCTTTGTGAGATATTTAATGCCAAAACCATCCTTGTAGAACAGTAGTGGTACAATCTAATCCATAGCTGGAGGTGCAAGGAGAGTCATACTTTTCCCAAGAGTATTATTAGTCCAAAAGAGAATATAATAGCATGATTGTAGTTTGAATTCAAATTTCTTGAACCATCTGGTTACTCTACTGTGATCAACTACACTTTCACTTTTCATAAAACAAATGGTTTTTGATTGCTTCCACAACATTATGGCTCGGTTCTAACCCATAAATAAGAGGTTCCTGAATTAAACAACATTACATGTTCATACATTAGCCACAACACCAAAGAGACTGTTCCCAGCTTGTATTTTGCTTTCAGAATCTTTCTCCTAATAATGGTATAAATATTGTGAGGATAAAAACTGAAATTCATTCAAGTTTAGAGATGCTTTTTTTCATCAAGCATCGAACAAATTTTAGGCAATGGTTGGTATTTTATGGCATATCAAATCTAGTGGCCTATTTAATGCTAAATCTTTTTTATATGTACCACTTGTAAGCAAATAGTTTGTAGGTAATTTTATTTTTAAACGAGTAGTTAGAACTCATTCACTTTAAATGGTTTCAAGTATTCCTATCTAACACTAATAATTCTATTTTGATACTTTAATACCAAATACTGTTTTAATATATATTTGACTTGTGAGAGAATAGTTTGAAGGTAACTTTATTTTTAAATGAGTAGTTAGAGCTCATTCATTTTCACACAGTTAAATGGTTTCAAGTATTGCTATTTAAAATTTAGTGATTGAAAAATTGTATTTGACCAACAGATAGGTACTACCACTCCTAGTCAGAGTGGACCTGAGAGTAATGGTTTCGAAATTTTGAGAAGTGAAAGGATATCTCTTGTATGAGAGATCAGAGAAGACTTGATGGGCACAGAGGATAGTGTGTATTTGACTGAAGAAGAGTGTTATCAACCTGAAGAGTCAAAAAAGTTTGGATCTCCCAAATCAAAGTGAAGTCAGTATCAAAAGAAACATCTAATAGTCAGCTTTTCTCTTTCTCCTCAAGTTCATATTTCAACTAATAACTGACAAACAAATAATAAAAGTAAAACTTAAAATTGCCTGCATTGGAGTTGGTTACTACTAACATGACAAGAAACATTTTGCATCCAGAAAGAAGCTGGGAACTAAAGAACAAACAAGAATTCAACCACCCTTAACAGAAGAGCACGAGTGAGTTCGATTCTCATTGGGTGCCCAATTCATGCGGCCTTGTGCTACATCTAAGCAAAAAGCTTAGTAAATTACCACCCTTAACAGAAGAGACAGGTAAAAGACTAAACTTTATATACTATATTCTCTACCTCTCCAAGAAACCTTCATGCAATATAGCAGCGTGAAGCAGCAACCCATCACAAGGTATAGCCATTTCTTTTGTAGCTAATGGTGAATACGATAATTTATGTATCTATACTGTATAGAATTAGGTAGGAATACTTTGATACAAATAATTTGCAAACAGTGATATGGCATAAAGAGTTGTAACCTAAAGATATAATAGTTTACTAAAGATTATAATTAGTTACTTGAAACCATATAACTGTGCAAACAAATAACCACTATTAAATAGAAATAAAGTAAGTAAAAGTTGGCAACTGTAGTTGAGGGCAACCAGAAGGCTCCCTTTTTAATAGCTACTACACCAAGCTGTAGGAGAGGGCGCTACTCCTTTCCCTAGATTGCTTCACTTTACCCTCGATATGTACCTTATATTGCTGACTGTTACGCAAGGAAGCATCAAGTACCATTTCTAAAGTTTTTGGTATGACGCGATCTGGGATTGAAGCCATGTCTCCCGGACCATTGGCAAACACTCTACCCACTAGGCCAATTACTTGAAACCATAAAATTGTGTATAAATTACACTGGTCAAAAAAAAAAAAAAAAAAAAAAAAATGAATTGGTGTTAAGACACAAAACATTTTTTTTAGTTAATTTGAGAGTGTTGAATCTGAAAATGATCTTTTACTTGGTTAACTTCTATTTTTACTGAACTGAAATGCCTCATTTTTAGAAAAAAGCATTTTTTTTTTTAATTTGTTCTCTGTATATATGATATTGACTAATGGCAATATTTCTCAAAGTAAAATCTTAGAAAACTCTCAATTTAAAAAAAATAAACTAACAAATATTGGTCTGCTTATAGAAAAATACTATTTTTGCAATAACAATCAGACCCTAATTCTTTAAAAGTAACATGATTGAATATACTAAGACCAACAAGTATTTTCATCAAATCATTTAAGAAACTAACAGTAGATATAAAACCTTTGTGAACATAACTATGGTAAAAATCTTCTCTTTCTTGATTGTCTGTCATGTTCAAGGTTATTCAAGTCCCTTTTGATACTCCAGCAGTAGTCAGCCATCATTTGTTTGTACCACCATTTTGGTAATGCTCTTACATTGTTTCGATATCTAGATTGAATTGTCCCCTCACATAGCCACAATTATCCAAAAACTTATCTAGATGGCAATGTAAAAAATGAACCTTAATACTCATATTAGTGTCTATGTCCTGTAGACTTTTCAATGGCTTTTCCACTAACTCCTTGTAGTTTTCACCTCAGTGATTACCTAAAAAAATTTTCACCACATCACTAAACCATGACCAAGTGTGTAATTCCAAGTCATTCATTGAATTAACAAATTCTTCATCCTTAATGAGTTTCCTGATGTTATGGTGAAACTATCTTCATGATGTTCATCGCGTACAAGGGAATAGGTGCATCCAATTGGGATGTCTTTAGTTAGAGTTTCTTTCTAACCAAGAAAACAAAAGATCTCAATGTGTTTAGTTTCCTTTTGTAGTGAAGGGATAAATTTATGAATATCAAACAGAAGATTCTAGGGTTTCATCTTTTTGATGTTATCTTTATCAGGTTTACTAAAGTGTACTACTGATAAAGTTTATCAGTTAATATGAATTCAAGCGATATATTGGAAAAAATTAAGTACCTCTATTATAAATTTGTTGACTCAAAAACACTTTTTTTTCTTATAATGATGGTTTATTTCAAGTGGTTGATGTAAACTGCCATGCCTACCTGAAAATTGATGGGTTTCTACAAACTTTATTAACAAAATTTTGCAGCCAGTCAAGATTGTAAATTCATCTTTTTTCCAAAAATGAGCAATTACAGCAGAAATGGTAGCTAGCCATGAAAAACTAAAGTCATTTTCAGAATGAGCACCATCAAATTAGCTAAAAAAAAAAAAAGGAAAAAGTGCTTTGTTTCTTGGCACCAAAAATCATGTTATTTTCAGTTTATGTTGGTTTTGTTCAGTATGTTACCAAAACTATTCTTTTTTTTTATTATATATATATATATATATATATATATATATATATATATATATATACACACACACACACACCTTTAAGAAAAACAAAAACCAGTCACATTAGGATTATAAATTTATTTCCATCCTGTTATGGGTATTGATATGAATCAATAACACCAAAAATAACAGTACTTCTTCAGATCTAATGGATAAAATAATTACAGTCAGAATAGATACAGGAGGGAAGGGTAGGAGGGAGTAGAATAGGGGCAAAGAGTTTCCTCCCCATTTACTCACTTCCATTTTTTTCTTTTTTATAACCAGTTGGAATCACAATAATGTAACTGGACTTACATTCAAAACTCACTTTCTACAGTAAATTAAATTTTTTGATTTTTAAATTCTAAATACATTTCAACGTAAAACTCCAGATTTAATAATAATTTAGGGAATTACAACATTTCTTAATAACCTTATGTAACGATTACAGTAATACTTAAATTAAATTAAATTCAAAATTTATATATGTGCCTATTAATTCATTTACCCTTCCATTGAAATGTACATACACATCACATGGTTTCTTCCCATTTTTTTTATTTTATTCATTACACCTCAAATCAATCCCATTTTTTGGTTAATTAAACATTATCTATGATATTTGTCTATAGTTTAAATTTATTCCTATGTCTACATCTAGCTATCAATTCATATCGCTGATTTAATAATTTTTCAGGGTCAGGGTATATCATTATTTGTATTTTTTCTTCTAGGCACAGATTACATCTACTATCAAAGCATTTTGGAGTATTTGACTTTTTCAATATGGTCCATTGAATCTCAGGTGTCAAACCTTTATTTTTCAAACTCCAAAATTGCTTAGATAGGGCTGTTTGGTTTTTCAGATGTTCATGGGAGAAAGAAAAAATATGATTATAGTATCTAAACTTCCATTTTGTCAAAGAAATCCCTATGTAAGTTTTTCTATCCTTAACATTTTCTTTTGGGTAAATGATTCCTTGGTATCTAAATCACATAATCCATTCATGGGACTATTCTTTCGAGTTTTACAATTACATTCGTTTATTTTACTAGTATTATCATTGTTAATATTATTTGTTTGGTCATGAAATTCCTTAATAATCTCTTTATTATGATTACTGATTATTTCAAAAATATTTTTCATACATGAATAACTAATTTTTAATGTTTTTCTATTAAATACTTTATGTAGTATATTATTATCTTTAAAGTGCTTATCTATCAATTTCAAGAAATATTTACCAACATTTATACTTCCTAATGTGACAGGTTTTTGTTTTTCTTAAAGGAATTATTGCTCTGTGATGTCAGTTAATTGAGCTCTTTACCAGGAAAATTTTAATGTTCACTGTTGAATGTTTTTTTGTCCAGACGCGATTATTCCTGACTCCGTTTTAACTGGACTGAATAATACATTTTATATATCATCATCATCATGTCGTGCCGGTAGCACGGATATCCCCGACCCTCTCTCGCCTCTTTTCCCTATTGTTCATCGCCTCAGGCAGGTCTTCTGGACAACATCCTGTATCCTCACATAGTTGCTGAATGTATGTTCGTGCTGGTCGTCCTGCTTTTGCATGGCCATGTGTGGGGGTCCATAAGAGTACATCACTTACGAGTTCGTCCCTGCTTCTCCAGCAGTATCCTGCATGTCTGGTTCGTCTAACTTGAATAGTTTTCGTGATAGGAGGCAGGTGGCCGTACAGTTGGTGTCTTGTGGGGTGTTGCCACCAGGACTTGTTCACGATTGCTTGCAGCATTCTTGTGTAATTGCCGTCTAGCTTCTTCTCCAGCCGTTTTGTTAGAGTCCATGTAGTGCATCCATATACCAGTATCAATGTGACCGCCGCCTGGAAGAAACTGCGTTTCATTTTATCGGTTAGGTCTGATTTCCATATAATCGATAGCCTATTGATAACTGTCCATGCTTTCGTTAACCTCATGTCGATGTCCTTTTCGTTTGATGCGACGCTGCTTCCTAGGTAAGTGAATTTGTCTACTAGTTTAAGAGGGGTTCCATTTAGGGTGGAGATGTCCCCCGTTTGATTATAGCACATATATTTTGTGTGCATTGACATAGAGGCGAGTACTTGATATAATACAACTGTGTGCAAATTAGATTATTTGGTTTGGTTTGGTTTGATGACATATCAATCAGTGTAGGTTATTTAACAACAAATCCTTTTTATACATATATATTACATATGATTAATATTTTTAAATGAGCCTGAGCTTATTTTTTTAGCACAGTTAAAAAGTTTCACTCATTGCTATCTAATATGAACACACAGTTATGAGTAAAAACAGTTCTATTTCAAACAATTCAGTTTAGCATAAGTACAGTTTAAATGTCAACAGCTCTATTTCAAACAATTCAATTAGGCATAAGAATACAGATTTTTGATTACACACCATTAAATGATCAAACAGTTCTATTTCTAACAATTCAATTTCACATAAGTCAACAAATTTAAATGGTTCTAAGTATTGCTATGTATCACTAATAATTCAATTAAACAACCATTTGTTTACACACAGTTAAATGATCAAACAGTTCTATTTCAAGCAAATTAGTCTGGCATAAATCATTTGTTTGCACTCAGTTTAAATGTCAAACTTCTATTTAACTCATAGATAGGATCCTATCAGGTGCTACCACTCCAGGTCAGAGTGGACATAGAAGTGATGGCAATCAGGAGATATTCTGCGTTTCCGAAAGCTTTAGAATTACTGAAGCTTTACCATCAGATGGTTTAGTGTCCTATCCAGCACACTTGTTGCAGGAGTCTTACCCTTCTGCCAAGATGCACTCTGTGTATTCTACAGCCCCAGCCGAATGGGCCATAGTATTAGATAGGAATACATGATACCATATAACAGTATGCAAATAAAAAAAGTGCAATTTTTGAAAACACAATGGAAAGTTGAAAACATAAATAGTTATCACTGTAATCAAACACTGGCATTAAATAACCCATAAGGAGTTGATATGCCATTAAACAAATTAACCAAACTAATCATTAAGTAAATCGAAGCCTTTCTTTTTTCCTTGTGACTAGATCAGAGCCTTTCACTATTCCTCTTTAGTAGATCAAAGCCTTTCACTACTCCTCTTAAGTAGATCTCTCCATTCATTTAGCATTGTTTGTGATAACCATTACACCAGTTGAACTTTTGCCACCATCCATAATGAAAAAAACAACAACACACACTCCATTCCTAAGAAAGTCAAATGTAGACAATAAATGTAAAAACCATGAAAAAATTCATAAGTTTTAACTTAGAGTAAACAGCAGGAGGCATTGGTCTCCATATGAACTCGGATAAAACAGATTTCATGTGATTTAATCAAGATGGCACCATCTCCTCATTCAATGGCAAGCCTCTGAAATTAGTAAGTCATTTTATATACCTTGGTAGCAATATCTCATCTACTGAAAGTGATTGCAGCATAAGTATGGCATGAATTGCTATTGACAAGTTAATGACCACATGAAAATCCGATCCCACTGATAATAAAAAAAATAGGAGTTAATCTGTCAGTACAACTGTATGGCTGCACTACTTACACTTTAATGAAATGCCTGAATAAATAGCTACATGGGAACTGCACATAATTCTATGAGCCGTTTTTAACAAATCCTGAAAGCAGCACATTACAAAACATTATGTGTATGGTCACTTACCTCCCATCACACAAACCATCTAAGCCAGACATGCTGGGTACTACTGGAGAAGTGAGAATGAACTCATAAGCAACATTCTCCAGTGGACTCTTACACAGAGACACACTTGTGTTGGCCAACTAGCAAAGACTAACATTTATCAGCTTTGGGAAGATACTGAGTGTCATGTAGATGACTTGCCAAGAGTCATGGTGAGAGAGAGTTTAGGGAATCCATGTTGTTGGCACACCAAGATGATAAATAGAACTTGGATGACTATTTTTGTAAAGGGGAAGAAAGTTATTTATCAAGTTACTAAGACAAACTAAAACCATTGAAAAAAAATCAAGAAAACAAAATAGAATAACGCAACTTAAGTTTGTAAAAAGGAAATTTTGAATAACAGACTTTTCTGTTACTTAATAAGAATAGCAGCTCAATTGGCTGGGGTTGAAGAATACACTGACATCAGTGCAAGAGGGGGTAAGATCCCCCCCCACACCAACGAGTGTCCTGGATATGACACTAAATCATCAGATGGTGAGGTTCCAGTTGTTGAGCTTTCGGGAATGAAGGGTACCTCCTCATTGCCATTCCTTCTAGGTCCACTCTGACCTGGAATGGTAACACCTGATAGGGTTCAATCTATTGGTCAAATTGAATTGTTTAACATTTAAACTGAGTGCAAGCAAATGACTTAAGCTAAATTGAATTGTTAGAAATATAACTGTTTGATCACTCTATTGTGTGTATCTACAAAATGTGTTTACAAATCATATAATTGATATATATATATGTAAAAACAGGAGTTAGCATTAAATAACCAACAATGGTTGATATGCCATAAAACCAAAACAAACTAAGAATAGCGTCATCTAGCAACCATTAGAATTGTCATCTTAAAGGAGAAGCCCAGCATAGAAGTTCTCCTCTTTAGTTAGAACTCCACTTGTCATCCATAGCCCGAAACCAAAGTATATAGCTCAGAAATGATTGTCCCTTACTAAGGATAAACCTTTCCATTGAATAATGAAGTAGGGTCAAGGTCAGTCCCGAATGTTTGGGATGTTTGTAAATAAATAATACCTAATAATATCAATATTGATTGTATAACATTCCACTGGAAATAAAATCGAGATACCTTTGGTTTAAAAGAAAATTTTCTTTTTATATATAAAGTTATGGGTGTTATGATTATATGTAACTGTTAATTTAATATGTTCTATTTTGGTTCCAGATTACTCTTTACAAAATTTGTAACTGAATATAAAAGTAAAGTTGGCGACTGTACTCGAAGGTGACCCAAAGGCTCCCTTTTTGATAGCTACTACACCAAGGTGTAGGGGAGGGCGCTACTCCTTTCCCAGGACTGACCCACTTTACCCTTGATACGTACCTTATAATGCTGAGTGTTAAGCAAAGAGGTTTCAAGTACCATTTTTAAAGTCTTTGGTATGACATGACCTGGGATTAAACTCTGGTCTCCAGGACCATAGGTGAACACTCTACCCACTAGACCAATGAGCTGGTTACTGAACTGTATAATAATTGTCTTTCAAAAAACTTCTTGTATTTCTCAGATGATTAGTATCTTTTGTCGTACTATATTCTAGGTTCTTTAACCTAATTGTTTATCTAATTAATACAATACAACCTTCACAATACCAATAACATTTCAAACTGATTAATTTGTAAAGACATTATGCATAGGATTTTAAATAATTTAAAAAAATTTTTAATCAGCCCCTTTTCTCGTACAAGTATTAAGAATGCTAATAGGAACAAAAGCTCTAACATAACCTAATTTATTTATTCACTTATGAAGCTCTCCTGTGTGAGCATGTGGTCTATTTACAAATATTTAACCGGAATAAATTCATAAACCTATTTTATTTCAGTTTTTAACTGCATTTCATTTCTGATACTCGCTGTCCAAAATGCAGTACTGCTAAGCCAGTACATTCCTGAGTGATGTCTACACATATGTCACCACATTCCATTTGGGACCAGATAAGTATTAAATAAATTAAACATTAGTTTTTGAAATAATTCAATTTATTAATTTTATCTAAAATAAAGGCATTCCAGACGACAGCACATACGTCACTTTTATTTTTATTCCGCAGCTTTCTATAAATATATCTCTAAGATTAAGTAATAAATAAAGAATACAATTCTTATTTGTAAAGTGGTGGTTTTTTTTAAGTTTCTTTATTTTATCTATCTAAATACTTACTGATTTATTTACAAATTTATTTTCGTGCATTTTTATTTATTTACTTGAATATACATCTTTATTGATTAACTTAAGAATTTATTGAACGTAAACAAGTAAATATACATACATGTTTGTTTGTTTTTTTTAAATATAAGAGAATATTTTCTAATGTGTGGCAACAGAATACAAGAAATTTACCTTTGCAAGATCGAACACATTTTTTGCAATATGCCAAATGTTCGTTCCACTTTCTGTTTTAGTTTAAAGTTAACACTACCGCAGTATGTGTCATCATCTAAAGAGACAGGACAATTAAACAACTCTTTTTAAAATAAAGTTGAATTTTATGACTTATTCTTCTACAAGGCCTAATTGAAGTGACACGTGGCTAATTAATTGCATGTATTAAGCGGAACCACAACGGAAGAAAAAATGTTAACATTTTTTTTAGGTAAAGCAGTACAAATCAAACACATACAAGAAAAATAATTGAATTATAGTGTCAATTTTTAGAAGGATAATAAACTAACTTTACAGAACAAATACTAAAAGAAAATAAAAATAAAATTGACATTGCTTTCAAATATCAAATATTTGTATTTTTGTTTAATAACAATCAAATTTTATTCCACTATTTTCAAAAGGAATAAGAGAAAAATTGTAAATAAAAAAATATTTTTTTAAATCCTGTAAAGAAATAATTGTTAACTAAGAAAATCTTAAATAAGTCTATTTTGTTAAAAAAAAAATAAATTGCTAAAATATTTTTTCTATTTTATTGTTCAAGAGAAAAAAAATTACTTAAATACTTGGGGAGGGGGAAGACACGAAAATTACTATTTATTTATTTTAGTATGCAGGTTCCTCAAACGAATAACAACAAAAAACAAAACTGATACTTTTCAGCTCTAATTATTTTAGAAACAATCATGATTTTTTTAAATAATTGATCAACAACATATCTGAATTGGAGGCAAAATACATAAACTGGGAAAAATAACTCGAGCGTAATGAGAAAAAAAAAAAACAACAACAAAAAACGAGGACTAGAAAATGTCAATTTTCAACATAGACGTTAAAAAAAAAAAAAAAAAGGCAACTATACTACGTTTTTTTATTTTTATTAAAACACTAATTCTTACTTCTATCCTCAATATTTTAAACAATACCTTATAAGTCACGAACACAAAAATTAAAATAAAAACCTCAAGACTTATTGTATAAATTTATATATACGTATCAAAAAAATTAATTTAAAGAAATTCCTGAGAAACATTGAACATCGAAACAGCACACGTCAGCCTCTTTTAAAAAGCAAATGAAATTTAGGAGAGATACGGGAACTACTGAGACTTGTCTTTTCATCAGAGGAAAATAACTTTCCAGTGTAAAGAAATAGGACAGGTGAAAATAATAAAAGGCAAATGAAGGTTAGTTAAAAATAGGGTTTTAAGAAAACTCACCTATGTTTTAGTTTTGTGATTTGTTTTAAAACACGGAAGCGGAAGTGGAGGGAGCTCTTTCCACAAGCGAGAGTTGAAATGGTGGGTAGATTTTTTAAGCAGGCGAATATTATAAAGAGGGTGTAGAGAGACAAAATATGACTTCATGTAAAAGTTAATAATAATAAAAATCAAACAAACCTAAAAACTAGAAATAAATTTTTATTCTTTAATAGGTTTCATATCGCAAATTAAACATTTTGAAAATAAATTTTGACTTTATTAATATATTCGAAGTCATGCTTTTCGTTCTATATTTGTCAAAATAGAAAAAAAAAAAAAACCGAAGGGAAAGAACGATAATTACAAAAAAAAAAAAAAATCCCATTTATTGCAACCCAGCAAAATCGGCTGATCATAATTAGATTTTTCATTTGACTTTCAGAAAAAAAAAACATTTCCCGGACAATTTGCATAACGACTGATAATGTTAAGTCCAAATTCTCGATATAACGAAGATAACTTCCACTCCTTCCTAAACATAAGTATCAATATCATCATGGGCCGCCGCTTCGGCAGTACGTATTCTAAAATTGGAACCCAACAGATTTACCAGTTGTTTTGTATCACAAAAATCCTTATGCTTGTGTGTTAACGTAATTCATCCAAAAACGTCACATCATAACGAGTTTTCCATTAGAGCGATACACATTTGGGAAAAACGCGATTTCCTGATTAATGTTTTACTAACTTACTTTTGTTGGGTTTTTGTGTGTGCTGTCTCTATATTACTAAAATTCTTATTATGTTTGTGTGTAATCCGGAAAAAAACATCACCATGATGTTTTTATAAGAGCAATACAGTTAAAATGCTTTAACTTTCAATACAATTAGCCATTAAATATCAATTTAAGAGGACCGAATTTACATTGAACGTCATTTTTTCATCATTCATAATATTTAATGTTAAATACGAATTAAAATTCTATAGGAATTTTATGCAAGTTATACAACTTTTTACTCTCAATTAGGAACAGGATTATTTGGTAGGTAAACTGATCAAAGAAAGCAATATTAAAAAAATGTTTGAACGAAGACCACGTGTTGATTGGAAAAAGTAAACAATATGTATATTTATTTTTAATACTGCAATAAAACAAGAAAAATGTGGTATGGAAATAATAACTCTCTTATAATTTTCCCAAAAGATAGACTGAACGCAGTTTTGCGTTTGGGAAAAAAATCTTTTTTTAAATTTGATCAAAGAAGTTTCCTGAAATGTTTTCAGAGCAAGGCTAGGTCAAAGGTTTTTTTAACAGTTTAGTCCAGGTTAAAAGCGCGGTAGGGGTTACTAGAAATCAAATTTTTTAGACCTTATTTTTCTGATGCAGGTTTCGTTGAGGAAAAAGAAAAGTTTTGTTAAATGGGTCAATGGCTTTACCGTAAACCCAAACTCTTTTCAATGCATACATCGGTAAAATAAGGTAAAAAAGGTTCGGCTGTGAGATACCTTTCATTGGCTTTTTACCTGCACTAGCTCATATTGTTAAGGGACCCCGATAAATGCGTGTATCCCGCAAACTCCTGTGTATGTGACTGTTTGATAGAGGACTGGACAAATGACCGGGATGCGAAGATAAATTTAAATGTCACGTTTTATTGGGCGAATTGTACACGAAAGGTGTATGGGTGTAGAATCGCAGTTGTATCACGTCAGTGTAGTCTGCTGGGTATCAAAAGTCGGCTCTGAAGAAAGTCCTAGACTCACCTGTCTATTAGTTTGTGGTGACAGCGCATTTAGAGGATGAGGATGGTTTCGGTGTTTGGTGCAGATCGTAGGTGTAAGGTCATGTTGTAGACGTAGCTGGAGACGGTTGACGATGTGGATGCATTTGTTGCAGAAGCTGGATGATCGCTGTCTCGGTTCATTTAGTCCTTGGATAACCAAGGGTATGTCGATGCTGCCTCAAAGTGCTGGTGCTAGTCAGAGCAGAGTTGTTGCTCATGGATGCGGTCGATGCTGGTGTCTGCTGCTTGGTGGTGCAAGTGTTTGCTGCTTGATGATGCTAGAGCTGGACAGCAGATGCTGTTGTTAGGTGGCACAGGGTAAAGATGGAACTGTCTGCAGTTGCTGCAGGCTGCTGTGTCGTCGTCTCGTGGTATCTGCCAAAGGTGTAGTGAGGAGACTAGAGGTGACCCTCAAAAGACTTTCTGAATTTAACCCTTAAAAAACTGGCTTAATACTTTCTAAATTTATCCTTGAGAAGGGTTGTTTAAATGAGAGAGAGTAGCAGTGGTTGGTTGGGTGGTTGGGTGCTGAGTCCGCGGCTAGTTGGATTCCACGTCGGGTGTTTTGTTCGGTGGTAAGGACGCTTGCTGCTGGAAGAACAGACACCACTTCTCCTCCGGGTGATTTTTGTCTCTGCCTCCCACCAGATAGGACTTGATACAAGGTCTTTTTTATAACGGTGGTTTAGAGAGAGGAAGGTCGAGCACGAATCGATGCTTGAGTCCTGCTTGTTCTATACTGGGCATTGGCTCACTTAGTGCAATGTAAGCCAGATGAGCCTACTTCTGGACTTAAACTCACTCGATATATAACAACTCAGCACGTATGCCTGCTCATAGCTTGAACTAGACCGAGAGTCTTGTGCAATGCAATGCTTTTCAATGATGTCATCGCCCACCTGCAGGAGGCCCAGCCGGAGCTGGGGGTCATTCGGCCTCGAATCTGTCCTCAACCTTGAAAAGTTGGAGAGGAATACATACCTCTTCTCCGGGCCTGAAACCGGCCACGCTCTAAGTTTTGCAGTCGTTGCTTGCTGTGTATATAAGGAGGCAGCGGCTACTTCTCAACTGGTCTGTATGAAAGGGCTTCCGTAGACAGGAAGTTACTTTATTAAATATAAGTAATAATGAAATACTTCATTGCACTTTGAAGAGGAGCTTTTAAATATGATGTATTTTATCCTGTGGTTATGAACTGTTTCCGAACGGACGGCAGAATTAATCTCTTTCAACAAATAGGTCGAGTGTTGATACCAGAATGTCACTCGTGACTGTGGATAAGGCGTTGTTGTTGTCTGACGTCACGGGTGACGATGCGTTTTTCTCTAAATTAAAGAAAATTTTAAAGGATATAAAATAAAATTGGCAATATAAAGGAATTTTGCAGGGATAAAATAAAATTTGCAATATAAAAGAAAAATTCGAAAGAGATTGTCGTGAATATATATTTCTTTCTTTATTGCTTTTTTACAGAAGTGTGGCGAAATTAATAAAACGAAGTTAGGCAACAACACAGCAAGTAACTTTAGTTCTTTCGTCAGACTTCGAAACTTGAGTAGGACCTTCACACTCTTCTTTCCCAGTGAGAATAACAAAACACACAGCCGCAACCCTATAAACTTGAATGGCCAAACAAGAACAATATAAGACTAATCACGTTTACACCAGTGCAGTATTGCCCAGTCGGCTGGGGCTGTAGAATACACCGATTGTTTCTCTGCAGAGGGGTAAGACCCCCCCCCTAACGAGTGTCCTGGATATGACACTAAACAATCTGATGGTGAGGTTCCAGCAGTGCTGGAGCTTTGGGGAATGTGGAGTACCCCTTCATTGCCATCGCTCCCAGGTCCACTCTGACCCGGAGTGGTAGCACCTGATAGGGCCCTATCTATGGGTTAAATAGAACTAACAGCATACTTATGCTAAATGAATTGAGTAAACTGAATAGCTTGAAATAGAAACGTTTTTGACAATTAAACCGTACTTACACTTAAACTGCGTACTTATGCTTAACTGAATTATTTCAAATAGAACTGTTTTTCGACGTTAAAACTGTATTTACTCTTAACTGAATTATTACATATAACTGCTTTACTAGTTTGAAATGGAAATGTTTTTGACAATTAAACTGTTTACTTATGCTAAACTAAACTGTTTTCATTAGAACAGATTATTTACATAAAAATGGATTTGGCGTTAAATAACCTACAAAGGTTGATATGCCATAAAACCAAACAAACCAAACCAAACCAGTGCAGCACGAGAAAATTTGTTTTCATTTCAGCAGTTATTACATTCCGAGGATGCCACGAATCCTTCCTCACTGTCTCTCCGTTTTTCCTCCTTTATGTCTCGAACCAGAAAGCAAAGAAACCAGCCTCCACCCGAGAACGCCCGCCGCGCATGCGTCACGAGACTCTCGTGTCCTCGCGCTCCTCCGGTGAGACTCCCTCTGCGCATATACACAAGCTTCCCTGATCTAAGGATAAATTCATAACATAGTCTTTGGCCCATACGGGAAGGCGTCTCTCTCTAAGCGATCGCCTTGGGGCTTCATCATCACTGGGTTTCTCCTCCTCATCAATCGCGTTGACTGGCCTTATGTCCAATATGTGACGCAGAAACCATCGACTGACATATTGTTTCTGGAGTTTACCTCAGTCATCACACCTCTACTCTGTTGTGCACCTTCTTTTCGGTGGCTTCACCCATATTTCATCTCCAATTCGCACCGAGGCTTCTTGCTCAGTGGTTGGGAACACATCACGTGGATGCCGCCACTCGTATTTAAAAATTGCATTCTGATGCTCAGAATCCACTTCTTGTCCTGCATTCGGTGACAAGTTGTACCAAAACACAGCCTCCTGTGGGGAGATCCCGCTTTTTTTTGCTAAAACTTTGATAGTCTGGTGATGCCTCTCGACAATTCCATTGCCGCTCGGCCTGTATGCTGCTCTGAAAAACATCTCAAACCCCACTTGTCGAGCATTTCTTTCAAGGTGGCAGATCGAAAGGCTCTACCATTGTCCATCAACACCTCTGTAACTGGCCCTCTTTTCAAGAACACCTCTTCCAAAATTCTTGAGATCATTTCCGCTATTTCTCCCCTAATCTGCTTCCATATAGCAACTTTCCCCTGGACCACAGTCTACCATTGACATACACTTCGTTCCTGTAATGGGTTACGTCGATTGCTAGCCTTTCCCAATTCTTGCAAACATGAATCTCTCCTGCTTCATGCACACTCGGAGCAGGGTCGATTTATTGGCATCTGTCGCATGTCCTGACTATCTGTCTTACCTCTTCTCTGTTGACATTCGGAATCAACTTCCTCGCTAAAAACACTGTCCTATCCACACCCATGTGATGCATATAATGCAGCTCCCCTGAGTCCGGATTTTCTAAGTAATTTGCTGCTGCCACGCCTTCCACCAAGCGTTCCGGCACTCTCAGCCAAGTCTACCTCACCCTAGTAAGAACACCTACTTTATTTTTCTCAAAGGACATAAAGCTTAGCTGAAACTTTAATCCGAATTCCTGGATTAAATCTCCTAGAATACCCAATCTCCGCTTCACCAACATCTCCGCAGCTCCTTTGGTCTTCACCCTCTTCTCGTTAGTGACTACCGACTTTATCCAAGAAACCACCATGACGGAGTCGGTCTTTAAATGCTCATCTCGTAATTCCCATTTCAGAGATTGGTTGACTCCTTTCAGGACCGAATCTAGTTCCGCGACGTTAACATGGCTAGCATCGTCCTTCTTTTGAAGCCAAGCTGAATTTTCGGTCATCATTCCTATTTCTATCAGGCCACCAGTTTCAATGCTGCTGGCATCACACCACACCATTCCTTTCTCAATTCTCGGCACATCCCAACTCCCTTTTACAGGGTCCTCCCGTTCAACTTCTTTCTGTACCTCTTTCATTATAGCAGTAGTTCTTTCACTCACCACGTCGTCCCATTTCTTTTCTTCTGTTTGCCTCTTGATGTAGCGACAGGCTATTCGTTGCCACCCGGCGATCGGATAGTGGCCTGTTAGTTTCCTGCGTATGGAGAATAGCTCCCGCCTACGCTGTTCTTCCTTCGTCTGTGGAATCTTATTCTCTCTCCGAAATTGCAGTTTCCCCGTCTCGTCCCGTTTCAGCCTTAGCCTTAAGGCCTTACCACCATCCATGGATTCCGGAAGTTTAGAAATCAATCCAAACTTCCTTAGGTGAGCCACTACCCCTTCCATCGTCACTTCTGTTTCATTGATAATGAGATCGTCAATGTACGAACTAACGGCGCTGTCTACCTTGTCCATCTTCCCCAATATCTTCCTTAAAATCGTCGACATAATTTTTGGAGCTGTTCAACCTTGTGAGGCAATAGGTTCTTCCTTTATACCTGACCAACTGGTACTTCCAAAGACTTTTGCTCTCCTTATGTTGTATATAGGCCGATTTCAGGTCCACCATTTTGGACACTCTAGTCACCCTCCTCCACTTCCTCAATGTCTCTTCGCATATATCTCCAACTTCTCGACCCATATGGCACTCGACATGACTGTTCCCCTCGCGAAACACAGGCCTTACTTTGCCTTTCGTTGACTGCAACACCGCAATCAAAGGTAATACGTCCACCTCTACTTCTTTTTCCTGTGGCATATCCACTTGTCCACCTCTCTCTCTCAAAATCTTCCTTAACTACGCCCTTGAGAGAACTTTCATAACATGCCACTCTGTTTGCCAACTCAGGTGAGCATTCTTTCCAGTACCATTCGACAGTTCAAGCTCTTCCATCAAACTCTGCTCGGAAATCCTGATCCTCTATGATCATTTCCTCTTTTTCTTTACCCACTTCACAGTCCTTACTCAAGTAAACTGCTACGGCACACTTGGCTGCTCCGAAGTCCACTTCGTCACCGTTGATCAGGACTCCTCCCAACTGACGAATTGCGTCCATCCCCATCACTAGACCTATCCCTTCTACCATCCTATCCATGACAACCGCATTTATGTTCAGCTTCATTCCACAAACTACTAATTTCACCAAACTTATTCCTTTGCAGTCTACATCTCCGCCATCAACTACTGTTATCCTTGATTTGCAGTTCCAGTCTTCAGCGATTTCCGGGATCCCTAAGGTTGTAGTACAGCCAGTGTCAATCAGGGCTCTTAATTTCCTGCCGTTCATCACAACCTCGATTATAGGTAGTGTCTGGAGCGCCGTGTTTATTGGATAGTAGAAGCAGCTACCAGCGCAGTAGTAACTCTCCTTCCTTCGTTTTCCCTATTCACAGTAGTGCACTACATGTCCTCCTTTTCCACAACGAGCCTCACCCGCCTTCTTCTTTACAACCGCTGCCCCCAAACCTGTTACTCGGTTTGCCGTGAGTACTCGCGCTTTGCTTATTAGTTCGTCCATATCCGTACCCGCGACGTTTGGCAACTGCTGTAGCACAACTGCCACTTCCCCTGGAAACCCGTTCACAAATGCCAACTTAACGGCAGTTTCTAGTCTTTTCCCGACAAAACCGGACAAACCAGCCTGTCTCCTGATTTCATTTGCATAGACATCTACTGTCTGTCCAGCCCAGCGGATCCTTGATAATTTTTTGTAAGATACGAAAACAACTTCCGTGAACGCTTCTTTTAACCTATCCTCGATCCTCTTTACGCCTGTCTGTTCGAGTTCATTCATCTCCAAATATAGCGCCAATGCATCGCCTTCCTGGTACAAATGTATGAAGCAAGCTAAATCCACTATGTTTTGTAATTTCGCCACAAGCCTCTCCTTCCTTAGCCATGCAACCACGTCAGATTCGACGCTAAAGGGTTTTATCATCTCATGGCTATTTTTTTCCCAACATTTTTGGCCGAAAAGCTTGTAGTGAATATATATTTCTTTCTTTATTGCTTATTTACAGAAGAGTAGCGAAATTCATAAAACGAAGTTAGGCAACAACACAGCAAGTAACTTTAGTTCTTTCGTCAGACTTCGAAACTTGAGTAGGACCTTCACACTCTTCTTTCCCAGTGAGAATAACAAAACACACAGCCGCTACCCTATAAACTTGAATGGCCAAACAAGAACAATATAAGACTAATCACGTTTACACCAGTGTAACACAAGAAAATTTGCGTTTTCATTTCGGCAGTTATTGCATTCTGAGGGTGCCACGAATCCTTTCTCGCTGTCTCTCCGTCTTCTCTCCTTCACGTCTCGAACCAGAAAGTAAAGAAAACCGCCTCCACCCGAGAACGCTCGACGCATATGTATCGCGAGACTCTTGTGTCCTCACGCTCCTCCGGCGAGACTCCCTCCGAGCATAAACACAGAGATAAAATTTGCAATATAAAATAATTTTAGGGGAATAAAATTTGATATGAAGTGAGAGACACTAAAGCCAAGTTTCGTATTTAACTCGATAATGTTTTTAGGGGGCTTTAGTCAGCAATATTAAACCATAAGTTCCAACAGTAAGTTTCAACAGTAAGTTCCACAGCTTTCTAGTTCGGATACTGATTCGAAAAGATAACACAGACAATAAAGATTTTCAAAAGGAATTTTATACAAAACAAACAAGGAAGAAAGGGATAGAAAAGATTAAGTGTTGCAAAGTTTTGTGCAATTTTCCTGGAACTTATAAAATACACATTTTTTTAGCCTTAAAAAACCCCCAAAACATTGATAAGAACATTCTAGAAATTACGGATCAAAATCGTATTAACATTGAAGTTACACTTTTATATTTTTCAACCAATCAGCTAAAAAACACAAAATAAGAACGTTCTAGAAAATTCAGCTCAGAAACTAATTAACAGAAAACATTTAGGCTCCAAAATAAATTGGTAATTATACGAATTTGAGTGGTCAAGAAATGTCCGCGCACCTGAATTTTAGGACCCTCAATAAAACTTTAAGTAATCCTATTTTTGATTCACTTTAGTTCCCCCGCAAAACTATAAATAACGAAGAATTTAATTAACTAAAGCATTCCACTACCAGACGGAGAGAGGCAAGGACGACAGACAACAGAAACGGGACACAGGGCGAAGAAGCATACGACGGTCTTTTGCCAACAACTGAAACGTGACAGGTTGTCGGCAAAGATCATAAAAAATGCAAGTTTGGACTTAAGAAAACAAAAGGCCCATACCTACGGTCAACATATATATACACTCACGCATACACATCTATTTAAGTAAAGTCAATTTTTTATCCTCTTTACTTCGGCTAAATATGGACACATAAACTCAGTAGACTTTCCCGTGTACACACGCACACACAGGCGAACAAATCATTTTTATTGAACTGGCTATGGCTGTATTTTCTACATACACACACTCGCATATAGAATGAACATTGTATTTTAATTATTTTTATCATATTTGTTATTATGTTTATTAAATTGCTTGTTTCTTAATATTTGTTGTTGTCACATTCCATTTATTTACGGGCTTGCAAAATTTGTGTTGTATTTGTGAAAACGAAACCTGAAAGCAACTCCCGTAAACTACGGAAGATACTTAGTCCTCCACAAACCTATCAGAGAGAGTATCCGGGAAACAAAGTTCTTTGAATTTGAGTATTTTTCTTTTCCCTTTTTTTTTTTTTTTTATCGAAACTTTTCAGAGTTCATTTAATTGCGAGTCTTCTTTAAGGTTCTTTTCAGCAGAATTCTCGGTTGAATTTTCTTTCAGTTGTTTAAATTGGTAGAATTTCAGTAGTTGACTTTCATTTAATTTTACTTTTATTTCTTGGGAAGCTTCTTGCCTTCGAGCTTACCGGCAATTCAAGAAGTGAATGACGAAACCTTTCTGGTGACTTAAGTTTTCGTGACTTCAGTTTGGTCCCCGAATTCGTACTGAGGGTTTAATAGTAGTTCTCGACAAAAAGAGGGAGGTAGCTTTTTGGAGCCGTATTTTCTGGGTTTACTTCTTCCTTTTCCACTAAGGCCAAATCAAGTGCCGCACGTGGTCAGCTTGATTTTTTTCTTAGAAATAAATTTTTATTTAACCGATGATCTTAGGTTTTGTGTAGCCGAGATGTCTACAATTAGACCTTCCTCCTAGTTAATTGATCGTATTATAGGATACACATTCCTTTAGTTTTAGATAAATCAACTAAGAACACGTAGATAGGAATATTCCAGAAAAAAAAGGATAAAAATCTCACTTACATAGAATTTATACTCTTATATTTTTAAACCAATCAGCGAAGGGCACACAGAGTAGAATATTCTTGAAAAAGAGGATCAAAAACTAACTTGTAGAAACATTTGTCACGGAAACGCAAATAGTTAGGTTCCAAAATAAACAAGTAATTTCTGTGAATTTGATTGGTTAAGACAGTTCAGGGATTCTGTTTTCGCCGACGTCCGCGCATTTGAACTTTATTTGACCTGTAATAAATTTAAAATATTTTACTTTGATCCCCTTTTATTTGACCCAAATGTATAAATAGCCAATTTAGTGACCGATAGACCAAAAGACTGGCATAGCACAGCACGATAGATTGATACAGATGACTTGCTAATACACACAGTGATTAGGAGAGTAGACCGAAAGACTCATACATACCAGGACACACACATATACATACACATACATATGTATTTTAGTACAAGCCTATCTTCTCTTTTTAGTTCGGACATACTCACACATATACACACTTTCAATTTGACTGACAGTATTCGGGTTTTACACACACACAAACACACATAAACACTTTTGTATAATCCTCGCCATTGTCGAGTTGATATAAAAATATAAAATTGTTTTTTATGTTCTTGTTTTTATAATATTTGACTTGTCTACGTTGTGTTATAAATAAGCGTGTTGTTGCAAGGGACAACGGACGAGAGGAATAGATGTGATTCCATTTATTTTAAATAAATAAAAATTGGGATGTCAGGAGAGATACGGGCCTTCTTCTTTCACCAGATAACGTGTCAGGAGGAGAGTGGGTGTAAGTTGTTCTCGAGCGGCTGGGTTGGCATTGTGGCACAGTGTGTGACTGAGGTCGGTAAGCTCTAAGCCGTCTGCAGTTGTATTGAAATACGAGTATGATTGGGAGAGCGTTAGGATTTTTGTTATGTTCGAATGCGACAGTTGACGATCCTCTCTCTCGAGGTCTCGGTGCTGATAGCCTTTTTTTGAACTTTCGTTGACCATTTTATAGTCGCGTTTGGGTCGAATCGGTTCTAAAAAAAAACTTTGGTGGGGAAAGTTGTTGATTAGTTGTGTTATATAGCAGGATTCAGATCTCTCCCGATTTGCGATTTCATTCAAAAACATACATGTGGCTGGAGAAGGGTAGCATTCGACCGGATGTTAGCCTGACGGCTGCTTCCGAGACAGTTAATAAAATATGTCTTTGCGCAAGAAGCTCCGCGCAAGGCTTCCGGGCGAGAATGCAAGAAATTAATTCATATTAACAAAATACCCCCACATGGCCGTGCAAAAGCAGGACGACCAGCACGAACATACATTCAGCAACTATGTGAGGATACGGGATGTTGTCCAGAAGACCTGCCTGAGGCGATGAACGATAGGGAAAAGTGGCGAGAGAGGATCAGGGATATCCGTGCTACTAGCACGACATGATGATGATGAAGATGTTATCGGCACTCGACGTTAGGAGCCTAGAACTTCACGTCTTCATGATCCGGGAACTTCTGCTAAAAAAGAGCGAACTCTCCAGCTCATCCAAGCGAGTTAATCCCTAACTTCCTGTGTCCCTTAACACAGAAGAGTTCGTATTTTAGAATCCTACTATACGAAAGAGTTTGTTTTGGAACCTTTGATTAAAATAAGCATGCACAAAGGTGATAATCCTGCATTCAGTATATTTTAGGCGGAATTGCGTTCAGTGATCTGCAAGGAGCGTAGTAATTCTTAACAGCAAGGAAGAGCAGCAAAAGTAGCATTAAATGTAGTAAGATTATTGATACTTCAATTTATGTAAAACATGTGTATATGGGTGTGTTCGCTGATGGTTGTGTGTTAGCGACTGGAGGATATTTATTTAATTTCAATAACCCAGGGTAAGACCACCCCCATGAGTGTCCTGATATGACACTAAAAAATTTGATGGCGAGGTTCCAGTAATGGTGGGGCTTTGGGGAATGCGAAGTATCCCTTCATTGCCATTGCTCCCAGGTCCACTCTGACCCGGCGTGGTAGCATCTGATAGGGCCCTATCTATGGGTTAAATAGAGCTAACGGCATACTAATGCTAAACTGAATTGTTTGAGTAAACTGAATCGCTTGAAATAGAAATGTTTTTGACAATTAAACTGTACTTACATTTAAACTGCGTGCTTATGCTAAACTGAATTATTTGAAATGGAAATGTTTTTTTACATTAAAACTGAAATTACACTAAACTGATTTGTTTAATATAGAACTGTTTTGGCATTTAACTGTGCGTAAAACAAAATCTGTACTTTTACTAAACTGAATTAGCTGAATTAGAACATCTTGATTAAACTGAATTGCTTGAAATAGAAATGTTTTTCATAATTAAACTTTGCCTAGTCGGCTGGGGCTATAGAATACACCGACTGCTTCTCTGCAGAGGGGTAAGACCCCCCCCCAACGAGTGTCCTGGATATGACACTAAACAATCTGATGGTGAGGTTCCAGCGATGCTTGAGCTTTGGGAAATGCGGAGTACCCCTTCATTACCATCGCTCCCAGGTTCACTCTGGCCTGGAGGGGTAGCACCTGATAAGGGTCCTATCTATGGGTGAAATAGAACCAAACCGTACTTCTTTCACTATACTGATTTTTGCATTTAAACTGCGTATTTGTGCTAAACTGAATTGCTAAAAATAGAACTGTTTTGACATTGGAACTGCGTACTAATTCTGAACTGAATTGCTCAAAATAGAACTGTTTTGACGTCTAAACTGAGTACTTATGCTGAACTGAATTATCTGAAATAAAACTGTTTGACATTTAACTCTGTGTATTGCTCTGACGGCTGGGGCTGTAGAATACACTGACTGCACCTCTGTAGAGGAGTAAGACCCACCCTAACGAGCGTCCTGGATATCACACTAAACAATCTAGAAGACAGAAATGGGAAGAACCCCCCCCAAAAAAACCCCAACTGTATTGACAAAATGACAAACGTTCGAGATTATACGAGAGCAGACCTGTACATGGCTAAGAAAAGGAAATCTCAAAAGAGAAACTAAATTTCATTGTACGCAATAGAATAAAAATTATAGGCTAAGGACAGATTTGTTTTGACTTCTATGTTTAATTGCACATCAACCTTTGAGGGTTATTTGATGATGAAGCCATTTTTGTAGAAGAATAGTAGTGATACTATTCAACCCAAAGGTGGTGTTATAAGGGGGGTGGTTATACCTTTCTCACTAGTTTAGGTCCGAAAGTGAACGTGATAGAGCGACTGGAGTTTGAACTCGCTTACTTTGAGGCCACAGTCCAAAATTTTGACCATTACGATATGAGGACTCCCTCCGTGGAGACAGACATAAAACATTTAATCACATACACTAGGAATTGTGCAAGAAATTGATGTTTGTTCATGAGAATAAATGGTACATGCACAATCCAGAATGAAAAATAATACGCAAAACAATTCTGGCATTTTGAGATATAGACGGATCACTTAATCTCGGCTAGACAACCAGTTCTAATAATAGTCAACAAAGAAAAGAATAAAAATAAAAAGAGAACCTGCCGAGTTGTGGATTTTGCTGTCCCTGCAGACCACAGAATAAAATCGAAAGAAAGCGAGAAGAGGGATAAGTTCAAAAAGTTTGCTAGGGAAATGAAAAAAACTGTGGAACATAAAAGTGGCGATGTCGACAAGTGTACCATAGCCAGATACGAATATGTGTGAAATGTACATATTCATACCGGTACGCAAAACGTTCATAATGTTCGTATATACATAGAACATAGGAATCTCGAAACACGAAAAACACTTACGACATCTCAGTTCAGGTACGAAACTTTTTATTACCTTTGAGTTTAAAGGTTCTTCGACATAAGGAGAGAGATACACATTCTTTCTATTCTGGCTTTTTCATCTGCCCCCCCCCCCATTTCGTGCGGACCCGTCTCACGCAAATTCGTCTGGCCTATGCGAGCCCCGAAAGTCGACCCTTCTCGTTCGGTGTCCAGTTCTCAACTCAACAAACCGACTTTTTCAAAATCCCCAAAATCCTCCGCGCGCTTCCGGCGCGTGACGTCACCTACACTCTGTAGCCCCGTTTCCCATCTGGGCTATTGTGACATCTCTGAGTGACACGTCCGCTCCGCGTGTGCTCGCGTGAACACCTGCATTAATGTTGCACCTAAGTAACCCATGCACTGAGTCGAAAGGTTTTCAGCCTAACTACACGCAAAGGCATGAAACCGAAATCCCTCGGCCATTATATTACCCAATTGTATCTGGTGCTCTCGGTACAATCAGCAAAGGATTTATACAAAAACTGGAGGACTTGGAAATAAAAGGACGAGTAGAGACTATCCAAATTATAGCTTTATTAAGATCAGCTGAATACTGAGAAGAGTTCTGGAGACTTGAGGAGACTTGCTGCCCCCCCACCAAATCCAGTGATTAACCATTAGCTAACACTGGTGGGAAAAACTCTTAATAGAGTGAAAATAATAATGATGTTTTGTTTACACAAAGTTATATGGTATCAAGAATTCCTACCTCATGTAAATGATTTTTCAATTAGACATATCTGACCCATACATAGAAATCTAATTGATTTGATCATTTTGGTACTGAGTAGTCCTGGGAGTAATGACAAAAAAAGAGGTGACTGTACACTTCTCAGCTCTCCTTAAGTGGAGCCCAACACCCAGATGCAGTTTAGTGTAATAGTCAGAACAAGCTTTGGACATCTCTGCAGAAGATACAGATAGATATTCTAATATAGATTGAGGGGAAAAGTGAAATCTCCTTGGACTCTTTTTTATAAGTCCTGTCATTTGACATTTTGATTCGGCCGCCTCGTAAAACGAGAGTGATTTGGAAAGGCCATTCAGTGCAATTTGCCCGCAATTTTTGACAGCTTTGATAAACTCCTCAGCTTTGTAGTTGCATTGACTTTTGCTTCAATTTGTAAACTTACTCAGAAGAATTCACCATCGTCATCATTATCATCATGCCACGCCATCTGCAGGGATATCCCTGACCCTCTCTCATCACCCCTCCCAATCGTCCATTACTATCGGCTGGTCTTCAGGGCAACATCCCGTATCGGCACAGCGCAGCTGTATGTAGGTTTGAGCTGGTTGTCCTGCCTTTGCTCGGCCATGTGAAGGGCTCCACAGGAGTACATCCCTAATGAGTTCGTTCCCACATCACCAGCAGTGTCCTGGATGTCTGGTTCGTCTAATTTTAATAGTTTTCAAGATGGATGGTAGATGGCCGTACAGCTACTGCTTTGTAGGAGGGGGGCTGCCTCTAGGACTTGTTCAATATTGCTCGTAGCATTCTTGTGTAGTTGCCGTCAAGCTTTTTCTCCATACGTTTAGTTAGCGTCCATGTAGTGTATCTATATAGCAGTATCGACACGACCGCTGCTTAGAAGAAACTGCGTTTCATTTTATCGGTCAGGTCTGACTTTCATACGATCGACAGCCGATCGTTAGCTGTCTATGCCTTTGTTTATCGCGTGTTGATGTCTGTCTAGGTTGATGAGACACTGCTTCCTAGGTAGGTGAACTTTTCAACTAGTTTCAGAGAGCTACCGTTTAGTGTGGAGATGTCGCCTGTTTGATTAAAGTACATATATTCCGTCTTGTGTGCATTGACATAGAGACCAATTCCTGTAGCGGCTCGTTCCGGACTATGTAGCAGGGCTTCGGCTTGGGCGGGTGCATTTGCCAGAAGCGCTATGTCATCGATGTAGTCGGCGTCGGTAGTTGTTTTTGCGGGGTACCCTCTGCTTCTTTCCTTTGTTAGCTTGAAACCGTTTTCAAGCTAACAGAAGAATTACCTCACCCAAAATTTTGCTTTTAATATGTATTTTATTAGAAAAAATTATTTCATATGATTTACGAAAAAAAAACAAAAAAAAAAACGGTTATTCTTTTCTCGCTGATATATTTTTGACGTCAGTAAAAATCCTCCTTGCGTATTTACACAACCCACCTCACAAGAGGGCCCCTTGGACGCAGTAATGGTTAGCAAACTCGATTCGCAAACCTTCACGAGTGAGTTCGAATATCATTGTGTGAGAATACCCACCTCTGCAGCTCGTCGTATAAGTTACTAACTCCACGTCGAGAACTTATGTATGGCCGGATCGAGCGAGAGGCAGGTTCACAGGGAAAAGAACAAAAACACAACAACTTTGTGGTTAAAATGCCAAGGGTGGATGGAGAGCGTGTAACACTTTGTGGATAATTAGTTCTAGTTTGAGTTTCGGCTGGCAAAAGATTATCTTAAATAACTGGGTCCGGCTAGAAATGTCGCTGTTCGTTGTTTCTTTGTTCCGGCCTTATCAACTTTCCTCGAACCCAAACTAAGTCTAACTGCTAGGACCCAAAACGCACCTGTATATATACAGAATGTTTCATTATTATTTCCGGCCAAGGGACACCCACGAATAAATACATTTTTGGGGCCATTTCTCTCTTTAAAAACTGGGCATAAAAATATTTCCTAGCCTGACCGTCCCCGATACAGGGACATTAAATTCAGACCCTTTTAAGTTATTGACCAGTACCCGACAAGTACTTAACACTTACCCACACCCGTGGCCATATATATAAACATTTTCTTATCTAGATTTCCTTAATCTAGTTAATGAGTTTTCCTAACGTTTGAAATTTGATACCCAGGCCGAATCTAACTCATCTTGTCACATATATATGTGTGTATATGTGTGTGTGTATATGTGTAGGTGTGTGTGTGCGTGCACACACATGTGCGTGGGAATACATATATATATACACACACACACGCACACATGTATGAGTGCACACACATACGTGCGTATACATGAATTCAGAGTTTTCCTTCTCATTGACTGGTTGCCATACGAAATTTCAGAGGCTTTACTATCTCCTCATAACTGGAAGGAGAATAGTAGGATTCATGCTTTTCCCAAAGGGTATAAGCGCAATGTAAAATGCAAACAACCTCGTCCAAGATTTGAAATCAGACTGCTGTGTCCATTTTTTACGACGATACACATTACATCTTTAGCGCCCTATTATACATAGAACAAATATATTTGTAACAGCTTGTAAGACTGATGATTTCTATGCAAATGAAATTAGGGATTAGAAAAGAAAATATACAGAATATAAATGGGTAGCTGTAGTAGTATAACTTGCGTGTACTTTAGGTGTGGTTTATTGAAAAACACATCTGTGGCCCTACAAAATCATTAAGATTTAATGTAAGCCGTCTCCAGACATGTGACTTGATACATTTGAAAATTAATGATTACCATGATTTTCCCACCGTTAATCAATTTACAACAGTCGAAAGCAAATCTAGATAAGGAATGTAATCTATTCTTTAAGGAAATCCTTTCTTTAATTCAATCTCAAATCTTGAAGAATTATATATATCATCATCATCATCTTGTGCTGCTAGCATGGGTTTCCCTATCTCTCTCTCCATTCGTCTCTATCACCCATCTTGTGTCTGTACAGAGCCGTTTTAGATGAGTTCTTCTTGGTCGTCCAACACTTGTACGTCCGTATGTCCTGTCCGTCTTATTTGGATAGTTTTAGAAATGGGCGGTAGGTGGCCGTATACTAGCTGCTTTGTGGGATGTTGCTTCCAGGATTTATTCAATATGACACGTAGAATTCTTGTGCAGTTTCTGTCTAGCTTTTTTTCTATGCGCTTAGTCAGTGACCATGTGGTGCATCTGTATAGTAGAATCGATACGATCACAGCTAAGAAAAAATTGCGTTTTATTTGATCCGATAGGTTGGATTTTCATATGATCGACAACATATCGATAGCGGTCCATGCCTTCGCTATTCGCTTATTGATGTCATTTTCAGTAGATGAGATGCTGCTTCCGACGTATGTGAACTTATCTACTAATCTCCGAGAGTCACCATTTAGTGAAGAGATGTCTCCTTTTTGATTAAAACATGTACCCCGAGGTCAATGCAACATGCTGCCTCCTCTAGACTATGCTGCAGGGATTCAGCTTGGGAAGGTGCATTTGCCAGAAGCGCTATGTCCTCAGCGTAGTCTTCGTCTGTTTTGTTTATGCGAGGTATCCTCTGTTTCTTGTCTTTTTTTAGTGTAAAACCATATACTTTTATTTGATCAATCGACGTTCTAAGTACGTTGTCTAGACAGATAATGAACAGCTATGGGGCTAATATATCTCCTTGCAGAATACCAGTAACAATGTCAAAGAAGCCTGTGTCTCCATCCGGTGATCGAACTTTTACTTTCGTGTTTCTAAAGAGCATCATTATGGCTACGATAGTTTCTCTAGGGAGACTATAGGATGGAAGTATTTGCCCTATCTTCCCTCTGTGTATGGAGTCGAATGCTTTCGAAAAATCAACAGTGTTGCCTCGAGTTTTTTTTTGCACGAACTCCAAAAATTCGACGTATTGTCAGAATTTGATATTTTGGAACGGTTTCTCCGAAAACCATTTTGATTCTTCCTAAGTATTTTTTCAATTTCTGGTTCGATGCAGTTTAGTAGCAGAGCATTATAACACTTTACCGTTATGAAAGTTTGGGTTATACCCCATAGTTCTTTGCAATTCCAAGGTCACCTTTTTTTGCCCATATCTCTATAGTGTTCTGGTTATATCCGGCGTTTCAGTATCGGAGTTGTCATCATCATCATCATGTCGCGCTGGTAGCACGGATATCCCTGACCCTCTCTCGCCACTTCTCCCTATCGTTCATCGCCTTAGGCTGGTCTTCAGGACAACATTCCGTATCCTCACATAGCTGCTGAATGTATGTTCGTACTGGTCGTCCTGCTTTTGCACGGCCATGTGTGGGGGTCCATAAGAGTACATCACTTATGAGTTCATCCCTGTTTCTCCAGCAGTGTCCTGCATGTCTGGTTCGTCTAACTTGAATAGTTTTCGTGATAGGAAGTAGGTGGCCGTACAGTTGGTGTCTTGTGGGGTGTTGCCGCCTATTTCATCAAATTCAGCAGCTTTCCTGTTTTAATTTTTCTTAGTAAAACGTCAAGCTCTTCTTCAGTAAACAGCCCTAGTTTGATGTCTAGTTGATTATCAATGATTTTAGAGATAGATTTATCTGTAACTTTCGGGGGTTTCCAAGCTGATTCTTGAAACGTTCCATCTACATGTGTAATCGTTTTCCTTGACTGGCAGCTTTTAGTTTAGCTCTGGAGGCGCTCTTCTTTTTACTGACTTTATTTATTGTTTGCTACACTATACGTGATTGTCTACCTTCTACGGAATTTCTTATTTTATTGAACTGACTTTGAAGGTATTCTATTTGTTCTTTTTGGTATGCGCAAATTAGTTCATTTTGCGCCTTCTTAAGTTTCTGGGCGTTGGCATAAGTTGGATTCTCTTTATTACATAGGGATGCTATTTTCACTTTTTCTCGTTTCTTTTAACTACTCATGTTTTCCAGGGAACTCTTAGTTTGGCTCTTAATTTTGTTGGTATACATTCTATTGCTGCTTCAATATGGGTATTGACGAAGTTCTCATATTCGTCATTCGGAGTAAGTGTTTCGGATATTTCTTGAAGTGCATTGAACTTGTTTCTTGGCGTTATCGAATATATATCGCTAATATTTTTATTATCAAACAAGAACTAATCATAGTGTGTGGCTTTAGTTGTTTGCGTCGAATTCCTGCGTAGGCTCAGACGTATCTTTGCTATGATAATCTGGTGGTCAGAAGTCACACATTCAAAAGGGGAATAAGCCTCACTATTCAATGCGCTATTAATCCATTCCTTATTCATGAGGATGTAATCTATCTGCGCTTTTGCATTATTTGTGTAAATGTAGGTTCATAGTTTTCTCTTCTTTTCTGGAATTTAATATTTAGTCATGTTATTCCATTTTCAAGTGAGAAATCTATTAGGTGTTTCCCAATTCTGTTCGACGCGTCGTGTAGGCCGAATTTGTTGTTTTCGTTTTCACCTATTTCGTCATTCATGTCTCCACCAATGATTAGAACGTTGTGTTTGGGGATGCTACGAACAAGGAAGGATAGCTCATTATAGAAGGTGATGAGGCCCGTTTCATCACTCACATTTTTAGGACTGTAGCAAGAGATGGTTGTTGTGCTGGGATTGCCGTTAAATGTAGCTGCTATCATTCTGGGTTGTAAATTTTCGATGTCATTAAGTGATTTTATGACGCAAGGACTGAGAAACATTTATACACCCAGTATGACTATATTGATCGAGTTTTTCCATGGAAATGCTGAGATAAATGTCCGTCCATGGGCCCAATCGTGGTATTTTATTTCTACTGCACTATGATGATATTAATGTTCTTGCACGCATACTATATATCATGCACAGCCGCAGACATTGTCAGTTCCGGTATTTGGCTAATTCTATTTAAAGTTATAACGTTAAGTGTCACTATGTGTACAGAGCTTTCATATTTAAGTAATTTTTCTTTGTGTCTGAGTTCTGCAACTGATTTTTCGAACGCTGGGGCAAGAACTCCAACCCCAGCAGAACGCGCCCCTTGTTTACCCATGCGAAGGGCAATGCGGTTTGGACATATGGTTTGAGATAGAGTCATGGTAATCTTTCAATGGCTGTATTTTTACCTCATCAATAGACGCCATCCTTATAGATAAGTAGCAATAGTTTCCTGACTGCAATATGGGATCCCAGCCGTTGACTTGTAGAGATCTTAGAACTTAGGGAAAGTCTAATAAATATTTTACTTATAAACTGATTTTCGTCTCCTCGAAAGTCTACCTTGTTAGTTTCATTGTCTTACAAATGTATATCCTTGATCTATTTCGATAGTTTTCACGTGGCTTTAAGAAGATTCGATTCTGAGAGCAAATATCTTTTTCTTTTCTCCTTTCTAATTTCTCAAAATCTAAAGCAAACCGTCTTTCCCAGTCTTAACGTTTGAATTTGAATTTGAGCAAATATCTCAGACAGAATATCCTTACATCGACTAAATACATACAATGGTTAAAATCTAATGAAAACAGCAGATGTGGGTTATGTGTTGATCGAGACAAATCGACCAATCACATAATTAGCGAATGCAGCAAATTAGCACAGAGTAAAGATTAGACACGACTGGGTGGTCAAGGTGATCCACAGTGAGCTGTGCCAGAAATTTAAATTTGACCATACAAACAAATGGTATATGCACAATCAAGTATTTGTCCTGGAGAATGACACACATAAACTCCTTTGGGATTTTGACATAAAAACGGATTACCTAATCTCGACCAGACGACCAGACCAGATTGGCCAGAATACTGAGAAGAGTCCTGGAGACTTGAGATTTGCTGACACTCAAACTCCAGTGAAAGACCATCAGCTAACGCTGATATGGAAAACTCTCAAGGAGTAAAATAATAATGATTATTAACCACCTCAAACAACTAGAGACCCATAACCTGCATACCGATGATGTGGAAAATATTAACAGCACAAATAAGGGAAGAGACTTACTACTCGCTAACAAGCCGTGGATTGTTCCTTGAAGAACAGAAAGAATGCCGCAAAGGATCCAGAGGCATAGGAGAGTTACTCAATATAAATCTGTACATCCTCAACGAGAGCAAGATCAGACAAAAAAATTTAGCTTTGGCGTGGGTTGACTACAAAAAGGCATATGGTATGGTCCCGCAATCCTGGATAATAAACTGCCTCAAAATGTACAAGATATCAGATGAAATCATAAACTTTATCGAGAAAACCATGAAAACCTGGGGAATGGAACTGACAGTTGGAAGGAAAAGCTTTGCTGAAGTAAAGATCCAAAGAGGTATATTCCAGGGAGATGTGCTATCACCATTACTATTTGTAATAGCGATGATGCCACTCAACCACATACTCAGAAAATACACAACCGGATACAAACTTAGTAAATCAGAGCAAAATATCAATCACCTAATGTACAGAGGCGACATCAAACTGTTTGCCAAAAACGAAAAAGAATTGGAAATTCTAATGCACGCTGTTAGAATATACAGTCAGGACATAAGAATGGAATTTGGCATAGAAAATTGCGCCATGTTAATAATGAAAAGCGGAAAACGACACATGACGAAATAGGTGGAACTACCAAATCAAGAAAAATTAGAACACTCGTAGAAAATGAAGGCTACAATACTTTGGTAGATTGGAAGCTGACACCATCAAAGAAGTAGAGATTGTTACGAACCGACTTTCACTAGGACTGCGGAAACAGGCACGTAACGAGAATTAAAAAAATATATATAAAATTGCGAGAATGTCCCAAGGTTCGATAAAAAAAAGGGTGAACTATGGGAAGGGAATTTCTCCAATATAAGACTCACGGTAAATCACAGCAGAATAAGCGACAAGCATTCACAAAACCAACACAACACAATTTGAAGATTCAACAACAAAATCTTATTACTACAATAACAACTTATTTAGGGAAGAATAAGAATATATAAAAAAAAAAAGGCTTTTAAGAACAAAAGGGGATGGAACACTATTGTTACTATGTACATATAGAAGTCCGAGACGAATCTTAACTCAAACAGATTTGCATGATAGACACATAGAGGCAAAAGAAATACGGAACTCACTGAGGGTTTAGGACTGGTTAATAATCTCTTTTTTTTTGTTCTTTTTCTCTTTTGTTCTCTCTTTTTTCTTTCTTTCCTTTTTCTCGAAGAAGCTTGCCACAGGGAGTTAGTTTTCTGCTGTCTTTTTTCTTAGTCGCATTTCGGGTGTCGTGAAACAGAACCCAGGGATGAATGTCGACGCCTTGAAGTCAAAACCGTTACTGCTATATATTCACTTTTGCCAGTCAGAAACCAAAAATCCTTCCGTGACTCTTAGGGCCGACCACGTGGATGATAAGGTCACCCAAAGTTCACTCCAAGAGTTCAAGGCTTGCTAAGATGGGTAAAAAGTGGAAAGGGGTTGACTTGCAATTCCACTTCTTATCGTTGTCTTTTTTTTCTCCTCCTCCTTTAGTCTCAAATCATGCGTGATTAGAAAAGGTTCATTTGGCGCCTCCTTTTCCAATTTTATTCTTCGTCTCGGAATAATACGGGTGAATGAAACACACCTTGTAATGTACATAGAAAATATATTTCTTCTATTTTTCTACCCCACGTAACAAGATGCAACAAAATATTTTAAAAGTGTATCTCAGGAGAACGAGAAAGCTACTTGAAACAAAACTATATTGCAGGAAATTTATAAAAAATATAAATACCTAGGCTATCTTCTCATAAGATATTCGGGACCATTTTTAAAGTGGACCAGAGAAGAATTTAAACAAATGAACCCGAGAAGAAGGCCTTATGCATGGTCATTAGTTTTCTTCTCAGGTCCATGAATAAGGCCTTACATCCCAGAGATGATGTTGACAGACTATACGTGTCAAAAAAAGAAGGAGAAAGGGGACTTGTCAGCTTTGAAGACAGCGTTGACACATTGATACAACGACTCGAAGACTACATAGAAACAAGACTGTCAATATGATGATCAGCAGAACGAAAATAACCAGAAAACAAAAATAGAAAGAAAAACAACTGTATGGACGTTTTAATCAACTAACAAGCAACAGACATCTCACACGAGAAAATTTGTAAGTGGCTAATAAAAGGAAACCTTAAAAGAGAAACTGAATCTCTTCTAATCGCAGCACAAAACAATCATATCAAAGCAAAAATAGATTTGACGCAACAAAATAGCAAATGTAGGTTATTAGAGGTAGAGACGAAACGATCAACCACATAATAAGCGAATGCAGAAAACTAGCCCAGAAAGTGTATCAGACTAGATACAACTAGGTGAACAAGGTGATCCACTGGGAATTGTGTAAGAAATTGAAGTTTGACCATATGACGAAATGGCATATGAACAACCCAGAATTCGTCCTGGAAAATGAGACACTCAAACATCTCTAGGATTTTGAGAAACAAACTGATCACCTAATTTCGGCCAGATAACCAGACTTTATGATCGTCAACAAAAATAAATAAATAAATAAATAAATAAATAAAAATGAATAAATAAATAAATAAATGAATAAAAAAGAGAACCAATCGAATAGTGGAAGTTGCTGTCTCAGCTGAACTTGGAGTAAGATTGAAAGAAAGCTAAAAAAAGGATAAGTTTCAGGAATTGAAAAAACCGTGAAACAAGAAAGTGATAATGAAGGATTAGTACAAGGACTGGAGAATTTGGAAATGAAAGGAAGAGTGGAGACCATCCAAACTATATTAAGATCGGCCAGAATACTGAGAAGAGTCCTGGAGACTTGAAACGACTTGCTGTCACTCAAACACCAGTGAGAAACAATCGGCTTCCGCTGGTGTGAAAAACTCGAAAAGGAGTATCACAATAATAATAATAATAATACCAGCAAAATTAAGAATACGAATTACTACGTCAATCTTTAAAAGATAAAGTCAAGATAAAGAAAATACAAAATAAAAATTTTACACGAATGAAACACTTTATGTGGCAAATTACAATGTTATAGCGAAACCTGATCAAGTGTAGCTACAGTTGATTTCACTCGCACAAAAGTAAAGATTTTTTTGTGCATTTCCTTTTTTCTTTTCCCCTTTCTAATTTCTTAGAATCAAAAGTTAACTGGCTTTCCTAGTCTTAAAATTTGAATTCTACATATATGTGTTTATGATCTATATCTATATCTATATATATATATTTGCTTTATATATATATATATATATATATATATATATATATATATATATTTGAGTTATGTATTTGAGTCGTATATATATGCATATACGATGATCATTAAATAAGTTTCCAGACTTTTTTCGAATGGGCACTTTTATAGATAGTACACACATGAAACTCTAGTCCCCATCGAAGTAATCTCCTCCAGCTTAAATGCACTTGTACCGATCCAACAACTTCTGGAAGGCCCCATGGAAGTTCTCTTGAGTGAGCGTGTCAATGACCTTTCTCACAGCCTCTTTAATCTCCTCAATTGTCTCATAACGACAACCTCTGAGCTTAGGGAATAACCAAAAGTCACAGGCAGCAAGGTCTGGACTATAGGGAGGGCGAGGAACTGTCTTGATGCCCATCTTGGTCAAATAGTCTGTGACAAGGATGGAGTTGTGGACTAGTGCATTGTCCTGCAGGAAATACCACAGACCCGATTTGAAGAGTGCTGACCTCTTCTGACAGAATCTCTTCCTGAACTCCCTTAAAACCTCTACATAGTAACTCTAACCGTAACCCTTGGCCAATCAACTCTAGTGTATTGACTTTCTTACTCCCCCCACACCTCTCATCATCCCTAAAACTCCCTGCCTTCCTTGAATCTCTTATGCCACTCAAAAACTGATGCTCAATTCATGCAAGATGGTCGATAAGCAGTCTGAAGCATTCCATACGTTTCTGTGGTATTTTTCTAAGTTCAAAACAGAATTTTATTGCATATCATTCTTCTAAAGTGTCAGATTGCATTTTTGAAATTCACCAGCTATGACAATCTGGATTTAGTAGGGTGTATTCCAATTCCTGATGTAGCTGTTCATTTGAACCGGAAATCATAAAAATTGGTCAGTCATCTCATAAGATGTATAGCAATAACATACTGAAATTTCAAGAGTCTACGACCATTTTAAATGCCAGTACAAAAAAGTCTGGAAACTTATTGAATGCACGACGTATTTTAGTTATATATATATATATATATATATATATATATATATAACTAAAAGTTATATTCATATATATATATATATGATAAATCTAATTTATATATATATATATATATTTATATATATATATTATATATTTGAGTTTATATTTATGTGTATATATACTGGAGGTTTATTGATATAATGTATTTTTGAGTTGTATATATATATATATATATATATATATAAGTTTCATGAATTAATCTTCAGAGACGATGTGTTTGTAATTATTCATGTATAGAATATCTGAGTAATTTCCTATAATTCTAACAGAGTGCTCAATTTATCGCTATAAATATATAAGAGTATATATAGAACCGGACCATTGGCCTAATAAGTTGAGTGTTTGCCAGTTGTCCAGAAGACTGGGGTTCAATCCCAGGTCAAGTCACACCAAAGACTCAAAAAATGGTACTTGATGCCCTCTTGCTTAGTAAGGTAAGAGTAAAGTGGGGCAATCCAGGGATCGGAGTAGCGCCCTCCCCTACACCTCAGTGTAGTAGCTATTGAAAAGGGAGCCTTTGAGTCATCCTCGATTATGGTCGCCAAAACTCACATAGACAGCAATATATATATCTGTAATATCAAAGAAAGTAAACTTTACAGATTGATAATAAGCCATTAAATATTTATTTCAGCAAATAACAAAATGCGGATGGTTTATATAGAATGCAAGAGAGAGGCATAAACATTGTTTATCTGGAGGAAAAACTTTTTTGAATAATATTTTTAGTAATAAAAATGCAATAATAATTTTAATAGAAATAAATTATGTAAAAAATATGAAAATAAAGAAATATAAAAATACAAAATTGAAATAAAAAAAATATCTTTAATAAAACAAAATAATAAATAAATGAATAAAACACTGTTTATCATATCATATTTACCCAACCCCTCCGCTCGGGCAGGGTATGACACAGGTCACTTTTTAAGCGGAGTTTAATATGTTTGAATTCAGAGTTTTCCTTCTTCTAGACTAGTTGCCTCACCAAGGCTGAAGAACCTAGTCTGCCCTACTATTTACCCATAGATGGAGGGAGAATAATTGGATTCATACCTTTCCCAAAGGTATTAGTGCTATCAGTTTCGTCCAGGATTTGAACTCGTATCGCTGTGTCTATTTCCTACGACGATAACCATTACACCACGGGCACCTCCACGAAATAAAACACTGTTTATAGCAAACTGGTTGGGCTTTAAAGTGAATCTTATAAAACATTTGCTCCCGTTCTTATATGTCACGTGGTCTCCCACTTAGACGATAGAAATAAGATGAATACTATCCTCTTGTTTGAATTAACAGTAGCAAGCCGTCAAAGAATGACCGTTAAGAACAGATGTTTGTACTCGGTGACCTCCCTCGGGTCGCCTGACACGGGAAGGAAGAAGGTAGAAGCCAATTGATTGGCTGGGACCCTAAAAACGGAAGTGGCACCTTCTTCCCGTCAGCGAAAAGAGGAAAAGAAAAATTAGTTGTTGGACAGGGTTCGTGGCAGACGGAACCAAAGCCAGTACTCCGGGTAGAAGAAGACAAAAAAATATCTCGGACACCAAGGAGCCAAGTTCTTCAAGCCAGTATTAAAAATAGCCTAAAGTCTATTAGCCCGTAAAAGAGGAAACATTCTCAAAGGGACCCCGTCGAAAAAAAAAGATAAGTAAACTTTGAGACCGTTTCTCCTTATACCCAAGTTTATATACCATCTCTCTCTCTCTCTCTCTCTCTCTCTCTCACACACACACACACACACAATTTGAAGAAAAACGAAAGAAAAGAAAAGAAAAGAAGAAAGACAGTTATGTTCATGGACTATTCATTGACGATATATTTGACCCGTTGAAGGTGTATATCTTTGTGTAGTAAAAGATTGATAAATTTTAATGTTCCCACGTGCCTGAAGTTGTTATTTGCAGCGTCTGCTACAAATTTGTTATTTTCATGTTTCTTTTCCAGCTTCACGTCGCCTTATGTTATCTTGCTTAAAATTGTCCTATAAATTTCTTTAAAATATCACACGGGAAACCGGAATTGCTGACTACTTTACTAATATTATTACGACTAAACCTAGAGGTCCATATCTTCCATTGTTCTAGGGGAGGAAGACTAGTGGCCTTGGTGGGTGTGTGTATAGTGTGGAATTTGGAACCCCTTGCCAGCGGCGGTCAGTCTAGCCATTTATTAATCCCCCACATAATATGTCAGTTCCTATATGCCTGAGGCAAAACTCTGAACGAGGACTTATTCTACAAGGGATCAAGCGCCAACCTGCCCCGTCTTCACACGTGCGAAATTAAAGTCCCGTTTTGGGATAAAAGTTAATTCGCGTCACATATACCTCAGATTTTAATCTTAATGTGATCTCTCCAGTTATCTTTAATTTCATTTTTTAATATTTTTAACTATTCTATTTCTCACGCGCTTCCTAATTTGTCAACTAACTCCATATCTAATTAGATTTATTATGGCATAGTATCTAGCTGTTGAATTCTCTTTTTTTGATATATATATATATATATATATATATATATATATATATATATATATATATATAACAATTTTATTGGATATAATATCCGACAAAAGATTTATCAATAGAACTTTGTTTTAAAAGTGGTATTAAGATTGTTTGATTTGCCGAGTTACGTTTTATTATGATATTGTTGCATGTTGACCCTTGATAAATCAGAGATTCTCTACACAGGATGGACCTGTGTAAATAAGCGGAAGCAGTCACGTGGTCTAACGAAAAAGTTGGCCGTTATAAAATGATATATGCAGATGCCCACGGGAGATAGTCTCAGTTTTGAGTCAATCTCAGCTTGCTGCCAGAAGAGATTCGATCTATCACGGAGAGCGCCAGTGAGAGGCTGGGCACCCCGCTGGGGCAGCGGCGCAAGGCAAGCCTCCGATTGAGTACCCTCCGACAGTGAAGCAAAAGAACTCCTAAACGGGACCTTGAAGATAACACATCGTGGTATGGTCAAGAGAAGAAAAAGTTATGGGTCAATATGGCAATCTGTCTTCGTCTTCCTCCGTCTCTGTCTCTCTCTCACAACAGAAGCTTTGATCCCCTGACGAAAGAATAAAGATCTATATATTTTTGTAAAAAGAAAGTGTCATTCCTATATCGTTATGGCTATACAGTATTTTCAAACACCAGTGAAAAGGTTTTGAAATGCTGAAAAAGATACTTATGCTGCTCATATGTGAACGTGTCGAAACGATATGTGAATGTGTTGTGACTAACAATTTCAAACAGATTTCATGGTAACACAAATTCAAAACACTGTGTCTGTGGCATTTAGAATACTTCAATTGGATTCCCCTACAGAATGGTAAACCTTCCCCACAAAGGAGTATCCAGAGTATGATAATAAAGAGCTTCTGATGGGGACGCTCCAGTCCTGAAAATCTACGTAGTGTGAAGTATCCCTTGTGACAATTACTGCGTGCTGTACAAAGGTGGTTTGGGGGTTGTGTATTTGTGACCCCTGTTCTTGACAGACTTCGTAAATCTATTTTTCTATGTCTTTAGCTTAATGTTTGCAGTCGGTAAAGTTTTCCCCTCGTCCATGAATATCCCAGAGTGTCCTACCAGAGAGAGAGACTTCAGATGTTTTTTGCTTTGATAAGATTTTTGTCGCAGAGTTTGGTTTTGTAAAATTTTCTAGTTTTCTCTAAGGTATTGGATATACAGAGCGTTTCGCAATAGCTGGGAAAAAAACTCAGCAGCCTCTCAGATCTTACCTGTTGACCTTATTCTCTTTATCTTTCAAGACTATTGCTAAGTTAATATTTTGATATATTTTGCCGAATTTGGCGAAATCATGCTTTGGATGATGTAGCAGAATTTGTGAGGACTTCTTATGAAAAAGTCTTTTAACATGGTTCGAGCAAGATAGAAAAGAAAGTTCAAGGAAGTACCCGTGGTGTAATCGTTACTGTCGTTGGAAATGGACATGGCGACCTAAGTTCAAATACTGGACGTGGCTGTTTTTATTTCCCATAGCGCTAATACTCCTGGGGAAGGTATGATTCTATTCTCCTTTCAGCTATGAGTAAATAGTAGGGCAGAGCGGGTTCTTTAACCCTGGTATAGCAACCGGTCTAGGAGAAGGAAAATTCTGAATTTAAACCTGTTAAAATTCCGTTGAAAAATTTACCTGGACGTGCGGAGGGGGCTGGTATTGAAAAAAGTTCAATTTCAATACATTTTCAAACCGGAGTCAGATTTTCAAGATTATTGAAGCTCATGGCACTTGTGAAGATTGTAGAGCAGTGGGTCCCTCACCATCAGGGCCCCCAATAAAAACCGGAACGCCCAAAATGGAATGTGTGCAAGTTATCAACAACTTTGCTAGCCTCATTCAATTGTTCCTTCACCTGAATGGCAGAATTCTGGAGCATGTTTTCTTGGGCTCCTTTTGACATTTTTGGTTCATGTTTGATATCGACTTGGAATAGTTTCTAAACAGATCTATTTGACCCGACCACTCCGGGTCATTGTGGACCAGGAAGTAATAGTAATGAACAGGGGAATCCGCACTCTCCTGATTTTCAGAACTATCAGATGCAGTTAAGTGTTATACTCAGAACCCCTCCTTTTTTGTGAGGATGTTACCCTTTTGCAGAAGATACCATCTACGTATTCTAAAACCCACCTTGTCTTACAGCTGAAAACCTGTTCAATTCATCATTTCTTTTTCTACTCGATGTTTGATTCCCTGCAAAAACAAATTGGCGTTACTTTCGGAACACCGTTCGTGCACTTTGATATGCCATCAAACAGAGAAACCAAAGCGATCTTTTTGAATTATTTAATGCCAACACAATTCTCAGAGAAGAACAGCAGTGGTACTATTTAACTCATAGCTAGATGCTATACGGGGGTTCATACCTCTCGTAAGGGCATTAATCCCAAAGTGAATGTAATAGTGTAACTAGAGTTCGAACTCACAATGATGATGCAATTCAGAATGTTAACCACTACACCTCGCAGACTCCACCCCACCGTTCACTTTGTTAAAAAGACAATTGCATTGTTATTTTTAAAACAACCAGTATATTCAATACTGCATTGAAATTATTGTCCACTGTCTCTAAATAAAGAGAGCTTTGCTGGAGTAAGATTTCTTTTTATTTCATATAAACCCAAGATAAAAGCTATTGATAATACTCGGCATGTTCAATATAAACGCCCATTCTTTTCTTTCATTTTTGTTATGCTAAGAAAGAATCCGCAGATACCAAGAAGGCTATTCTTCCTGTGCAGAGGAAACGTGCCATTAAAATCTGCTGACTGAGGGGTCAAGTCAGTACAGTACAAAGGCAATAATCAATCTACTTATTGATAAGCAACAAACTTATTTGCACAACGCTTTTAACTTCCCAATCTTCAGCACTTCTCTAAGCGTATGACGTGAAAATTTCTCTACTACCACGCATAATTTGGAATTGACCGGGTACTTGGTCTACTTAATACAGTTGGAATGCGTTGGTTTAGTTGATAAGCCATTTAATAAGTTCAGTTTAGTTTAAGTCAAGGCCAGAAGCAAGGAACTCCCAGTGAGAATAGAACTCATAAGCAATAGTCTCCTAGCTTGCAATCATTCGTTGCGAGTGTGTTTTGACTTTTAATATTTTAAATAGATATTTCATAACAGGAATGTCTTAAACTAATTTTTTTTTATTTTGTAGATTGATTTTCATGGCGTGTTAAACTAAGAAGGCTTATTTCATGCTAAGAGGTTACAGAATCGCGTTCATTGTTCATCTTTATTCATATTCTTTGTATAGCTATTTCTTAAGTGTATGAAAACTAATTTTTGTTATAAAATCGAGATAATTACTTGAAATCAATTTTTAGTATTAAATAGGAATACTTGAAACCATACTGCTGTGTGTAAATTAGCTGTATTATATCGGAATACTTCACATCATATAAATATGTGCAAATTTTTTAAAAATAGCCACACAAAAAAATAGATAAAAACTTACAATGAATGGAATTCCCTAACCACTAAAAATGACCCTAGACGGGTTGATATGACGCTAATTCACTCAAGCAACTTATCTCTCTCTTATTCCGTGATATCTCTCATCCAATCAAAGTACAGCTCCCAACAAAACCTATTTCATCTTGGTTCTCAGACTTCCACTCTGGAATTATTCCAACCTGTCAGTCATCATTGCTGCAGGGAGGCGACTTCGGCGTCAAGCTTCTATATAAGTGCCTCACTACTTTAAACTAAGCACTCTTCCGAAGAAGAGAGAAAAAACTCTCGAAAGATATCGATAACTCTTTCGAAACTTCCACTTATCAAAGAGTCAAGAAAAGCGTTATGAAACGATACGAAACAGCACGTAGAAAACTATAAAGCTCTTAAGAACAAAGAAAACAACAGAAATGTTGTATGTATTAACTTTTTTTTACGAGTTTTTTCCACACCAGTAATAACAGATTTTTTTTTTCACTGAAGTGCAAGTGACAGCAAGTCTCTTCAGCTCTGGGATTCTTCTCAGCTGATCACAGCAATGCTGTCGTGTGGACGATTTCAGTTCTTCCTCTGATCTTCAGTTCCGACAGACTCTTTTCCAGGTTCTTCGGGATTGTTGGAAGGAGTCCTTGTGGCGTCGAGGTTACCGTGCCGGAGTACATCATTAAAGTAAACAAGTTTGAACTCCTGCTGCGCAATTAAATTCACTTTTATGAAGTAAAATCCAATGGATCCAATGGAAATACTTTAAGTTTTATTTATTGATCAAAATGGTTTTGAAAAATGGATGAATGAAATAAATATTTAAAAATCGAATGGATGTGAAATTCAATGGATCACACAGGGAATTTTTTAATAAATGGTAACGTCTTTCTTTTTTTTTCTTTCTTAAGTAGCGTTATTTTTTAAATCCAATTCAATAATTTTTTTCAGAATATTTTACCCTTAAAAATGTTAAAATGGATAAAAAGTTAATTTCTTTTTTAAGGAAGACAAAACAGATTTTATTTCGCGGAAAAAATGCAGTTAAAAATGTTTACTAAAAAAATGTAATAAAAATGTTTATTAAAAAAATAATGATAAAAAGTTATAATTTTGCTGGGTGTTTATTTTTTTTCACAGAGACTTGTTTATATCGTAAGTACCGAAAAAATGTAAAAAAAAAAAAAAATGAATTTATTTGACCTCTCTCTCGCCATCGAACTTCCGTAGGTTCTCGAGACGTTACCCAATATCTGCTCAGAGATGATGAATCTAAGTTTTTGCTGGTTTACCAAAACGGGTGTGTCCATATGTAGGAGTCCATAAGAGAACTTCGCTGCAGCAATGGCCAGTATGTCTTGCTCGCTTGGATGCTTTGCGAGATGAGAGGTAAATGGCCGTACAACCATTGATTTGCACACCAATAAAACGGTAATTAATCTACCTGACCATTATTTAAATTTTTGATATTTTATACAGGTAATGACTGAAAAATGAATAATTAATGAGGATTAATTTTTATTTATTGCGGACTTTTTGTCCTCATCTTGGTAATTACTGGGGATACGATTACAAGACTCAGCATTCCTATCCGAGGTCGCGGTAAATCACCTGAAGAAGGCCAGAGGTGAAATTTGGCCGAAACGTAGTGAAAGAAGAAACAACACAAAATCTACCAAGATGAGGACAAAAAGTCCGCAATAAATAAAAATTAATTCTCAGATTAAGAAGCCTCATCTCAAAATGATTCCAATTAAAGACGAATAATTAATGATTCCGTGGAATGCCTAACTTAGTGTAGTAAGCAAAAGCAACCACTAGTAAGTTTATCAATTGCTGATATAAAGATAATTAAACATACAATACAGATTACAGTTAACGCGCAAACGGAAAATATCCAATTCAAGTGTTGAAAATCACTTAGTAGTTTTATCGTGTGGCTCAAGCGAAAAGAAAGACCTTAAGGGGGTCGTTCAAAAAGTTCGAAGCCACATCCAGAAAGATGACCATAGCTGAACATTTTTTTTTTTGTGGTGGCAACATACTACCTCTTCATATAGTAATTTACAAAGCTCTTTGCTTCGATGTTGCACAAGGCCGAATGAATGGGGCGCCCAATGAGACTCGAACTTACTCGTGTAGGTTTGCTAGTCTAGCTTGCTAACCGTTACACCACCAGAGGTGCCCAATACCTCTTCATATAAAACTAGAAAAAACTAATTAAGATTTTTTTTTATAAAAAGTGGTTGTGTGTTGTCAAAACAAAAACCCAGCTATGCTTCTTTTTTTTTGGTGGGGGATAAGATTTAGAATCTTTTGAAATACTCTCGCACATCAGTGTAGAGTTCGCTATTTAAATGAGAAGAATATGTTCCGTTTTTAAAACAAATTGTAACGAGCAATGAAAATATACAGAGTGTTTGAAATCTCATATCATTTAAGATATACAGGGTGTTTCAGGAAAATCGATTTTTCGGAATTTAATTACTTGACTTATTCTCGTTCAAATGATCTCAAATTTTAGAAGCATGTAAATAAAAAAACTCAAAATTTTATTTTTAACGTTTAATCCTTTTTTCTTTTCCCGTGAATAGCATTTCTATACATGGAAAAAAAAAGAATCAAATAAGAATTTTTAGTCGTTTCTACTCATGTTATTAAAATTTGAGATAATTCACAAAAGAAGTTATCAGATTATGAAATGGAATACATCGCTTGACAAAGTATTTCTTTGATGATCAGACATATTGTTACAAGTTAGCCGGAAATTTTTCGATCATCCGTTATATTTATCAGATATTATGACTTTTGATTACCAATTATTACAATCTTTACATAATTCTCTAAACAAATGAAAATAAAAAAATAAATTACTCCCTGGAATATAACAAAAAGGCACCGCGTGCAATTTTTTGGGTAGAAAAATAAAATCTTCAGGCAAAATGGAAAAATAATATCTGAAAAATGGTCGAAAACACTGGAGCGAAAGAGTAAATATATTGTTCTATAATGTCAATTCGAAACCAAAAAGGAAGTCTTCTTTGCAGGTAATGAATTGAACAAATATCTTTGGCATCTAATATATTCAAATTGGAGAACATTGAACGAAGAAGATCTTACTATGCTTTTTTTTTTTTACTTTTTATGCTAATTATACGAGTATCAAGCCATTGAGGTCTTTGCAAATAAAATGGTGTACAGAGGGCGAAACGATCATGGATAGGAGTCTGCGTTCTTTAATGAAGGCGCGGACTGCAGTTTAACTTTAAAAAAGCGGAGAGGGGAACAAGTTTTTCATGATGATTGGCGCACTTGACCCAGTATCAGCATCTTGTTTGTTATGGTCAAAATATTTTTGTCCTTGTAGTCTGACCTAATGGGAATTTCGAAGCGTAAAATTAATTCAATCAACAGCGGTAAATTGTTCACGGTCAGCTATCCATGCTGAGAGGATATATTTATCAGTTTAACAATTACTAGTTGATTCAACCTCGTGATCTTATTTGCATGTCTCTTCTGCTGAAATAGAGTACTCCCTGAATTTGGGATTGAACTCACTACAGCCAATGAACTAGACACACCTATATGCTTTGATCCACCAGGTCACAATCCCGCATATATGTCTATGAATAATTCAAACTAGTATCTTCAACTTAGCTGTTTCGGTTGGTGTGTTCTACAGCCTTCCTAAAATACATAGAAAGTGTTTGTTTCTAGTTTTATTTAAATATTTTACTAAATTTCACAATCATTCAGATTCGAAATAAATCTCACATTAAAATAATTTGAAAAAATAATACAAAATATCTTTGATTTTTTCTTCTTCTTGAGTGATCATGAAAGGTAAATATTGAAATATATATTTTAGTTGAAGAAGTTGACCAAGTTTGAGGTAATCTAAGAACGGCCTAGGAGTAAAATATAAAGTAAATACCGTGATAAAAAAGAAAAAAAAATCAAAGTAAATGTTTGGAAAATTTCAAGAATAATTACAATATTTAATTGTGGAACATAATAAAATAATTTAACCATTTGTTCACGACTATTCAAGTGAATTCACTATTTCCGTATTAATGTGTATAAACATACAAAACATTCTATTCGCGAGAAACGTTACCAAATTCAAAATACCCAATCAAATTAGGAACATTTAATAGAAATCAATAATTTATAATAATCTTTGTAAATTTTAGTATCTATTTTAAGAAATTTTTATCCAATTTGGCGGAAAATAGTCACTGTAATCTTTGCTATATGCCCTTCTTAGTCCAGAGCCTGGTCTTGCTGGTGGGAAATAATAAGTAACTAACCCATTCCCTAACCATGCTGACCACCAACTGAAAGATCCCACAGAGGATATTGTATGGTTACACGAAGAAAGAACAGCCATGTCAACATCGGGACTGTTCCCCGTCACAAAATACGTATTTTTCGATCGAATATTGTTCTGGCACCATTGTATATCATCAGAGCATACCACAAATAGAGCATGTTTATATAAAGCACGGAACATATTTTGAGTGCGGTGAAAATATTCTTTAGGGGCTACCATGTAACCATGGGGATGGTTCACCATATCTCCTCGCCGAACATGCACAGCGATGAAAGTCCAGTTGCGGGTTTCATTGCCGTGTTTTTTCAAATGTTCTTCAAAAATATCATTAATAACTTTCTCTGCTTTCTTCTTAATTGAATCTCGAAATGCAAATTGACGGCGTATCTCGTCCGACACTTTGTCAAAATATTTGTAAGATTGTAAATAACCAAATAAGCGAACGTTTTTATCATTACGGAAATTAATCGTCTCCTTGTCAAATGCACTGGCTCTAACTTCTGATATGGTTTTTACACCTCTACATATCGACATGTCCTTAACAACTTTTCCACCGCGATCGAGATGGAATATCTTAGAAATATATTCATTTGCCGAGATGATTACGTCCATGTCTTTTGATCGTGCGATTCCGTATGCTGCAGCGTACTCAAACATTAAATTACCTAAACGTCCCATCAAATTTACACATATGACATGTTTCGAGGGGGAAGTTGTCGACGTTCGTAACGATGAACTGATTGGTGACGTCAGAGTAAATGATTTTTTTGGTGTCATATTAGACTGGTTTATTATTGTACTTAACTTCTGCGTTTGCCTCTTTGTAGAAATATTTTCATTGATTTTAAGTGGGGTTGTTACAGCGAATTGCTTTTTAGTCGTTGAAAATAATGTACTTTTGAGTGGTTGAGAAAACGTTGAACTGGACGGTTGCGATGACGCGGAACGGGACGGTTGCGATGACGTGGAACGGGACGGTTGAGATGACGCGGAACGGGACGGCTGAGATGACGCGGAACGGGACGGCTGAGATGACGCGGAACGGGACGGCTGAGATGACGCGGAACGGGACGGCTGAGATGACATTATTTGGAAAATTGGAGATGATATTGTTTTTACGCGTTGGGATGATGTCTGTGTGTTCTTAGTTGAAACTGTCATGATAACCAACGGATACGGATTCTTATCGTATCTGAGAAAGAAAACCTCTGCTTTCATCAATATCATCAGACAGAAAAAAACAAAGACGATGAAAAAAACTGAAAAAAAAAAAATGAATATATTTACAAATATATACACACAAATTGAGAGACTATATATAAAGTAGATAGATATACATACGCAAAAAATATACACATATATAAAAATAGACGCACATGTATATAAAGATATGTGTACATACGTAGGTACATACACACACACATATATATATATATATATATATATATATATATATATATATATATATATATATATATATATATATATATACACACACACATAACCACATACATATATACATAGAAACAAACTTGTAGACTCAATACGAACAATTACATGAGTGTGTGCACGCACACTCATATATATTTGCCAGCTGCAACATACTTTGAATTGCAATATACCATCAAGAATAAGAATTCTCGAGAGCCGATGAAGTATTTGTAAAAAATTCAACGTAAATAATTCATTTACGTATAACTATGTCGTATGTAAGACAAT
>OY757920.1:89144383-89266883 GCA_963585895.1 Sepioteuthis lessoniana
CTCGACTACGGTCACCAACTTTACTTTACTTATGCATTTAACTACGATTCGTTTACTTCAACTGCTCATATTGACAAAGATTAATTATATATATAATATTACACATAATATTATTACAGTTAAATAAATTGGCCAAACCACGATACATACACACAGATGGAGAACGAATTAAACGACACCCATTACAGTACATTCCATTACGGGAGAAGAAATCACATAGACTACTTTAGGAATAACAACAAAAAGGTAAGAAACCTTTTCTTAGGCAACCCAAATTATGCGGGAAATGAATGCAGCAAATTAACACATAAAAATTATAAGACTAGACACGACTGGGTAGGCAAGGTTATCCACTGGAAATTGTGCAAGAAATTTAAATTTGACAATACGAACAAATGTTATATACATAACCCAGCAACTGTCCTGGAGAATGCGATACACGCACTCCAATGAGATTTTTAGATACAAACGGATCCCCTAATCTCGGTCAGACGACCAGACCTTATAATAATCAACTAAAAAAGAGAAGTTGCAAAATTGTGGATTTTGCTATTCCGGCTGACCACAGAGTAAAATTGAAAGAAAGTGAAAAGAAGAAGAAATACATCGACCTTGCTAGAGAATTGAAAATCCATGGAACATAAGAATGACGTTTATTTCAATTGTAATTGGTGCTCTTGGTACAGTCACCGAAGGATTATCAGAGTGGAGGACGTGGAATTAAAAGGACGAGTGAAAACCATCCAAACTACAACATTATCGAAATCGGCCAGAATTCTGAGAAGAGTCCTGGAGACCTGAGGAAACTTGCTGCCACACAAACTTCAGTGAAAGACCATCAGCTGACGCTGATGTGAAAACTCTCAAGGAGTAGAAGGTGAAAATTATACCAATTGTGATTGGTGCTTTTGGTACAGTAACTAAAGGATTATTAAAGGGACTGGAGGACTTGGAAGTTGGCGGCTGAGTGGAGACCATTCAAACGACAGCATTATTGAGAACGGCCAGAATACTGAGAAGAGTCCTGGAGACTTGAGGGGACTTGCTGTCACTTAAACTCAAGTGAAAGACCATCAACTAAAACTGATAAGAAAAACTCTTGAGGAGGTAACTATAATGACAACACAATGAAGAACCATTTTTAGGCAAGACAAAAAGAAACCAGTTTTTAGAAAACCAAGCCGAACGAAAGGATCAGTCTAAGATATCTAATTAGACTAATGACATAAAACTTTGAATAATTGTAATATTTTTACCTTCGACCCGGCCCAAAAATGCTATTCCAAGGTGATGCACCGGAAGGAAGTGACACATTCCAATGGCCAGTAATCGAAAGAGATCGCGTGGGCGGATTAAGGCTTATAATATTGGACAAGGTGAAGGTCCCACTGTGCTACTACAGAGTGATGCACCGGAAGAGAGTGACCTCTGAACTGCATGACAGTTATTTCCGCTTGATGACGATTAAACATTCGATTTCAAAGATCGAGTGGGCGTCGAATGATTATATAACTCAGTTGAGTTCGACGAGCGAGTAGAGTTCCAGACAGTTGGAGCAGAGATATGGTAAGGAAAGCCACATCAGGCCGAAGGGGCCTTTGGGCCCTGGGGAGTTGAGGTCCGGAGAAGATGCTGATAAGATGCCGTAAAGAAAGCCATCACCCAGCAGAGTGGCCTCTGGACCTTCGGTTGAGCATCTGAGAACGAGAAAGACACAACGTTGATGGCCATAAGTTTGGGGTCAAAATATTGCAGTTATGTTCGATCTCCAGCTCCCTCTCACATGCAAACCTTGAACAACCCTTTCGAACCCTTACAAATAAAGTGAGAGGTAAAAATTAAGTCTTCCTGCGTCTTTATTATTGCATGCGTCTGTTGTTCATTGCGTCGGTATGTATCCAGCATATATATGTATATTTCTGCATGAACATGTAGAAGACAATGCAACATAATCAACCAACGTAAGAATTAAACAAAATCAAATTGATTTACTAAAGCTAGGTCTAAAATTTTGTCCCACCCCAAAAGGCTATATAGTAGAATTTAAAAGGAAACCTTGAATAATTTGAAAAAAAATTGATAGAAAAATTTAACAATAAAAAACATATGAATCCCTAGTAGAAAAAAATCCAAATTTATCCCTGAAAAAAGATAACAATAGCGAATTAAACACATTCTTCGAAAAGCTCTGGAATGTTAACCTAAAAGTAAGAACTTCACAAAACATCCTCTCACTCAAACAAAGACAACCCTTAAAATATAGAGGAAAGCAAAAATATGATTATAAAAGGAGACTCGGGAAACACCTTAGTACATTTCAAATAAAACATATTACTTAATTTAAATTTTAAAAAATACTAAGAGATGAAACCAACTGGAGAATGTTGTCGACTTTAGTCGAGGGTGACCCAAATGCTCCCTTTTCAATAGCTACATCAATGTATAGGGGTGGGCACTACTCCGTTCCCTGGATTGCTTCACTTTACCCTTGATCCTTACCTTATAATGCTGAGTGTTAAGAAAGGTGGCATCAGGTACCATTTTTTGCTTCACTTTACCCTTGATCCTTACCTTATAATGTTGAGTGTTAAGAAAGGTGGCATCAGGTACCATTTTTTGCTTCACTTTACCCTTGATCCTTACCTTATAATGTTGAGTGTTAAGAAAGGTGGCATCAGGTACCATTTTTTGCTTCACTTTACCCTTGATCCTTACCTTATAATGTTGAGTGTTAAGAAGGGTGGCATCAGTTACCATTTTTTGAGTCTTTGGTATGACTCGACGTGGGATTGAAACCCGGTCTCCCGGACTATTGGTGAACACTCTACCCACTAGACCAATGGCCCGGTAAACCAACTATAAATCAATTGATACAAACACAGACATTAATATCATATAAATATTACCAAATTCTGTGAAACACTCGATACATTGACTAAAAAAAGATTTCTTAACTAACAGCATCCAAAAACTAGTAATTTTTACGGATTACCAAAAATTCAAAAGTCGGAGGAAATTAAAATAGCCGTAGAAACACAAAAATCTGAAGCCCCAGTGATCTCAAATTTAAACCTATTGTAGTAGGCCCATGTCTCATAAACAGACTCAGCAAACTAATTGATATTCAACTAATACCATTTATACATTAGATAAAAAGCAACATTAAAGATGACATCCACTTTTTCGACTCCATACCACAAAAAAGTTGATTCCAACACTCTCATGATTACATTTGACGTCCCAAACCTGTACAGTAATATCTCCTATGAATTAGGAAAACAAGCCATCACATTTCGGATAGAAAAATACCCAGAAATATTGTATCCAAGATTTAACAAAAAACTTATGACTGACAGTATAGAACTAATCCTGAATAATAAATTACATCCGACTCCTAAGAACAGCTATGGGAACTAGAATGGCACCAATACACGCCACCCTAACCTTAGCATATTTAGAAGAAAATCCATAAGAAATCATAGGTAAAACAAATACAACAATATGAAAACAGGATTTATTAGATTATGGAAAAGATACTTAGATGATTGTTTCATATTTTGGAAATGCCCATGGGGCAACACTAACGATTTGCATAACTTACTCCAAACCCTTCACCAAGGAACATATCTTTAAAGAACTACCATTTTAGACATCCTCATGAAAAAACAAAATGGCCACAATATCACGGACACTTACCGCAAATCTACAGATACTCATTAATACTTACATCACCCCCAAAACTGTATAAAATCCATCCTTTACACTGCGCGTAGTATATGCACCATAGTTCATAACAAAAACCTTCGACAAACTCGCTAAGAAGAATTACGCGTAAGCCTCCACCAGAGGTGATATCCCGCAACACTAATATATAAAGGTTTCGAATTAGCAGAAAAAAATATCATTAAGATAACTACAACCCCCCCCCCAAAAAAAAGCATATCCACGAAGAACCCTTGCATACATTTCAAAATACAACAAAAATAACCTAGAACTATTTACAGAAATAACAAAAATATATAACAACTCAAAAACAATGACAAAATCAAAAACATACTTGCGATAACAAAAAAATTAAAACACACACTCATCCCATCTAATTTTGAGAAACAAACAACGCATGGAGTCTCAAAATGCAAGAATAAAAGAAGTGAAGTATGTAATATAATCATAGAAGCAAAATTCTATAAATTCTGAAACCCTAAAATAACATTCATAATAAATAATATCTAAGCTGCAATTCAGAAAACGTAATCTATATAACTGAATATTGCTACTATAAAAAAAGTATACGTAATCGACTCAAGTTCTAAAAATAGGGTTTCTTTACATAAAAGTAAAATTAAATGACTAGAAAATAGAAACTCTATGTTTCAAAACACTTTTACGTATGCAGTAATGAAATGTTTAAAAAAAAAAAAAAAGACCAAAATTCATTAATGAATTTCAACCTATATTAAACTGAGCCTTATCGTCGCCTACCAGCGACTCAATTATAAAATCCTGGTTGAAATAACGCAAATTCATCCGTGATATCAGCTAACGGAATTTTTCACGGCTACCGGAAATGACCCCGGTATCAGCTAAGATAACATCACCGGTTTCGACAGTGAGTGAAATTTTCCATTACCAACACAAAGGCTATTTTCGAGAAAAATTAATTATACTGACCATCTCGAAAGTAATTTCTAACTGTTGAGCAGAATGGGTTGTATTCGCAAGCTTCTCTCAGCGGTATAAGGATTTATTTCATTATTACATATTGTTAAAAAGAAACTTCCTGTATATGTTCAGATACAGGTGAGCCCAACAAATACGCAGTCCTTTTCAACTATTAAAGCAGTCACTGACAACAGAGGCCGATCAGCAGCGAGCCTTCAAGCTGTCCACCTGGCATTCGTGTCGGGTGGTTGGAATTATTGACAAAGATTCACATTGCACCGGACATTTTAGCCTGGTGAATTATTGCCAACAAAGACTCTGGCCAAATCTTCTGGCCTGGTAAGCACCCGGTCCCAGGAAGCCCCTTTGGCAATACTTGCTTTGTGAGCTAAGTTCATCGCTTTGCGTCTGGGGCACCCCAATAAAGGGAATGCCAACGAGATCAAGCATGTTTGGCACCTGGAGCGCATAAGTCTTGATTCGTGCATAGCTCCCCACATTAAAATGACCTTGTCAAGTCCTACCTGGTTGGAAGTTGGATAAATACTGGTCGGTAGCAGGCCTTCGACCTGTCCACCTGGCATTCGTGCCAGGTGACTGTATTTGTCATTTTAAACTTGACTTCAGAGGGCCGTCCATCCAAGCTTACCAGCTTTGCTGGGTTGAGTTTATTGCTCGGCGTCGGAGGTTAAATGAATACCAGTCGAGTTATTCGAGCTCCCATCACTGGTACCAACATGCACCCTCAATACGTTTTACCTTAACCATTCAGCAGCTGATGCTGCAGTCCTGCTCGAATCAACGGAGCCCTATTTGCTGATAATTTGCCACTGCACCAGACAACCATTGAAGCAGATGTTAAGATCCAGCCAATCAACTCTGAAAGCCTCTCTTCGTCCTTTTCGGTTCAAACCTCGAAAGTCTTAAAACAGTAGTTTTCCGGATTATAAGTCTTGCTTCCCCTCTTCAATCCTTTTTAAGGATTTTCTGCAGGTACCACGGGACGATAACGTAACAACCAACCAGACACCACAGACATTCGGGATTAAAGACCAGTCCCTGAGCAAACGATATTGGTTTGACTATCGTCGACTTTTTGAAGCCAACATCGGCTACACCTCCAGTAGCCAGTGACTTAACAAACCGGTACATCGATCTTACGGCTTCTATGATCCGACACGTCCGACTCTCTGACTGTCCCCAGATACCTGGCCATGCAGCTACACCTATGATCTGCTCGGAGCATCAACCTTGATCCTGATCTTCTGGATTCGCTGTCGTCAAGAACTATTTGACAGTCGATTTGACGTACTTGCTTTCACAACACAAACCTTCGACACCGCAGAGGCTATATGGACCACTGCAACTCTGTACATGCTCAAATTCTTCGTGTACTATTTGCCTAATAAAAACTCGTCATCTCAACCTAACAATCACGTCCTTCAATCTTCTTGTCTGTCCGTTTCATGTCACTCTCGATGAAAGTTGGCAAAATCGACGTATTTTTCAGTTCCACAACAGCTGAATTTCGCACACACACACACACACACACACACGCACAACTGAACTTAACGCACAATCACTAACATATGCATTCAAACAATCTTAGAATATATCAATATGTAAAGTAAAGTTGGCGACCGTAGTTGAGGGCGACCAGAAGGCTCCCTTTTCAAAAGCTAGTACACCAAAGTGTGGGAGAGGGCGCTACTCGTTTCCTTACTCCTTTACCCTTGATACGTACCTTATATTGCTGAGTGTTAAGCAAGGAGGTATCAAGTACCATTTTTAAAGTCTTTTGAGTGACACGATCTGGGATTGAACCCAGGTCTTCCAAACCATTGGCGAACACTCTACCTACTAGTCCCAATGAACCGGTTCATATATCAATAATTCATTCACTTCAGAGAGAAAAAACAGAAAAAGATAAAAACAAGACCGGATGTATATTTAATATATACAAAATATATTTTTATCTTTATCTTGAAAATAAATGCGATTTCCAAGTATTGAAGTTTTAAGATAATAAAACAATGTTGAATTAGAAAGTTTGACGAAACTTAATAAGAACGTACATAAAAAGATTACACTTCATTTTATTTATTTATTTTTTTGTAATTTGCTCAGATGTAGCAAAAGGCTATTTATTCTTTATTGATTTCTGTATACTTTTGTATACTTGCTTTTAATACGTTTAAAAATAAAACAATAATATTATAAATCAATAACGGAAAATAATTATTTGTTAAACCTAGTTTGGTTAAAACCATTATACAAATTATTCACACCATATACTACTAGGTAAATGTTTATTTCTTAGTGATATATTGGGTGTCTCATATAAATGGAACTCATGTGTCTGCTAATAATTCTATTAGTAATAATGTTGTGTTCTTTTTTATTTCAGATTTGAAAATAATTTACAATAACAACTATTAATTCTCGATCACAATGCCTTGGACAAGAGAGGAAAAATATTTTGCGTCACTACTTATTTGGAGACAAAATCATCTAAGACTGTCTTAAAATTAATGAAATCCATTAATATGATTATGATTTGCTACTGGGATAAGAAACTCAAAAAAAGATTGCATATCCTGAAAGCTAATATAAGAATTAAAAAACTTGATTTGATATCGAGCAAAAAGAATGTATTTTTTGCAAGTCTGTTTCAAATGACCACCATAGCGCTTGTGTAAGTTATAAATCTTTCTCATATTGATGGGTTGCATCTGTTTTTGAGACACCCTGTATAACGCACATTTCAGTATTTCATTCATTATAACAAGTGCTATTTTAAGGTTAATCTAACCCTGCAAAACTTTAATGGAGATATCATTTGTAAAAAAAATACTTAAGATTAGATAACGATTATTTAATCCTTGAAAGTATAATGTAGATCACTAAACGAATTTTGACGTAAGTAGTAACATAGTTTCAGTTACAGACAGCTTGTCACGCTTATTAAGGCCGCTGGACATGGGTAACGGAAAGCCGGCATCTATGTCATGCGCGCTAACACCGGTACTTCTCGGGCCTCAGGGAGCCATCCCCTAGGCTCTAACCCTCTCCGGAGGAGCTAGGTTTATTGCCTGGCGCCTTTTTTTAGAGGAATGCCGACAAGGTCCGAAGCATTTTCGGAAATACTGAGCGTGTCTGAGCTATGGTTCTACGCCCAGACTCGTCTTAAAAAGGCCTTGTGCCACTCTCGTCCAGTTGGTGGGATGTTCGACAAATATAACCGATCCTTGCAAATTGAGTCACACACTAGCCATGTTTCTCGTTGCACAGATCGGTTTGTGTGGCTTGGTCGCGTGGTCTTGTTCACGTTGGTCGAGGCCACTTGACATGGATGCATTTATGTCACGCGTGCTAACACCGGCTCTCCTCAAGTCTCAGGGAGCCGTCTCCTCAAGCTCTAACCCTCTCCGGAGGAGCTAGGCTTATCGGCTGGCGCCTGAGGTACCTATTTTTAGAGGAATGTCGACAGGGCCCGAGGCATTTTTGGGAATGCCAGGCGTGTCTGGGCTACGGCCCTGTGCCCGGACCCACCTTAAAAAGGCCTTGTGCCGCATTCGTCCAGCTGGTTGGACTTACGACAAATGCCAACTAAACTTGTCAGGTACTGATTGTTTGTTCATTGTATCTTGTGTGGCAAAATCTATTTTCTTATCAAACTACTTGATGTGTTTTTCTTATTTCTCTGTTAATTCGAAGATACAAGTTACAACAGATTTTTATTTAAGAATTCAGAAATTAGATAAGAATCAATATTAATTTCTTCAGAACAGTCAGGAAATGAAAAGTGACAAAGATACGGAACTAATTTCCACATTTCAAGAATATTTCTAGTTTCTTGCTTTTCTGACCTATTCCTTTCTTTTTCTTTCATCTCTGATTACTTGCTGGAGTCCACTTTTAATTTTACCAGATATTTCTAGTTTCTTGCTTTTCTGACCTATTCCTTTCTTTTTCTTTCATCTCTGATTACTTGCTGGAGTCCACTTTTAATTTTGCCAGATATTTCTAGTTTCTTGCTTTTCTGACCTATTCCTTTCTTTTTCTTTCATCTCTGATTACTTGCTGGAGTCCACTTTTAATTTTACCAGATATGTCTAGTTTCTTGTTTTTCTGTCATATTCCTTTCTTTTTCTGTCGTCTCAGTTTGCTTGGTGGTCTCCTCTTCTAATATTCCCAGGTAATTGTTGTTTTCATTTTCTCCAAATGACCTCACACTTTTCTCATTGGACATTTCCAGTCGTTCAATGGTTTTTCTTTTTACACTTCGTTGCATATTTTTCACTTCGGGTCCTCTAGCTTGGCTGAAGATTTTAATGTTTTGTATTGAGGTCTCTAATTTTTTTATTCTTGGAAAAAAATTTCATATAATTCACATTCATGAAGTGATTTCTTTTTCTTTAAACCTCCCATGAATTTTATTACAAAGGTTAATCAAAAGTTTTGTCATGTTATAGTGATGTGGGGCACGATTCAGAAGCTCCGGGTGTATTTTTTGTTGAAGTAGTGAAAGTGACGAACCACAAGATTTGCCTCGCTAGCTTGGAGCACGGCTTTGGAATCTACGGTTTCAAGCCTACGTCAAGGTCCTTGCATCCCGTTTGGTTGGTAGATACATACCTGTTCAGTTTTACGACTTTCAAATTAAACACTCAGTGAAGCTATTCGTAACGTGTCAGCGCACCAACTATCCTCCTACTACCTTTTTGAGGGAAATGAAATTATACCAAAAATAATAAACGTAATCATTATCATTAAAATACAAAGGAACACGATCCCTGGACAAATTATTTGAAAGAAATAGAAGACGATGCAAACATATCGTTAAAACAAATGAAAACTGAACAACAAAAAGAGTAGATATAGACGTTCAACGTACACCATTCCCTAATCTTTAGGCATACAATAACCCCGGACTAATTGACAAGCTGTTAAAAGCTGTCAACTAACTAACTAACCCTGTAACTGAACAACAGGAGAATCCTTGATAAGAGAGAGAGAGAGAGAGAGAGAGAGAGAGAATAAGAGAGGCGATCATATTTACCAACCCCTCCGCTCGGACAGGACATGACACGAGGTCAATTTTTTAAGCGGGGTTTAAGAGGTTTGAATTCAGAGTTTTCCTTCTCCTAGACTTGTTGCCTCACCAAGAGAGGCGATGGAGTATGAAAGAGATGGGTAGAGATTAATGAATGAATAAATACAGAAGTATGCTGATTATATATGTACATGTGTGAATATTTCTGTGCATATTTGTATATAACCTCATGCTGTCAGTGTGCTTTTATAAATATAATATGTGAATTAATGAATATTTACCAATTTCTGTAGCTGTCTAAATCTATCTGGCGCTCGTGGTGTAACGGTTATGTTTGTGTAACATACTCATATGCAGATGCATGCAGAAACATATTCAACACAATAAAGACGAGCGGACACAGTTCTTTAGAAAAAACATACCTCTCACTTTATTTGAAAGGGTTCGAAAGGGTTACGAAAGGTATTATCTGTGAGAGGTGAGTTGGAGACTGAAAAGAACTGCAACATATTGACCCCCCAACTCCTCTGGCTACAGCAGCATTTCTTTCCCGTTCTCCTGGGCTGCTCAACCAAGGGCCTGGGTTCACATGGTTCTCATTCCAGCATCTTCTCTCCAACTGATCTGAACTTCCTGTCGCCGGGGTTATATAATAATTTGACATCCACCTACTTCTTGCGAGCGTCACAATTCGCACCCAATTCAACTCTTCGAAAGTCAAGGTTATCCCCCGATATCTTCAACCGGATGCATCTGTTATTTACATAGGTGCATTTCTTCTTTTGACGACTTGGCCGGGGTCAATATGTTACAGTTGTAGAAAATCAATCCAGCAACACGAGTTCAAACCTAAATGAGGCTATTTACATTGTCACATGGCGTTCATACTCTTGGGAAGGTTAGGTATTTATCCAACTTCTCAAAAGTTATAATTGACGCATGGTCATTTTAATGTAGTAAACTACGCACAAATTGAGACCCATCTGTGGCCGTTTAAAAAATACTTGATCTCCTCGGTATTCCCCCTCTGTGTTGCGTCTGGCGCCAAGAGATAAACTTAGCTCCGCTAAAAAGCTATTGCTTGGAGAGATGGTTTCCTTAGATCAGGTGGTCAACTTACAACAACCCATCCGGCTCGAATGCCAGGTGATCCCGCCGGGGAAAGTTATGCATCCAATTATTCTCTCTCCAGCCATAGGTAGATAGTTGGCCAGACTGGGTTCTTTAACCTTGGTATGGCAATCAGTTTAAAGACAAAGAAAATTATAAATTAAAACCTGTTAAATTCCACATAAAATTTGACCTTGTGTCACATCCAGCACGTGTGGATGTTTCTCTTATTCTGTTTAATGACATATCAACTAAGTCCGTAGTAGAAGGTTCATGCCTTTCTTAATTTTGTTCGACCGAAAGTGAATGTATTAGTGCGACAGGTGTTCGTACTCGCTCACTTAGAAGCTGCTGTCCAGCTTTTTCTGCTGAAGTGATGATGTTTTTATTGTATCATGCAACTGAAAAGAAAATTGCCTATTCAACGGATACATAATCGGATAGATTTAGACTTATTATTCGGTTCTGAAATACATTTTAGATAAGGTTATTGTTCATGTTGAGCAAAGTTTTAAAACAATGGGAGAGTTCAGATTTCTGGAATAGTTAAATGCGAAGCTTTTTCAAGCTTGCAAAAAATTTTGCAACTTTGAATGTACGTATCTAAAGACATATTGGATTTGTTTGGATTGAAACGCACGTTGAAATCAGTTTATCCTATTTATCATCAGGGGAGGATCTACTACAAAAGTGATATAACTTTTGTTTTAGCATATTACTACTGATGATGGCCCAAAGTCGGGCAGAAAGTACTAGGGATACATCCAACTATGGACAATGCATAAATCAATTCCCCCAGAATACAATAAAAGTAATACGGGAATTCGAACGGATCCAAAACAAAATATGTAGACATAAAATGTCTATTATGTTTAATGAAATTTGCATATATATATATATATATATATATATATATATATATATATATATATATATACCGGCCCATTGGTATAGTGGTTAGAGTGTTCGCTAATGTTCTGGGAGAACTTGATGCTTCCTTGCTTAATCCTATTTACCAACCCCTCCGCACGGGCAGGATATGACACAAGGTCAATTTTTAAGCGGGGTTTAACAGGTTTGATTTCAGAGTTTTCCTTCTCCTAGGCTAGTTGCCTCACCAAGGCTGAAGAACTCAGTCTGTCCTCCTATTTACCCATAGCTTGAGGGAGAATAATTGGATTCATACCTTTCCCAAGGGTATTAGTGCTATGCGAAATGCAATCATTCTCGTCCAGGATTTGAACTCGAGTCGCCGTGTCCATTTCCTACGACGATAACCATTACACCATGGTTTATTGTGTAGATTTTGCAAAGCAATCATCAAGCATCCAGGAAGTTGTAGATATATAATACGAGAATTCGAACTAAACCAATTTTTAGCAGAAGTCATCATCATCATCATCATGTCGTGCTGGTAGCACGGATATCCCTGACCCTCTCTCGCCACTTTTCCCTATCGTTCATCGCCCCAGGCTGGTCTTCTGGACACCATCCTGTATCCTCACATAGTTGCTGAATGTATGTTCGTGCTGGTCGTCCTGCTTTTGCAAGGCCATGTGTGGAGGTCCATAAGAGTACATCCCTTATGAGTTCGTCCCTGCTTCTCCAGCAGTGTCCTGCATGTCTGGTTCGTCTAACTTGAATAGTTTTCGTGGCAGGAAGCAGGTGGCCGTACAGTTGGTGTCTTGTGGGGTGTTGCCGCCAGGACTGCGAGCAATCTTGAACAAGTTAGCAGAAGTAATCAATTTATTATATCTGATTCTGATCATACCTGCCAAATCTGCTTTCCGTGAGAGATCGTTTTCTTCACAAAGGCATATAAATAATTATGTAAAGTGTTTCCAAAATGAAGAGCGCTTAAGTAATTTGATTTTCATTTCCATGAAAAAAGACATTTTGAAAAAGATGAAGGGAGAGCACGCTGCTGATACTTTTACAACAAAGTTATCGATGAATCGGCCAAAAAGAAACAAAGAATTAAATTGATTTACAAAAGAAAAGATTATAATTCATTATCTGTAGATTTTATTATTTTCTCTCGTAACCAATAGCAGTCATCATCGTCGCTGGAGTATTACTAATGGCACAGGGATATGAAGTCAAGTGGATAATGGTAATTTACAAAGCTCGTCGCACAAGGCCAAATAAATGGGGCGCCCAATGAGACTCGAACTCACTCGTGTAGGTTTGCTAGTCTAGCTTGCTAACCGTTACACTACCAGAGGTGCCCCAAGTGGATAATGGTAGTAAGTCTAAAGTGGGACCTATTGGTAGAAGTGGATTTTCCCAGGTTAAAATTAATTCACATCAAATTCGCAGATGAAGGTGAGGCAAATAATTTTCCATGGATACAGAGTAAGGTTCTCCCTTTTCCACTTCGTCTTGGCGATTAACCTGTGTAATTGATTCCATTCCCTAGTTATCAAGTCTCTCTTCACCACTGATATATAGTATAACGTATTTTTTCGAAGCTATGTAAAAACAATTTTTTCTAACTTTGTTCAATGTCAACATTAATTGGGAAATGTCGTATAAGTTATGAATAGTTTTCATATTCTAACTAAAAGTTACTTAAATTTACAAGCATCTTTTTTTCATCATACATCATGTGAAAGCACGTGCGATACTCTGTCCTTATCAGCCGCCAACCAGAGTAATAACACAGTTTCGGAAGCTCAAGACGGTACTGCCACTGCTACAAGTTACATATTAATAATATTAATAATATATATATATATATATATATATATATATATATATGTTGGAATATTTAATGGTTATCACAAGTAGACTTGGTGAGTCAATGGTTGACCAAATTTTGCGGTATTATTCTGACTAAGGTATGCGTAAAGCATGAAACCCAGGGTCATAGAAACCACCATGTTATATATATATATATATATATATATATATATATATATATATGTGTGTGTGTGTGTGTGTGTGTGTGTATATTTAGGCAGCATTTCTTCGTTAATGCAAATTTCATTAAACATAATAGACATTTTATGTCTACATATTTTGTTTTGGATCCGTTCGAAATCCCGTATTACTTTTATTGTATTCTGGGGGAATTGATTTATGTATTGTCCATAGTTACATGTATCCCTAGTACTTTCTGCCCGACTTTGGGCCATCATCAGGGGAGGATCTACTACAAAAGTGATATAACTTTTGTTTTAGCATATTACTACTGTGTAAGGGCGTCTTTGCCGTTGAAGGTTTTGGCGTTTGTTTTTGAATGTGATTCTATATTTAGTGCCCGTAGCTAAAGACATTTAAGTACATTAGCACTGGTTTGAAAATTAATTCTATTAAGTGTCGGCTGCAGGTTTCTGATATGTAATGCTTCGAGAATCTGTAGTTTTTGTTTATTATTTTGATGTTCTAATATTGTTGTGTTGTCGGTGAGAATTTTCCGTAGTTGTGTTGTTGGGCATGGATGTTTTTTAAATGCTGAGCTATTGAACTTGTGTCTGAAAGGTGCATTGTAAGTCTCCTCGACAGGGTAGTTGATCTCGAAAATAGAATAGTGCTAATGTACTTAAATGTCTTTAGCTACTGGCACTAAATATAGAATCACATTCAAAAACAAACGCCAAAACCTTCAACGGCAAAGACGCCCTTACACAGTAGTAATATGCTAAAACAAAAGTTATATCACTTTTGTAGTAGATCCTCCCCTGATGATGGCCCAAAGTCGGGCAGAAAGTACTAGGGATACATGCAACTATGGACAATACATAAATCAATTCCCCCAGAATACAATAAAAGTAATACGGGAATTCGAACGGATCCAAAACAAAATATGTAGACATAAAATGTCTATTATGTTTAATGAAATTTGCATATATATATATATATATATATATATACCGGCCCATTGGTATAGTGGTTAGAGTGTTCGCTAATGTTCTGGGAGAACTTGATGCTTCCTTGCTTAATCCTATTTACCAACCCCTCCGCACGGGCAGGATATGACACAAGGTCAATTTTTAAGCGGGGTTTAACAGGTTTGATTTCAGAGTTTTCCTTCTAGACTAGTTGTCTCACCAAGGCTGAAGAATTCAGTCTGTCCTACTATTTACCCATAGGTAGAGGACGAATGATTGGATTCATGCCTTTCCCAAGCGTATTAGTGCTATGTGAAATGCAATCATTCTCGTCCAAGTTTTGAACTTGAGTCGCCGTGTCCATTTTCTACGTCGATAACCATTACACCACGGGCACCTCCAATTACACCACGGGCCTCCTTGCTTAATGGTCACCCACGACGACGGTCGGCCAGCTTACTTATACATATACTGTTTCCTAATATTTTTCGACTTTATTTCTTATAATTACTCCATTTCCATTTTCTCCTTAAAAATATGAATTTTCGAGTTTTATTTCTGGTGTTTTTCTTTTGTCACTGAAGTTTGCATATTAATAAATTTAACGTATATAGCTGTTGCTTTATTAAAGTATTGTAGACAAGTATCAAATAGTTTTTATTATTTAGAACTTCAGTTCTATAGTTTATTAAAAAATATCTTTAATTACGCTAAAATTTTCTACCTCCCAGAAACTCTCTTTGCAGTGTATCGTATTGTTAACGATTATCGTTATTGTTCTATCTGAAATCTAAAAAATAACATTACTATTGAATAAATTGTGATTAATGGCTACAAGTTACATATTAACAAATATGATTTGTAGTTTGTTCATATTATATATAATTGATATAATATATCGTACTTATATATCATTTTTAAAAGATATGTTCATAATATATATAATTAATATAATCTACCGCAATTATATATCATTTTTCTACCGCAATTATATATCATTTTTAAAAGATTTGTTCATATTATATATAATTGATATAATCTATCGTAATTATTGATGCGGACCCAAAGTCAGTACCCAGAAGGAAAACACGGAACACGGTTTAGAGGTAAGAAAGATATATTAACAAAAGTTACAAAGGATAGTGACCAATATTGGTAGCCGTACTGCTCCACTGCTCGGTATTAGGATATTACTACGCCAGTAATATAGTGCTGGAAAAGTCCATGATGAAGATAAGTTTCTGTCTCACAACACCCCCACTTCGAAGAGTTTTCTTTTTTTTTTTCTTGGAAAAAAGGCAAAAAAGTAAAACTATTAATACTTCTGACTCTTGGGATTTACGTCGAGTGGTTGCGTAAATTTTCTTTTTCTTCCCAAGCGTCGTACTTCCGGAGAGACTTGACGCGTGTCGAGACCGAAATGATCGAATATTGCGTCGATCGGCTCTTCGCGGGTAGTTTGCGGTGATTCCTCAGATTCATTTAAACGGCATTTCCTGAGCTGGTTCATATGGCGTTTGTGGGTGTTTTTTGGTCCCTGGACCACATAGACCAGTTCACCAATCTTGTTTGATGGTGCCTACTTCCCAGAATGTCATGTTGTTTTTGTAGCCTTGAAAAGAACTTTATCGCCAGGATATAAATGTTTCTTATGAGGCGAAACGATTTTCTTGAACTTTGCTTGCCGTGGAATGAGTTTATCGAAGACGGGCTTGATTTTTCTTGCGAACATTGTTTCTGCAGGCGGGCGTCCCATAGGCGTGATAGGATTAGGGGTTATCGTATTCACCTACAGAAACTGTTGTAATGCTCTATCCGTCGGTGTCCCTAGTGCCTTTTTTAAAGCCCTTTTTAAGGTGTCCACAAACCTTTCGACCTGGGGTGATACTGTGGCGTTGTAAAGTGGTCTACTTGATATGTGAATTGCGTGGCGTTATCAGTCACTACACAATCTACCACACCAAAGCGCGCGAATAGCTCGTGTCAAAATCCGATCGTACAGTTGGTAGTTGGTCTTTTGCATTGTAAGACCTCAAGCCATTTTGAGTGGCAATCCACAACAATGAAGTAGTAAATGTTTTCTATGGGCCCTGCTAGATCCACATGGATTCCCTGCCATGGATGGTCTGTTTTTGGCTATGGTTTGCACGTCGTAGTTAGAGATTTTGCTGCAAGGGCGCATCCTTTGCAAGATTCTATCTTGTCTGCTATGTCCCTGTCCATGTTTGGCCAATATACATGGCAGCGTATGAGGTTTTTCGTACGGTTCTTCATCGGATGTCCCATGGGAAAATTCCTGAGGATTCTTTCTTTGTAGACTTTGGAATCACTACAATTTCATTATATATTAGGACATCATCAAAGAGGGAGAAAACTTCAGGCACATTAGGGTCTTTATTGCGAATTTGATTTGATAGATTGTATGAATTCATCTTCTCGAGACTCCCTTTTTATGTCGACCAAAGTCACTAGGAGCTCTCTGACTGTATTTGCGATCATCCTGGAGACCTAAGGAGACTTGTTGTCACTCAGACTCCAGTGAAAAACCATCAGCTGACACTGATGTGAAAAACTCATAATAAAAATAATAATAACTAAAACAAACAAATCATCTAATCGCAGTCAGAAGACCAGATCTAGAGATAATAAAAAAAAGTGCTGAATAGTAGTAGACTTTGCTGTCTCGGCTATCCACAAAGTAAAAATCAAAGAAAATGAAAAGATAGCCAAGTACTTATACCTTGCTAGAGAAGTAAAAAGTTATGTAACATGAAAGTCACAGTGATACCAGTTGTAATTGGTCTACTCGGAGCGGTCCCCAAAGAGGTGGTATAGGGATTGGGTACGCCGGAAATCGGAGGACGAATGGAGAACTTTTAAACTACAGCATTACTAAGATCGAACAAAATACAGAGAAGATTTTTGGATACTTGAGGGGAGACTTGCAGTCACTCAAACTCCAGTAAAAGACCGTTACCTATTGCCGGTGTAAAAATCTCGCAAGGAATAATAATGATGATAATAATAATAATAGGTTTTATGGTGACGAAGATGGAAATATATTACATTATAAAAATACAGCAAACTTGCAAAAAATGAATACAAAACATTACCAGTCATCGACAGTGAATGGATAAATAAAAAAAATAATAATAAAACGTTAAGAGATAAAAGATGATGTATAAAAGATATTAGATACCTTTTAAAAGATATCAGATATCAGGTTGAAGTTAAAAGATACCTGGTAAAAGTACGTGATACCAGGTAAAATAGAATGTAACAAGTAAAAATTCAACGATAATCGATGAGATTTATGATAGATAATGCGTATTACGCAATAATAATGAAAATCCGTTTTAAGATCATAGTTAACATGTTATTGGTAGAAAGAAATATGCAAATACTGCATTGTGAGCTTGAGAGAGTTTTGAGCCCTTTGCAAACGGTCGAGAGCGTCAGTGTAGTGAGCATGCCAGAGAGAAATCAGGCTTCGAGCCGAAACATGAGCTGATGCTGTACCGGCTGACCACAGAATAAAACTGAAAGAAAGTTGAAAGAGGGATAAGTACTTCGACTTTAAAGGAGGTGCCCATGGTGTAATGGTTATCGTCACAGGATATGGACACGGCGATACGAGTTCAATTCCTGGACAAGACTGATTGCATTTCACATAGCACTAATACCCTTGGGAATCCAATTATTTTCCCTCCAGCTATGGTGAAGTAGTAGGACAGACTATTTTTCTTCAGCCTTGGTGAGGCAACTAGTCTAGGAGAAGGAAAACTCTGAAATCAAACCTGTTAAACTCCGCTTAAATAATTGACCTTGTGTCATATCCTGCCCGAGCGGAGGGGTTGGGAAAAAAGGAAGTGCCCGTGGTGTAATGGTTATCGTCGTAGGAAATGGACACGGCGACACGAGTTCAAATCCTGGCCGAGACTGATTGCATTTCACATAGCACTAATACCCTTGGGAAAGGTATGAATCCAATTATTCTCCCTCCAGCTATGGGTAAATAGTAGAGCAGACTAGGTTCTTCAGCCTTGGTGAGGCAACTAGTCTAGGAGAAGGAAAACTCTGAAATCAAACCTGTTAAAATTCGCTTAAAAGTTGACCTTGTGTCATATCCTGCCCGAGCGGAGGGGTTGGTAAATATGGATAAGTACTTCGACCTTGTTAGGAAATTGAAAAAAACTATGGAACATGAAAGTGACGATTATACCAATCGTGATTGGTGCTTTTGGTACGGTAACTGAAGGATTATTAAAGGGACTGGAGGATTTGGAATTTGGAGGACAAGTACTGAGCATTATTGAGAACGGCCAGAATACTGAGAAGAGTCCTGTAGACGAGAGGAGGTTGACTTGCTGTCACTCAAACTCCAGTGAAAGACCATCAGCTAACGCTGATGTGAAAACTCTAAAGGAGTAAATAATAATAATAATAATAATAATAATAATAATAATAACAATTGGCACGGTAACTAAAGGATTATTAAAGGGCCTGGAGGATTTGGAAGTCGGCGGCCGAGTGGAGACCATCCAAACAACAGCATTATTAAAAACGACCAGAATACTGAGAAGAGTCCTGGAGACTTGAGAAGACTTGCTGTCACTCAATCTCCAGGGAAAGACCATCAGCTTACGCTGATGTGAAAAACTCTAATGAGTAAATAATAATAATAATGATAAGTACCTTGACTTCACAAGAAAACTGATAGAACTATGGAACATAAAAGTGACGGAGTCTTCAAAGATTTCTGTATTTTTGGGAATAAGTCGTGATAAGCAGTCCGCGTGGCAAATATTTTTAGATGTTAGGAACTCGATCTTCAAGTTATAGATTAAGAGAATCGTTCCCCAACGAAGTAGTCTATTGGCAGTATAGACTAGCAGACCTTTCTTGGACCCAAAGATTGTTATTAGGTGTTTATGGTCCGTTTGTAGTATGAACCGTCTTCCATGTAGGTATCTGTGGAATTTTGTGACGGCGAATATTATCCCTAAAGCCTCTTTCTCTATTAGGGAATATTGCTTTTCAGCTGTTAGCAGGGATCTAAATGCTTATGCCACAGCTTTTAGCGAACCATCTGGCAGTTTATGGAGAATACAAGCACCAATGCCGTATGAGCTTGCATCACTTGCGACTATGATGTCGAGGGTAGGGTCGTAGTGGGTGAGGGAGAGATCCGAAGTAAGGGTTTTCTTGATCTTTTCGAATGACTCTTAGCATTCAGGTGTCCATAACCATGGTTTGTCCTTTTTTAAGAGTTGGTTTAAAGGCCCTCTCAATTTCTGCATGTTCTTAATAAATCCTTGGTAAAAGTTAGCTAGGCTGAGGAAGCTTTGTAAGGCTTGAACGTTATCAGGGGCCGGCATGTTTCTGATCGCGTTTGCTCTTTCTGGATCCGGCCGTCTCTATTCATAATGTGACCTAAGTATTTGATCTCTGGCAAGAAAAAGTCACACTTAGCCTCGTTGACCTTGAACCCATATTCTTGTAACTTCTCGAATACGTTTATTATATGGTTCCGGTGCTCTACCGTAGTTTTACTGGCAACCAGTATGTCATCCAAATAGGCTGTAGCGTAGTCAAGGTCACATGGTGTCCATAACCTGCTGGAAAATTGCGAGCGCAACCTTGACTCCAAAGTCCAGTTTAGTATGTTTGTACAAACCTCTATGGGTGTTGATACAGAGCAATTTGGAACTTTCTTCATCCACCTCTATCTGAAGATATGCGTCTGAGAGGTCAATTTTGGAGAAGATTTTTCCCCATTTAGTTTGTTGAAAATTTCTTCAGGGCTTGGTATAGGATTGTGGTGATCCTGCAAGGTATCGTTTAACCCTGTGGAGATATCGGCGCAGATTCGTATTTGGTTGGACTTCTTTTTTGCATGGACCGTAGATGCTGTTCATTCGCTAAAGTTTGTTTTTGACAGAATACCTGCTTGTTCAATTCTCTCTAATTCTTTGTTCATTTACTCTAGGCAGCGAAAGGGACATTCCGTTTGTTCTTGAATACTGGTTGTGCACCGTCCTTTACCTTGAGTTTAGCTTTTAATTTAGAACATTTCCCAAGGCCGCCAGAAAAAACCTGAGGAAATCGTTGTTTGAGTTCCTTTTTGAGATTTACCGAATTGGACGTTGTACTTTCTATTTTGCAACAAAATGTACTCATTGGGCAATCCCATAGATTGAATTTTTCTATCCAATCTGTTCCGAACAAGTTGTCCGAATCTTTTAGTACGTAGGCTTTCAGCTTTTTGGCAACCCCATTTAGTGTTACTCTAAGGATTACCTCGCCTAAGATGTTAATATTCTCGCCAATTACGGATTTTGCTGTTTTATCCGTCTTTAGTGACCTTACTAAAGACGGATAAAACAGCAAAATCCGTAATTGGCGAGAATAATTGTTTAATTTTCGCCAAGTACGCCAATTGATGATTGAGATATCAGAAACCGAGTCAAGTTGGAATTTTATGGAGCTATTGAAAATATCGACAGTCACATATTTCCTTAAATTCCTATTGACTATCTCGTCTGATTGAGCTTGCCTAATTTTACTCTTGGGTTTTCTCGTTATGTTGGCGTACCAAAAGTGAATTAAGTTATGACCATTTTTTTTGCAATTTTTGCAATATGTTTTCTTCTTGACTGGACAGAATTTCATCCAATGCCATTTACCACAATGGTAACATAGTCCAGGCGGTTTCTTTAACCTATTTGCGTTTTGTTTATTGCGGGTTTCTGAACATGAGATTTGCTTTTTGTCTTTTTGACGGGAATAGGCGGTTGATTTGCTTCTGATTTTTCTAATCTGAGCCACACCTGATTCCTCGATCGTTTCTGAGTCACACTTAACAAAAATTACTCTTTGACAGACCTCTGCCAATTTTTGGAGAGTCAGTCCTTGTTCGTTTTCAAGCTTGGTCAGTAACTGGCGTCCGACTTCGGCGTATTCTGTTGACACTAGACCCTGTGCAAATATTAAGCACTTTAAATCCTCGGCAGTCAGCTCAGCTAGTTTGAAGTCATTACAGAGCTTGTTTACCGATGCTGCAAACGTTAGAAAATCTTGCTGGTTGTCCTTGACTGTGTTTAGGCATTTCCAACGTTTGTGGAACAAGGTTGTGTTAGGCCCGGATCGTTCCGATAGGAGTTTAATAGTCTCTGAAAATCCAAGTCTGTGGTTTTCTTGAAGTCTACGAACCTATTATGTTCGGTTGTTCCCAGTTTTCTTAATAGTAGACGTACCTTTTTTTTTTATTAGGCCATTGTTCACAGTCTACGTTGAAAATATCTTCATAGCGCCTGTAAAAAGCCTCGAACGTTTTGTCGTTCACTGGTACGTATTCGAATGTATCAATCGAGTTAAAGACTGAACTCTAGGAAACTATCGTGTCTTTTTCAGAGTTTTTGAGCCATTTAATGAATTTACGAGTAATTCTTCAAGTTGTTTTTGCTGCTGTTCAGTTTTCTGCAGTGTAAATTGTTGGAATTCTAATTGTTGTTTATGTAACTCCTTAACCAATTTTTCCTGTCTTTCTTCGAATTTTTGTTGCTGATCCAAGTTAACCTTTAGCAATTGAATTCTTCCATAATTAATAAAGATTTATAATATGTAGACTAAAGGGGGTGAACAAGGTAAAAGAATTACAGCAAATACTATTCCTTTGAAACCCGTGTACCAGTGGAGGGTCCACAGGAATCTTGACAGTTTTTTTTTTTTTTTTTTTTTTTTTTGCAGAAAAAAGGAATTGAACTACTTACTAGCTTCTTTCTAAATACCATTGTTCTATTAAATTTGGTCATTTAAAATTCCTCCACACTTTTTAATATTTTTTTGTTAGCCAAGAAAGTATTAGCAAGGAATCTCATAAGATGTATAGCAATAATATACTGAATTTTCAAGAGTCTACAACAATTTTACATGCCTGTACAAAACAATTCTGAATACTTATAGAACTCACCTCGTATAATTAATATAATCTACCGCAATTATATATCATTTTAAAAAGATTTGTTCATAGTATATATAATCAATATAATTTATCGTTATTACATATAATTTTTAAAATTTTTTAGCTCTCTTCTATGGCAATGTATGATTATTTATGTGTAACGTTTAGCGTTATCGCTATGCGTTTGAAATTTTTAAGGCATTATCAATTAAATATTTTTTATTAATGAATATCATTAATGAATATCATTCATGGTAATTATGTAGTATGTTAATTATATTTATCTATACAATTTTGTGATGTGTAGGAAAAAAATTACTGTTAATATTTGCATATACAATTTAAACTGTGAGGAGTTTTGCTGGAAAAAAAGGTCAGGTCATCGGTGACTAAACCGGTTTCCTACCCAGGCTTGAGTGTTGAGAAGGTTTGCTAGTTACCTAATGGGACAGAAAACAAGACCTGTCAAAGGGCGGATGCACAGGTAATGAGAGTGTGGTAGAAAGGACATGCATTGTGCTGCATAAGCAATGACCACTTAAGAAAATTCACAAATACGGGTTGTTCAGTAATACATACGAACATCCTCTGTTTCAAGCATGAGCTCAAGCATGACTTGCAGATTACAAAATCCCACCGTGAAAGGATATAGCGACGAGGGTTGGGTAAAAATACTACTGGGAGCCCTCAGTTTGAACTTCACACGTAGATTGTGAGAGATAACTGGTCACTGGCAAAATGATTGCAACTTATTCTTTTCTTCGTGTCCTTATTTCTCAACAAAGCACTTCTTTCAAGAAATGGCACTGCTCTACGCAAATGTGATGGGTTCTAGATAAGGTAGCTTAAAATATTTAATCGTTCCTATCCCTGTCATTAGGTGAAAATGGCTAGACATCCAAACACCAGCTATGAGTAAAATAGTAGGTTAGATTGAACTATCTAGTTTTATTGGAGCGACTGGTCTTGGAGAAGGAAAAACTTTGAATTCATATCCTGAGGAATGCTCTTCAGAATAATATGTGGCACGTTGTACCATTCTTCTGATATCAGCTTCCACACAAACCTTCACTACTATAAACAAGTCACTTGCGTAGGTGGTCTTACAGTTCATATCTTTAACAAAACTGTTTGTCCCCCAAACTATAAATAGTACCACTACACTTTTTTTAAAATAAAATAACCGACAAAAGTTCATTTGCTATTAAAAATATAAGATCAAACCTCGAGGGCTGTTTAATGCAGAACCCATTCCTGTCGAGAAAAAAAGCAGTGATACGATTTAACCCATGTGTGGTGGAATATGGGAGTTCATATCTTTACCAAGGGAATTAATCCAAAAGTGAACGTAATTGCGCGAATTGGATTTAAACTCGCCTTCTATAATGTCGTAGTCCAGTTCTTTAGCCACTACACCACAGAGACTTCCACGGCTTAGTCTGCCACGTCGTCGGCAATATGGAACACCAAGTGAGAATCGAAAAAAAAAATGATGCCTATCTTTCCAGCTGTCTCATAAAAGTTTCACGGTATAAGCAAAGCATAACAGTTAAGTCAATTGATGCATAACGGATTTGAAAACTTTTTTAATAACCCCACCTCCTACTGGACTAACAAATAGTTGGATTAACTGATTTTAACAGCACGTCAATCCGTCTTGGTGTATCTTATACCAAGAGAGGACTTGAAAATTAGAGTACGAGTGGAGACCCTCCAACCTATAGCATTGTTGAGATCGCTCAGAATACAAGGGGAGAATGCCGATGGAGATCAAGTTATTTTTAGCACTACCTACGACTGTTATTCATGTGTGGGAGTGGGGGTGGTCTGCTGAAAGATTTAACCTTGAGTAGCAACCTGCCAATCCTATTTACCAACGCCTCCGCTCGGGCAGGATATGACACAAGGTCAATTTTTAAGCGGAGTTTAACAGGTCCGGTTCAAAGTGGAGTAGTAATACTTCATAGTCCAGGGAGAACCTGTTAGTCCTGGGAGTACTGCTTACTTTTGGGAGTACCTGTTAGTCCTAGGAGTACCTAATAGTCCGGGAGTACCTGTTAGTCCTGGGAGTACTGCTGACTTTTGGGAGTACCTGTTAGTCCTAGGATTACCTAATAGTCCTGGGAGTACCTGTTAGTCATGGGAGTAGCAATTACTTCAGAAAGAAATGGTAATGAAGTAGTACTCTGCATTCAGCCTTACTGGAGCCTTACCATCAGATTGTTTTGTGTCATATCCAGGACAACCGATAGAGGAGTCTTACTCCTCAGCAAAGATGAAGTCAGTATATTCTACAACCTCAGCCGACTGGACGAGGTGACTTAAGTTTTATCAAATGTTTGACCGGGGCATTTTCAACTTGGTACTTCCTTACTAAGTAAAAACTAACTTAATCTTTGGTTTTAACCTTTATGGATCATAATTACATCTAGGTCATCCTCATTATTATCATGATCATTATCACCAAGGAGTCTTTACCGCTCATATTCCATTGATTCTTCCTCTAACAATCCATCCCTTTTGACCATCACTCTTGGCAAGTTCTCTTGATGGCACCCAGTTTCCTCACAGAGCTGATGAATGTAATTTTTTGCTAGTCGGCCAACACGGGTGTGTCCAAGTTTAGTAGTTCATAGCAAAACTTTGCTTACGAGTTCGTCCCTACATCATCAGCAGTTCCCAGAATGTCTTGCTCGTCTTAAACGTTTTTTTAAATCAGAGATCAGATTTTGATAGGATCAGTAACCAGACAATAACAATAACAATCCATGTTTTACCAATGTGTGTGCAAACATCACTTTTAATTGATGTGATATTGCTACCAAGGAATATAAAGTGGTCTACTAATTTCGGAGGCTTGTCATTTAATAAGATGGCTCTACTTTAATTATGACTCATTAACTCTATTTCACATTGTAATATAATTAAGGATGTTAATCAATTATATTAGTTAATTATCTTATTGGAAGTAATAAATTGTGAGTTAGCTAAAATCTTTTTAATTGAAGTGTAAATGGTGCACGTGTCACAGGATATAGGGTTGACAGGGTGCATTGAAATCCGCGGGAGACAGGATGTTGAAAATAACCATATTGAATGCAATAGCTGCTGATTTAGTTGTCGGGTTAATGGAAAGTTTTCAATGACACGTGTTCTTATCATCATTAGTTGATGGGATTATTAATATATTACTAAGCAGGGTAATTTAGCAGTAGTCAGTTGAGAGAGTCGGTCAGAGAGGTTCGCGGTTGATCGGACAGTTTCAGGTCGAAAAGAGGCGAACGGCCCCTTGGAGGCAGGGTTTGTCCGGGGTAAAGAAAGCGAAGTTGATATTTTGATATTTCGTCTCCCATGAATAGAAACTCTTGCGTTTCTAGTAATTTAACTTAATCCTTTCACACTTTCTTTATCTCTTGCTTCGGTGGCAAGTGCTGTGGGAAATGTTTAGGTCAGAAAATAAATTTTCGTATTCGAAACAACTGGGTCCGTTTTATATTTTGCGTAATGAGACACCTTTCAAGATGGTGCCGTGTCGGTGAAGTAACGTTACAACGTAGAGACCAATGCCTCTTGCTGCCTACTAGAGACCACGTAGTAGAGATCTGGATGAAGCAGGTATATTTGCGAGAAGTGCTAACTCATCTGAATATGTTGCATATTGACCCTTGACCGAGCTGTCAATCAGAGATTCTCTAAACAGGATGCACCAGTGAAAATAAGCAGAAGTTGTCACGTGGTTGATCGGAAATGTGTGAGTGTTACGAAGTTATACATGCAGATTCTAGCGCGTGAGTTTCAGTCGGAGTGTGAGTCTTGGGTCAGTGCCAGCTTGCTGTGTTGTCGAGTCGGCAGATAGAAAACTGTGGCCACACGAGGCCAAGCGGCCTCTGGTGAGGTCCGGTTGAGTACGTCTCGTCGGAAGAGAAGACGTAAGGTCTTGAAGATAACACAGCGTGGTATGGTCGAGAGAAGAGGTTTGGACCTATACGACAGGCTGTATTCATCTCCCTCCGTCCGTCTGTCTCTTACACACCACAGAATCTTCAACCTCTTTCAAGAATAGTGTGAGAATTATATTTTCATGACGAAGTGTTGTGGTCATTCCTCCATGTGTATTCCTTTATCTCGGTACACAGCACGTAGACTAAATCAATAATAATTTCTGCTAGATATCGCTGCTTTTTGCTTTTTTAATCTGAAACCATTTCCTTTCATTTGATATATTGATGCCCGTAGTTTGTAATCTAGACAGATTATGAATAAAAATGTTTCCTATTTATTTCTTTGCGAGTTTTCAGCGACAAGATCAAAGAAATTACTGTCACCATCAGGTGAGTGAACCATTTCTTTCATGTCTTTGTAGAGCATCCTTATAAAGATAGCAATTTCTTTTGGAAAACAATATGCTAGAAGTATTTGCTCGACCTTCGCTATGGAATCAAATGCTTTGGAAAAATCTACAAGCAAAAGTGTTGCCTCCAGTCTTTTGCACGTACTCCTTCGATGATTCGACGAAGAATCCGAATCTGTGAAAAATTGTATCGATTTCCCGAAAGCCGTTCTGATTTTTCCTTAAAACTTCCTCTACTTCAGGTTGTATTCGATTGAGTAAGAGGGCATTAAACCTTAAACATAAACCTGAGCAGCTATAGCAGCAATAGTTATACATCTTTAGTTCTTCGTGATTCAGAGGTCGCTCTTCTTTAGGAAGGAGAGCCTTTGAACTATTTCTCTATTGTGTTTTGGTTGTATACGGCGTTGCCTACTCAAAGAAGTGAACCTAAGTTGATTTAGTGTTCGCATCCCGATGATTCTCCAGTTGATTCATTTTCTTTAATAAGATGTTTTTAGATAATTCTTTTTGCTGATCATTCTTTTTTTTTAATTCAAAAGTGTTCAATATATCGTAAATTGCAAAGGCAGTGTAAATAGATGGCACGCCATTTAAACAATTATTTGTACCTATCAATCTAGTCTCCCTCAGACATGTGTTATTTGACTGACGTACTGGGTGGCCAGTCTGATGTTACTTTAGATATTTTTTATCCACCATGTTGCGAACGCATGAAATCTGTCGGGAGATAAGAGAGGTTCCCCTTGTCATTAAAAATGCTGAATACAAGAGACTTAACGCTGCTTTAGTTCTCTAGAGGGTTTTCGTACCCGATATCTTTTTAAATGCTCATAATTCCAAGCAGGCAATTTTTTCCTTCCCAGGACTTTCTTGATTAAGTAAATGCACTGAGCGCATAAAATAGCACAGTTCTGACTCAGCTGCAGTGAAATATAGATATCATTCTTTCTTTCTTTTGGTGCACATGACATAAAATATAGAGCAGTGATTATTTCAATTATTAATTATAGCTTTAGTTCAAGTACTGATTCATATCATATGTAAAATAATTAGGGACGCCCGGGTTAAAAATAGAAATGTATCAGCAGCAAATCGACAATGAGTTCTGAGTGGCGGAAGGCACTTAAATAAAAACGCCATAAGAGCAGTGGGCACGGGATAGAAAAAAAAGAAAAGAGTTAGCAGTAGTAATCGACGAGATAAAGACAGTCGGTTGAAGACCCAATATGACAATGTGAAGGTAGCAGAAAGTTGCGGTCTCCATTTCAGGGTGAACTCAAAAAAGGGGTATCACACCAGAAACGAATCTTAGAAGACGAAACCAGAGAACACGTGTTAGAACTCCAAAAAACGTGGAAGATAATTCAAGGTCAGTGCCTGCTCCATTCTCCTCATAACATGTTGCTTCTCTTTGACCAGCTAATTGCATATTCTGTTTCTCCCTCCCCGACGACTACTTTAAAAGTATAGTAGGGAATCAACTTTTGTGCTAGTGAACCTGGATGTTTTTTATTTATTTCTTTTTTGTTTTCTTCACTTTCCCACGGGTTCCAAATAACATTTTAAGACGTAGCGCTACACGTATAAAACCGTTCGTAACGGGGTGATACAAATAGCTAAGGGTAGTAGCAGTACAAATGTCTATTGGGACCGTACAAACAGGAACTTCCATTTGAACACCGTAGCATTGCAAGCGTCTATTTGTACCGTGCAATGTTAAAACCGTATATTGGGTGCGTAACAGTACGACGTCCTATTTGGTGCTGTAATATTACAGCCTTCTATTTGATACCCGTAGAGGTACACATATTGTAACAGAGATTGAACATTATGTTATTATTACAAACTATCATCATACTGTTATAGGGACGTTACCTTCCCATTGATGGACTCTTCCAAATCCTATATTACTCGAGAGCCAAGTACTCTTGTTGGGGTGAATGGTCAGCCGGTCGTAGAGACTAGATATTCGACTGACTAGTAAGCCTGGCTTACGCCACCACTTCTCTCTGTATCTTGTTACTTCAAAATATCCTTAAACTTATACCGTGTTCCGAGTTATCTTTTCGTGGTCCCAAACTGGGTCCATATCAACGGGCGACGAGGATTCGAGACTACGTACTCACACGAAAGCAAAAAAAAAAAAAAAAAAAATTGACTCACAGTTCAACTGGCGACAAAGATTCGTGATTACATACTCACGCAAAAGCAAAAAAATCCCAGTTGATTTACACTTCAACTGGCGAATGAGGATTTCAAGAGTACGTACTCCCAAAAAATTCCCTGTTGATTCACCCATCAACTGACAAACAAGGATTCGAGTTTACGTACTCATGCAAAATTCCAGTGGATTTATACATCAACTGTCGAATTCGACAAACGAGGTTTTCAAATCTAGTCAAAACTAGTTGATCTCAAATCAACGGGTGACCAGAAATCTCGTGCATGAAAGTTACCTCTCCTCGAAATTACCGAGCAACATTCTCGAAAATTAAAACTAGTTTCAGCTGAACAGAAAAAACAAGTTCTACCAATATTAAGACCAGTCAACACTTATGAACTAAGCCTACTCTCCCCACACTTCAAAGTCTGCCGACAAATTTCATAGTACCCCAATTAAAAAAATTAAAACATGCTCTAGTCGAAATAACGTAAAACAAATTTTGACACCACACCAGGAAATAATGTTTTTTGGTAAAAACAAGTGTGGAAAAAATTACTAAATGGTCGCCTGAATATTGCGGAACGACAGTATTTTAAAGAGAAAAAAAAGGAAAAATCTTAACTAGATTTTTTCATTTTTGTTGTCCCTCTCCTTTTGGTTACGTGTTGAGAAAAAAACCGTAATTACTGGGGAGGGGGGGTGCTCTCTTTTCTTCCACATAAAAATTCGTTGTCGATTTTGCTTGGATATTACAAGAATTTCTGTAATCCAATAATGGAGGACTTCCAGAAAATAATTGTACAAATGTTAAAAGTTCAGATGGACTGAGAATTAATTTTTTTTTTAATTAAATTAAATTAATTCTCAGATTAAAAAAAGCCTCATCTCAAAAATGATTCTAATGAAAGACAAGTTCAGATGGACTATCAACAGAAGAGTGATGAAAGGCAACAGAGAATGGAAGAACAGCGGGTACAGCAACAAAAAGAACTACAACAACAAAGAAATGAGGAAAGACTCCAACAAGCATTAATGAAAAGTGAGGAACGACAGAACCAAATGGAAGAGTTACTATTAAAATCGTTAAACTGCACTAAAGCTCATGAGAATGATATTACTATGTACAGTATCATAGAAACTTTTCAGTATGTACCAGGAAAAGATAAAACCTTTGATGCATTCTACAGACGGTATGAAGACGTATTTAACGTAAACTGCAAAGAATGGTCAAACGAAAAAAAAGTGCGTTTATTACTCAGGAATTTGGGTACAACTGAACACAGTAGGTTCATTGGTTTTATCCTCCCCCCACCCAAAAAAAATGGATCTGGAATTCTCAGAAACAGTTAAATTATTATCTGAACTATTTGGGCCAAACACATCATTTTTTCATAAGAGATGGAAATGCCTTAAGGATGACCAACAAGATTATTTGGCGTTTGCGGAGACTGTAAATAAACACTACAACGATTTCAAGTTAGTAGATTCAACCGCAGATGACTTCAGATGTCTTATTTTCGTGCAGGGTCTGGTCTCAGCAGAAGACACAGAAATAAGACGCTGTGTGTTAACTAAATTAGAGAACGAACAAGGTCTGACCCTTAAAAAATTGACTGAGGATTGCCAGAGGGTAGTATCCGTTAAAAGTGACTCTTTATCTATTGAGGAATGGGGAGTTGCTCATATTCTTAAAAAATCAAGAGCAAACCGACACGCTATTCCTCATAGAAAGAGAAAAGTAAAATTGCGCGACCAAATATTTACGACAAAGTACGAATAGACGAAAAACTCCACCACCAGGACCATGTTATATCTGTGGTGACCTACACTGGATGAGGTTTTGGCTAAGGAAAAAGAAGTTAACCTGTAAAAACTGTGGTAAAGTTGGACACGAAGTAACACGTTGTTGGTATGCCAAAAAATTGAGGAAACCCAGAAATAAAATAAGACAAATACAGTCAGGCGATAAGACGGGAATTTACGCAAATACGTAACGGTTGAAATTTTTAACAAGACAGTAAAATTTCAGCTTGAAACGGGTTCCAACCTCTCGATAATAAATTTGCATACGTGGTGAACGAAAAAGACAGCACGTTCTGTAACAGGTGATAGTATAAACATTTTGGATGAAGTAGTTCTCACTGTAACCTTGAATGGAATTACAAAGAAACTCATAGCATATGTGCTAAAAAACACTGACAATCTATTCGGTACGGACTGGATTGAAAAATTCAACCTTTGGGACTGCCCTATGAGCACGTTCTGTCGTAAATTAGAAAGCCCAATTACTAACACAGAAAAATTAAAACAGGAACTCGAAAAAAAATTCCCTGGGGTGTTTTCAGGCGGCATTGGGAAATGTACAAAAGTGGAAGCACAATTCCAGGTAAAGGACCACGCCCAGCCCATATTTAAAAAAAAGCAAAATGTCCCTTTCGCGGCTCTAGAGCAAATAGATGAAGAACTGGACAGGTTGGAAAAAGCAGGTATCCTGTCCAAGAGATTTCAGCGAGTGGGCTGCGCCAACAGTCTATGTGAGGAAAAAAAACTAATCAAATTAGGGTTTGCGCCGATTTTTCATCGGGGTTGAACCAAGCACTAAAAGACCTCCACTATCCTCACCCTAGCCCTGAGGAGATATTCAAGAGACTTAAATGGTGGCAAAATCTTTTCTAAAATAGATTATCGGACGCATATCTTCAATTCGAGGTGGAAGAGAATTCTAAACGTTTTTTTTTTTTTGTCTCTACAGGAAAAAAAACTCTTTGAGGTGGGGGTATGGGACCGGTACCTACCCATTGATGGTCTCTTCCAAATCTTATATTAATCGAGAGCCAAGTACTCTCGTTGGGATGAATGGTCAGCCGGTCGTAGAGACTGGATATTCGACTGACAAGTAAGCCCAGCATACGCTACCACTTTTCTCTGTATAGTAATTTACAAGGCTCTTTGCTTCGATGTGGCACAAGGCCGAATGAATGGGGCGTCCAATGAGACTCGAACTCACTCGTGTAAGTTTGCTAGTCTAGCTTGCTAACCGTTACACCACAAGCGGTGCCCACCACTTTTCTCTGTATCTTGTTACTTCAATATATTCTTAAACTTATACCGTGTTCCGAGTTATCTTTTCGGGGTCCCAAATTGGGTCCACATCACGTACATATAAAAAAATCATATAATAGAATATCCTGAGGGTATTTTTCAAAGAGGATCTGTATATATATATTTTGTTTTTCATCTTTTATTTTATTAGATTAGATTGAAATACAATGGATCATTCTTGAATATAAAAATCAAATAACAGGCGACTCTGTTTATCAGATACGAAAAAGTCTTTTATTTAGACTGTCTCCAATCCCAGCAGTCTTATGCAACACGGAGAGAAGACGAACTTATAATTGTTTGTTTGGGTTTTATGGCATATCAACATTTGAAGGTTATTTAATGCTAAATCCATTTTTATACAAATAAACAATTCTATTTCAAACAATTTAATTTAGCATAAATACATAGTTTAATTGTCAAAAACATTTCTATTCTAACCTATTCAATTTAGTCAAGCAGTTCTAATTGAAACAATTTAGTTTAGTATAAGTACAGATTTTGTTTACACACAGTTAAATGTCAAAATAGTTCTATTTCGAACAATTCAGTTTAGTGTAGCACAGTTTCAATGTCAAAAACGGTTCTATTTCAAACAATTCAGTTTATCATAAGTACGCAGTCTAGCTCTATTTGACCCATAGATAGAGCCCTATCATGTGCTACTACTTCGGGCCAGAGTGAACCTAGGAGCGATGGCAATGAAGGGGTGTTCCGCATTCCCCAAAGCTCCAGTGTTACTGGAACCTCACCATTAGATTGACAATGTTATGTGCAGAACACTCATTTGAGAAGTCTTGCTCCTCTGCAGAGAAGAAGTCGGTGTATTCTACAGCCCCAGCCGACTAAGAAAACGAACTTATAAGGATCTATGAAAGAATCTCTCTTGCCGTTATACAGAGACACCTACCACCCGTCCTGACCAACGTCTCGTCAATTGGGGTTTCAAATGGCCAACTCTTGAATTTAAAAACTATCTTTTCTTATATGATCTATTATGGCATTATCCGATCATGAATCATCACGCGTCTTAAACTTGTATTTCTTACACCGGTTGACAAGTACTTGATATGTTTATGTTCAACATCCCGTTGAGAACTATTTTGTCATGGCTCATCCGGCACACTGCAAGCCTATGAACTTTACAATTTTACTTACATTTCCACTCAAAGATTTTAGCCACTTACAATTTTATCAGACTAAATAATTAATACAATCAATTATCAATAAGATAATTTATAATTAATTACCACCTAAATTATTTTACAAGATGAATAACAACCAGCAATCTTTTCATTAACAGCAGCAGAGATTTACTGAAGCAGTTTTATGAGTGTATTTTACTTGCAGACCCACCATCTTTTGGTTTGTTGGGTTTTATGGCGTATCAACCTTTGTAGGTTATTCAACGCCAAATACATTTTTATGTAAATAATCTGTTCTATTTCAAACAATTCAGTTTAGCATAAGTACCCATTTTAATTGTCAAAAACATTTCTATTTCAAACTATTCAAGCAGTTATATGTAACAATTTAGTTAAGCGTAAATACAGTTTCAATGCCGAAAAACAGTTCTATTTCAAATAATTCAGCTAAGCATAAGCACGTAGTTTAAATGTAAGTACGGTTTAATTGTCAAAAACATTTATATTTCAAGCTATTCAGTTTACTCAAACAATTCAGTTTAGCATAAGTATGCTGTTAGTTCTATTTAACCCATAGATAGGACCCTAACAAGTGCTACCACTCCGGGCCAGAGTGGACATGGGAGCGATGGCAATAAAGGGGTACTCCACATTCCCCAAAGCTGGAACCTCACCATCAGATTGTTTAGTGTCATATCCAGGACACTCATTGGGGGTGTCTTACCCCTCTGCAGAGAAGCAGTCGGTGTATTCTACAGCCCCAGCCGACTGGGCAACCAACCATCTTTTAATGACACAGCTGACCAAAAATGTTTAAACGACACAGCAGACTAAATTCTTCTTTGTGCATGTACATACATCTGTCGGCTTCCGAGAGGAAACCTTTTCTGATATGATAGAATTCCAAAATAACATTTTACTCAATTTGGGATTTTTAGGAAATATCGTTTTATCATATTCAACAGCATAAAATTCTCCTTTTATGTCATTAGTATAAAGACAATATTCGAAATTTTAGTTATTAGAAGAATATTGGTCACTGTCGTAATTAGGACAGTTTTCTAATTTTTATAACTGGGACAATTTAAAATTTTGTAACTGGGACAATTTAAAATTAAAATTGTAATCGAGACAAAGTAGCCATTTTAGTAACAGGAAAATATTAGTGATTTTAGTAATTGGAGCAATTTTTATAATTTTAGTAATTAACAACATTAATGATTTTAGCAATTGGAACAATATAGTCATTTTAGTAAATAGAACTATACCAGTATTTTTAGAACAATATTATTGATTTTAGTAATTAGAACAATTTACTGATTTTAGTAATAGGGATATTAATAGTAGCGACAATATTTGTGATTTTAGTAATTATCACTATATTAGTGATTTTAGTAATAAGAACAATATGTCATTTTAGTAATTAGAACAGTATTAGTGATTTTAGGAATTGGGACAATATTAGTCATTTTACTAATGGGGATATTAGGCATTTTAGTAATTGGAACAATATTAGAAATTTTAATAATTTGAACAATATTAATCATTTTAGTCATTGGAACAGTATTAGAAATTTTAATAATTAGAACAATATTAGTCATTTTAGTAATTGGAACAATATTCAGGATTATAGTAAACGAGACATAATTAGTGATTTTAGTAATTAGAACAATGTTTATTGATTTTAGTAATCAGCAAAATATTAGTGATTTTAACAATTATGACAATATTAGTCATTTCAACACTTGAGATACTATTAGTCATTTTAGCAATTAAGTCAGAATTAGGCCAGATTCTTAATAATTAGCAAAATATTTGTCATTTTAGCAATTAGGACAATATTAATTTTTAGCAATTGGTGCAATATTAGTCGTTTCAGTGCTAGTGATTTTAGTAATTCGGGTAATATTTGTGATTTTAGTAATAAAGAAAATTTTAGACTTTTCTGGACTTGGGACAATGATAATATTTTTAGTAATTCGGACAATATTAGTCATTTAAATAAATAGCAAAATATTTGTAATTTTAGTAATTAGGACTATGACAATATGGGGTATTTATTGGAGCTAAAAACTTATGAAAAAGGATAAAACTTTTCTTTAAAAATTAGGAAAATGTAATTTTATCATATAAAAAATATAATACAGACTTATTTACTTAATGATAACGCAAAGAAATTCATACGTCATTTTTAAAGGTCAATGAAAACCTTTACTCTGCACAATTTCACGTTGTCAAAACAATCAAAGTAAACTCAAAAATTTGTTTTCTGTTAATGGAGGGTTTTCTTTGTCCTGCTAATACCAGGCAACTTGTTCAACCCTGGCCGTCAAAGGTAGTTCTGAATAGAATGATTCATACTCCTTTAATTAATCTTTCAAATACATGGACACAGAAAAAGTTGATAAAAGCAACTAGCCGGAAACACAAGTGGTAGTCACTTATCTAAAGCCATATCAAGTACCGTGAGAAGCAGAGGACGACAGGACAATACAGATCCTTTAAGTAATAGGAGCAATATTAGTTGTTTCGGTATTTTGGACAATATTAGGTATTCTAGTGATAGGGGCAATATCATTTATTTTAGCAATTAGAGCAATATTATTCGTTTCAGTTATAGGGACAATATTAGGCATTTTTGTAATTAGAACAATATTAGTCATTTTGATAATTAGTGTTGTATATTGACCTTCGACCCGGCCAGACATGCCATTCAAAAGACGCGGAAGTTACATATTCCATTGGCGTGGGCGAGCTTGACTGACAAATGGGACAAGGTAAAATCCGACGGTACAGTCATAGACTGATGCACCGGAAGAGAGTGACCTGTGAACTGCATGACAGTTATTTCTGCTTGATGACGATCAAACATGCCATTCCAAAGATTGAGTGGGCGATTGAACTATTATATAACTCGGTGAAGACAGGAAGTCAGTTAGTTTTGGAGACTAGAAGTTGGAGACAAGATGTGGTAGAGAAAGCCAGCACTCAGCAGAAAGCTGGGCCCCTGGGCCTCCGGTTGAGCAACCCTAGAGAACGAGAAAGACACAACGCTGATGGCCATAAGAGTGGGGGTCAATATATTGCAGTTCTGTTCGGTCTCCAACTCCCTCTCACAGTAAAACCTTGAGTAACCCTTTTCGAACCCTTTCAAATAAAGTGAGAGTATATTCTTCTAAATGACTGTGTCGCTCATCTTCATTGCCTTGTCGTCATTATTATTGTGTCGTTATGATTTCATATCCATATGTGTTTGTATAGTTGGTCATGATGGTGACTATACAACATTAGGACAATATAAGTTATTTCAGTATTTCTAACAATATATACAGAATACTTAATGCCACAGTGATGATCTGTGGGGGCTCAACTTGGCATTTTAAATTGATCTGACCAACATGTTGAATGAGTGTAATTTTGAGCTGCATGTAAAAGAAAATACCATTCTCAAAGCTGACCAGTTAGCAGCCGGACGCGAAGAGGAAAAGACGCGAGTGAACATTAGCCATGACAATGTGAAGATAGTCGAAAGTCGCGGTCCTGTTTGGGGGTAAGCTCCGATAAGGGTTCTCACACCATACGAGAACCTGTGAAGACAAAACCAGCGACAAGCATGTTAGAACTAAAAAGAAAACCAGGAAGAAAATGTAAGGTCTATTTCTGCCCCCCCCTCTCTCTCTCTCTCTCTTCATTACCTGTTGTTTCTCTTTGTCCAGCTAACTCGTTTGACTCAGCTTTCATACTCTCTTTCTTTCTTCCGGCTGTTACTCAAAAAGTGTAGTAGCAACTAAACTTTTGTGTTAGTGAGACAGAATTTCATGTTACAACAGGTTACAACAGGGTCCGACTTCTACTTAAGACTTAGCGATAGAGCCATTATCACGTTCGCACGTCGTTGTGCGAATGGCTATGCGTAGACGTGGTGTTACAAACGTCTCTTTGGTACTGTTATGGTACATATACTGAGCAGATTAAAAATTGTCTGTCAAACTTTGACAAACGGTTTCAAAACTTTCCTATATTTGACCCAATTGCAACATTTATGTGCTGTCCATTTAGGGAAGATATTGAGATTGATTCCCTCGAATTAAAAATTACCTCACTATTTCACCTAAACTCATCTGCGGAGGGGAATGATGCTGACGTTACGGGCTGATATTTAGTTAAAGTCTTGGACTTACGTACAAACCTAGAACTCACAGAGGAAAAATACCCAAAATATGAAAATAGGTGCTACCTCCTTGACTGCATAATTTGGCTCTACTTATTGATGCGAATCAGCCTTTTCTCATATAAAAAGAATCAAGTCCTCGTACTGTTCCACAATGACTGATGATCGCTAGACTGTTTAAGGCTGGCTACCTGCACTTACTGTCCAAACTATGCAACTCTGATTCCATCTAGTGCAAGAGTAGAGAATATAAAAAAGAAAAAGAAAATAAACAAAATAAAAGTAAATTCAAACGTGAGGGAGTTCTCAGAAGTCCCTAACATGAAGTTGGAACTACGCATGCCTAAAAACGAATTTAAGGACACGAGAAAGAAACCTGTGCTCTTTCAACATTGACCGTTGGATTTGAAGGACCTGTTTTCAACTGCTGCTGGTGAGGGAGCCATGTGTCCACTTAACGGTACGCTGGTTCAATCTTCCACCAGTAACAGACGTCTCTGTTAACAGCAACCTATATTTAAAGCACTAAATAAACTCATCACCCACCACTAAAAACACCGAATTTAGATATATCAACCCAAAAAAACAACTTGTGTATTTTTAACACCTTGTCTGGGAGACGCAACCATTTCATTTGGATTCAAGGAGAATTTTCCTCACCTAGAGAATGGTTATTGAACCCAGAAAATAAAGTATAAAAATTAAACGGTACCGTCTCCTTCCTTTCCTTTACTTAGAAATTCTTTTGAAGCCTTCTACGAACAAGGAGACGCCAGCGAATTAAGATGGAATAAGAAGAAACTAATGGAGTCAGATATCACAAACCAAAGCTCTAAATAGACGATAAACAAAACAAATATCAACGACCAAATCTTCTGCAGCGACATCAGAGTAAGATTGTGACTACTAATGTATTCAATTTTATTGTGCCATAACAGTTCATGCAGTGATGGAAAATACCCGATCACATTTTGTACAAAAAAAAATCAAACCGAAAAAATTTTTTTCTTGTTATTAACACAACTTTAATGAAACTTCAATGACTTAGACACATTTAGGATGGTTTGGATTGGTTTGGTTTGGTTTTATGGCATATCAACCTTTGTAGGTTATTTAACGCCAAATCCATTTTTATGTAAATAATCTGTTCTATTGAAAATAGTTCAGTTTAGCATAAGTACACAGTTTAATTGTCAAAAACATTTCCATTTCAAACTATTCAAGCAGTTATATGTAACAATTCAGTTAAGTGTAAATACAGTTTTAATGTCGAAAAACAGTTCTATTTCAAATAATTCAGTTAACACATTTTGGAAGAAATTATTTTCCTCGATTATCGTTAACAACGTTCCCTTTGTTGTAGCGAAAAGTCATAATTTTCTATAAAGAAATTTATCAGAAATGCAAAAAAAAAAAGTTTCCGGGATTTTTTTTTTTTTTTTTTTTTTTTTTTGAGACGGAAGATAACTCTCTCTAGGGGAAAGAAAATTGAGTCACCTGCTAATGGGACGTAACATCAGAATTTAACATGGGAACTTGATAGGTCATTACTGTTTGCTCTCTCTGATTTCTTTTTATTTCGGTCAATACTTGTTCCTTGTATAAATTTACTGTTTCAGACAAGTCAAAAGAACAGACGATTACAACAGATTTGGCGATTTGGAGGATTACTCTAATGGGATTTGTTCTTGTGAGTGAAATTTAACTTGAAAAATAAATTAATAAATAACATGACTGTTTTGTCAGACTTGTAATGTTCACGGAAACTGTTGACTAGTTAACTGAAATGTTCGGTATTCAGCAGTCCTTTTTTCACATTTGGTTTGGTTTGGTTTTATAGCATATCAACTATGGTCGGTTATTCAAAGTCAAATCCTCTTTATACATATATATTAAATATATAGAATTTGGTTTGGTTTAGTTTTAGGGCATATCAACCATTGTGGGTTATTAAAGGTCAAATCCTCTTTATACATATATATTGAATATATAGGATTTGGTTTGGTTTGGTTTGGTTTTTATGGCATATCAACCATGGTAGGTTATTTAAAGTCAAATCCTCTTTATACATATATATTAAATATATGATTTCAACACACATTTTGTTGATAATATTTTTAGATGAGTCTGATCTCATTTGTTCACACATTTAAATGGTTTCACTTATTTCTATATAATATGAATAATTCGATTTACTATAAATCATTTGTTTGCACACAGTTTAGTGTTTTCCAAGTATTGCTATGTATCACTAACAATTCTATTAAACATAAGTCGTTTTTTTATACACAGTTAAATAATCAAACAGTTCTATTTCAAACAATTCAGTTTAGCATGAGTAAACAGTTTAAACATCAAACAGTTCTATTTGACCAATAGATACGACCCTATCAGATGCTACCACATCGGGCCAGAGTGGACCTGGGAGCGATGACAATAAAGGGTTACTCTACATTCCCCAAATCTCATGCATTACTGAAGCCTCAGATTGTTTAGTGACATATCCCGGACGCTCGTTGGGAAGTCTTGCTCCTCTGCAGAGATGCAGTCAGAATATTTTACAACCCCATCCGACTGGACTATTTTTCCCATTATATAACTCGGTGAAGACAGGAAGTCAGTTAGTTTTGGAGACTAGAAGTTGGAGACAAGAAGTGGTAGAGAAAGCCAGCACTCAGCAGAAAGCTGGGCCCCTGGGCCTCCGGTTGAGCAACCCTAGAGAACGAGAAAGACACAACGCTGATGGCCATAAGAGTGGGGGTCAATATATTGCAGTTCTGTTCGGTCTCCAACTCCCTCTCACAGTAAAACCTTGAGTAACCCTTTTCGAACCCTTTCAAATAAAGTGAGAGTATATTCTTCTAAATGACTGTGTCGCTTATCTTCATTGCCTTGTCGTCATTATTATTGTGTCGTTATGATTTCATATCCATATGTGTTTGTATAGTTGGTCATGATGGTGACTATACAACATTAGGACAATATAAGTTATTTCAGTATTTCTAACAATATATACAGAATACTTAATGCCACAGTGATGATCTGTGGGGGCTCAACTTGGCATTTTAAATTGATCTGACCAACATGTTGAATGAGTGTAATTTTGAGCTGCATGTAAAAGAAAATACCATTCTCAAAGCTGACCAGTTAGCAGCCGGACGCGAAGAGGAAAAGACGCGAGTGAACATTAGCCATGACAATGTGAAGATAGTCGAAAGTCGCGGTCCTGTTTGGGGGTAAGCTCCGATAAAGTTGGCAACCTTAGTCGATGGTGACCTGAAGGCTCCCTTTTCTATAGCTACAACACAGAAATGTAGGGGAGGGCACTACTCCTTTCCCTGGATTGCTCCTATTTACCCTTGATCCGTACTTTATAATACTGAGTGTTAAGCAAGGAGGCATCAATTACCATTTTTTGAGTCTTTGGTATGACTCGACCTGGGATTGAACCCAGGTCCCTCAGGCCATTGGCGAACACTCTATCATACCAATGTCCGGCCTGTTTTAAAATAACGAAAAGTGAGTCGGATGACAACATAATTTTCGCTAACTACGTTGATCATGAAAATTAGAAATTCCAGCTTCAGACATTAACTGAAGACATGTTTAAATGTCTCATCATCATCGCTAGCTTTAAACTTCTTAGTGACTCTGATGTGTGCACACGACTATTATCCAAACTAGTGAAGGACAAATACATTACTGTGAAAGTTCTCACTGTAGAATACAGTTATATAATTGCGGAAGGATTTTTTTTTATATTATCATTTTTTGGTTATATCTTATCATTCGGGTTAGTTAGGTGCACACATTGAGTGCAGATGTTCACGCTCGCACGAGGAGGATGTGACAATCACAGATGTCATAATAAAAACCCCGGATAGGAGATGTGACTGGGGATGTGAATAACGTCATGCCCGGAAGCGATGGGCTGAGATTCTTAGGTATTTTGAAAAAAGCATTTAGTTGAGATTTGAACCTAGACGAATCCAGTTGGGTCTAGGGGTGCGCCGCGCATTGTCGGGTCAGATGGAACAGTCAGCATAGTAAAAATTGAATCTCTCTCTCCTCGTGTTGAAAACCTAAAAGTCAAGAAGGTAATAAAAGTTTCGTACCTGAACCAAGAGAGTCGTCAGTGTTCCGGGATTCCTATACATGTATCTTTTTACGCACCCGTATATTTGTATATTTTGTATATCCGTATATTATGGCAATATTACAATACGAAAGTGTTTTAAATCTTAAAAAAAGAATGTTCAACAACAACATTCGAATTCGTCCACAACCAATAGCATTCAATCAAAGAAGAATTCAACCCATGTCAAAGAAAATTCCAACTTGTGCGTGATGGTTTTGCGGTGATTGGCATTATTCTCACTCCTGTCCATACAAAAATCATAAATGTCAGTTATGTCTCAAACGCGGATATAAGAAAAACTGTTTTCGCCTCTCAGAAGCTAAATTTTCTGATTCTAGTTCAAAGTGAGCCCAAAGAAAATCTGTGAACAAATCATATCATAAGCGAAACGAACTCAGATTTTGTCGACATTCGATCTCATCAATATTCAAAATTGAATCTAAATCGCACAGAAAATGTATTACTCGTTCTGTCAACAAAATCCGAGTTCGTTTCGATACACCTTTTGATACAGCTTCAGACATTACTTTAATCTCACGGTCCACGAACGAATGATTAGGGAAACCGGACTTATCTGGTGAAGAAATTCGGCTGTCCTGTGCGATGAATTACAGTATTCATTTTTCGGAGAAAAGTTTCTCTGGCACATGCTACATCACAGAATCTTGTCTCAATTCGATTGGTCTTGACTGGAGAGTTGTGCTGGATTTTTTCTTGGCGCCTATCAACATTTGCTCTTTCTTCAGTGTCCGAGATTTAAAACAACTTAGCTCATTCTCTCAAAACGAAGTTTAGTAATGCTTATACGGAAAATCTTCAACCCTTTCCGTCATGATCTCACTTCCAATTCGTGCCCAGCTATTCTGCTTAGGCTGCAAAAATGTGCCGAATTTATGTAATACCGGATACAAAACCTTCCCTCTGTTGATCACTATAAAAGCTGAACATAAAAAATAAAACTTACTATCATCTTTGTGATTGTGTCATGGAAACACAAATTTTAATTCTTTCAAGTGCGACCTGAAATGAGGGAAATGATGCCCCCGGTTAATTTTTACTGTCTTTCCTCAGCTTCATCAAGCCTGACAATCTACATGTTCGCCGCAATAGCAAAATCCACGAGAAGGTAAAATTCTTTTTGCTTATTAATTAACACTTTTGGTCCGTCAGTATCTGAAAATCCAGTAGAATTTTATCTCGTTTTCATGGACTGATTCTTGTTTGTGCATTCACTATTTGGTAGTATGGTCAATTTTTACTGTCTTTACTCAGCCTCGTTAACGCTGACTATCTCCACTTAAGATATTCATTCACTAGTAATTTATTTTCTTTTTCTTCCTTTCTAATGTCAGCTTAGTCTATCATGCATATAGCAGGCGCGTCACTATAAAAACATTGTGATGTTGTTATGGCTCTGGTTGATAGGTCAGTAACTAAAGGCGAGGGAGTTTTTATTTCAAATGTAAAGCGAACGTCCTGAGAACTGGGTTGTTTGACAGCAGATATCGAAAATAATAATCAGAAATTCGATAACAGAATTTAAGCAATTTAATATTACGATAGAAAACGAATCCCTGATATCGAAACAAAAAGGAGATGTGTCTGTCTTTGGTTTAATAATTTGGTTAAATTTCAATCTCTTGCACAATTCCCAATGGATTACCTTTCCCACCCAGTCATGCCTATCCTTGTACACCTTTTGCGCTAGTTTGCTGCATCCGTTTATTACCTGATTAACTGTTTCATCTTTTTCTTCACATTGTCTACATTTGCAATTCTTTTGCGTATTATCGACTTTCGCTAATTGTTCTTTATCACGTTGTTTTGTGCTGCTATCAGAAAAGATTCAGTTTCTCTCTTAAGGTTTCCCTTTCTTTCACATGTCCAGGTTTTTTCGCGTGAAATTTTGTCAGTTTATCACTTGAAATATACATGTATTTGTTTTTCTTACCATTTTTGTATCCTCGTTTTTGTTGCTTTTTGCCTGGTCTTATGTTGCCAGTCCGTTTACATTTATCTTCCACATAGATTACTTAAAAATAAAATTCACCCGAGCCCAACAATTTTTATGAGTGGTTGCCGGCACCGAATGGGGATTGACCGTCTAACATTCCTTAAACTATACAGATCATTGATCCACTCACAACTGGACTATGCCATTTTCATCAATAGATTTGCCTGAGCTCGATCCTATACACCACGAAGGCCTAAGACTAGTTTTAGGAACCTTCAAAACTTCTTCATTTGACAATCTATACACCGAGACCCATAAAGCACCCCTACAACTCAGATGGGAAAAACTGGCTCTCCAAAACGATGCAAAACTTAAATCTTGCCCATTCAACTAAGTTTGTGACTGCACCCTCAACCCTAAATACAAGCGATATTTTGAAAAAAAAGAAAAATCAATAAAAACTTTTGGCCTTCGGATTAAGCCTACTCTCCAAGAATTTAATATTTGTCTAACACATATACATGAAATCATCTTACTTCAAACTCTACCTTGGACTATAAAAAAACCCTAAGGTGATCCTCGAACTTAATTAACTCTTCAAAACATAAGCCCATCTCAGCATTTACCAGGAGAAATTCTGCAATATCCTCGAACACCATCCCGACCACTTATATGTCTTCATAGATGACTCTAAGGACAATGATAAAACAGCGTGCGCAGCTGTTTTAAATAAAACTATCCTAAAAAAAAGCTCTTCCAATGGAAAGCTTCATCTTTTCAGCTGAAGCCCGTGCAATATACCTAGCACCCATCATCATCTTTAAGAGCAAACTTTTAAAAAAATATCATATTCTCGGACTCACTCTCTGTCTTAATATCATTAAGTAATAAAAAAAACTGATGAGCCCCCCACCATTCTCTTATCATTTAACTGTATAGACAAGACTTAATGTCAAACTGTACAGAAATCTTTATATGCTGTATCCCAAGCAAGATTGGAGTGAGAGGAAACGGAAGAGCAGACTCAGTAGCTTAATCGGCCTTAGATTTACCTCCCGACAAATTCAAGACTCCATATATCAATAAATTCCTTCACACAAAATGGCAACAACGCAGGAATAATAGCATCAACAATAAACTATTTCAGATTAAGCCCACTTTGAGAGAATGGAGACCAGCTTTCAGAAAATCGAGGAGAGAACAAGTCATTATATCCCGATTGCATATTGGCCACAAAAGGCTTACTCACTCTTTTATACTAAAACAAGAACCCCAACTACAATGTTTAACATGTCAAATGCCCTGCACCGTTAAACACATCCCCATTAAAAGTATAGCTTTCACTATCACCAAAAAGCGATTTTTCCATGTAAATATTTTGAGTGATCTGTTCGAAAAATTCAACATGGGTGACGTTCTGTCCTCTACAGAGGTAGGGTTATATCAAAGAATATAATAAATACCACACCCTAACCTCTGGACTTAGTGTGGCCCCAGGCGGGCTAACATGGCGTAAAAATCCGACGGCTAACAACAACCCATTCATTTACAAATCACATATATTTATATATGTATAAATAGGATATGACATTAAATAACTTAAAAAGGTTGATATGCCATAAAATCCAACCAACCAGCCAATCAATAGTAATTGATTGGCAAGACTTGCTAACCATTTGCAAGACTTGCTGACCAATATTTTCTAACCTTTACTACCAGTCTAAAGCTCTTTCACTAACTCCACAAGTCGGAACAAAACGTGGCACAAGATCATGTTTATTGCGCAAACTCTCCTATATATATATATATATATATATATATATATATATATATATATATTGGGCGGCTCGGGTGGTGTAATGGTTAGCAAGCTAGATTAGTAAGTCTTCATGAGTGAGTTTGAGTCTTATTAGGTGCTGTCATTCATTCGGTCTTGTGCTACATCTTCAGCAAATAAAAAGCTTAGTATATATATATATATATATATATATATGTGTGTGTGTGTGTGTGTATAGTGGAAGGAATAAGGGGCATAACAATATTGACATACATCGAGCACCGATGTAGATTTATATAATATTCCTCTTCTATTCTATACAAGAATAATCCACACCCAGTGTCTTTGGACGCGGACTAGATATTACTAATAAATATATATATATAGTTGGTACCTTCTACAACTCATGTGGAAATTGCATGCTAATGAAATTTAGAGGTATCCTTCGGCTACCCGCATCACTATTCCATCATTGCCAAAGGATTTTCGGTTTGCAAAAAGTTCATGACAGAATTACTTGATTTATCGAGGACTTGTACATGATTTGTTTCTCCTTAGCATTACTTGTGGAGGTGTACGTCGTAATTTATATAAAATGCTACAATTATCGTTGGTCAAATATGGAAAAACTGGATTGATTTAACTTTGCGCTATTTCCCCACCAAACAGTAAGACAAATTTGAGTGAATGTGGACACGAATAAAAGTAAGTTTATGAGAGTTTTTTTTCTGCCGCTAAAAAGCCCAGCTGTAAAAGAGACCAATGTCGACAGTGAGGCGTGGTTTCGTCTAAATAATTTTTTCTTTTCGACTTGAGGACTGTTAGCTTTAGTTCAGGAATCACGGATTGGCGCCAGTTTTTATGGTAACCTGGCAATATTTTTACGTTAAATATTGTCAGCATTTATTTAAACAGATGATTTTTCTGGACACTTAAACAAATAAGTTTACTTTCAAAGTAATAATTAAAAGCCTTTTACTGTTCCATATGTTATAGATGCATCTTTTTTATGTATCCTAACCAAATCAAACTTTGTATGCAACATCTGGTTGTTTCTATGTAAGATTTTATTATTCACAGTTAAATTAACGAAATATAAAAAATATCAATAACTTTCTACCCATACACATACACACACATACATACACACACACATATATATATATATATATATATATATTCACTTTCATGGATAATATGCATGACCCAAGGAAAATAACTTTAAAATATGTCAATATGTTTTACATATGTTCTTGTATATATTTCTTCCAACACAAAACAACAAATTTTAAAAGATACACTACACATGAAAACGTGATTGTTACTGAAAAAATATTCTAATGAATACATTCCCTTGGTACGTAGTAAAAGTTCTTTTTCCATTGGGTGCCACTAAGAAAACGTTTTAAGAAATTTAATCTGAGAATAACCAATATGAGAAAAGCAAGGATAGGTGACTTGTGATGAAAAAACCCTAAAAATTTGTCTCAAAAGTTATTTATAGTAATCAATCATTAGACATTTCGTAAGAACGAAAAGAGAATTTTTATATTAAAAAAGATGTCTTCCAACGGTTTTGGACAAAAGTTAATTTTTTGGTTTAGTTTGGTTGTGTTTTATGGTATATCAACTCTTGTGGGTTATTTAATGCCAAATTCTGTTTATACATATACATTACATTGGATTTGTAAGCGATTTGCTTGAAGATAACATTATCTTTAAACGGGTTAGAGCTTATTCGATAGCACACATTTAAATGGTTTCAAGTATTTCTAATACGAATAATACTATTTACTATTAATTTTTGTTTGAACACAGTTAAATAATTTAAAGTAGGCTACGTAAGACAAACAATGTAATTTAACATGTCATTTGTTTGCACACAGTTAAATGGTTATACATAAATCATTTATGAGAGAAAAGTTGGCAGGTAGTTTTATTTTTAAATGAGTTAGAACTAATTTGTTAGCACATAAATATTGCTACTGTTTCTTCACAGTTTAAGTTTCAATTATTTCAATCGAACACAAATATTTTATTTGACATTAATCATTTGCTTGCAAATTGTAAAGTACTTTCAAATATTGCTATTTGACACAAATTGTTTTATTCAACGTTGTTCATTCATTTGTACACAAGTCAAATGGTTCTAAATATTGCTTTGTAACACCAATTATTCTATTTTGCATAGAGGTAAATGGTTTTAAATATTCTACACTAATAGTTTTATTTGCACACTGTTAAATAGTTCCAAGTATAACTATGTATCATTAACAATTCAATTAAACATCAGTCATTTGTTTACACTCAGTTAGATGGACAAACAGTTCTATTTCTAACAATCCTAGGTCACTTTCTGCACATTTTTAAATGGTCAAACAATTCTATTTGATCCATTGATAGGGCCCTATCGGGTATGACCACTCCCTACCTGAGTGGACCTGAGAGCAATGGCAATAAAAGTGTACTTCACATTCCCCAAAGCTCAAGGGCTGGAGCCTCAATATCAGATTGTTTAGCGTCATATCCAGGATACTCGTTAGGAGGGGAAGGCTAACCCCTCTGCAGAGATGCAATCGGGTTATTCTACAGCTCCAGTCGACTGCGCTCGCAACATGTTGCCCCTTTCAAAAGACGTTGTGTGTGAAATTCTTTGGTTTAGTTTGGTATCTTTGTTTAATAGCATATTATATTCCTAGGGTGAAGTGTGATTACGTACGAAAAAAAGATGATAGGAAGAAAGATGAACAATTAATAATACTGTATTCACAGAGATACAGTCCGGATATTGACTAGCTGCTAAGTGCGTGACGATATTATCAGAATCCTTTCGTTCTCAAAGTCTCAGCGCTGACCTTCCACTCCCAACCAAGCCTGCAACTCCGGTTCAAAGAGAAGTGACCCTATTCCTTATTAATTTCCATGGTCCAAGCGACACAACTGTGTCTTCGACTTTTTTTTAGGTTTATCGGCCAAACATGTATCGACCTAGGTGAACTGTTAAATGCCAAAGCCATCCAATTAGAAAAACAGTAGTGGTACTATTTAACCCATAGCTTGGAGGATGAGGCGGTTCGTGCCTTTTTCCGAAAGTTAACGTAATAGAGTCACTGGAGCTCGAACTCGCTGAGATCTTACAGTCTAGAATATTGGTCACAGGGGCCCCTATTCCTTACATTCTTTACGTTGTTCCAGTTATGATATATCCGTTAAAAGAAAGTTCAAACAATTGATTGATTTACAAACAAAATCGCTCTGGCTTATGATGAAGGTGTACGAGGATCATTAAATATGTTTCCAGACTTTTTTTGTATGGGACTTTTATTGATAGTACACACATGAAACTCTAGTCCCCTTCGAAGTAATCTCCTCCAGCTGCAATGCACTTGTACCGTTCCAACTACTTCGGGAACGTCCCATGGAAGTCCTCTTGTGTGAGCGTGTCAATGACCTTCGTCACAGCCTCTTCATCTCCTCAATTGTCACATAACGACAGCTTGCGAGCTTAGGGAATAAGCAAAAGTCACAGGGAGCGAGGTCTGGACTATAGGGAAGCTTAGGAACTGTCTTGATGGCCATCTTGGTCAAATAGTCTGTGACAAGGATGGAGTTGTAGACTGGTGCATTGTCCTGCTGGAAATGCCACTGGCCCGATTTAAAGAGTGCTGGCCTCTTCCCTAGGAACCTCTTCCTGAACTCCCTTAAAACCTCAACAAAGTAACCCTAACCCTAACCCTTTAGCCAATCAACTCTGGTGTATTGACTTCCTTATTCCTCCCACACCTTTCATCACCCCTCACATACTCCCTGCCTTCCTTGAATCTCTTATGCCACTCAAAAACTGATGCTCGGTTCATGCAAGATGCTCCAAAAGCAGTCTGAAGCACTCCATACGTTTCTGTGGCAGCATTTTTTCCAAGTTTAAAACAGAGTTTTATTGCATATCGTTCTTCTAAAGTGTTCTCACGTCCAGATTGTATTTTTGAAATTGACCATCTGTGACAATCAGGCTTTAGTATGGTGTATTCCAATTGCTGCTGTAGCTTTTCATTTAAAGTTGAAATCATAAAAATTGGTCAATCATCTCATAAGATGTATAGCAATAACATACTGAATTTTCAAGAGTCTACGACAATTTTAAATGCCCATACAAAAAATCTGGAAACCTATTGAAGGCACCACATACGTGGGGCTTTTCTTGCAGCTAATTCACCCCCGTTTTCGATGTGTAATTTGATGGATTAAAAAGAAATAGAATTAAAAAGACAATAACATGAAAAAATAAAATATGCTGTTGCTACATAATATCTATGTAGTCTCAGTGAGGTTGAAAGTCGGTGCAGTCGAAAGGTGTAGATTTGTCTGTCTAAAAGTTTTCGGCGACCGTGAGTCTAAAAGATCATGATAGTCTTGGTGTTCGGTGCTGGTCATAGGTGTTGCTGTATGGTCAGGAATCTGGATAGGGTTGAAGAGGTGGACGTACATGTTGAGAAAGCCGGATGATTGATGCCCCGGTTCAGTCGCTGGTTAACTGGGAGTGTAGGTCAGCGTGGTCTCGGAGTGCTATTGATAGTCTAGGCAGTATTGTCACTCGTGGACTGGAGTGCTACTGCATGGTCTGGGGCAGCTCAGGCAGCAAGCAATAAAATTAGTGCTGTAAGCAGAGAAATACCTAGGGATGGCCTCCTGAGGCCAAGGTGTCATAGTGAGCAAACAATTGCCCAGCACGAATGCAAGGTGGCAGCCTGAAGGCGCATCGTTGACAAAATTTTAGTAGTCAGTGAATGCCTTTATATAGAAGAGAAGGACAGCGTATTGGAGGGTTTACCTTGTGTATGATTGACGAAAATTCTGAGTTGCCAAAGCAGGAAGTATCTCTTCTAATTATGAGTAATAATGAAATATCTCATTTTACTGACGAGAGGAGCTTAGAAATGCAACCTATTATGTTCTGCAATTAGAGGCTATCTTCGGGATACATACACAATCTCAAACTCACTGTGGAGTTCTTTACCTCAAGATTTTATTCTGAAAATGAGACAGTATTTTTGCCACGATCACTTTCGCGAATTTCATTTTCTTTTTGATACAAGACTCGTCCCACCAGTTCCGTATTACTTTAGCCATTGATACGATTTCCAACCGATCTAACAATTATCACTTCTCTAGCCTTCTTAGCATTTCTCGAATTTTCTAAGGCTTTTCATCGCCGCCTAGAGTGATTTTACCACATAATTTTTTTAATCATTTCTCATACAACACAGTACAATTATCGAATGATACAAAGAAAAACACAAGTACCGAGGAAGTTAGAAACACTTAATTATTAGAGAAAAAACTCACCAAAAGAAGGATAACGGGATAGATGAGATTTTTCTCCTTGACATTAAGTGGATATTTATCCATCCCTCCCAACTGGTAAGATTTGTCACAAGGTCATTTTAATTGGAAATTCATGCACAGATCGAAATCCACGCAAGGCAGGTGCAAAAAATGGTTCTTCCCGTCTACATTCTCCTTTTGGGGTGACTCCGCCGCCAAGTGATAAACTTAGCTCCGCAAGTGAGTATTGCCTGGGAGGACGGCTCCCTGAGACCAACCTCCCGATCAAATGAAATTAAGTGATGCAGTTTTGTGTGGGATAAATACAGTTACGAGCAATTCAATCTCTCTCTCTCTCTCTCTCTCTCTCTCTCTCTCTCTCCCCTTTTCTTCATTCTCAGTTCAGAGATTTAAAGCTGTATGTGACCTTCTTTGAGATTTATTTGGCCACACTTGATGGTTTATCCGCCAAAAAGTCAAAAATGTCATTAAAAACTTATAAAGTTTGTCTTTTTTTAATGGCTTGGATTATTTAATAGCATATCAACTTTCATGGGTTATTTAATGTCAAACCCATGCCGCTGCACTGTCTTTTTAACCAGCCACCGGACATTCATGCTGGATGGCCCTAAAGCTCAAGGACAGATTCGAGGCCGAATGGTCCCTGGCAAGTGGGCAATTACGTCATTAACAAGTATTGCATAGCACTAGACACTCAGGTCTAGTTTAAGCTATGAGCAGACATAAGTGCTGGACGCAGGTAATGTATCGCGTGAGTCTAAGACCAGCCGTGTCATCTGGCTTACATTGCACCAAGGGAGCCTAGCATAGACCAGCTGGGCACTAGTCACGGTTCGTGTCCGACCTCACCTTCCACTAACCCCACTATAAGCCGACCTTTAGGCCATTGACCTTGTGGGAAGTTCTGTCTGATGGGAGGCTGTTACTAATACAATATCTAATAATATCCATTTCGATTAAATAAAGTTCCCTGAGAAATAATAGAATCCTGGTATCTTTCGTGTGGCAGGAAGTCAACTTATATATATATATATATATATATATATATATTTCATTAAGAAAAAGCAACAAACCGGTCACATTAGGATTATAAATCTATTTCCATCCTGTTATGCGTTCTTGAAAAATCAAAAAGCACGAAAAAAAATTAACAGGACTTCTTCAGATCTTATGGATAAAATAAAATAAAAACGCATAACAGGATGGAAATAAATTTATAATCCTAATGTGACCGGTTTGTTGTTTTTTCTTAATGAAATTATTGCTCTGTAATATCAGTTACATTGAGCTCTTTACCAGGAAAATTTAAATGTTCACTCTTAAATAGTTTTCTTGTCCTGATGGAATCACTCCCAACTCCGGTTTAACTGGACCAAATAATACGCATATATATATATATATATATATATATATATATATATATATATAATTAATATTTACCGTAAAATTGAGTGCAAAAAAGTGGAAAAAGACCAGGCTGTTGCATGAGTTGTTATTGACGTCAGCGTCATCGATATCCTAATCCTTGTTGAATTTGAGCAGGATAGGAAAGAGCTAGAATGTTGCTAGGGATACAAATCACATTCATTCGGGTTAATCAGTATACTTTACAAAGATTCAGATTATTGCAGATTTGAAGAGGATTGCAGATAGTTTTGTTTTGTTTTTTGTTTGCTTTTTGTTGTTGTTTTTTGCTGTGGTTTTTTTTTTTTTGTTTGTTTGTTTTTTTGGGTGGGGTTGTAGTCATTTGCCAGATAAAACCAGATGACTATCATCGCAGTTTTTAGGTTTATAACGATCAAGGTTCTTGACTGTTATATAACTTAGACCGTAAGGCTTTGAACACACTGAATATATACCCTGTAGTTTAGATTTATCTTGATTGTTCTGTAGAGATACAAAAATAATTATTCCCCTCAAATACCTCGCATGTCCTCTAGGGACCCCTTAGAATGTTCCATAATAGTCCCAGAAACCCATTCTCGGTCTCTCTTTGCCTTTATTCTTTGAAAAGTGGAGACGTTGTCTCTGCTCTCCATAGGAATGGTAAAGTCACATGGTTATAACACCGACAATTGTCAAGTAAGCCTTTGTTCTCTCTGTTACCCAATAGGGACGGAGACCAGTCAGAAAAACTTTATTAACCAGAGGAAAAAGAAATCGATTTGAATTGTGGATGAATAGAGTAATACATTACAAATGTGTAATGGCGTAATAGATTTTTGAAATGAAGTGTAGATAAAAAAAATATGTTATTTTGATGAGAAAGGAATTTGACAAAAACGAATTGATATATCCGACCAGCAGATTGGAAGCGGAATCACCCCTGCGTTTGGCGAGAACGGCTATACAATCACATCTTTTATAGGGAAATCCCCGTAGTGTAGTGGCTAACGTGCTGGACTCCGACCTCGTTGTAAGCGAGTTCGAGTTCTAGTCGTGCTATTACATTTACTTTCGGACGAATACTCTTAGAAAAGCTACGAACCCACTTACCCCCACTCCAGCAAAAAATACTCTAATTCCGCCACTACTGTTCTTCTATAAGGATGGCTTTGGCATTAAATAACCGACGAAGGTTAATTTGCCATTAAATAAAGAAACCAGACTGTACCATTTTGTACCCCTTCTATATACTGCTTGTCAATGGAATACTATGTGTATAATTCTAACATAGGAAAAATTTGTGCATCATTTCTTTTTATACTACTTGAATGATTATCATTTATATAAAAAGGTAAATTTTCTTGTATGTGTAAATGAATTTATCGTGTCTTTCCTTCCGCTGTGTTCTTGTTGATTGAAGACTCGACTAAATATCTTTTCTACCGCTAAGCAATTCAAGACTTATCTTTCTTTCCGTTGCGTGCAGTGTTGATATATCACGGATATACTAATGCTAATATTGATCCTTGGTGAGTGGAGACTCGACTATTTATCTTCCCTACTACCGAGCATTTCAAAAATACATTGCAATCTTTCAATCAACAAAATTTCGTCACTGATTGATCACTGCCTTCTGTTCGTCTAAATACGAGCAATATTTTTTTTTAAATATTATGTCTTTTTAGTCGTGTGCAGAAGTCTCCGAAGATTAACGCTGTTTCCATTTTCGAATTTTCAAAGCAAGTGGTGCAAAGAATTTTTCAATAAAACAAGCTTAATTTGAAAAGTAAAATATGTGATTAAAAAAAAAAAATTCCACTGTCATTGGAGTTTGGAATCTGCTGACTACATACATTGTAGTTACTTTGTTATAAAGTAAACAATATGTAATAGTGAACTCCAGTTCTGTAGCTTTGGGTACCTCTTCGTTGCGATTACACCCAGGTCAACACAGACCCGGAGTAGTAGCACCTGTGAAGGTTTTATCTATGAGTCAAATATATTCATTTGAAATGGAGACAGCGGCCAGGGTTCAAATCCTTGACGAGTCTGTTTGCATTTCACATAGCGCTTATACTCTTGGGAAAGGTATGAATCCAACTATTACCTTCCAGCTATGGATAAAATAGTTAGACAGACAAGACTCTTTAGTTTTGATATGGCAACTTGGATAGGAGATGGAAAATGCTGAATTCAAACCTGTAAAATTCCGCATAAAATTGACCTTGTGCCGCATCCTGCTTGTGCAAAGCGATTGGTAAATGCATTCGCCTGTTTAAAAATTATTTGTATTAAAAGTATTTGCCATCAAATCACCATGTTCACAAAACTTTTAAGAAATTGAAAAAAAAAATGTAAATATAAACGTACGCAATTCCCTAACCTCTTGGCATAAAACAATTTCAGGCGAATCAATTAATGAACAATCTATCAAGTCAAAAGCAAACATGAAAAGAAATTGTGCAATGGAGTTACTGTGAATGAACATTTCAAACATGGAGACTTCTTTCTCAGCAAAGCTACTTTTATGGAAGATATTTGAATGAAAATTATTCATTAGTTCCACCAATTCGAGAGTTTCCAATAAGACCACTTTTATTTTTAATTCTAGAAAGAACAGAATTCGTTCTTCCTGAATTTTTCCCACCGCTAAACTATGTTCCATTACAAGAGTTTCTTTTCTAGAACATCTATAAGTAAGTTGTCTCCCTTTAGTCGAGGGCTACCAGAAGGCTCCCTTTTCAATAGCTACTACACCAACTCCTTTCCCTGGATTGCTCCACTTTACCCTTGATACATACCTTATATTGCTGAGTGTTAAGCAAAGAAGCATCAAGTACCATTTTAAAAGTCTTTGGTATGACTCGACCTAGGATTGAACCCATGTCTCCCGGACCATAGACGAACACTCTACCCACTAGGCCAATAAACTGGTAAATAACATCTATACTGTGCATGAAACTATTTCATAAATGCTTTCCTCTCAGTAAAAAAAAGGTGGAATTTATTTTTAACTTCAGGGTTAATAAGTGTATACCTTGTCTTATATTGGATGTAGGCTTTGTCTTATTTTTGCCCAGTTGGCTGGGACTGTAGAATACACCGACTACACCTCTGCAGAGTGTCCTGGATAGGACACTAAACAATCTGATGATGAGGTTCCAGTAATGCTGGACCTTTGGGGAATGCAAAGTACCCCTTCATTGCCATTGCTCCCAGGTCCACTCTGGCCCGGCGTGGTAGCACCTGATAAGGCCCTATCTATGGGTTGAATAAAACTAACAAGATACTTATGCTAAACTGAATTGTTTGACTAAATAGAAAAGCTTGAAATAAAAATGTTTTTGACAATTAAACTGTGTAATTACATTTAAACTGCATGCTTATGCTAAACTGAATTATTTGAAATTGAACTGTTTTTTGAAATTGAAACTGTACTTACATAAAACTGAATTGTTTAATATCGGACTGTTTAGACATTTAACTGCATCTAAATAAAATCTGTACTTATACTAAACTGAATTAGCTCTGCTAGACTAAACTGAATTGCTTGAAACAGAAATGTTTTTGACAATTTTACTGTTCTTACATTTAAACTGCGTACTTATCCTAAACTGAATTGTTAGAAATAGAACTATTTTCATAAAAATGGATTTGGCATTAAATAACCTACAAAGGTTGATAAGCCATAAATTCTAAACAACCAACCAACCAACCTTTGTCTTATTTTAGATTTCTGCTTTGTCTTAATTTATATATAGGCTTTGTGTTATTTTAGGCTTCTAATTTGTTTTAGTTTTAATTCATGCTTGGATATAGGTTTGGTCTTTAGATAGAAGTTTTTTTTGTTTTTTTTTTCTTTCTTTAGTTTTAAGTTTTGTTTTAATTTGGCAAAAGTATTTTCCTTAGTTTGAATTTCAGCTTTGTTTTAGTTTAACCTTTTAGTTCTTTGTTGTGCCATTGTAATGCACTTCATTTACATCCTTATCCTTCAGTCATCATCATTTTACAGCCTTTCGTGACCGAGAGATTTTGCTTCGGGTAAGTTTAAGTAATAAAAAAAACAATGCGACATGCCCGTTTGAACACACCGATATATACACACACGCACATATATATATATATATATATATATATATATAGTAAAGTAAAGTTGGTGACCGTAGTCGAGGGCGACCAGAAGGCTCCCTTTTCAATGGCTACTACACCGAGGTGTAGAGGAGGGCACTATTCCTTTCCCAGGATTGCTCTACTTTACCCTTGATACGTACCTTATATTGCTGAGTGTTTAACAAGGAGGTATCAAGTATCATTTCAAAAGTCTTTGGTATGACGCGGCCTGGGATTGAACGCCGGTCTCCCGGATCATTGGCTAACACTCTACCCTCTAGGCTAGTGAGCCGGTTATATATGTATAAGGAAAATTTCATGTGTGTGCATGTGATGTGTTTTTGTTGACGCTATTATAGAGTTACTTACTCTGCGAGATTGTTGCCTTGTTAGTTCCTCTATGTGAAATGTCCACGAATGAATATGTGACTATTGGCGTTCTTTTTTGTATGTGACAGAAAACTGTGGTTGATCTGTCGGCTACATTGATACGTCGGTGGACTGTGTACTTATTCGTTAGGCTGTGGGAACATAGAACTGGTACTATGCACTTCACAAAATGAGAATCGTACCCCACGTTGTGTTTGTTGGCTCTCAGCAAGTTGAGTCGAAATGTATGAGTCTTAGATGGTCCCACCAGAAAAGAGCAAGACGAAAACAAAAAGTTGAATAAAGTTTTGGAAGAAGCTCATATGACACAAATCGGTAGTTAGTGGCGTCTTCTCTTTTTGCTATGTAGCTCCCTTAACTAAAAATTGAAACCTGCTAAATTTTCGCTATGTGGCTCCTTTAATTAAAAATTGAAACCTGCGAAATTTTCCACCAGCCCTTTCTAATTTTTCTGATCCTCTGCGTCTCTGTATCGAACTGACTTCTTTCGCCTGACTTCGTGTCTCCTCTCGTTGGCGTGTCCCTTCTAACTCTCTCAAGCAACAGCCTTACTCTCATGATATGTCCAGTCGGGAAGGTTCTTATTTCCGTATTTTCGACCACTCAGCTTTTGGACATAAGAAAAAATCAGATAACGAGTCTCCAAGATGAGATCATAACATTTCTAAGTCACTGAACCATTTTATGCGTTTTTTTTACAAGCAGCGAAGAATTAGTGATCCCACAACAATATACCTTGGCCTCTATACACACGCATACGCATATGTATACTAATGGTCAACCCACAAACATACACATATATATATTATATATATATATATATATATATACCCGTATGCACATACATATGCATACACACAAGCACTCACGCCCACCTGTATAGAGCTAGTCTGTATATCACTATCAATAGTGTCACAAGGCTATCTGCCGACTACAATGTCTTCCGTTGTCTAATGTGTCTTTTGATGTCTGCCGTGTTCTGCAGTTTCGTTTGTTGTTTTTATCGTAATCCACTAAAATTCCTGACTTTTTATTTATTCATTTTTTTTTTTGCCATTGATTGGTACATATTATCTGTGGAATCCTTTTTTTTTTTTTTTTTTTTGTTTACAACGACGTTTGCATCTACTTTTGCTTCGAAATTGACGTCTTTTTGTCTGTAATTTTTGCACTATTTTTAGACTTCATGAAAGGCTTATTTTCATTTAACTTACTTATTCATTTTTAAAGGTCAAAGAAGCATATTTATCTATCTAATTATTGTTACGTAGCCGTCCATGGTAACCGAATCTATAAACTTTTAGAAATGAGAGAAATGACACAGGAAAGACAAAGATAAGAAAACACAAAGTGATTATGTTAAAAAATGAAATGATTTTTTTCTTTTTTTTTTTTTCAGCATTAATCATGTTCTATTTCAAACTAGACTGACGTCATTTTTGTGTGTTCGAACAAATGTTTTAAATTTTATAAATATCATCTGTAATGGTTCATAGGTAGTATATTTTTACCAAGGACGAATTTGGAAAACAAAAAAATTCGTATTCTAAAAATAGCCCAACCAGACTGACCGACGCCTACTCCAAATTCAAAAACCTTTTGAGTAATGAACATTTTGAGGGACAGGAAGGAATGAGAGAGAATAAGTAAAGGAAAAGGAACAAGAGTTAAAGGGAATAAGGAATAGGGAAGGGAGAATTTAGAAAAAGATTCCGTGGACAAGAGAAAAGGTCAGTAGTAATTTACTAAGCAATTGCTGAGATGTAGCACAAGGCCGCATGAATGGAGCACCCAATGAGAATCGAACTCACTCGTTCCCCAGGATTGCTCCACTTTACCCTTGATACGTACCTTATTTTGCTGAGTGTTAAGCAAGGAGGTATTAAGTACCATTTTTAAAGTCTGGTATAACTCGACCTGGGATTGAGCCCAAGTCTCCCAGTCCATTGGCGAACACTCTACCCATTAGAACAATGAAAATATAATTTTGTTACAACTCAAACTCCTTTGTTTGTTACTTTTACAGTTTGCTTCTCTTATCGATGCTTCATTTCACTTGAAAATTTCCTTCACAATCTTCTAATACGAACTCAGTAAGCATATCCACCAATAACCTCCATGTGACTCAACAACACACCATTGTAGTTTAGAATTCATGCCAAAAATATGGAAAGAAATGATGAATAAGTTATCACCATTATCATCTTGTCGTGCAGCTTGTACGGATATCCCTGACTCTCTCTCTCTCTCTCTCGCCACTTCTCCCTTTCGTTCATCGTCTCTGGCAGGTCTTCAGGACTACACACCGAATCATCACATAGCTGCTGTATGTATTTTTGAGCTGGTCTTCCGGCTTTTGCTCCGCCATATGTGGGGGTCCATAGGAGTACATCACTTATGAGCTCGTCTCTGCTTCTCCAGCAGTGTCCTGCACGACTAACTTGGATAGTTTTCGTGATGGAAGGCCGCGGCCGTATAGTTGGTGCTTTGTGGGGTGTTGCCGACAGGACTTGTTCAATATTACTCGCAACATTCTTGTGTAATTGCCGTCTAGCTTCTTCTCGAGCCGTTTTTTTAGCGTCCAAGTGGTGCATCCATACAACAGTATCGACACGACCGCTACCTGGAAGAAGTGATCTTGTAAATTTTTAGAACTAATTTAACTGAAGAAGTTAAACGGTTTTGAGCGAACAGTATGCTCATGATATTTATAGCAACACAGTAAAATCTCTGGTGTCAGGGTGGATATCTAACCGATGTTACACCAAATCAGGATATGATACAAGATAATTTTATAGTGGGTAGTCAGTTACTCCGGAATCGAGACTCATGGGTGACTATTACAAAAAATATTTAGTTTAGTCGGCATTCCCCTTATGGGACATGGAACAATAAACTCAGCCCTGCCAAACAGGAAGTGCAAGTGGGTTAGGCCTCTTGGGACCAGGCTATCAGCTCAGTAACACGCACCTGGCACGAAAGTCAAGCAGTTCCCAAAAACCCCGGGGACTACAAGCCCGAGGATTTTTTTGTCGAGTTGCTGAAAAAACTTATTATTATCCCTGCAACATTTCTGTATTTATTGGATGCACATGGAATGATCAAAGAGAGCCAATCACTGCATTCCCAGAGGTCATGGAAACTTCCTGTGAGTAAAACTCTAATGTAACCGCTGAATTCTTAAGATTCGACCTCTTTTCACTGGCCAAGCGTTTAACATCTGGCTGATGTTCTCTGTGGACATTTATCTCGTGATCAATCCAAGACGGCCCGTGAGAACGTTTCCCTCTCCACCACTATTGCCTTCGGCATGCTGTTAACCAAAAAAATTCAAGAGTACAGAGCCAACATGATAGAATTTGTAAATTCGGCAATTAATGTTTGCTCGAATACGATTGGTTATTTTGAAATTGTCCCATTAGAGCTCCGCCCCTAGTTGCTATTTAAGAGAGCTTCCTAGGGGCTAAGGCTTCTTCTCTTTGTCTTTTGCCTTTTAGTTCTTTAGGCAGTTTGGCTTAAGGCTGGTTGCTTGGACTAAAGGCCTCCCGGGCGTTTAGGCTCTAAACATCTTTTTCTCCTTTTGGGAGTTTGAACTTGTTAGAATAATGTGCCTACTGTAGGCTCATGGTGGTTTGGTTTGCTTTTGCCAATCTGAAGAAGGTAGAGTCTAAGGTCTGGAGGATAAATTTGGTATCAATTCTCCGTAGACTTCAACTAAAAGCGCATATTCGAGAAGAAGCAGAAAGAATTTCATCTCTGCTCGAACAGGAAGAAGCAGTAGTTTCAACACGAGACATATCCAAAGAAATAGAGGGCTTCTTTCAAGTCAACTCAAGAGGGGGGCTGAAGATTATCGAAGTTATTTTTGCATACGAAGGAAGCTTTGCAGAAAGGAATGAACCCGAAAATTGGCAAAAGAAAACAACTTTGTGATAAAATAATAATGGAATGGTATTTTATCATTATTTTCTAATAGTATAAATTCGTAAGAGGTCAATGGTGCTGGTTCTTATAAGTCTGTCGTACTTTCATTCACTCCCGTCTTTTATTTGTTATATACGAATAGTGTCGTTGTTTGACTGTATATTTCTTTTTTATTCCAAAATTTGAATGTTTTTCGACGCGCATAGGGAAAAATATGCAATGTGGATGTGTGTATGAATGTCAGATGGGTGTATAGTTTATTTCCTTTGAAATTAATTACTTTTGATGGAAACTTTTATTTTGTTATTAAGAAATATAGACTCACCTCTCTTTTCAGATAACATCAGTATTAGCTCTCCCTTCCCCTTCGCTTTCTCTTTTTTATGCCTCATTTCATTCCCTCTCCCCGACTAAATATGGCTTACAACTACATAATTTCTTAGCAAGGGAGAGAGAATTCAATTACTATAAAAACATTCGACTCTGAGTAATTGAGGTAAAATTATACTAAAAAAGCAACGAGCACATATTTCCTTTTATTAATTTTTCGTATGTTGGCCGTTGCAATTTTAAAACCTAAAAAACAACTTCAAGAGAGAAACTGCCGACTATTAAAGCCTCTCTCTTGTCATCCCAGTTACGAGGACCTATTTTCAACCCCCACAGCTAAGTCCACAGAAGCACGTTGTCTGCAAACTATTTCCTTACATCACTTTTTCTTTCTGGAATCGTGAAATTATTGAACAAACGGTTGTACTTCGCCTTTCTTCAGAAACAGTTGACCCTAATCCCTTTTGCTAACCTAGCTAATAGCAATAAGCCTTTAAAACTTTGCATTTAATCAGAACTGCTATCTGGGATAACATCCTTATATAACTTAGCCCAGTCGGCGGGGACTGTAAGACTCTCACCAATGAGTGTTCTGGATATAACACTAAACAATCTGGTAGTGAGGCTCCGGTAATGCTGAAGCTTCGATGAATGCGGAGTACACAATCATTGCTGTTACTCCCAGGTTCACTCTGACCCGGAGTGATAGCAATTGACAGGTGCTATGGGTCAAGTAGAACTGCTTGACATTTAAACTGTGTCCAGACAATTGACTTGTGTTAAATTGACTTGTTTGAAATAGAACAGTTTGATAATGTAAATGTGTGTAAAAAATGACTTACATTTTATTGAATTGTTTGTTATAAATAGCAATACTTGAAATCATTTAACTGTGCAAATAAATGATTAAAAGGAAATAGAACCAATCGTATTAAATAGAAATAAGTGAAACCATTTAGCTGTGTACAATAAAAAAAATGTGCGCTGGTCCGTTTAAAAATGTTATCTTCAAAATGTGTATATAATTCATATATATGATATATGTATAAAAGAGGAAATGGCCTTAAATAACCAACAACGGTTGATATGCCATAAAACCAAACAAAACTAAACCAAGCTCATATAACTGTAGATGACTGATATTAGTGTAAATAGCACTGAATAAGGATTGGGCAACGTATTAAGTACAGTGAATTCGTGTCTGAAAGAAATCTATTTATTCTCAATTTATCTTATGTGGGAATAGATCTGAGAAACAATGGTTGTATGTATGTGTGATACATATGTAGCGTAAATTCCATATACACACACAAAATTCGCACTCACATTTTTAAACCAATCAACAAACATTAAAACATTCTAGAAAAAAGGATCCAATCCACATACACAAAATTCTCGCCCATAGATTTTTAAACCAATCAACAAACATTAGAACATTCTAGAAAAAAAGGATCCAAACCACATACACAAAATTCGCGCCCATAGATTTTTAAACCAATCAACAAACATTAGAACATTCTAGAAAAAAATGATCCAAACCACAATACATAAAATTCACGCCCATTGATTTTTTAACCAATCAAGTACTTCCCCCCCCAAAAAAAAAAAACATTCATACCCATTTTGATCCTTTTAGGAGTTATAAAAAGAAAGCGATGGACCAATTCAACAGAGAGTTCGCCGCTAACAATAACGAAACTATGCTACGCTACTGGACTGTTCCCTTACTTCACCAAAACCTGAGAGGCGCCACGCTGTCTAGCAAAGACATTCCCATTTCTCCTTACTCCAAAGGCGAAAACCACCACAACAACAACCACATCGGCGAAAGCAACAGCAACAACAACCTCATCGGCGAAAACAACAACAACAACATTGTGAGTTCCTTGGTACAATATTCCAGCTGAATAATAAACCTTTATTTTAAAGTTATTCAGGTTTTGTTTTTGCTTTGTTAGAGAAATTATTTGCGAGGAACACGTACTGCCTCCAAACTTTATTTTATACTCGCAATATCCCCGACATATATATATATATATATATGGGGGCGTATTTGTGTTGTAATAGTAGTAGTAGGAGGAGGAGGAGTATTAGTAATTGTAGTCGTAGATTTTAACAAAACCGGGTTCTTTTTTCCGTTAAAACGAATTAAAATATAATTAAACTTATTAGTTCAGGTTAAATTTTAGTTTTATTTGAAAGATAGTAACCTCAATTATCAGTATTCAAAGAAAAAGAACATTAGATATCTATTAAATTTTTAATGTATTTTAAACTTTTAAATACATGAAAAATTGAAAATTTACTAACCTAGAAATTACATTTTTTTTTAAATGTTTGTAAAATTTTAAAATATTAAAAAAAAAAGATTTTTAAAAACTAACAAAACCTTCAACTCCTGAAATCTTGTCTATACGTTAACCTTTTTTTGCTTTTTTATAAATATCTGTATTCATTTATTTATTCATTTATTTATAGTTTGTTTGTTTTTTGCTATGTTTTCCTTATGGAAAACATGGCAATAAAAACTATTACTCATATCAAACTTATCTTTAGTTAGAATTTTTTTAGATTTTTATCTGATTTCTATTTAAGATTGTAATTTAGTTTTTATCTAATTCTTAGTATATATATATATATATATATATACTGCCATTCTAATTCACCTTGATGTTATAAAAATACACAATTTTCCAGACAACAGAGACAACGCCTTCTACGAAGGCGTTGACAGAGATCAGTTACTCATACCCACCCGGAGTGATACGTACTGTTTTCACAGCAACACCTTGTTCGTTTGATCTTCAAACAACGGTGTCATATTACAATTTCAAGTTGGATAAAAACCTATCCTCGCTGTTGCCAGAACTAGCCTTTACGGTAGTGACTTGATACACGAATTGCTGTATACACTTCTACATTTCTTTATTTTTTGCAGCACTATTGTTGATATTGTCTTTTCTTTCATTAACATTAATACTCAACATATTAATATCATTATAATAATTAATCATTAATAATTATAATTTTTTAAGACGAAGCAGTTATTCTCTTTTTTTACTCTAATAATTTTCATATATATATATATATATATATATATAAAATTAACTTAAATCGCGAGTCGGAAATCTCCTCAAACCACTTAATACAATCTTTTGTGCTCCGCCACTGGTTAATATTTAATGCTAGCCGAAGCGAAGCACTTATGTCTTGGACGATTGTTTTACTAATCCTACCTATCTGTGTTTTGGCCGGGTTAATAAGCCTACATTCAGAATTAGTCTTGAAATCACTTTTGTGGTCCTTGATCGTAATGAAACAATTCTTGGTATTGTATTTTTCCACTCTATCTACAATACCTAATCTATGCGCCAACATTTTTGCCTCGCTATTCAACACCTTTTCGAGATCTAGTGGTGCTTTCCTATAATGTTTAACCACCTCCTTAAACATCATTTGCTTATATTTTCCCTTTTCTATTTCGTACAAATTGCCCGACTAATCCGACTTTACAAATATGCTGTCGGACTCCTTAATTCTCCTCATATCCTCATACATTTTCTGCTGAATATTATTGCGCATTTTCCTAAACTTTATCTCCTTAACCATTCCTATCATTTCAGCCTCAAACTTATCCATCTCTTTAATATGGGGGGGGTCGTAGTTCTAAACCCATATTTCACCCGTCCCTCCTTTTCAGTACAGTCAATCGCATTGAGAAAAAAATATGCCTTCCATTTCATATTTTTTATAAAAGATTCTATCCTTCTCAACAGAACTAACTTATACTGATGTCTATCAGGTATTGGTATATTTTTATATGAATAATCTATATTTGCCTTCTCCATAGTAACAGGAGCAAAGAGAGTGCTCAATGGTAAACACCAGAACTTAAATATTTACTAATCTAATATCTGCCAGCATTCACGGTTACCAGAAAAAAAGAAAAAAAACCGCCAGGAACAAGAGATAAAAATATCTCGAATCACCGCCCGGAGGAAAAAGAAAAAATATCATAGGACAAAAAGAAAGAAAAGGCCAACCCCGTCACACCAGTTGAAAAAAATCAAGAGATATGCAGTCAGTTTGTCAAAAGAAAACTAAACTCCACCGTAAACGCTGCAATGCTACAATTACAAGAGTGCTCAACACAAGTGGAACCAATTATAAAATTAACTTGAATCGCGAGTCGGAAATCTCCTACTAAGTTTCACCTTAACGGATCATCAGGAAGCCTCATGCCGACCCATGATAAAGGAGAAAACGCCGTTTTTTATATTCACCAAAAACCTACATAGCTTAAAATTTACATAACAAAAGAAACAAATAAAATGAACAAAAAACCTTACTTTTAATTTATAATTGGAACTAAATAGAACTAAACTGTGTCCTTATGCTAAACTGAATTGCTAGAAATAGAACTGTTTTGTACGCTAAACTAAATTGTTTGAAATAGAACTGTTTTTAACATTGGAACTGAATTTACGCTAAACCGAATTGTTTGAAATAGAACTGTTATGACATTTAACTGAATGTAAACAAAAAACTTTACCTAAACTGAACTGAATTGTTTAAAATAGAACTGTTCATTTGTTTAAAAATAGATTTGTCATTAATAACCTACAATAGTTGATGTGCCATAAAACCAAACCAAACCAAACTTCCAGATGCTCGGAATAGAAAATAGAAAAAGAAATTTCAACATCAAATTACTACGCGTTACGACGAGCATTTACGAGTTAATACCAAATTCCATTCCAAAAATTTTCAACTTACTATCAAAGTCCATTCATGAAAAGTTAAAATTCGAATGTTTTACACATCCGAAGTCTTGTTCTGAAAGTCGTAATCTTTGTTTTTTTGGGGTTTTTTTTTTTTTGCATATCACAAAAGAAATATTTTCTGTAGTTCAAACGACAATTTTCTCTCTCTCTCTCTCTCTCTCTCTCTCTCTCTCTAATCAAACATAGTAGTTTTCAGTCTCCAAACTCCAATATGTAAAATACTGGACTCATCAAGATTTTCAAATTACTTTATTTTGTAATTAAATTCAATCGGACGTGAACCTATTATTTTTTTAAATACGCAGAAGGAAAAAATACATTTTTTTTTCTTAAAATGAGCAATGCACCTGCCTTTAAATCTTGTCACGCCTTTTATTTCTTCTTTTTTTTTTTCGTTAAAGTCTTTTACTTTCCATTTTCGATTTTCTTAATGTGTTGAATTCTTTTTTATTTCCTCGATTTTCTCTTGGTTTTAGTTCTTTTCTCCAAGTTTGTTGTATTTTCGGTTTTTTTCCTCTTTCATCTTTTTTTTTCTTTTCCTCTCCCCTCCTTTTTCTATTTTTTTTTTTTTTCTCTTCCTTCATCAGCAACTTTCTTTTATCATCCAGTGTTTAACCTCAGGTTCGAAACCATGCAATGTGGGCATGAACTGGCCTTCAGCACCAATAAATTATAGTGTTGTGTAACCTGATGAATGAAGGAACATGACACTTAGTTATAAAAATATACACATCTCTCTTTATTTTTCGCAAGGGTCGAAACTGGCGTAACTGTGAGGGAGAAACCGAGAAAGGATGACGAAGACAGATGGAGGAATCAGGCGGAGGACTCTTATTAAACCACGTTGTGATTCTATATTCAAGGCCTTACGTCTTTGCTTCCTTGACAAGGGGTACTCAACCGGAGGTCGCTGTGGGCCTCTGTTCTCACCCCGGGCGCCCACCGGCTGCTCTCCGTGACTGACTGCAACTCTCTTGTAACTACGTGACTCGAGACTGACCGTAACTCTGAGGGTACCTGTATAAATATAATTTCATAACGCCTACGCATTCTTCCTGTCGTCCTTCAGGCTGTCAACCCACATGAGCAGCTTCCGCTTGTTTACACATTTGTAACATCTTGTTTTAGAAATTCCTGACCGACAGCTCTGTCAACGGCCAATATACAACACCCGGAGAATTTTGAGCGTTTCATTCTCCGGGACGGACTCCGGTTTGTTCATGTACCATTTGTTCGTATGGCCAAACAGATTTCTTGCACAATTCCTAGTGGATCACCTTCCTCACCCAGTCGTGTCTAATTTTATATTCTTTTTGTGCTAATTTTCTGCATTGGCTTATCGCGTGATTAATCTTTTCGCTTCTATCACCACATAACCAACATTTGCTATTTTGCTGCGTTTGATCTATTCTTGCTTTGATACAGTTGGTTCTTATGGCATTGTTTTGTGTTGATATCAGAAGATATTGTTTTTCTCTTAAGGTTTCCTTTTCTTAACCATGTCCAAGTTTTCTCAGGTGAGATTTCGTTTGTTTGTCGCTCTAAGTGTCCATAGAGTTGATTTCCTTCCCATTTTTGTTTTCTGGGTATTTCTGTTCTGTTGATGATTGTATTGTCTGTGTTATTTTTTATGGCTGTAACCAGTCTCCTTCCGCGCTTGTGAATATAGTTTTCTAATCGTTGTATCGATGCATCAGCGCTATCTTGAATGCTGACAACTCTTCTTCTTTCTTTTTTTCTTGACACATACAGTCTGTCTCGTCTCTGGGATGTAAAGCCTTATGCATTGTCATGAGTGTTCTTGTTCTCAGATCCATTTGTTTAAGTCCTTTCCGCGTCCTCTTCAAAAATGGTTCCGAGTATCTTATTAGGGGAACAGCCCAGATTTTTATCCCTCTGATGAGATTCCTGCTATTTAATTTGGTTTCGAGTTGCTTTCTCGTTCTCCAGAGATACTCTTTTTTAATTTTTTCTTTCATCTCCACTTGTTTGATGTTGTCCGCTTTCAATGTTCCCAAGTAATTGTAAGTTTCTTTTTCTCCGAACGTTCTGATTTTGTCTTGGTTGGGTAGTTCTATTCCCTCTGTCACGTCATTTCCCGCTTCTTATTATTAGCATGGCAAATTTTTCCACGCCAAATTCCATTCATATGTCCTGACTGTATATTCTTACCACCTGTATGAGGGATTCTTATTCTTTTCCGCTTTTGGGAAAGAGTTTGATGTCGTCCATGTACGTTAGACGATTAATGTTTTCTTGCGATTTTATAAGTTTGTATTCGCTCGTGCATTTCCTTAGTATGTGATTGAGTGGCATCATCGCTATGACAAATAGTAATGGTGATATTGCATCGCCCTGGAATATTCCTTTCTGGATTTTTGCCTCAGATCACTTTTTTCTCCTGCCGTCAATTCCACTCTCCGCTTTCCCTAGTTTTCTCGATAAACTTTAGGATTTCTTTGGATATCTTGTACAGTGGATTATCCAATTTTGGGGGACCATATCGTGAGTCTTTTTGCAGTTAATCCATGTCATTGCCAGATTTTTCTGTCTCGTTTTACTCTCGTTGAGGATGTGTTGATCAATACGTAGGAGCTCTCCTGTCCATCTGGATTATTTATTGTTGCTGTTGTTGCCGTTATTACAACACCGACGATCACAATAGTAATACTGATACTATTTGTCCTAGTGGATAGAGTGTCCGGGAGACCGGTGACCAATCCCAAAGACTCAAAAATGGTACCTGATATCTTCTTGCTTAACACTTCTAAGGTATGTATCAAAACATTATAAGGTGTGTATCAAGGGTAAAATGGAGAATTCTTTGGAAAAGAGTAGCGCACATTCTTACACTTCGGTGTAGTAGCTATTGAAAAAGGAACCTTCAGTCGCCAATTTTTCAATCATTAACCTTTTTCATGGCAGCATTTCAAACTTAGTTGATTACGTTTATTTGATAGTTGGCTAGTAAATTTATATCTAATGGTGTTTATTTTTTCCTCCAGGCAAAGGTTACATCTACTGTTGGAGCTTCCATAAGCAGAAATTTTCTTGATAAATCACTATTTAATTTGTGGAGTTAGACCCTATCTCTCAAACTCCAAAACCACCTCGAGAAGGGCGTTTGGTTTCTAAGCAAAGGGTTGGAAAAAGAGTGTCCATGATTGTAGAACCTGTTTCCAGTTTCCCGCTGAGATTCCAATATCAACCTTCTCTTCCTGACTATTTTCCATGGGGAATATATTTGCTTGGTAGACCATTTTCTCAGAATTACATATCCCTCCCATGAGACAATCTTTTTTTATCATATTATTGTTATATAACATATGCCATGGATTTTCGGTTCGTTTCTAGTGACCCCGTGTGCTTTGACAAGCTGTCACGTTGTGATTAGTAAACAGGGCACTCGGGTACAACAGGTGTATAACCGAAAGGGGACCACGTGATGAGAACCACGTGATTGGATTTGGACAGAGTGCAGAGAATTGGAGTCAAGCTAGGGACACGCAGTCGGTCAGAGGCGTCTCGGCTTGCAAAGGGGTGCAAGCGTTGGCACCTCCTGGCTCCCGGGAGAAGATATGGGAAGAAGAAGTCCTCTCAAAGAGTATATATCTCTCCATCTATCTCTCATTTTATTCTTGAAAAGGGCCCACAGTTGGTATTAGTTGAGAGAGAGATGGAGAGACACATACTCAGAGAGAGGGATTCTTCTTCCCATATCTTCTTCTGGGGGCCAGGGGGTGCCAACGCTTGCACCCCCTTGCAAGCTCGTCAGAGACGACCTGATAGGCTGCGTGTCCCACGCTCAACTGCGATTCTTTGCACTGTCTAAATCTGACTGCGTAGTTCTCATCACGTGGTCTCCTGGTTACACACCTGTGTGAATCCGACTGCCCTGTTTACTAATCACAACGTGGCAGCTTGTTAAAGCATGCTGGTCACTAGGAACGAACCGAAAATCCATGGGATATGTTATATAACATTATTATTATAATTGCAATGTAATTTATTTGTTTGCTGATTATCTATAAGTGATTTGTCTATCAAATTCTTATGATTTTAAATTATTTTAGATATATTGAACTCATAAGTGATGTACTCCTCTTGACCCCTACACATGGACGACCAAAGGTTGGACAACCAACTAGAACCTATATATAACAGCTCTGTGCCGATACAGAATGTAACCTGAAAAATCTCCCGGGAGCGGTGGACGATAGAGACGAGTGGCAAGAGAGGGTCAGGGAGATCCGTGCTAGCAGCGTAACATGATGATGATGATGATTCGTGCAAGAATAACTAATTTTTAGTAGATTCCGATTAAGATTTTTATTCAATGGGTTGCCCTTGTTGAAATGTCTATCTATTAAGGTAAGGAAATACTTGCCAATATTAATTTTAGAATGTTTACCGAAAGAGGGTTTAGACCTATTATTATAATTGCAATGTAATTTATTTGTTTGCTGATTATCTATAAGTGATTTGTCTATCAAATTCTTATGATTTTAAATTATTTTAGATATATTGAACTCATAAGTGATGTACTCCTCTTGACCCCTACACATGGACGACCAAAGGTTGGACAACCAACTACTTGCCAATATTAATTTTAGAATGTTTACCGAAAGAGGGTTTAGACCAGATTGCCTTTCTTTTCCTAGGCTTTGTTTTTTTATTAGAATTAATATTATTGTCACAATTTCCAAGTATATTATTACAACTATCATTACAACTATTGCTGTTGGTGGTGTTGCAGTGTTCAGTAACTTTATAATGTATCATTTGTTCCTGGTATTCAAGTCTCTGTTGTAATCGACTTTTTCCTTGAGCCTCATTATATATTCTCTTATTTTCATCGAATATTTTTTCGTTATGATATTATAGTATTTGTATAATATTAATTCTAAAAAAAAAAGAAGCTTAGCATAGGAAAAGATAGATAATCTCGTTTAACCCCTTTTTCTGTAAACGTTCGAGAATAAATCTAAAATAGGAAAATGACGGTCTGTTGAGTTTTTCTTCCAATTATATATATATATATATATATATAAGTAAGAGAGAGAGAGAGAGAGAGAGATTTGAAAGTGTATATATATATATGCATATATATTATTTTTAAAGAGTTTCATAGACTTGTTTTGATGACTGTCGTACGAAAGAATTTTCGGATGATATTGTCGTTTAAGAGTTTTCCTTCTCCTCGACTGGTTGACAAACCAAGGTTAAAGAACCTAGTCTTCCCTACTAGTTACCCATAGCTGGAAGGAAAAGAATTGAATCCATACTATTCCCAACGGTATTAGTACTATATGAAATACTATCAGCTTCGTTCATGATTTGAACTCGTCTCGGCGTGTCCTTGCCCTACGAAGATTATCATTACACCACGGCCACCTCCACGAGTTATAATCAATAGTTTTCTTTCAAAAGTTAAGAGCAATATATTGAATTTTTTTAACGAAATAAACAACTGTTGCCACACAACTGAAAACATGTTTTCTTTTTTACCAACTGAGTAAAACTCGTAAGATCGTAATTAATACTTATCCTGTTTCTTCGCTGTCATAACTGTATTAGTTTGGGCATTATGGTGATATCGTAATAGAATTTTTAGCATGACATGTGGTAAATTATGTTTTCGAAGTTGGAAACTCCCAATGTAAATGTAACTCTACACTGAGCAAATTTACTGTTACAGTAAATACGTGTTCCGGTCTGGATGTCATGGATTTGATACTGGTAAATATAAAAGAGAGTTTCATGTATTGTTGTTGGCGCTAATATGGACATTTTTATTACGGTTTTCTTTGCGACACTGTGTGCTTACTTACAGTGTCTCCAATAAATAAGTTGAAGACGAACAGTTTCGTTGTTTTTTTTTATTAAAATTATTTTTTCTTTTACTAAAAACTTAATTTTTTGTGCCTTTTATGAAAAATTAAACAAGTGTACTTTTACTATAAACTTACTTTTCTGTATTTTTGATTAAGAGTCAAGTTGTGTACTTTTACTAAAAACTTACTTTTCTGTACTTTTGATTAAGAGTCAAGTCGTGTACTTTTAATAAAAATCTTATTTTTGGTACCTTTAATAAAAACTTAAATTGTTCTAACTTCTTACAGCCTTTACCAGGCGAGGGGTCAACGTGGCGTAATGGCTAACCAGCAGGCCTGCGATATTGTAGTATGTGAGTTCAAACTACAGTCGTACTATTATGCTGACTTTTGGACTAATACCCTTGGAAAAGGCATGAACTCCCCTAATCCCCAAGCTAAGTATAAAATAATGCTACTACTCTTCTTTTACAATGATGGCTTTGGCATTAAATAAGCCACGAAGTTTAGTATGCCATTAAAACAAAGAGACCAAGTTAAATGATTACCAAACGAAACTCTACTAATAAAAAGATGTTTTCAACAAAACAATATTTTCCGGTGCGGTCAAGTGTCTATGTGGTTTTTGAAGAATGGTTCTGTAATTCGTGGTTGTGATTGTTGGTGAATTGTTGGTTTAATCGGATAATTCAGAGCTTTATATCTGACTCCTTTTTCTTCTTACTTCATTCACTTGTTGTTATTTTTTTGTTTTTGTTTTTGTTTTTATGTAGAAGCTGTAAGAGAATTAAGGATGGAAGGAAAGAGACAAGGATACCTTTAAACTCAAATTTTATTTTTAGGTTCACGACTATTCTGTGGTGAGATATGCTTTCTTGAACCAATAGAAATAGTCTTGTCTCTCAGACTAGCGGTTGAAATATATTACAGAGTCATTTTCAGGGTGTTATAAGTTTGAAGTTCGTCATGTGTCCAGAGGGTGTGTTCATTATAGGCTTCTGTTAGCAGGAGGGTCAACCTGCCACTAAACTGTGGATCAGCAGACACGTGCTTTTCCTATTACGAGCGGAGAGAAAACAAGTCTGTCCAATAGAAGTGATAACAGCTTACTGAGAAAGAATTTCTCTTTGGAGCCAGGAAACCCCTATTCCCAGACATGCACCGATTTCCCTTCTTGTTAGAGGCTTCCTGGGAAACTATTACTTTTTAAATTTATTTATTTTATCATTTTTATTTCTTTTTTAATCCCCACAAGTCCACATATCAAAATCTAACCCAGTTTTTGTAATACTGTCTATTAAACATTTCATTAAACATTTTAGTGAACCAGGAAGTGATTCTATCTTGAATATAAAAAAGTGATGCATCTAAGATGTATGATTGAAAATTGCCTTGGTGATCGACCTATTTTTTGCAATCGACTCAACATCGTTTTTCTCACACGCGAAAAAGCAAAAAGAAATTCATTTCAAAAGTTTCTCCTTCCTATCTTTAATTCTTTACAGGGCTACGTAAACACGCACAAGGCTAAAACAAACGAGACGGGGTGTCCTGGTGGTGTAATGGTTAAAGCGCTGGACTGCGGAATCGTAGTAAGCGAGTTCGTACTCCAGTCGCGTTATTACGTTCACTTTCGGGCAAATACCCTTGGGAAAGGTATGAACCCCCTTATCCTCCCAGCTATGGGTTAAATAGCACCACTACTGTTCTTCTAGGAGAATAGCTTTAGCATTAAATAACCTACAAAGGTTGATATGCCATTAAACAAAGAAGCCAAACCAATCCTAAAACAAACGACGTACAAATTTAAAACAGTTGTCATGCTGCAAACGTTTGTCATATTTGATGAATTATATGACAATATAATCATAATTATAATATAAGTAAAGTCGGCGACCGTAGTCGAGGGCGACCTGAAGGTTCCCTTTCCAATAGCTACAACACCGAAGTATTGGGGAGGGCGCTACTCCATTCCCTGGATTGCTCCACTGTACTCTTGATCCGTACCTTATATTGCTGAATGTTAAGCAAGGTGGTATCAAGTACCATTTTTCTGAGTCATTGGTATGACTCGACCTGGGATTGAACCCTGGTCTCACGGACCATTGGCGAACACTCAACTCATTAGGCCAATAATTATATTATATAGTCATATTTTATGTATTATTATTTTTTTTTTATAAAGAGAAAATATTTTTATTATAGAAAAAGAAGTAAAAATAAACAAAAAATAAAACAAATTAAGTTCTGATGTACATTAAGGGGAAAATATTTTATTAAAATTGACAGAGATAAGGAGGGTACAGTAAGACATTTCATATAAATGCGTAGCATTTTTCTTGTGGGTAATGCTACTATTTTGTAAGAACTTAAAGTTGCCAGTTGCGGAGAACGATGACGTAGCAGCCCAGTCGACTGGGGTAATAAAATACACCGACTGTATCTCTACAGAGGGGTAAGACCCCTTCCCAACGAGTATCCTGGATATGGCACTAAACAATTTGATAGTGAGGTTTGGTTTGGTTTGGTTTGATGGGTTTTATGGCATATCAACTTTTGTAGGTTATTTAACGCCAAATCCATTTTTATGTAAATAATCTGTTCTATTAAAAACAATTCAGTTTAGCGTAAGTACACAGTTTAATTGTCAAAAATATTTATTTCAAACTATTCAAGAAGTTATATGTAACAATTCAGTTAAGTGTAAGTACAATTTTAATGTCGAAAAACAGTTCTATTTCAAATAATTCAGTTAAGCACAAGCACGCAGTTTAAATGTAAGTACGGTTTAATTGCCAAAAACATTTCCATTTCAAGCTATTCAGTTTACTTAAACAATTCAGTTTAGCATAAGAATGCTGTTAGTTCTATTTAACCCATAGATAGGGCCCTATCAGGTGCTACCACTCCGGGCCAGAGTGGTCCTGGGAGCGATGGCAATAAAGGGGTACTCCGTATTCCCCAAAGCACCAGCATTGCTGGAACCTCACCATCAGATTGTTTAGTGTCATATCCAGGACACTCGTTAGGGGGGTCTTACCCCTCTGCAGAGAAGCAGTCGGTGTATTCTACAGCCCCAGCCGACTGGGCTTTTGATAGTGAGGCTTTAACCCAGGAGTTTTGGGAAATGTGGAGTATTCATTCTTTACCATCGCTCCGAAGTGCTCTCTGACCCGGAGCGGTAGCACCTGATAGGTTCCTATCTATAGGTCCAATAGAATGGTTTCACATTTAAACTGAGCGCAAACAAATGATTGATGTAAAATTGAATTGTTAGAAATAGAACTGTTTGACAATTTAACCGTGTGTAAACAAATGACTGATTTCTAATTGAATTGTTAGAGATACATAGCAATATTTGGAACCATTTAACTGTGTGCAAACAAATGAGCAATTTTGAATAGAATTATTAGTGTTAAATATTAATACTTGAAACTCTTTAGTTGTTTGCCTAAATTGGATTATTTGTATATAGGAGGATCATTAAATAAGTTTTCAGACGTTTTTCGTATGGGCACTTTTACTGATAGTACATACATGAAACTCTAGTACACTTTGAAGTAATCTCCTCCGGCTGCAATGCATTTGTTGAAGGCCCCATGGAAGTCCTCTTGTGTGAGCGTGTCAATAACCGTCGTCACAGCCTCTTTCATCTCCTCAATTGTCTCATAACAACAGCCTGTGAGCTTAGGGAATAAGCAAAAGTTACAGGGAGCAAGGTCTGGACTATAGGTAATGTGAGGGACTATCTTGATGCCCATCTTGGTCAAATAGTCTGTGACAAGGATGGAGTTGTGGACTGGTGTATTGTCCTGGTGGAAATGCCACTGACCCGATTTCAAGATTGCATTTTTGAAATTCACCAGCTGTGACAATCAGGCTTTAGTAGGGTGTATTCCAATTCCTGCCGTAGCTGTTCATTTGAACCTGAAATCATAAAAATCGGTCAGTCATCTCATAAGATGTATAGCAATAACATAGTGAATTTTCAAGAGTCTACGACACATATATATATATATATATATATATAAAGTAAAGTTGGCGATTTTAGTCGAGGGTGACCCAAAGGGTCCCTTTTCAATAGCTACAACACCCAGATGTAAGGAAGGGCGCTACTCCATTCCCTGGATTGCTCCACTTTACCTATTATCCTTATCTTATAAGCAAGGCGGCATCAAGTACCATTTTTGAGATTTTGGTATGATTCGACCTGGGATTGAACCCCGGTCTCTCGGATCATTGTCAAACATTCTACTCATTCGGTCAATGGCCCGGTAAAACAATATGACAATATAATAGATATCATAATCGATCTTTTAGGTGTATACGAGTCTCACGGATGAGAATGGTTCATTTTGGCGTGTCTTGTGTGTCTACGTTATGAAAAATATAGGTTATCCCCCGACATTGTATACCCCATAACCCCGAGATCCCAAGAAAGTTGGCTGGAATCAAGTTCCCGAAATTAGCAGTGGTAGTTATTCAGTTGGCATACAAAACTAAGAGGCTTATTAATTCCGTCGTTAAACAGACAACAGAGTAGGCGAGAACAGCCGAACATGACGACTAAACCAGCTCTTGTTGAACAATATAGCTGCAGCTGAAGCAGATACAGTAAGACGAGGGACACCGAAGCTAAAATGAACCTTACAAAGATTGTTTGGTGTTTGGATTTTATGGCATATCAACCTTTATAGGTTATTCAATGTCAAATCCATTTTTATACAAATAATCAGTTCTATTTCAAACAATTCGGTTTAGCATTAGTACACAGTTTAATAGTCAAAAACGTTTCTATTTCAAGCTATTCAGTTTAATCAAACAGTTCTTATTCAAACAATTCAGTTTAGTGTAAATAGAGATTTTGTTTTCAAACAGTTCTATTTTAAACAATTCAGTTTAGCATAAGTGCTGTTTCAATGTCAAAAACAGATTCATTTCAAACAATTCAGTTTAGCACAAGTACGCAGTTTGAATGTAAGTACACAGTTTAATTGGCAAAAACATTTCTATTTCAAGTTATTCAGTTTAGTCAACCAGTTCTAATTCAACAAATTCAGTTTAGCATAAGTACACGGTTTAGTTCTATTTTACCCATAGATAGGGCCCTATCAGGTGCTACCATTCCGGGCCAGATTGGGCCTGGGAGCGATGGCAATGAAGGTGTGATAAGCGCACCAATTGTGTCGCGTCACCAATTGTGTCGCGTCACCAATTGTGGTACGGCACCAATTGTGGGATCGCGGCACCAATTGTGATACGCAGGGTCGCGCAGTTGTGGTCCTATGAATGCATGTCGCGCTGCGAGCCCCTTATAGGTCGTAGTTTCGGGTGGATCTGCTTATCCAGATCTCCGTGTCCACGTTGCGTTGTTCGACCCACGGGAAAAGTTGGAGTAAAGCTGATACGGATGTGTCTTGGTTCAGGTTGGTTCGGAAGACAGCCTACTTTACTGGTGCTGTTCGATTTGTCAACTAATTCAATACGTCAGGTACGCTTGTTATCAGTTGTAAATAACATTTATTCATTATACAATGATAAAAAAAAAGAATCATGTACAACAATAACAACAAGCGCTTTCAGTTCGGTGATAAGTTGACTGGCGATAGCAGCTAGCCCCGAGTCCGTTTTGAACAAACTAATTTGTTGAGGACTCTGGGTAAAGTGGCAGTGGTGGCGAAGAGGGTGGCAAGAGCTCCAAGTCTTCTGTCTGCGAAACCAGCTTTCAATCTTTTGATTCCCTTTTCAGAATCTTATTTTATGGGGGTCCAGACCCCTGAATACATAGCTCTGATTGATCAGCCAATAGAAACGCTGAACCAATTGTCCCAGAGCGCAATCATCGAGGGTGGGGTAGAGAAACCTCACCCCGAGGCCCGCGTTTAACCGGACAGCCATTCAAAAACTATGTCCCTGCATTACCCGTCTTAAGCAGAGGGGGAGAAAAGTTCCGCCCTGCCTTTCTTTGATTGGGGAACATCCTGATGATATTTTAATATTGTTAATGGCCTTATGTCAGACGTTTAGCCGTAATTTTCCGTACATTCGCACGCGGCTGACATTAGAATATGAAATAGAATTTTGTTTGTTTCTAACCCGTCAGTCAAAAGCCCAGATCGACCGTTTCATTAAACATTCCTAAGCGACATTGTCACCGTGACCCCACTTTCAAATACGGTGTACATTATTATTATATTTTTGCCACACTACCTTAACAAAAGACTATATCTAATCTTCAACAAATTATCTAATTAGTCCTTAGTATTTAATTTAATATCGCCAGTCAACTTGTAACACTAAGATAGTGTTACAAAGGGGTGCTCCAGCATCACTGGAACCTCCCCATCCGATTTTAGTGTCATATCCAAGCCACTCGTTTTTATGGGGTGGGGGTCTTACCCAGCTGCAGAGATGCAGTCGGTGTATTTTACAGTCCCAGCCGACTGGGCAATCTTACGAATTAAATCTGAACCAAACCAATTAATCACCTCTAAAGATAAGTGTTTAATAAGATAATTTGAACTTGTTACTTTTATAAGATTATTGATTGCTAAAAGAATATCTTTTAACAATTTCATACGCCCAGTATACAAACGTTGTTTGAAACATCTATTTGCCTGTGTCTTTTCTTTCTTATGACTCATTTGGGAAGTCGATAAATTTTCCTATAAAATGTGTCCTCGGAGTTGGTCACCATGGAGCTAACAAAACCAAAAAAGGGAGACTACTGACTTTTTTTCTTTTATCTGCAAATATCATGTGTGTGTCAATACACTATTTTTAAGGTAATTTCAGTGAGTGAATCAAAAACAAAAACAGATTTATTTTAAATTTTTATCATTAGAAATTTTTTCCTAATGTATTGTAGAGATGAAGGTGATTGTAACATTTATTTATAAATTCTTTTTATTTATGAAGGTCGTAGCGAAGTGTCTCTATGAGAAGGAGAGAGTCGGATAAACAGGGAACCGCTTAGATCTACACCCGGTTGAAATAGATATATTAAGAGCTTTGCTTCTTCGTCCTTCTTTCACGGGAGATTGATACAGGGCCGACTCTCAATTTGGGGGCGCAAAACGGCGTGACTGCAAACTGCTCTCTCCGCTAACTGACCTATGACTCCTGGGGTTGAAAACTTCCATTGCTACACATATCTTTCGGACGCCCGTTCATTCTTTCTCTGCAATTCACGCGGCATTTCTGCTGTTTACTTTAAGAAAGAGCTACCCATCCTGTTTTTGGAAACCACACTAACGGGCCTGTCAAAGGTCAATATACCAACATTGTATAACATTTTCAAGGGGAAAATAACAAATATCTAACGATTCAGAAACCAACCAAATTTATCCTTTCATGTAAAAGCAATGAACAAAAAAAATTAAACAAAAAATACTGAGGAAAAATATTATATGTATGGTCCTTTTTATAATCCAAGATAAAAAAAGATATTTCAAAAAGCAATCAGAAGAAACCGAGAAAGTTTGACAGACCCGTTTGCTTTTGCTAAAACAAATTAAACTGCTGCAGAGAGACAAAGTGAAAGGAATCAAATTTCTACGGCAAGATAACATAAAATTGTGAATGATTGATAGACCCGTTTGCTTAATGACAGAAATCAAACTATGACAGCAAAATAACCAAAAACTATTAACATTCGACAGTCTCATTTGCTTACTTACAGGATTCAAAGTGCAACTGCAAGTCAATATTAAACTGAGGACGTTTTCTTATTAACAGTAATCAAACTGCTTCTGTAAAACATGAAACTATATTGATTTGTTCGTTTGCTTGCAGACAGGAATCAAACTGATACTAGCCCAGTCGACTGGACCGTAGAATGCACTGATTGCTTCTCCTCGGAGAGGTAAGATCCCCACCCAACGAGTGTCCAGGATATAACACTAAACTAACTAATGGGGAGATTCCAGTCCTAGAGTTTTGGGAAATGTGGAGTACACTTATATTGCGGGTGTGTCCTCGTGGGGTGATGGTTAAAGCGATGGACTGTGGAATCGTAGTACTCGAGTTCGAACTCCAGTCGCGCTATTACGTTCACTTTCGAGCAAATACCCTTGGGAAAGGTATGAACCCCCCCCCTTATCCTCCCAGCTACAAAGGTTGATATGCCATTAAACAAAGAAATCAAACCAAACCAAACCTAATATTGCTATCGCTCTCAGATCCACTTTGATCCGGTGTGGTAGTACCTAAAAGGGCCCTATCTATGGGTCAAATAGAATCGTTTGATATCTAAACTGTATGCAAACAAATGACTTATGTTTAATTGAATTGTTAGAAGTAGAACTGTTTGACCCTTTAATTGTGTGTAAAGAAATGATTGATGTCTAATTGATTTGTTAGTGATACATACGAATAGTTGGAACCATTTAACCATATGCAAACGAATAATATTGAATATAGTTATTAGTTTTGAAGAGTAATACGTGAAACCCTGAATAATTGGTATTGCATAGCAATACTTGGAACAATCTAACTGTGGGCAAATCAATGAATTGCGTTGAATTGAATAATCAGAGTTAAATAGCAATTCTTGTGACCGCTCCACAGAGTGCAAACAAATTATTAATATTGAATAGAATTATTAGTGCTACATAGCAAAATTAGTTCTAACTCATTTAAAAATGAAATTACCTGCAAACTATTCTATCAAAAATTATATATATATATATATATATATATATATATATATATAAGAAAAAATGTATTTCCATCCATAACAGGTTGGAAATGAATTTATAATCCTAATGTGACCGGTTTTTGTTTTTTCTTAAAGAAATTATTGCTCTGTAATGTCAGTTACATTGAGCTCTTTACCAGGAAAATTTAAGTGTTCACTGTTGAATGTTTTTTTGTCCTGATGGAATTACTCCCAACTCCGGTTTAACTGGACCGAATAATACTTATATATATATATATATATATATATATATATATATATATATATATATATATATATAACCATTTAAATGTGTGCAAACAAATGACTGATGTTAAATTGTTAGGGTTACAGAACAATACTTGAAACTATTTAACTGTGTCAAAACAAATGATTTATAGTAAATAGAATTATTAGTGTTACATGAAAAATACTTGGAACCTCTTAACAATGCATGAAAAATGAGCTCAGACTTGTTTAAAAATGTTATCTACATATTTCATGTTGACCTTTGACAGAGCAGTCAATCAAAGATTTCTGTGTAAACAGCTGGGTAAAGAGGAAAACAGAGGGTATAAGCAGTTTATGTTAGTTGACAGCCGGAAGCGGGTCCCGTGTGTTGACAACCGGAATGCACTGGCGTTGGGAAATTAGGTATGCACAGGTACCTACAGGCAGATGATTCGTCAGAGAGTCATGGTGAGTCACGGGAAGTCATTGACAGCCGCGCTGGAAGCTACCCGTAGCTGGGGCGGGGGCAAGTGGCCCACAGTGGACACCGGTTGAGAACCTTCTATTAAAGAAGCAGAGATATAAGACCCTGAGTATGAAAGTACAACGTGCATTCACGAAAGGTCAATATAGCAGTTCTCCGCCAGTCTCTGTCTGCGTCCTTCGTCTCCCTGCCTCTCACTACTATCTCTCTCTCACACTTAAACAGGTTTCAACACTTGCGAAAGAAATAAAGAGCGAGAGAGATTCTTATAACCAAGTGTTATGGCTCTTTATTACTTCCTCATGTTATACAGCATACAAAATGTGTTTACAAATCATCTATATTTAATATATATGTATAAAGATGATTTGGCATTAAATAACCTACGATGGTTGATATGCCATAAAACCCAACCATATCATATATATCTAATATATATGTATAAAGAAGATTTAGCAATAAATAACTTACGATCATTGATAAGCCATAAAACCCAACCAACCAACCAATCATATATTTAATAAATGTGGACCTCTTCTCATTAGCCGACCAACTAGAACTTATCTACAACAGCTTTGTACGGACACTGGAGGTAGTCTAGAAGACCTGCCAGGAGCGATAGATGATAGGGACGAATAGAGAGAGAGAGAGAGAGAGAGAGAGTCAGGGAAATCCGTACTAGCAGCGCAACTTAATGATGATATTTTATGAGTGGCAATCGAGCAGAAGCACAACAAAGATGCGTAAATGCTCATGGCTATTTGGAAATCATTGAGTTACAAAAAATGTTTCTCTGACACCACAAATATGTCAGTGTTTTGAAATATGCACTTGAGCATATAAAACGGATTTTAAAAAAATCAAAAAATCACTATCAGAGTAGACAAACATTCAGCTGAGGAACATGAAATGAGATACAAGCAACCGGAAATGATATTGTAATTATAATTGTGGATGAACAGTATGAACAGCGTGACCTTATTTTGCAACTAAGATGTGGACATTTGCCGCGTATTTCTGAAACTCAAAGAGCCTATGATTCAATTCAATAATCACCCATCGTCTAAAATGGCCAAAATGGATATCATTTCCCGCAATGACAAACAAACAAACAAACAAAAAATAAACAAGATAAGATACTGGTCGATGAATTAATTTCAAAAGATTCTATTCCTATCATTTCCTCGTACAGAATTACTTTGACTAAATTCTGTTTTTGAAATAAGTGACCAGCATATTAATCCCAGATATGTAATATATTTATCTCTGCCTCCCACTAAACAGGACTTGACATAAGGTATTTTTACTGTGGGTGGGTGGGGGGTCGGGGGAGGTCAAATAGGAGTCGAAAATCTGCTGGCTATGCTGGTCATAGGCTCACGAGGTCCAAGTGTAAGCCAGATGACCAGGCTGGACTTGGACTCTCTAGATGTAACGTGAGCCCTGTTCATAGCTTAAACTAGACCAGCTGGTCTAATCACAGGCATCTAACCCAAAATAAAAACGGAAAAGTTGGACTTCATGCCTTTGTTAGTCGCGCGTTGATGTCTATCTTAGTTGATGAGACACTGCAAAATATAAATAATAACTGCAAGCAAATTATTTGTTTTTGCATTTACCAACCCATCCGCCCGGGCAGGATGTGATACAAGGTCAATTTTTATGAGAAGTTTAACGGGTTTAAATTCAGAGTTTTCCTTCTCCTATATAGGATACATATTTCTTTAATTTTAGATAAATCAACTCAGAACCTGTTGATAGGAATATTCCTGAAAAAAAAGGATCAAAATCTCACTTATATAGAATTTATACTCTAATACTTTTAAACCAATCAGCGATGGACGCATAGAATAGAATATTCTAGAAAAAGCGGATCAAAAACTAATTAGTAGAAAAATTTGTCACTAAAACAAAAATAGTTAAGTTCCAAAATAAATAAGTAATTTCTGTGAATCTGACGGGTTAAGACAGGTCACGGGTTGCGTTTTCGCCGACGTCTGCGCATTTGAACTTTATTTGACCTACAATGAACTTAAAATATTTTACTTTGATCCACTTTCATTTTACCAAAAAGTATAAATTGCGAGGTTTTTTAGTTCCAATCGGAGAGACCGCCAGATCAGCAAACAGGCACATCACAGCACAATAGATTGACACCAGGTGATACACAACGGTTTGGAGAGTTGGCCGAAAAACTCATGCATACCAGGACACACGCATACATACACATATACGAGGATCATTGAATAAGTTTCCAGACTTTGTTCATATGGGCACTTTTATTGATAGTACACACATGAAACTCTAGTCCCCTTCGAAGTAATCTCCTCCGGCTGCAATGCACTTGTTGTACCGTTCCAACCACTTCTGGAACGCCCCATGGAAGTGCTCTTGTGTGAGTGTGTCAATGACCGCCGTCACAGCCTCTTTCATCTCCTCAATTGTCTCATAACGACAGCCTCTGAGCTTAGGGAATAAGCAAAAGTCATAGGGAGCAAGGTCTGGACAATAGGGAAGCTTAGGAACTGTCTTGATGCCCATCTTGGTCAAAGAGTCTGTGACAAAGATGGAGTTGTGGACTGGTGCATTGTCTTGGTGGAAATGCCACTGACCCGATTTGAAGAGTGCTGGCCGCTTCCCTAGGAATCTCTTCCTGAACTCCCTTAAAACTTTAACATAGTAACCCCAACTCTAACCCTTACCCTTTGGCCAATCAACTCTGGTGTATTGACTTCCTTACTCTTCCCACACCTCTCATCATCCCTCACAGACTCCCTGCCTTCCTTGAATATCTTATGCCACTCAAAAATTGATGCTCGATTCATGCAAGATGCTCCAAAAGCAGTCTGCAGCATTCCATACGTTTCTGTGGCATTTTTTCCAATTTTAAAACACAATTTTATTGCATATCGTTTTTCTAAAGTGTCAGATTGCATTTTTGAAATTCACCAGCTGTGACAATCAGGCTTTAGTAGGGTGTATTCCAATTGCTACTGTAGCTGTTCATTTGAACCTGAAATCATAAAAATTGATCAGTCATTTTATAAGATGTATAGCAATAACATACTGAATTTTCAAGAGTCTACGACAATTTTAAATGCCTGTACAAAAAAAAGTCTGGAAACTTATTGAATGCACTATGTACATGTATGAAAGTACAAACCTATGTTCTCTTTTTAGTTCAGACATACACACACACATGCACACACATATACACACATATACACACGCTCAATTTAACTGACATTATTCGTGTTTTATATACACACACACACACGCACACACACACACATGAACACCTTTTATATAATCAATGTCATTGTCAAGTTAATAGAAAATATAAAGTTCTTTTTCTTTAAGGTTCTGGGGTTTTTGATGGGGGGGTCATATTTCTCGTTGCTTGTGCAAATTTATGTCGTATCATTGTAGAACTAGCACCTGAAGTTTTACTTTACGTGGAACCTCAGGAAATCCTATTCCTCCATATCTAGACTAGTTGCCTAACCAGAATTAAAGAACCCAGTATGCCCTACTATTTACCCAGAACTTGAGGGAGAATAATTGGATTCATACCTTTCCCAAAGGTATCAGTGCTATGCGAAATGCAATTAGCTTCGTCCGGGATTTGAACTCGTATCGCCGTGTCCAATTATTTGTATTAGGTAGGAATACTTGATATCATGTAACTGTGAGCAAGAAACCCTCTTAACAAATAACTGCACGAAAAATGTAAATATAAATGTACAATGAACGCACTTATCTAAGCTCTGGGTATAAAATAGCCCTAGACAGGTTAACATGCCGTGAAAATCAATTAAATCAAACAAATCAGGAATTCGTAAAATTTCCTTTCGGATATTTTTTTCTTTTTTTCATCATACAACGTGTGAAAGTACGTGTGATACTCGGTCCTTATCAGCCACCAACCAGGGTGATAACACAGTTTCGGTAGCTCAAGGTGGTACTGCCACTACTGGCGTTACCAAGCAGCTTTTGCCACCGGACAGGGTATTTTAAAAAATTTCCTTTTGGATATTAGATAATACAACATAGCTAAAGGGAGATAATCAGAAAGTTTACCAGTCAGAGTTATCTTTCCACTGGGTTTGGCCTGGTAGCCACCAGGATCGCTACAATCGAATTTTTCTTATTTTGGGTAGGCGGTGGCGACATATTTGTGGGCGATCCTCTTTTTTTTTTAGTCTGAGTGAACACGAAAAATTATCTTCAATCATGAAAATGGCTGATGCTCCTGCCGTTGTGCGACGCAATCGGCCTGGCACTAATATCGAGGTAATGCTCTGTTCATATTAATTGTATCTAGTCTGTTTTGTTTTATTTCGATAAACAAAGAAAAAACAATAAGACCATGTATGTCAAGTGTGTACAATATCAATTATGGTTCTATAAAACCGGGGTTGATCACAAAGTGGGGGTTCAGTTTACAATACATTTTTATTGTATTTTGATCCCCCTCATTTCAGTATTTTTTTTTTTTTTTAAGAAATCGGTTTTTTATTATTATTGGTAAACAAGAAAAGAATAGTTGTTTTTTAAAACAGGCTTTTTTATTGTCAAAAGCGGCGTAAGATTTTTTTCAAATATGTTTTTTTAGCTGTGATAATTTATTTTGTTGTTTTCCTTTAATTCAGAAATCATAGACTATAAAAAAAACTATGAAAATCGTTACAAATAAAATTTAAGGAATATTTTTTTAAAAATAGAGACAGTGTTTAATTTCGTTATTTCTGTTTTATTTTTTGTAAAGTTTATGTAGTTTTAATTTCACCCGATCACTCTCACATACACACACATATTTGTCTTACAAATGGTTTAGAAAATTCAAGTTTTGTAAATATTTCTAAATAGATTTAAAATTGAATATGTCAATCAGGTTGATTGGATTTTTCTTGCTTTTTATTTTTTTAAAAGCATCTGTAGATTTTGAAGGTTTATTTATTTTTAGATAAAAGAAGATCCCTGTTTTGTTTGAATAAATAAGTAGTCAGCTAGAAGTGAAACAGGAAACTTATTTTCTGCAAGACGACCAACCAAGCCCTACAAATTCAACTTGTTTAATTATTCTATTTCTTTGGTTGGATTACTTTAAAATTTAAATACTTTCAATATTGCTTTTGGGAAATATGCATCGATGCACGTTCATAATTAATTATTTCTTTACACCTTTTATTGATATTTACTTTGTTGAATAAACAAAAATTAAAATTTTGTTTTCAAGTACTGTCAGTCATTTTTGTCTCGTGTTTTATTTCATCATTAAATTTTTTTAGGTTACAGCTGAAAAAGAAATGTAAGAAAATGCTATCAGTAATCTGAAATAATATTAACCAAACAACCCATCACTGAATCCCGTAGGTTCCCGTTATATCAGCATTCCATGATTATATCGGTGCATCTGTTTAGGAAGGAGTGTTCTAACTTTAATTAATTAATTATTATTTCTGTTATAGTGAAAATTTGATTTTGAAAACAAATGACGTTCAGCGTAAATGCTGACCCCAGAAAATTATTCAGCTGCAAAATTTGACTGGAAGTTGGTTTATCTCGGATTTTAAATGAATTATTGCTCTTAATAAAATCCTGCCCTGACTGCCAGGCTTAGAATAATCTGACTCCATCCTCTGCAGAGAGTTAAGACATCCCTACCCGCAAAGAAAAAGGTGTCTTGGATATGACACTTAACAGCATCTGGCGGTGAGGTTCCATTTCTGTTGATCTCTGGAGTGTTAAATACGCCTTCGTTGTCATTACTCCCAGGTCCACTCTGACCTGAAATGGTAGTACCTGTTTTAGATTCCTACTGTGGGTCAAGTAGGTCTGTTTGTGAATTATTTGTTGTAGATAAGTATGTTTGATATCCTGTAACCCTGGGAGAAATAAATAAATAATAAAAAAACTTTTAAGGAGCTGAACAAAAAATATGCTTAATGAACATAATTTTGTAGCATCTGGGTATATAATAACCCTGGACTAGTTGGCATGCCATTATAATCAATCTAATAAGAATTTCACTATGATGTGTCGTTTTTGCACGGTTATTGATGTAGGCATTGATAATGAATGACCACTTAAATACCTCTGTGTTTAAAATATATATATATATAAACTTAGACTTTTAAATAAAAAAAAAGCTTATAAGCTTGTTCTTTTAGCTGTTTTTTGTGCTCTAAGCACCTTTCACCTATTATAATTATTATTCACTGAAGTCTTAGTGACAGTAAGTTTCCAGGATTCTTCTCAGTATCGTAGTGGATTTTAACAGTGCTGTGGTCTGAATGATTTCTATTATTCCTCTGATTTCCATAGACGAGTCAGCTGGGGCTGTAGAATACACCCACTGCATCTCTGCAGAGGGGTAAACCCCACCACCAATGTGTCTCCTGGATATGACACTAAACAATCTGATGGTGAGGTTCCAGTAATGCTGGAGCTTTGAGAAATGCAGAGTAATCTTTCATTGCCATCACTTCCAGGTCCACTCTAGCCTGAGGTAGGAGCACCTGTTAGTCCTGCGTATAGGTCAAATAGAACTGTTTGGCATTTAAAGCAAGTACAAACAAATGATTTATGCTAAATTGAATAGTTAGAAATAGAACTGTTTGAACATTTTACTGTTTAAACAAAACGCTGATCCTTAATTGAATTGTTAGTGATAAATAGCAATACTTAACTTTGTTGACTTATGTTAAAATGAGTTGTTAGCAATAGAACTGTTCAATCATTTAACTGTGTATCTACAAAATATGTTTACAAATCATATATCTAATGTGTATGTAAAAACAGAATTTGGCATTAGATAACCAACAGTGGTTGATATGCCATCAAACCCAGCCTACATCTGATCTTCAGTTTCCTCACTTTCTTTCCAAGCTTTTGGGGTTTGTTCCAAGAGCACAAACTAAAATTGGGTTACCATCAGACATGTTCCACTCTTTTTCAGCTCTCTGGCATCATCAATTTGTCTACCATTTCACTTTCTTTTATTTTTACTCCTTTGTCCACTAAACAGTAAAATCCACTAAATGAAAAGTTCTTTTCTTAATTAAAACTAGGTGTTTTTGTCTTCCCAAGATAGGGTTATCTATTTGTATCTCAAAGTCCCAGAGAATTTTCTGCATCTTGTTTTCTAGGACAGATTCTGGTTTGTACTCATACCATTTGTCGGCATGGTCATATTTTAATCTCTTGCACAATTCCCAGTGGATCACCTTTCTTACCCAATCATGTTTAGTCTTGTATTCTTTTTGCTGGTTTGCTGCATCCAATTTTTATATGATTAACTGTTTCAGCTTTGTCACCACATAACCTACACTTGCTATTCTTTTAAGTATTATTTTAACTTTGACATAATTGTTTCTTCTTGCTATCATCATTATTCATTGGTAATTCATCTCTTTTAGAATTTCTTTTTAAATGACATGCATACCTAATAATTTCTAATAATTTGATCACTGTAGTGTCAAAAATACTAACTCTATTTAGTTTAGAGAACAAAGGTATAATCAAAATTGATATTTATTTTTCAAGTCTTTTACTTTATTCAAGTGTAGACATGCAGATGAGATTATTATTTTTTAAACTTTTCTTTCGTCATTGCATCTTACAAAGAAAATAGAAACTGAAAATACCTTCTTTTTTTTTCCTATTTTCATACGCACTCTAAAGAAAAATGAATAAAACCATCTCATCTTTAAACTTTGTATTATTTAGATTGAATTTGATCTTAATAGTAAATATAGTTGTTCATATGACTTGGTATCCCAAGCAAATCATCCATATGCTTGACTTCCTTTTAAGGGAGATAATTGTGAACTGAAAAAAAACTGGTAATATGATTGTGATAAAAGTACAGCTTATCAAAAATCCTATGAAATATCTTATTTCTCTTTTAGACTATTCCAGTCTTAATCACAAATACTATTTCTGTCCCATAATAGTTGTATTTGCACATATATTTCATACACTAAATCTAACAACTATTATGGAACAGAGGTAGATAAAATCAGGAAATTAGCTTTTAGACTGTCTTATCATTCTACAAAAAATGTTGTTGCTTATTAAACTTGATTCAGTTTAGCATAACGCTTAAAGTATGGGTTACAAAATGTGAATGAAACTCTAGCAACAGTCTGCTAGTCTAGCTCATTGACCTCACAGAGATGTCGATTTTGCAGAAAAGTAGCTGTGTGTGTGTGTGTGTGTGTGTGTGTGTGTGTGTGTGTATATATATATATGTATATATATGTATGTATGTATGTATATATATATATATATATATATATATATATATATATATATATATATATATATATGTATATATGTTATTGCTTCAGTTAGCAAAATGAGCCTAAAAAAGTGTAAAATTTCTCAGGATTTGTTTTATGATTTATTAAAATGTTCATTTCATAAGTGAATGAAATAATGTTAACAAAATGCTTTTAAGATTCATTTAAAATGCAATTTTAGCAGTTTATCATTTTAGGATTAATGAAGTAAAATTTTAGATTAGAAAGGCTATCAAAACTAAGAATGCATTTAAAAAGATTGCACTGTAAAATTATTCATAGGATTGTTTTAATAGATTTGACAATAAAACAATAATATTAGAAATCAATGACACAAAGTAATTATTTATCAAACCCAGTTTTTGTTAAAACTATATACTATGTAAACCTTATTTTCTTTGTGATGTAAAACACACATAGCAGGATTTAAATGCATTAATGATATGGACGCCAATTGAGACAAGTCAAACTCAGCTTGACTTTTTAAGATATGTGCTTAATCAATAAGATGCTAAATAAGATTATTTAATAAGCATTGAGAATGTAGCATGAATAACTAAGAGAATTGTGACACTTGCGGTGAGGTAGTTTCAGTTACAGGCACATAAACTCTATTATAATAGGAAAAGTATCAGTCATTTAAACCTTAATCTTTATATATCAGTCATTAAACACACACATATATACACTAGTAGGGATACCTAGTGTTACCTGTGCATTATAACAAATTAAAAATAGTAATGTACTATAATCCTTCTTTTTTTTTTTTTTTTATCAGAAAATAATTGGAGGATAGATAATATTTATTACGATTAATGAATTTTAAAATAAATTTAACTTCATATGCTTAAAAAGAATGCTCATCAGTATTTGAAAATACAACTATGGCTTATTTATCATATACCACTGTTCTTTTTTATTTCAATTTGATAATTTTTTTCATAAAAGTATTTTATACTTAAAATTGTCCAAATCGATAAAAACTTTAGCAATTTTTTTTTATTTTATGATATGATTCAGCTTTGTCATAATGAAATTAACTTTGAAAAAAGGAATAAAACTGCTTTTGAAATATATTAATAAAAAATCATGAAAACATCTACTTTTTTTTTTCTTTTCTTGCTATAGTTTTTAGCTTCTTATTAAATTAATAACTTTTTTTTAGTTTGATGACAATAAGTTTATTTTGTACTTTTTCTTTTTTTTTTTCGTTCAATAATTTTTCATACCTTTTAAAAGTATTTTTTACTTAAAATTGTTAAAAAAAAGTAAAAACAAAAAATATCATGTTAAACATATTATGTAAAGTACTGTAAGTGTTTTTGTAAATAAAGTAAAATTAAGAAAGAAAAGAATAAATTTCATGATAAAATATCTGTAAAAAAAATGTCAAACCAAAAAAACTATGCTGTCTATGAAACTTCACCAAATAATTAAATCCTAATTTTTTTTACGAAGTTTTGTACTTGCAAAAAGAATTTTTTCAATGAAAATAAAAAAGAATGTTGAAATAATTACACTGAAATCTAATGCCAAACTTTAAGAATCACATAAGATTAAGTTTCATTTAAGAATGTTTTATTAAAAATTAAATTAAATAAATGGGAAGGGAAAATTTATCATACCATTTTTTTGCTGAAGTTACTTATGAAATGGCTTGTTAAAAAAAAAAAAAAAAAAAGGGGGACCAGAAGCAAAAATATGCTGATGTCAGAGGTGAGAGCCAGACTATGACTATGATATTGCTTTCTACTATTTTCTTCAGTAGAGTGCCAAGGGTGTAAATGAAAGAGCCAAGCCAAGTTGTGAATAAATGTTGACCTTTAAGCCTTACTTTTGTGTGTAGAAGATAAATGTTACATAATGGCTCCCAGCCACCCTTGGTTCTTTAGCTGGGAGATGTGTCTGATCGTTGTGATGGTGTAATTGGCAGATGGCTGATTAAAGTCCAGTATTACTAAAGTAACCCTAAGAAACTTAGAGAAACTCATAAGGTGCTTGTTGATTGGCTATTGACATGATTTGAGAGAATTAGATTTGAAAAACTCTGGCTTCTATGAATGACAGAGATGTACAGGTTTTGAAGATTTTAACTGCTTTGAAGCTCCTTTTAAAGCTCTTCAACTGAAATGAAGTTGTAAAAAATGTTCTTGTCCCTATGAATGATTGTTAAAAACTCAATGAAAAAATAGGAACCAAACTATTAATGCATGTTTACTGACTTCTTTTATCACCTGGACAGGCATGACTCTCAACTGCTTTTAAGTCCTGTCTGGGAGCAAATGCTATCAAGACAACCCCCCAAAATTTTACTAAAACTATGAGGAGAACTTCATTCTGGAAGCAGAATTTAAAAATGATTTTTAATAGGTGAGATAAAATTTAGTTTATCTGTTTAAGGGCATTTCAACACCTTATGAGTCATCTAATGCTGACATTTGATTTATAAATTTTCAATTGTTATATAACTAAATTTTTAATATTCATTGCATTTTTTTTATTGCATTTTGTCTATAATGAATAGTTTACACTATCTAATACTAATAATTCAACCGATTGTATGGGTTTAAGTAACTAATAAATACTTTTCATGCAATTGCACTTAGTTTAAGTTTCCTATCTAATATATAAAGTAAAATTGGCGACCATAGTCGAGGGTGACTAGAAGGGTCCCTTTTCAATAGCTTCAACACCAAGGTGTAGGGGAGGGCACTACTCCATTCCCTGGACTACTCCATTTTACCCTTGCCCAGTCGGCTGGGGCTGTAGAATACACCAACTGCTTCTTTGCAGAGGGGTAAACCCCCCCCGCCCCAACGAGTGTCCTGGATATGACACTAAACAATCTGATGGTGAGGTTCCAGCAATGCTGGTGCTTTGGGGAATGTGGAGTACCCCTTCATTGCCATCGCTCCCAGGTCCACTCTGGCCCGGAGTGGTAGCACCTGATAAGGGTCCTATCTATGGGTTAAATAGAACTAAACCGTGCTTCTTTCACTATACTGATTTTTGCATTTAAACTGTATATTTATGCTAAACTGAATGGTTTAAAATAGAACTGTTTTGACATTGGAACTGCACACTAGTGCTGAACTGAATTGCTCGAAATAGAACTGTTTTTGACATCTAAACTGAACTGTTTTCAATAGAACAGATTATTTACATAAAAATGGATTTGACATTAAATAACCTACAAAGGTTGATATGCCATAAAACAAAACAAAACCAAACCAAACCACTTTACCCTTGATGTGTACCTTATATTGCTGAGTGTTAAGCAAGGAGGTATCAAGTACCATTTTTAAAGTCTTGCTTAGCACTCAGTACTATAAAGTGAAGATCAAGAGTAAAGTGTAGTAGCTATTGAAAAGGGAGCCTTCAGGTCACCCTCGACTAAGGTTACCAACTTTACTTTTACTTTACCCTCTGCAGAGATGCAGTCAGTGTATTCTACAACTCAAGCTGACTGGGCAATAAGTCATTTTGATAAATTCAGTTGAGTATAATTTTTTATTTATACAGTTAAATGTCAAAACAGTATTATTTCAAACAATTCAGTTTAGCATACAAAAACAGTATTATTTCAAAACTTCAGTTTAGCATAACCACACAGTTTCATTCTATTTGATCCATAGATAGGACACTATCAGGTGCTACCACTCCAGGCCAAAGTGGACCTGGGAGCAATGGCAATGAAGGGGTACTCTGCAGTCCCCAAAGCTCCAGCATTACTGGAGCCTCACTATCAGATTGTTTAGTGTCATATCTAGGACACTCGTTGAGTCTTACCCCTCTGCAGAGATGCAGTCGGTGTATTCTACAGCCCCAAATACAATGGCTGTAGATTATTTGTGTATAGAATATATGAGGTATTTCATATAAATCTTTGTGAGTGTTTGCCTATTGTTATGTATTCCTTTTCAGATTTATATAATAAAACTCTCATACAGAGCGTATACAATGTAACTGGAAGAAAACTCAACCACAGTTAAATCGTCATCTGATGAGACAAAGATTATGTTCTTCACTGAAATAAATTTATGACAACTTAACCATGGTTGAGTTTTCTTACAATTACATTATATATATATATATATCAGTCATGCCTATCTGCAGCAAAATAGACTTGTTTTATATAAAATCTCAATAAAATGTGGAAAAATGAGTTGAAATTAAAAAGAATTTGTTTATTGTTTTGAAATATCTTTTGGCTCAAGCATAAAATAATCTACTTGAAAATATTTGCTTTCATTGCAAAATATGTAATTTTTGTATTGAATTCATTCTAAGAATTCTTCAGAACAAAAAATTACTTTTTATTTTTGTCATTTTGATGATGTTTTGACTGGTACATTCTCTGACCATTTGTAGGTGTGATATGCACCTAAAAATAATACATAATAAAAAAGACTCAACAGGTCAATTATATTGGGAGGCTGTTGTAACCGATCAAAAAGGTTACTGAATGAGAAATAACCAAAACAGAGGTCAGAAATGAACTGAAAATCTTTATAGCATTATACAATACTTGCCAGTGGCATGAAAAAGATAACCGTTACTAGTGGTGACTACTTTGTATATTTTAGTGTCCAACGTCTTTATGAGGGATAGGACATAGCTATTAATGTTCATAGGTAGGGTATATAACAGGGGCAAAGTGACATTTGCTTTTAGGTTTTTTTTCCCCAAACAGTTGAAACTTTCAGTTATGATTGACATGAGGAGGCAAGAAAATTATTTATTCTAGTTTTTACTTTGCTCTACTGATCAATATTTGAGCACTTTTCTGATGAAAGATTTTAAGAAAAACATTTTTATAATGAGTTGTTCATTGCACTATCATATATATATATATATATATATATATATATATATATATATATATATAATTTTAATCTTTATATCTAATCTATAATTCTGTTGGTGTGAAAAAACACAGATTGTACAATTTGCAAATTCTACAAACTGATATCTGGGAAAAAATTCAGTAAAAAAAAAAAACACATGTTACTTGAAAATAATCAAGCAGCATGTATGTCTAGTCAAAAGAAAAGACACTGACAGAATTACTTAAGCTAAAAAGTAGTAAAGATCTCTATATATGAGAGAGAGCTAATATTATGAAAATAATTCCTCCATGACCAAGAGCGAGTCTACCTAGGTTTTACCAAACAGCTCTTCAGGATAAATAAATAAATGGATAGACAGATATATATATATATATATATATATATATATATATATATATATATATATATATATCTCCTTCTCATATAATAGCTCTGTCACAGATATTGAGAACTCTCCAAATTATATCGCACTTGGTTCACCACAAACCCTCAAAGTAAATTAGTGACAACCAACACTGTTACAATGTGTGTGTATATATATATATATATATATATATATATATCCACAGACAGACTGTTTCGTTCTATCAGAACTCTTCAGTGTGGCTAGACACGTAGGACGCTCGAAGCCAGGATCGAAACCCATCCAACTTTACGTTAGACTAAATCTCATCTATAAAGTGTGTGTGTGTGTGTGTAAAGTTACCTCGTTTTTATTTGTCGTCTTGTTTCACTTTGTATTACTTAGAAAAGAAATGGATTGGATTACTTAAGATTATGCCTCCTTTTTATACTTTTGTATAAAGATATTTGAAATACTCAGAAAAAATTTTTTTTTTTTATAAACCATTTTGAATACCAAATGTATAAATTCATTCATTTATATCAGTCTGTTGGCTGGGAGTGTAGAATATGCTGACTGCACCTCTGCTGAGGGATAAAACCCTCTTCCCCAATGAGTAGTTCTTGGGCTTTCGGTAATGTGGAGTACCCCTTCATCGCCATTACTCCCAGGTCCACTCTAACCCAGAGTGGTAGTACCTGTTATGGTTCAAATAGAATTGTTCAATCATTTTCTTTACTTAAAACCATTTAACTGTGTATAAATCAATGAATAATGTCATCGTAATGAATAGGTATTCCCTAGAGCTCCAAAACTGGACCCTCACCATTAGATGCAATTTAGTGTTATACCCATGGCACTACTTTTTTTCTGGAAGGTTCTTACCATTGCTGCAAGGGATTGAGTCTGCATATTGTAAGCCTAATCAACAGAGCAGGGATACAGCTGAGAAACATATTTAGAATTAATTCATTCTCCTGACTAGAAAATGAATCCAATCTAACCTACTTACCTATAAATATATCATTATTAAATGGTTATATCATCTATGATCATGAATTTGTGAACTGGATATTATATATTACGATGTTATGTTTTATGTAAAAGACTAATTATTCTCTGTTAGAATGCTGGTACGGAAATATCTTAATATTCTTATTTCCACACTACATTCCATCATTTCTGAATAGGGAAAACTTATCTATGTATATATTATTAAAATTCTCGTGTTATCCAACCCTTCTGCCCTGAGCAGGATGTAACATAAGGTCAATTTTTTAGGCAGAGGACAACTGGTTTGAATTCAAAGTTTTCTTTCTACTAGGCCAGTTGCCATTCTAAAGTTAAAGAGAACAGTCTGACCTACTATTCAGGGGGATAGTTGGATTCGTACCTTTTCCAAGGGTATTGATGCTATGTAAAAAGCAAACAGCCTCCTCCAGGATTTGAACTCTGGTTGCAGAGTCCATTTCCTATGATAATGACCATTACGTCACGAGTGCTTTCATATATTTATATATATATATATATGTACATATCCAACCATAATGCAACCAAAAAAATGGCACATTAGAGCAATACCCTTACATCTAATCAATTTGGAAACAGTATGATAATTTTATAGGATTGATGCTGTAGGTCATTTTTAATAATCCAAATATTCAGTATAATAGAAATAACTTGGAAATAATTAAAATCCTTCATTTCTTCTTGAATAGAAGCATTAATATCTGTAGTAGTAATGCCACAAACAATCTCACCTCGAAGAAACAGATTGTGTGCTCTCTCTGCTACCAACACGCAGAAACCAGAAAAAAAAGACGCAAGAGGTGTGACTTGTTTTATGGAGGAGAATGTGATAAGCCCACGTGAAGTGGCAAGATTTAATGAGCATATAAGAAGCTAAGTTTGTGGTGGAAAAAAAAGAGCAGTATTTTGCTATGTCTGATTGGTGAACATCCATCAGCTTATTTTGCGTGTTAAATAATTTGACTACCCCCCCGCCCCCAATAGGTTGATTCCACTTCAACTAGACTTCTAAAACCACAAACAGTGATTACTGTTTCAGTGGAATGGATTCATAGTTCATCCAGTTAAAAATAAATTATCTATCCAAACAGTGACTTCTACCAATTCATTTTCATATCAATCACAGTTATCTATGGCGAGTTCAAATCAATTGAGGTTGTCATTTATTCACCTTCACTTAGTTTGATGCTTGTCACCACTGGATTTAAATATGCATATATTTTTATCAAGATTTTGATGTCCTCAAATCATTCACTTTTTTTTTTACTTATGAGGACATTGTGGCAGTGGGGGATTAAGAAGATTGACATTTTTATTGCATGGTTGTATAAATACATTGTGAGTATGATTATGAATTACTTATTAAAATATAAGATTATTTTAGCTTTATATTAGTATAGATTTATTATGTAATTCTAATTTTCTTTTCTAGAAATGGTGTCGATGGCCTGATGAGTCTTTTGATGAAATGGAGAGTACTCTTGCTGTGCAGCAGGTAACCTTATATATATATATTGTTCTTAAATGAGATTAAATTGAAGGATGCTTTATCTGTGCTTCAAATATATAACCAATTTGTCTCTTTCAAGTTTTGTTTGCTTGAAGCTAATATAAAATTCTAAAGAACTGAAATATATCAGAAGTTAGTTTAAATAAAAAATCATCTTTTTTGCCTACCATCAACGTAACTTTGTTCATCCATCTGAACTGTTGAGCACATTTTTTCCCTTTTAACCATCTTGCTTCCTTTCTGAGTTCCTTATTATTGAAACCAATGTATATTCTATAAAAGTATTATACCATACAGTCTTACAGATAATAAATTGTGTAGTTAGTTCAGTCCCCATTATAATAGCCCTGAGTTAGACTTAGTTAAATAATGATATCTGTACATAATAAGCTGTATAAATTTTTGTTAAATGTATTTGTAATACTAGTGTGAGTCAAAAGTTTTACTATATTTTTCTAAATTATTAACTAAACAGCCTAGCATTCAAAATAGAGGCTATCATGTTGCACCATCTGAAGCTGCCTTTCTGCCAGTTCTTTCATCCCATACTGACACCAGTTCTTGTCCTTTGAAGCAAAGATCTCCTTTATTGAAGCTTCTACCTTATTGGTTATTAAAGTCTCTCAAGTAGAGGAGGTGAGCCATGAATCAGAACAGGTAATAATCTGAGAGAGCCTGGTTCAGATTATATGCTGGGTGTGGCTTCAGTTTGATTCCCTCAAATTCTTAGAGTTTATTCCAGAAACTGGCACATATGCAAATATTGCAAAACTTTTGACTCTTTAATAATTGTCTCTATAAGAATTTATTATTCATATCTTCTTTTTTCTATTTACAGTTTATCCAACAAGCTATAAGAAAAGACGTGACAAATATCGAAGCTATTCTCACCCCACCCGAAGGTCAGGATGAAGGAGTGTGGAAATATGAACATCTTCGGTAAATATTCTTAATGAATTTTTTTTCTCATAACAGATATTTGTATCTCAAATTATTTTATGAACTGGTTTATGCTGTCAAAAAACAAAAAAAAACAATATTTATGCTTTTGATATTTTTCTCTGTACTATTCTAGTACAAGATTCATCATCATGTCGTGTCGCTAGCCGATATCCCTGACCCTCTCTCGCCACTTCTCCCTATCATTCATCGCCTCTGGCAGGTCTTCAGGGCTACATCCCATATCCTCACATAGCTGCTGTATGTATGTTCGAACTGGTTGTCCTGCTTTTGCTTGACCATATGCGGGGGTCCATAGGAGTACATCACTTATGAGCTCGTCCTTGCTTCTCTAGCAGTGTCCTGCATGTCTGGTTCATCTAGCTTGTATAGTTTTCGTGATGGGAGGCAAGTGGCCGTATAGTTGGTGCATTGTGGGGTGTTGCCACCAGGACTTGTTAGTACAAGATTACTATCCATTAATATGTAAGCTAAAAATAACCCAAGACAAATTGACATCTTATTTCTCCATATTGAAATAACTGGAAATTCTATTTTAACACATCACTGGAACATTCTACATTATCAGTTTATAGAATTTTCTTAAGTCTTGTTATCAGAAGAGTTTATTAACTTAGCTTTTGGTGGTCCTTCTCCCAGACAGTATTCAGGCTCATTTTGTGAGGCATCCTTAAAAATGGGAATACTTTGGATCTGAGCTGTTGTTAATACTGCCTATCTGTATGTGGGAGAGTTCTTTGCTTTATAAAAATGTCCCTATGTTGAAGCCTGCCTATAGTGGGGAAGCAAGGTAAATAGCCCAAAAGAGAATGTTCAGTTCAGAAAAAATTATGTTTTATAAGTGTGAATTATTAGAGTAAGAGAGAGTGATGTTTATTTGCATGAAGGTCGTGGTGTAACCTTTTAACTGCTCGCCACCTGTCCTGTCTCTCTGATTCTTTCTCTCACTTGCCGACTGCTCACCACTGGTCCTGTCTCTTTCTCTCACTCTTACTATCACTTGCTGTGTCAATACAGTGTTTTGCACAATTCTGCTGCCAAGCAACAACGATGCCCCTCTCCACAATACTTCTTTTATACCAGTCTGGCTGACCGAAATTTGCATATGTTGCAAACCCCATCCCACCAGAGACAAGATGTGTGACCTACAAGTTGCACTCCCAACGACGCTCATGCTTCCATTTTTCCATACTTCCGGTGCTCTACACGCAAGACACATTCACGCTGTTTTCTAACTTTGAGGTAGACTATTTTGCTCGTCACTTGTTCTTTCTTTCTTTCATTCTTTCTTTGTGACTATGAAAGGAATTCAATTCACATGGATTCGTTGTCACATTTCATTTTCCTCATTCACTCGGTTCACCACCTGTTTTTTATCCTGCTGTGGATGATTGCTGAATTTGCGTAAACGTCAGTTGTTCTGCCTGCATATACAGCAGGCTATTCGTTGTCTCTTTGAATGACGAATCCCAGTTGACTCATCGGAGACAGCAGTCTGCGAGTTCTGCCTTTCAATTTCACTACACATGGTTTGCTCCCTTAATTGTGACTTTGTCACTGAAGTTTTGCAAGGAAATACATTGACACCATTTTATTCATTATCTACCTAGATTACATCCTACAAACATCAACAGATCTAATGAAAGAAGATGGTTTCACATTTTAAAAAAAGGCAAAAAACAGAAGATGTCCTGCAGAAACAATTACTGATGCAGACTACACATAATTTAGTGTTTCTTGCAAATACACCTGCTGAAGCCAAATATTTGCTATATAAACTGGAGCAAGCCGCAAGAGACTGTGTTTTAATCAAGATGGTGCCATCTCATTAAATGGTAAGCCTCTAAAATTAGTAAACCAGTTCATATATCTTGGTAGCAATATCTCCTCTACTGAAAGTGATATCATCATACACATAGGTAAAGTATGGACTGCTATTGACAAGTTATCAACCATATGGAAATTGGATCTCTGATAAATTAAAGAAATTCTTCCAAGCTGTAGATGTGTCAATCCTATTGTATGGCTCCACCACTTTTGACAGAATGCTTGAAGAAAAAAAGCTTGATGGGAACTACACAAGAATACTGTGTGTTATTTTGAACTAATCCTAGAAGCAGAACCCTACACAAAACAGCAGCCATTTAACTCTCATCTTGCAGAGCATTGAAGAAAGAAGAGCAAGATCTACTGGATACTGCTGGAGAAGTAAGGACAAACTAATAGACGACATTCTATGGACTCTCACACATAGACATTCCAGTATTGGCCTACCAGCAAAAACTTATATTCGCCAGTGCATGTCATCTAAAGAGTCTACTAAGAGTGATGGCTGAAAGGGATGGGTGGCAAGGGAGAGTCAAGAAAATCCATGCTGTCAGCACACCTTGATGCTAATGATGCCATTGTCACATTGGTTGCTTTGGCATAGATATCTATCTACATTTAAGTCTTTCTTATTTATTGGCCTATATTCTTATTATGCAAATCAATGTTTTCACTATAAAATTGTGAAACTAATTAATTTGGTGCAATTTTCAGGATATACTATATATATTCTAAATATTTCATGTGAATTTCACTTTATAATTTTTATCTTTATTAAAAGTATTGTGTTTTGGAGTGTCATGTTTTATTACTCAGATTGCAATATAAATGTTTATGTATAAATAAATTCAATAAATAGATGATAGTAATTTCTATTTAAACCTAACACCACTCCCTCCTTAAAACATGCAATTATCAATCTATGTAAATAAAAATGTAAATGTTTATTAACCGATAATCTCCTGTTTTATAGCACTCATTTGTTTAAAACTTTCAGAGAGTATTTTATTCGAATTCAGGAGTGTTTATATATGTGTGTGTGTGTATATATATATATATATATATATATATATATATATATATATATATATATATATATATACTTATTATCCAAATATTGGAAAATTAAACATATTAGAAACATGCATTTTCTTTTTTTTTTTCCATTTAAACAAACTGAGCCACAGCAATGTGTGGCTGGGTATTCGAATTCAGGAGTGTTTTTATATACTTATAGCTGTACTCAGCCACGTGTTGCTGTGGCTCAGTTTGTTTAAATGGGAAAAAAAAGGAAAATGCATGTTTTTTAATGTTTAATTTTCCAATAATTGGATAATCTATACAAATAAAAATGTAAATATTTGTTACTAACCGATAATCTCCAGTTTTATACCTTTTGAATTCAAGAGTGTTTTTATATACTTATTATCCAAGTATTGGAAAATTAAACATATTAGAAACATGCATTTTCTTTCTTTTTTTTTTTCCATTTAAACAAACTGAGCCACAGTAACAGCTCGTATTTCTAATAAGGATAGATATAATCTGAAACTTATGCATTATACTGTTCATATAAATATATTCTGAAAACTTTACCAACAGAGGTTTATTAATACCAATTTTATTGTAAAAACATGGACTTGCCTAACAAAATCAAAAAGTATACTTAAAGAAAAAACAAATGGACATATCCTAAAAGCTGAGGGCATGACTTTGTCGTATGTATTTGGCAGGAATTATCCAATGGAGCCCATCTCTTTTGGTCTCATTTGAATTTAGCGTTTTCTTTCTAGACTTGTCATTCAAAGATTTGAAGAGCCTTGTCTGCCCTTCTATAGTTGGATTCATACCTTTCCTAAGAGTATTAACATAGTTGCTAAGTTTTCCTACGACAACAATCGTTAAACCGCAAGTGCCTCCAATAGTGTATTTACTATCGCTTAAATCTTTTACAAAGCATTTTATCAGATTGAATTTTTTTTTAAACTTATGTTTCATGGTTGTTTTTTATATTTTTTATAAGCACTTGGGTTTTTGGCTATTTCAAAACTAGGAATTACTTTCTTTTTTTATCAATTGAAAAATCTCTATTCTCTTGGTCATTTCTTAAGCAAAGAAATTATCTTATCTTTAAAACAAAGGGTGAGTTTTCAAAAATTCATAGGGAAATTTTATCCTTTCCAGTTGTAAATGACATTTATAATAAATAGAAATTACTTTTTTCAAATTCTGCTTTTAAAAATGTAAAATTATGAAACTTCCTTAGTAGAAATGGAAAATGTCACTCGGTATCATCAGTGGAACATTGATTATTACTCACTAAACTTTTGATTTGAAAGGTAATAAGAGAAAGTACAAAAAAATCTTGTTCAACTATAATTAAAGACTCCCTTCAATAATTAAAAAAAACAGGGAAGGTATTCAGGAAATTTGCTTGGATGGAATTCTTGCTTGATATTTTTTCTTTTTTTTTTTTTTTCTTTCTTCCCTCTCTTTCAGATTAGTTATTCTTTTTCTCTTCTGTCTTTTAGGCAATTCTGTATGGAACTCAATGGACTTGCTGTCAAACTACAAGTAAGTAAAGTTTCTTTTTATATATTGAAATTTTATCTAAGAAATTAAATAGAATGTTTATTTTCTGATCATTTCATTTATAAGTAGAAGTTTTCCCTATCTAGTGTAGAATTTATCCATTGCACAATTTTGTTGAATTTACAAAGAATTGGATTCCTTCCTGATAAAAAAAAACTCGTCTAAATTGTTAAACTGCTTTGTAGCCTTAGAAATTATTAAGCTTTGCTTAGTCTGGAACTTATACTTCAAGCATGTCTTGACTATAATTTACTTGTATTTTGACTGACCAAAGTTTATATATGGCCACTAGTAGTTAAAGGGATAAAAAAAAATCAGTGCTTTTTCAATAAAGAAATTTTCTTGTATAATGTTTTGTATTTATCAAGATTCAAGATTAATGGTGTCCTATTGTCCTTAGAATATTCATAGAGGATACCCAACAAGACAGTCAATTTATAAAATATTCAAAATAAGTATAACTGACTATTAAAGGATGTATTTTAAAAAAATTTTGCATCGTTTTTGGGTTATATTTTTGTGCGTGTGTGGATTGTTAAGCTTTGACATGAATTAGTATAAAACCATAATAATCAGGTTTCATTTCGTTTCTTACGGGCTTGGACATTTTTTAATGACTTAAAAATGTCCAGTCAGCTTGGGCTGTTGAATAAGCCAACTGCATCTCTGTAGAGGTGTAAAATCTCCCCCTCCAAAATGAATGTCCTGGATGTAACATTACACCATCTGATAATAATGTGAAATAACATTTTATTGCTATTACTCCCAGGTCTACACTGAACCTGAGTGGTAGTATCTATTAGAATCCCATCTCTGGGTCAAATAAAACTATTTAATCATTTTCTGAACTTGAAACATTTTATCTGTGTGCAAACAAATAATGTCTGATTTTATCTACTATTTGCTAACAAAACTTAAATTACAATGGTAAGTAAAAAAAAAAGTAATGCCTTTTTCTTTTGTACAGGAATAATTACCGACATCAAATTATGTATCATACATCAAAATGAAGCTGCTCCTCTGTGGATCATATCCCTACTTCTCAACATAGTAACTGTTTTTCTCAGTAGCAATGTTCCACCTTCGAATGAGAGCATGTAAGCCTGCTTCATAAAATTCTGTTGATTGTACTTTAAGTTACTTCATCACTTCAGTTTTCACTTCTATATCACTGGCATACTGTTGCCTCTTAGGCCCTCTTTCATGGGGCTGAAGAGATGAAAGTCTGAAGGTGCTAAATCTTGCTAATTGATTATGTCCTCCTTCTGCATGCTCAACTTCACAAGCATCAGGACAAGAGAGACAATCACCTCATTCAGGTGAACAACTTTACCACATCCTCCATACTCACCAGATTTAGTGCCTTTAGATTATCATCACTTTGACTCCATGAAAGAGGGTTTAAGACACAAATATTATGTTAGTGACAAGGAAGTGAAAACTGCAGTGAAAGAACAGTCAACAGAATTTTACTAGACAGGGATACATGTTCTCATTTAAAGGAGGAACATTGCTGTTGAGGAAAATGGTGACTATGTTGAGAAGTAGGGATGTTATCCATAGAGGACCATCTTCATTTTGATGAATGATACATGTTCTTGCATTGGTAATTATGCCTGTATTAAAGAAAATGGCATTACTTTTTAACTCGCTCTTGCGTGTGTGTGTGTGTGTGTGTGTATATACACGTATGTTGAAAAGATAGATTTGTAGTGAATTTGACTGTTGGCATCAAATAATGTACAAATGTTAATATGCCATAAAACACAAGCAGCCAACCAATGACTTGAAAATTTGCCTTTCTTTCACACAAGCTAAAGTTTCTTTTTCTTTTTTTTTTTTTTTTTAAATAAAACCCTTCTTTGTTTAATTGATATTTCATTGTTTCTTAAACAAGTTGGAAAACCTTTTGATTTCAGGACAGTTTTAAATTATTTTTTTGGGACAGTTATAGGACAGTAGTGAAACTGGCTCTCTTAGGAGTATTCTGTCATGGTTTCTCCAGTCTCACCTTGATTGATTTCCAAAAGGAGATCAATTGATAACTAGGTTATGATCTGTAATTGATTCTCTCGTTTGTTGTGCATCATTGCTAACATGATACCATCATGTACCATTTTTAATTTCTATTGCAATCAATTTCATTGTTTAAAAACAGCTTTGGACAAAAGTTATATTCCCCCTTCGTCAACAATATTGTTCATCCTCACGTAGCTCAATTGACTGAGCTCAGGTGGGGGAAAATTGCTTCATTCAACATATTCTGACTTTGTTCTTTCTGATCATCACTCATTTAGAGGATTACCATATTATTTGGATTGTCTTCGGTTGATATTAAGAGAAGAGGCTGAACAAGAGTTGGTCTTATATTTTACGTGAAAACCTCAAGAATTTTACAAGCGTTGTATCTATAAGCTTGTTGACAGATGGAATGAGGGTCTAGGAAGCATTGGAAGTTATGTTGATTAAATATTTCTATAGTCATAAGGTTTTTATTTATAATATATGCTCTAAATTGGATATTACATTCATTCTAATCTGATACATTCACCATCCAGATAAAAGTAAATTTTAGTTATTTGCTTCTTCTTTTTTTTTAACGAAGAGTTACATTTAAATTTCACATCTTCAACTTAGTATTCTGCTATTTTTTTAGTTTTTTTTCTCCCTCCCAACCACTCAACTGATTGTGTGTATCATCATCATCATCATGTCGCGCTGGTAGCATGGATATCCCTGACCCTTTCTCGCCACTCCTCCCTATCGTTCATCACCCTAGGCAGGTCTCCAGGACAACATCCTGTATCCTCACATAGCTGCTGAATGTACGTTCGTGCTGGTCGTCCTGCCTTCGCACGGCCATGTGTGGGGGTCCATAAGAGTACATCTCTTATGAGTTCGTCCCTGCTTCTCCAGCAGTGTCCTGCATATATATATATATATATATATGTGTGTGTGTGTGTGTGTGTATGTATAAAATTTTTGTTATTTAAATGTAACTGTTTAATAAATAATGAAATGAAGCAAATGACTGAAACTTTCTCTTATCTGATAGTGAGTGTATTATATTTCTATATCATTTTTGTATATTAATACAGAAAGAACAGGTTGTTATTTTTTATTTTTTTTAGTTTGAAAGTATTCTATTCAAGTACCCCAAAATTCATGTGTTTTAATCAAGATGGTGCCATCTCATTAAATGGCAAACCTCTAAAATTAGTTGACCAGTTCAAATACCTCAGTAGCAATATCTCATCTACTGAAAGTGATGACAGCATCTGAATAGGTAAAACATGGACTTTCTATTGACTGGTTAAATAACTATTTGAAAATCTGATCAGAATTCTTAACTGCCGCAGTATCAGTACTACTGTATGGTTGCACCACTAGGACTTTTATGAAACGTCTGGAGAAAAATATAGAGGAGAACTACACAAAGATGTTATGTGCTGTTTTGAATAACTACTGAAAACAACACCCTTCAAAACAGCAGTCATATTGCCTTCCATCTGGGAAGTCATTCAAGATGAGCAAAACATGCTGGGCACTGCTTAAGATACAAGAACAATCTTATATACAACATTCTCTTATAGGGCTCTGCACTTGGACACACCAGTGTTGGCCAACCAGCAAAACCTTTCATTCACCAGCTCTGAGGACTTACCAAAAGGGATTATTGATAGGGAGTCAAAGGAAATCTATGCAGTTGACATGTCTTAATAATAAGGATACAAGCACCAAAATTTCTATGGATTATAACAAGTTCATTTCATTATTGTATGAGGAAAAATTATTTGGAAAGTGCTCTGCCTTAATATTTAGTAAGCACTATTGAAGGTTTTAAGAAAGAAGCAAGACGGCAATTATACAAGAATGTTGCGAGCAATATTGAATAAGTCCTGGTGGCAACACCCAACAAGGCACCAACTATACAGCCACCTGCCTCCCATCACGAAAACTATCCAAGTTAGACGAACCAGACATGCAGGACACTGCTGGAGAAGCAAGGACGAGCTCATAAGTGATGTACTCCAATGGACCCCCACATATAGCCAAGCAAAAGCAGGATGACCAGCTTGAACATACATACAGCAGCTATGTGAGGATACGGGATATAGCCCTGAAGACCTGCCAGAGGCGATGAATGATAGGGAGAAGTGGCGAGAGAGGGTCAGGGATATCCGTGCTAGTGGCACGACATGATGATTGAAAGTTATTTTTTTAAGATATTTTCATTGAGTATAAATAATTTTTTCTAAAATTTATTTTTGAAGATATTTTCATTGAGTGTAGATAATTTTTTCTAAAATTTACTGAATATAAATTTCTTTCAGCATGAATGTAATCCTGATAGTTGTACACAAATGACTGCAACAGAACAATGGATATTTTTATGTGCTGCTCATAAAACACCTAAAGAGGTAAGTTAATAATAAAAACAAAACATCATTATTTTATCATCAAACACAGAAACCAAACTATACTGCTTTGTATTTCCCGATTGCAGTTGAATTTTTCAGATAAATTTCTTATCTTGACTCTAAATTTCATTGTTTTACCAATTTTCTTTCTTTCTTAAAAAGACATAAAAAAATCAAAGCAAAAATTTATTGAATTTTATTCTGAAAAATTTTCTTTTTGTTGTTCTAACACCATTTCATAACTTTTACTTTGATTATCAAAATATTTTTGGTAACTTAAATATTTTTAAAGTTGATGTTTTTTTTTTAAACTGTCATTTTTACTCAAAAATTTAGGCCCTGGGAGCTACTGAAAGTTGGAAATGAGGCAGAGAAAGGATTAACACTTCTTCTAAATACAAAATTAAAATATATACAAGGATCATTCAATAAATAGCTGGAATTTTTTTTGTAAAAATCAAATTTTTTTTTTCTATGAATGTAAACTCTACATTAGTTGGGGTTCATTTCTAAAAAAAAAATTATTTTACCTCACAAAATTTTTTGTTTTGAGGTTTATTCAAAAAGCAGCAAATAAAACCAAAATGTAAACCATTTGAAATTTACTGAAAATGTGTGATGCTTACAGAGAAGCATATTTGAGTCCAAAAAATGTTTACAATTGGGCTTAACATGAATTTGTCATTATGAGCCTGAGTTGAAAAATCAGTCCATAGCCTAGAAATACTTATTCTCTGGTAGAAAAACAAAGGTTCCTGACACAGCAGTCAGTAAAGAAGGTCATGCTGATAGTCTTCTTGAACATGAAAGGACACATCACTATTGATTTCTTTGGAAAAGGTGCAACCGTAAACAGTGCTTCTTATTTCTGACTCTTTAAGAAAAATTGACCTTATTTATTGAATGACCTGTATGTATGTGTGTGTGTGTGTGTGTGTGTGTGTGTGTGTGTGTGTATATATATATATATATATATATAAAAAAAACAAAACTGGTCTTAAAGAAATTATTGCTCTGTAATGTCACTTACATTGAGCTCTTTACCAGGAAAATGTAAATGTTCACTGTTGAATGGTTTATATATATATTCATATATATATATATATATATATATAGTATTATTCAGTCCAGTTAAACCGGAGTCGGGAGTAATTCCATCAGTAATTCCAACTCAGGATTTAAGTTAATTTTATAATTGGCTCCACTCGTGTTGAGCAATCTTGTAATTGTAGCATTGCAGGATTCGCAGAAGGTTTTAGTTTTCTTTTGACCAATTGACTGCGTATCCCTTGATTTTTTTCAAGGGGTCAAAAGAGGTTGGCCTTTTCTTTCATTCTGACCTATAATTTTTTTCTTTTTCCCCCCCAGGTGGTGATTCAAGATACTTTTATCTCTTGTTCCTGGCGGGGTTTTTTCTTTTTTTTCTGGTACCATGAATGCTGGTAGATATTAGATTAGTGAATAAATATGTATATATAATCTTAGCATAGTGTTGGAGAGAAACTGACTGTCTCCATACTCCTTTGACTGTGTCTACACTATCCTAACTTACATATACATGCTCTGTCATCAATATTGAGTTCTCTTTATTTATAAATGTACTAAACTATATTATATATAGGTGTGTGTGTGTAATATATACTCGTATGTATATACATACATACACACACACACACCATCAATTGAAGTATATAAGTTAACCTTTTAAGCCTGAAGAAATTTTCATAAAATTAGAGATCAACTGATACAGTAAGGCTAAAAACTAAACCTTTATTACTGATTGACCACTATGGTTAAGATTTGGATTTTAGCTCTGCTATATGTCAACATATCAACCACTAGTTTTGTAGATACCCCAGTCAGCTATGCTGTAGAATACACCAACTGTATCTCTGCAGAGGAGTAAGTCCACCTGACTCCAACGAGTGTTCTGGATATGACAAAACCATCTGATGTTGAGGTTCCAGTCCTAGAGCTTTGAGGGATGTGGAGTAACTCTGCATTGCTATTACTCCCAGGTCCACTCTGACCTGAGATAGTTGTACCTGATAGGGTCCTATCTATTGGTCAATTAGTACTGTGTAACTATTTAACTTTGTGCAAACAAATGACTGATGTTTAATTGAATTGTTAGTATTACACAGCGATCTTTAAAATCATTTAATAAAACTATTAATGTTAGATAGCAATATAATAGCAATTTAACTGTGTGCAAACAAATAATTTAATACTAAATAGAATTATTTGTATTTGATAGGAATGCTTGAAACTATTTAACTGTGTACAAGAACTATTTGTATTGCATAGCAATAATAGGAAATGTTTGACTTCATGCAAATGAACAGTGTTGAATGGCAGTACTTGAAATCATTTAACTGCATGCAAATAAAACTATTTGTGTGAATAATATTTGAAACAAATTTACTGTGTGCAAACAAATGATTAATATTAAATAGAATTATTAGTGCAAGATCGAAGTATGAGGTGCATACAATAAGTTTCCAGACTTTTTTCGTATGGGCATATAAAATTGTCGTAGACTCTTGAAAATTCACAATGTTATTGCTATACATGTTGTAAGATGACTGACTAATTTTCATGATTTCAGGTTCAAATGAACAGCTACAGCAGCAATTGGAATAGACCCTACTAAAGCCTGATTGTCACAGCTGGCGAATTTTAAAAATGCAATCTGACACCTTAGAAGAACGATATACAATAAAATTCTGTTTTAAACTTGGAAAAAATGCCACAGAAATGTATGGAATGCTTCAGACTGCTTTTAGAACATCTTGCATGAATTGAGCATCAGTTTTTGAGTGGCATAAGAGATTCAAGGAAGGCAGGGAGTCTGTGAGGGATGATGAGAAGTGTAGGAGGAGTAAAGAAGTCAATACACCACAGTTGATTGGCCAAAGGGTTAGGGTTACTATGTGGAGGTTTTAAGGGAGTTCAGGAAGAGATTCGGTTGGAAGAGGCCAACACTCTTCAAAACAGGTCAGTGGCATTTCCACCAGGACAATACACCAGTCCACAACTCCATCCTTGTCACAGACTATTTGATCAAGATGGACATGAAGACAGTTCCTCACCCTCCTTATAGTCCAGACCTTGCTCTCTGTGACTTTTGGTTATTCCCTAAGCTCAGAGACTGTCATTATGAGACAATTGAGGAGGTGAAAGCGGCTGTGACGAAGGTCATTGACATGCTCATGCAAGAGGAATTCCATGGGGCCTTCCAGAAGTTTTTGGAATGGTACAACAAGTGCATTGCAGCCGGAGGAGATTACTTCAAAGTGTACTAGAGTTTCATGTGTGTACTATCAATAAAAGTGCCCATACAAAAAAAATCTGGAAACTTATCATATGCATCTCCTAATTAAAACAATTTGACTGTGTGTAAACAAATGAGCTCTGGCTCATTAAAAAAAGTGCCCTACAAACTATTCATTTACAAATTCTATATATTTGATATGTATCTGTATTAAGAGGATTTGGCATCAAATAACCTATAAGGTTTATATGCAGGAGGTGCACGTGGTGTAATAGTTATCGTCATAGGAAATGGACACAGCGACACAAGTTCAAATCCTGGATGAGACTGATTGCATGTTACATAGCACTAATACATTTGGGAAAGGTATGAATCCAATTGTTCTCCCTCCAGCTATGGTTAAATAGTAGGGCAGACTGGGTTCTTCAGACTTAGTGAGGCAACTAGTCAAGGTGAAGGAAAACTCTGAATTCAAACCTGTTAAACTCCGCTTAAAAAAATTGACCTTGTGTCATATCCTGCCCGAGCGGAGGGGTTGGTAAATATGTATAATGTTGATATGCCATAAAGACCAACCCAATTTTTTTTTTTCAGGCTTAAAAGGTCAACTGATATATTTGATTAATTTTTAATTCATTATATATTTATTTAGATTTCCATAAATACTGATCCTACACACAAATTACTGAATAACATTTTGATCCTAGGTAGGATTTACTGTTACTACACTCTAATCCTTATATAAGTTACTGACAGATAAACAAAGACTAGGCTATTTGTAAATGTAACCAAATCACAAAGTAGATTTTACTGATATAAACAACTGTTGCATATAGACTTTAATTTTGTTTTTTGTTTGTTTTTGCTTCAAATATGGTTTTTGTCATTTATGTATGTGTGACATTTTAATGCCTTGTATTAAATTCTTAGCCTATCCCGATATAAACATTACCAGCTGCATAACACAACACCCCTTTTTATCTATACTACTTTACTGACATTTGCATGTGTGTGTCTGTGTGGAATGTACCAGTAACCTGATTTTGTGTATTGATTTTTACTTGACTTTAGAATCCTACATAGACTATGCAGGGTTGACCTTTGAGATCAGCAGATGGTAAAATATACCCCCTTCAAACCAAATGTATGGAGATAAAGACTTTGATATAGAGTACCAAAATTTTTGTTTTATCTTCTTAATAGTGCTATGGACAAAGTCAAACCCAACTGCCAAGGTCAATAAAGGTCATCAGATGTCAAAATATATTATTTTTGAAGAACTTAGCAAGATAGATACCTTGTTTTGCAATACAAAAAACTAAGAAATGGATGGGCTGTACAAGTTTGACCATTGCATTCACTCTTGCATAGTGGTGCCATTTCTTGGTCAAATATAGCCTCTGGATTAAAAAAATAAAATTAAAAAGAAAGGGTATTTCACCTGTTTTCATTCCATTTCAGTCTGGATTATTCAATAGGTGGCATTCAAAAAAGGTATTTTACCTCTTTATTCGTCTGTTGACAGTGTTTTGCTTCTATGCATTTTACTGCACAATGTTTCTGTATGATACTGATTTTTGTCAGTAGATGGCACTGCTATGCACACAGCAGTAAACCGCTTTATTCTGCATAAATCAGTTATGTCATCTTGTGTGTACACTTGCTCAACTGCACCAAAAATGTTCATCTTGCTTGGAATATTCCAGACCATTCAAGAATATTCATGTTTCTTCTAAAAGTTACAGCTGTCATTTTTCACATTTTCCAAAGCCTTCTAGAATGTTTCATTCCCATAGCTATAAAAACTGGCACTTCAAGCTGAACTCAGCCTTCTTGGCAAGGCCTATAATTTGCTGACTATATCCTCATCTCCCCTCTTTTTTTTTTTTTTTTTTTTTTTTTTTCTTTTCTTCTTTCATGCCTGACCTGGTTATTACACTAAACTGCATCTGATGGTGAGGTTCCATTCTCCAGCTTTGGGGAGTGTAGAGTACCTCTTCATTGCCATTACTCACAGGTTCACTTTGACCTAGAGTGATAAGACCTGTTAGGGTCCTATGTGTCAAATAGATCTGTTTAAAAACGATTTGTGTTTCATTGAATATTTGACGCCATATATCTGTAAATTATTTGTATTAAGAAAAGTTAATTAATTTTATAATTGTTTATTAAGGATTATTAATAATTACTTGAAACCATATAACTGTGTGCAAACAAATGACTATTATTAGATAGAAATAATTACTTGAAACCATATAATTATTAATATTAGATAGGATTTCTTAAAACTATGTGCAAATTATTTGCACTTGATATGTTTGAAAATTATTCCTATTGTTAATATTTAATAAAATAAAATTTCTTCAAAGCTATGATTGTTTACTAAAGATAATTATTATCAGTTACTTTAGACCATATAATTGTTTACAAGTTATTGGTTTTTTGGTATGGCATATCAACTATTATAGGTTATTTAATGCCAAATCCTGTTCATACATATATATTAAGCAGACATTGGCCTAGCAGTTAGTGTTCGCCAATGGCCCGGGAGACCTGCGTTCAATCCCAGGTCGAGTCATACCAAAGACTTTAAAAATGATACTTGATGCCTCCTTGCTTAGCACTCAGCATTATAAGGTATGGATCAAGGGTAAAGTGGAGCAATCCAGGGAAAGGAGTAGCGCCCTCCCCTACACCTTGGTGTAGTAGCTATCGAAAAGGGAGCCTTCGGGTCCCCCTCGACTATGGTCGTCAACAACTTATATATATGATTTGTAAACACATTTTGTAGATAACATTCTTAAATGAGCCTGAGCTCTTTTTTGTATACACAGTTAAATGTTTTCAAATATTGCTATATAACAGTCACAATTTAACATCAGTCATTTGCTTGCACACAGTTTGTTCTATTTGACATGTACATTGGACCCTATCAGGTGCTACTACTCCAGATCAGAGTGGACCTGGGAGCAATGGCAATGAAGGGTATTCCACATTCTCCAGATCTCTAAGACTTGAGCCTCTCTATCTGATCACTTATTGTCATGTCCAGGACACTCATTGGAGTGGACTTACCCCTCTGCAAAGATGCAGTTGGTATATTCCACAGCCCCAACCAACTGAGCTGTATTGGTTTGTGATAGTAATAATTGATACCTTATAATTGTGTGGAAATTATTTTTATTAAGACTAGTTACTTGAAGCTATTTTTTTTACTAAGGATTATTATTATTATTATTAGTTTCTTGAAACTATATAAGTGCTCACAAAATATTAGTATTGAATTGGAATGCTTAAAACCATATTGTGTGCAAACAAACTATTATTAAAAAGAAATAAGTACTTTAAACTATATAATTATGCATAAATTATCTGAATTAGATCGGAATACTTGATATCGTTCAACTGTCCAAACATTTGGTTGTTATTGTCAAATAAAAAAGAACAAAAAACAGTGACAATCCAGTCAGCTGGGGCAGTAGAATACATTGACTATATCTCTGCAGAGAAGGCTCTCTTCAACACCAAGTGTTATGGATATAATACTAAAGCATCTGATGGTGTTCCTCTTGTCCAGGAGGATTGAGGAATGTGAAATACCTCTTCATTGCTATTACTCCCAGGTTCACTCTTACCTGGAATAGTAGTACTTGTTAGGGTTCCATCTGTATGTTGTATACCAATGAATGAGGCAACAACACTTTTATTTTATATAAGAATATAAGTCTCTCATCTTTACTTGAAAGGTTTAAATTGGTCATAGGCGTGAGAGACAGACAGACAAAGGACTTGGACACAGACTGACAGAGGACTACTATATTGATCTTTTCTTAACCATGTTGTGAGTTCTATATACAGGGGCTTATGTCTTTGCTTCTTTGACAGGAAGTTCTCAGCTAAGTTCAGCCAGAGTCCACCTGGCTCCCGCCCCCTCTGGGCACTCATTAACCTCTCTCTGAATCTCTTCTGCCTGACTGACTGACTGACTGTGGGCACCCATGTATATATAATTTCATAATGCCCACACATTCCTTCCAGTTCATATTTCACTTGATCTGTTCCTGGCTGTCAACCCTTGTGAGCTGTCCTCTTGTTTACGCAGCTGGATTATCCTGTTTAGAGATCTCTACTTGAAGGATCTGTCAAAGGTCAATATGCAACATATGGGTCAAACAGAACTATTTAATCATTTACTATACTTGAAACCATTTGACTGTGTGCTAACAAATGATTGATATTAAATTTAATTATTAGTATTAGATAGCAATTATTGAAATCATTTAACTGTACAAACAAATGGATAATCTAGAATAGAATTATTAGTGTTAGCAATACTTGAATCCTTTTAGTGTTTTGGGTTTGACATTAAACTTCATCCCATGATGAGGCTCTAATCTTGGAGTTCAGGTAATGTGTAGTACCTCTTCATTACTATTATATTCAGGTTCACTCTGACCCAGAGTGGTAGTGCCTGTTAGGGAGTCATCTATGGGTCAGATATAACTGTTCACTCTTTTACATGGGATTAATATTATCAAATCAAATTATTAGTGTTAAATACCAGTACTTGAAACCATTTAACTATATGCAATCAAATGAGCTCTGGCTCGTTTAAAAATGTTATCCACACACTATTTGTTTACAAATGACACGCACACATAATATATATATATATATATATATATATATATATATATATATATACGATTTGCCATTAAGTAATCCACAAGGCTTGATATACCATAAATACAACCAAGCTAAAAAGAGATTTTAAAAGAATGATTACAATGGAATGATGTAAATATAAATCATTATGAATGAAATTTTGGCTTTAAATAACCCATACATAGTTGATATCCCATTAAACAGATAACCCATCAAACTGAACTTCTCACTTTTATATGAACAATTTTTTTTTCTCGAACCAGACTGCTTTGTTTTTATGCCAATGCTTAAGTCTCCAATTATATATAGTAGAAAAATATATGAATACCATCATTCTATACTTAATTGCTATTTCAATATATTAAGAGCCAATGTATTAATCTAGTTTAAAATAATTTAAAACTTTATCTCAAATAGATTTGACTCATAGATGGGGCCTTAACATTCAATGTGGAGGTGAGAGTAATGGTGACAAAGAGGTGACTCTTAGTGGAGACAAAGATGAGATGAAAAGGAGTTCATATCAGGAAAAGGAAAATGCCAGACATGTGGTCACCGAAAAATACCATTTGCTTTATTATCCCTCTGAATCAGTTTCAACAGCTAGACATGAAGCATATTCTTGAATTGATAAAAGAAAATCTGTTGTTTAACAGATCATAGCCTCCATCCATTTGGAAGTGGGGGTGGGGTTCATTTGCTAAGTCAGTCCTTGTTGCTCTGCCACTTAATCATGAAATAATTATTTCCTTTCAAAATCCTCAACTCGTGCATGTGACCATTTCTCGCACCTACCACAAGAGCTCCCATGATTGACACTTAGTCACACAGCCTGGCACCAGGTTCACTGGTGTAGTGAGAGGTGGCCTTTACATTTCCCTCCACACACCTGAATTCCACAATTGGAGCCTTACTACCTGATGCAGTTTAGTGTCATACCCAGGACTGGTTACTTCTACTTGTTCTATCATGTATATCCATATATATTTTTGATTCATCTATTAATTAGTTTTTTGAAGAATTGTCCAAAGAATTTCATATATAATCATTATATTGTAATTATATTGAAATTAAAGTTGTTATACTGCCCCTTTTTGTCTGCCTCTCATAATGTATGAAATATATTTGCAAACAACTTGTAGTGTAATAGTTATCATCCTAGGAAATGGACACAACAACTCAAGTTCAAATCCTAGATGAGCTTGTTTGCATTTCACATTGCACTAACACCCTTAGGAAAGGAATGAATCCAATTATTTTCCTAGTTATGGGTAAATAGTAGAGTAGACTGAGGTTCTTTAACTTTTGGTATGGCAACCAGTCTTGAAGAAGGGAAACTGAATTCAAACCTTTTGAACTCCGCTTAAAAATTGACATTGTGTCTCATCTTGCTCATGTTGGAGGGGTTGGGTAAATTCATATACTTGCAAACAACTATTATAGTTTTGGAATATTATAGACTTGTGGGATTGTTTACTTTTTTCCCATCCATTTAACAGTCTATGAAAATTAAGATTTTTTAAATTCAATTTATTATGTACATATTTACCTAACCCCTCCATCACTGGCAGGACACATGATCAATTTTTAAGTGGAGTAAAGCTAATTTGAATTCAGAGTTTTTGTTCAAGACTGGTTGCCTTACCAAGGTTAAAGAACCCAGTCTTCCCTACTAATCATATATTTTGTCAACGGTTTGGTTTGGTTTCTTTGTTTAATGGCATATCAACCTTTGTAGGTTATTTAATGCCAAAATCATCCTTCTAGAACAACATTAGTGGTACTATTTAACTCATAGTTGGGAGGATAAGGGAGTTCATGCCTTTCACAAGGGTATTAGTCTGAAAGTGAACATAATAGCAAGACTGGGGTTCAAACTCGCTTATTACGATTCCACAGTCCAGCTGTTTAACCATTACACCACGGGGGAGAAGATGGATTCATGCCTTTCCCAACAGATTTGGTGTGAAGTGAAATGCAAACAGCTTTCTTCAGAATTCTTTATTGGGTCATCAATTCCTTTTCTGATAATCATTACAAGCACATCCTTCCTTATTATTTTTCTGCCCAGTCAGCTGGAGCTGGAATATACCAACTGCATCTCTGCGGAGGGGTAAGACCCCCCCTGCTCTGTCCTGAGTGTCCTGGATATGACATTAAACCATCTGATGATAAGGCTTCACTCCTGGAGATTTGGGAAATGTGGAGTATGCCTTTATTGCCATTACTCCCAGGTCCACCTTGACCAGGAATGGTAGTTCCTGTTAGGATCTCATATATATACTGTCAAATAGAACACTAAACTGCATCTGCTGGTAAGGCTTTAGTCCTGAAGCTTTGGGGAATGTTGAGTACTCCTTCATTACCATTACTCCCAGGTCCACTCTAATCTGGAGTGGTAATACCTGCTAGGGTCCCATCTATAAGTCAAATAGAACTATCAAACCATTGAACTCTGTGCAAACAAATGACTAATATTGAATTGTTAATGTGAGTTGGCAATACTTGAAGCTGTTTAAGTGTATGCAAACAAATGATGAATACCACATAGAATTGTGTTAAATAGAAATGTTTTAAACTGTTTAACTGTGTGCAAAAATTGAATTATTAGGTAGCAAAACTTGGAACCATTTGATCGTGTGCAAATGAATGAACAGTGCTGAATAGAATTATTTGTATTGAATAGCAATTCTTGAAACCATTTAACTATATGCAAACAAATGAGTTCTGGCTCATTTGAAAATGTTACTTATAAACTATTCTTTTACAACATTAAATAATTTACATGGGTTGATATACTCTAAAACACAACCAGCCAATATTTTAAAAAGTCATAACTAACTTGTTTTTAATTTCATTTTTTGTTATTTGTCAAATATTATAAGTAATCTTAGGAAATGGAAAAAAAAGTTACTGTGTGAAAGAATAAACTAAAATAATAGAATTTTACTATTCAGCTGACAGATCTACAATTTCAACAGAAAGAAAATAGTGTGTACCCCCCCCCCATTTTAGTGTGAAGAGTCTTCCAATATAAACATGATAATGAGCTTAGTGTACAGATTTAAAACTCGTGACATAGTGACAGACCATCCATAATATGGTTATTGCTAAAGTGTTTGCACAGAATCAGCAACAAAAGGTGTTTTTTTTCTGTGTCAGTCTTTTATGGGCCATCTTGTATAAATATAGCTGTTACACCCATACAGTGAAAATGCAATATTTATAGAGACAAATCAATAAAAAAAAAAATTAAAGTGAGAATTTGTCTGTAAGATTTCCAAATTTCCTGAAAGTATTAAAGACTCAACAGTCATCTAAATTTGTGCAGTAAATCAAGCTTAGAAACTTCATTTGAATTTAAATGTATTTGTATTATCAACATCAGCTATAATGGTTTGGCCACCTTGACTTGTAGCTTAGAATATACTGACTCAACACCCCACCTATTGATGAGCATAACCTACTCTCCTCCAAGAAAATGTGGGTGTCTTGGATATGACACTAAACTGCATCTGATGGTGAGGCTCCAGTTTTGGAACTCTTGGGAGTGTAGAGTACCCCATCATTGCCATTACACTCAGGTCCACTCTGACCCAGAGTCGTAGTATCTGTTAGGGTTCCATCTATGGGTCAAATAGATCTATTTAAAAATTATTCACATTAGGAATACTTGATACCATATAATAAAGTTGGCAACCTTAGTCGAGAGTGACCTGAAGGCTCCCTTTTCAATAGCTACTACACCAAGGTGTAGGGGAGGGCACTACTCCATTCCCTGGATTGCTCCGCTTTACCTTTGATCCTTATCTTATAATGCTGAGTTTTAAGCAAGGCAGTATCAAGTACCATTTCTTTTTTTTTTTTTTTTTTTTTTGAGTCTATGATGTGACTCGACCTGGGATTGAACTCTGGTCTCCCGGACCATTGGCAAACATTCTACTCATTAGGCTAATGGCCTGTAAATTATTTGTATTTGATGGTAATATGGGGAAACCATTCAACTGTGCAAAATATTTTGATACTTTTAAACCCTTAAACAACCACACAAAAAATGTAAATATAAATGTACAATGAATGCAAATCACTAATCTCTTGGCATAAAATGACCCTAGACAGGTTGATATGACATTAAAATCAATCAACTGGAGAGTAATATAATAACACACTTTAGTAAACTGGTACTTGATCTATCATTTGAACCTGTCCGTCTTAGCAACAAATTGATTAATTAACATTATTTTACATCTTTATTGTACTCTTTTTATCCGTTTGTCAATAAAAAAAAAAAGAAAGAATATTACTTTAAACAAGGTGGATGCTAAAAGATAATGGCCATATTTTGAAATGAATGTATGTATTTACCCGACCCTTCTACTCGAGTAGGATATGAAACAAGATCAATTTATGAGTGGAGTTTAACAGGTTTGAATCCAGAGTTTCCCTTCTTGACCAGTTGCCATACCAAGGTTAATCTGCGCTACTATTTACACATAGATGGAGGAGGGAGAATAGTTTAATGCACACCCTTTTCCAAGGGTATTAGCAGTATGTGAAATGCAAACAGCCTCCTCCAGGATTTGAACTCTGGTCTGCAGGTCTATTTCTTCTAATGATAGTCATTACATCACAAGTGCTTTCATTTTTTTTTTTTCTAAATAAATGAACTTTATTAAATTGTGTGATATTTACCTGGTGATAGAGAATTTTTTTTCTTTTTCAATAAAAAGTAAGAATAAACCTAGCTATTATTATTATTATTATTATAATAATACTCCTTTAGAGTTTTTCACATCAGCGTTAACTGATGGTTTTACACTGGAGTTTGAGTGATAGCAAGTCTCCTCAAGTCTCCAGGACTCATCTCAGGATTCTAGCCATTCTTAGCCATGCTGTCGTTTGGATAGTCTCTACCCGTCCGCCAATTTCCAAGTCTTCCAGGCCTTTTAATAATCCTTTTGTTATTGTGCCTAACGCACCAATCACAATTGGCACAATCGTTACTTTCATGTTCCACAGCTTTTTCAATTCTCTAGCAAGGTCGAGGTACTTATCTTTCTTTTCACTTTCCTTCAGATTTATTCTGTGGTCTGCTGGGACAGCAAAGTTGACAATTTTACAAATTTTTTTCTTTTTTTTTTTCTTTTTTTTTTTTTGTTGTTGATTATTATGAGGTCTGGTCTTCTGGCCGGGATTAAGTGATCCATTTGTATGTTAAAGTCCCATAGGAGATTATGCATGTCATTTTCTAGGACAGGTGCTTAGGTGAGAAATGATGTAATGAAAGTGAAAAGTGTGAAACAACTTCAAACATTTTTCTTTTGTTTCTTTTTAATGATTTTTCTTTAGGAATTTTCAGCCCATTTTACTCTACATTCGTTATTTTTATAGTATGATGTTTTCCTTAATAAGCTTTCACCTTATCTCACTTGAAGTTATGGACATAAACTTAATGATTATAAAACTGCTAAGAGGAATCTACTTGTATAACATAACAACATAATGTTGTCAACAACTTAACCACTGAAGATTATACTTCTTTCTTCTAAATTATATTCAGAAGTGTACTTGTAATTTTTTTTTTTTTTTTTTTTTTTAAAGCGATTTTCCTTTTGATAAGATTCAGCAATTTCTGGTATTTACAATGGGACATTTAATCAAAGCCTTTCTCCTAAATTAGATTCTTGTGGAATTTATGAATATGATACTTGAAATACACATATCAAAATTACCTGTTTTTTTGTTTGTTTTTCTTTGTTTTTTTTTTCTTTTTGTTCTAACTACCAATCTATAATTTCTTTCTTGATAAATAGTTGGTATATATATATATATATATCTTTTTTTTTTTCTTTTCTTTCTAGTGTCCAGCAATTGATTATACTCGACACACACTTGATGGCGCTGCATGTCTGCTTAACAGCACCAAGTACTTTCCTAGCAGGTGAATAATAACTTATACTCAACATTAATCTTTACAATTTGGCATGTCTGTCTGTTTCTTTAAATGGTGTCTTTCTAAATTAAGAAGAAATCTCAAGATTCACAACAATTAGAAATGAAAGACAAAACATTTTATCACTCATTAATTTATTCTTTGTGATGAATTTTTAAATTCTGGCATGCTCTGTTGGCAGAAATTAGAATATGTTGACTATTTTCTACAGATAAATTTGGTATGTCTAACATAAAAACTACTACCTCTGTCCCATTAATGATTGTGACATTTATATATTAATTTTTATAGACTAAATGTAACAACTATTATAGGACCAAGCTAGTACTATACAAATTATATATGGTTGTGGAGAAAACCTTTGTTTAAGTCATTTCATTTCTTTCTTTGTTGATTAGATTATAATTGTTACTTATTTAGTTTCTATTTAACTCATTGTTTTGGTGGGGGGTATTTGGGGTTTTTTTTTGTTTTCGGTTTTGTTTTTTTGTCTTTTTTTTGTTTGTTTTTGTTTTTTGTTGTTTTTTTTTTTAAGTCAACCTGCAAATAAATTGGGTTCCTATCCTAACAGCAGTCCATGATATTTGTGCTTTTATTTAGAATGAAGTAAAGTTTAAAGACCTTAAATGATACTTATTTCTTAACACTGGGACTTAAAATATGCTGTTTGTATCCCCTGCAGAGGGTTAAGATCTCATTTCCAAAAAAGTAACCCTACTGGTAAGGCTTAGAATATGCTGACTGTATCTCCTGAAGAGAGGTAAGATCCTTCCCATCCCCACAAAATAACCCTACTGGTAAGGCTTAGAATATGCTGCGTGTATTCCCTGCAGAGGGGTAAGATCTCGCTTCCAAAAAGTAACACTACAGGTAAGAAGTGCTGACTGTATCCCCTGGAGAAGGGTAAGATCCTTCCCACCCCGAAAAAATAACCCTGTTGGTGAGGCTTAGAATATGCTGACTGTATCCCCTGAAGAGGGGTAAGTTCCTTCCCACCCCCCAAAAAATGACCCTGCTGGTAAGACTTAGAATTTGCTGACTGTATTCCCTGCAGAAGAGGTAGATCCTTCCCTCCCACCAAAACTTATTAAGTTGAAATAATTGCTTGAAAACATTATTTATTATTGCATAGAAGTGTATGAAACTATATGACTGTGCAAATTATTTGTATTAGATTGAAATATTTGATATATCACCGTCTGCAAAAAAACACTTCTGAAACAATTACACAAAAAGTGTAAATATAAATGTACAAGGAATTTGACTCAATAATATCTTGGCATAAAATAACACAAATGGGGCTTAGAATATATTGATTGAATCATTTGTAGAGGAGTAAGACTCTATATTTCCTAGGACACTTTTTTTGGTGAACGTGGGGTCTTACCCCTCTTCAGTATATTCTATACCCCAACAACAGGTCATTTAAACAGAATCTATGTTTTGCTCATAAGATGCTGTTTTCAATTACTAAAAGTAGATTCTGAAAAGTGGGCTGCCCAAACTGGATAAGGCATAGCTTTTTTCTTTTTTAATGAATTATTATTTTTGAAGTTTTATGAAGTTTGTTGCTGTTTTTCATCTATGAAGCCAACAGACTTTCACTAAGAATTTTTTTTTGTTTTAAGTTTTGGATACAGTATTTTTAGGATTAAAATGAAATTCAACTGAGAAAATTGGTGTCCATCCGGGAGTGAAAGGGTTTATAGAACTAAAATTGCAATCAGTTCTTTTGATGAATGAACTTTTAAAATATGTTTACATATATTGATATATTAATTTCATTTACTATCTTGACTTAATTTTACCTTTTAATCATAGTCTGGAAGTATTGTACATAAATAAGAA
>OY757920.1:89269383-89359383 GCA_963585895.1 Sepioteuthis lessoniana
ATATATATATATATATATATATATACACACACAAAGGAGTTACTAAAAAGTTCTTCCCTTAACCTAGAAGGAATTTTTTTTTTTTTTTTTTTTTACAGTTTAAACAAACTTTATAAACTGTTCACTAAATGTGTTGAATTGCTGGATGAATATGTCGAATACCACTTTCTGTCTCTCTTTTATTCCCTTTTTGGTTAGGCTGAGAACTTTTCAGCACACTCATCATTTTCTTAGTAAATGTCTTTGAAATATTAATAAAATATTCTTCCAGTTTTTCAGATTTACTCTTTATTATTTTTATTTCTATTTGTTATAGAATGTTCATTCTTTCCCCAACACTTTTTTTTTCCAGAGTGAGCATCAAGGAATCCTCAGTTGCTAAACTTGGTTCTGTTTGCAGGAGAGTCTATCGAATATTCTCTCATGCTTATTTTCACCACAGAATGCTATTTGACGAATTTGAGGTGAGTAATCTTTCTTCCTAAACACTTAACCTTAAGAAAACAAAAATTGTTTCACTATAACTCATCGAATCTCTGCCCATTCATAGTGTCGTAATATTTTAGAAATTTTTGAATCTATTCTAAGTACTGTAACAATTTTGAAAGTAGTCTCAGAAAACTAATGCATTGGTTAATGAAATTTGTAAATTATTCTCAAGATTATTGTAAAAAAAACTGAGTGAATCTGTCACATCTAATAAATCATCAGTAAACTCTTCTTTAAAAGTTATTGATCAATAACAACTATTTTGAGAAAGGAGAAAAATTTGAAAATACCCTCTTAGATTAAAACAAAATTCTTACTTATGGCTTGAAGGAAGGAGTACCTATAGACTTGATGTAAGATATGTCAAGAGACTGCTATATAGCATCTTGATGCACCCTCTTTGTTCAGTATCTGCCAATAGAAATCTGACCACTCATATCTTATCTTCATTACTTACCAGCTTGGTATAGCATATCTATTATCTTTGACCTTTTGATGGTATCAAAGGCCTGGGACAGATCTTTGCCCAATCAGCTGGGGCTGTAGAATGCGCCGACTGCTTCTATACAGAGGGGTAAGACCCCCCCAATGAGTGTCCTGAATATGACACTAAACAATCTGATAATGAGGTTCCAGTAATTGGTTCCAGCTTTGGTGAATGTGGAGTACCTCTTCATTGCCATCGCTCTCTGGCCCAGAATGATAGCGCCTGATAGGTTCCTATCTATGTGTCAAAAAGAACTGAACTGCTTACTTATGCTTAACTGAACAGTTTGAAAAAGAAATTTTGACATTTAACTGTTTGTAAACAAAAACTATACTTATACTAAACTGAACTGTACAAAATTAAATTCATCATTAAATGCCTTGAAAATGGTTGATACGTCATAAAACAACCAACCGAGTGGGACAGATCTCTGCCTATTTTGAACAAATCCTAGTGCTATGATATAACCATAGAAGTAAGCATGAACTGAGATTTCACTAGGTTGGCGTAGCTGCGTCCCCACTTGAAGCCACTCTGGTATGGTCCTGTGAAGTGGTTAGTTTTGTCATGGATGCAGTGCAGTTTTCTGTGGACAAGAATGGATCCACAGATATAAGATTCCTCTAACAAAGAGTTTTTGCCTCTCTCCTACTGCCGTAGCGGTGCACACAGTCTACTCCTCTCTGAATATCTCTCGCCTTCTCTCATTCCACCTCTTTACATAGAGCTTGGTAACTCACCTATGCAAAACCCCACCTATTTGCATAGACAAGCCAGCTACCAATCACAGTTTCCATGCTTGCCCACTTCCACCCTCTTTAAGTGTGACAAGTTAACTGACCGACTCATTACATCCCCCCCCCGATCTTAAGATCACAAAGCCCCTCAGCTCGAGAGAAGGTTGCATCTGCCTAGTGACTGCATCCGCATATACACAACTTGCACGCTTGACATATCAGGATGATCACACAGGCACAAACTCTCTTGCTCCGAGGTGGCCAATTTCCAGATTCATCTTATGCCCCTCTGTTGTGGTCGCACACTGTGCAACTCGGGGCAGGCCTCTTCTGCTGGGCACTCCTCCTAAGCGGGATGAGCAGTCGCCAAATGGCAAAGCAGGAGGAACCGCAGTCGATAATTGTCAGATAAGGCTGCCAACATGCGTAATGTCTATCCCTAGCCTGTTCCAAACATGGGTAGCACTCAAGTTTCCTTTTTACCATTGCACCAGTGCTGGGTCAATTGACCAGCATGTCTCGCATCTTTGCACTACCATCCTGACGTCCGCCTTTTTAACTGCTGGGTCGACTGTTTTCGAGAAGTAGAGCGTCTGTTTAATCCTGGGATGCCTACACTGTTCATGTATGCTTATGATCCGCTCTAGGTCTATACTGAGTGCAGAAGCAGTACACGGTAGTTGCAGAGGTTCAGGCTCTTTCCAAGCAGCAGTCAGCCAACACTGCAGAACGCGAGTCAATGCATCTCCTCTGTTGACTGTCGATTTTAACCAATGCTATATCCATGGACAGGTTGTACTTTTTGATAGTTTCAGTTGACGTGGTGAGCCGCCTTCATATCAATGTCTCAGTCGATGCCTTGGTGGTCAGTTGTGCTCTTCCAGTCAGTGCATCTGATATCCAACACTGGGTGCATGCTGAGTCCGTGATGATGTGTAGCACTGTTGCTTGCCATTGGAGCACTAGGTTAATCCCCTTCAGAGTAGTGTCTAGTTTGGCCAGGTTTATATGCCACATATCATTTTCTGGTCGTAGCCAGCAGGCGTCTTCTATGATGGACCCATTATCCTCAAGGGCAATACCCATGGCTAGCAAGCTAGTATCCACCCAAATGGTGAGCTCATTCCCATTAACACACCTGTCACCTTGCACGGGATCGTCTTGCATCACTCTCTCCATAATTTCAGTTTTTGTGCATCTCGGAGTAACATCATGCACTTCGTTGTCCCATCCTGACGTAACAAGTTACGCAAAGCTTTATGGGTACTGCCGCCACTCTGAACCAACCGCATACAGGAAAATGGCCTACCAATTTCCCACACATGGAGAAGGTGTTCTGAGTGATCACTGGCGGGACTTCCAGGATGTCACTCCAGCAAAGTTTTTCTCCATCACCACTGATGTGTGGTCCAAGTACATTTGTCTCATCCTGGAGCAGCTCTGGGGCCTTGCACACCAAGCCAAAGCATTCTAGATGTTCCTTAAACCTCCTCGAAGAGGCCACGTTTTCATTGACATAAACATTGTCAATGTCGGATGACATTCATCTTCGAATTTCCTCATCCTGTGACATGACCACCTTCATAATCGCTGACATGATCTTTGGGGCCACATTAAGACCAATTCCCCGTCATGTGAGGCAATATCTCTGCCCTTTTATCATAACAATTTGAAAGGGCCAGAGTGGTCGGTGGACTCAGACTTGGAGGTAGGCCCTTCTCAAATCGAGGGTGGCAACGTTGCTCCCTTGCTGTCGCAGTTCCTGCAATTTCTGGATACAAATGTCCATGTTGGCTGTATACACGTCTACAAAGTTATTCATTTCTCAGTAGTCCATGATTGGTCTAACTTTCCTCTTATTCTTTTGCACTATTGCCATCAAAGGAATCGGTCCTCGAGGTGACTCCAGCTCCTCCTCGGGGTATGGCACAAGCCAGCCGTTTGCTATCCAGAGCTGCAATTCATTTTTCTATTCACTCCTGATATGCTCTGGAACCAGGTACTCTGCTATTTTATTTTTCAGCAGCATGGGCATTTGGCCACATGCCCAATTCCACGTTTCAGCCTATACACACCTGCACTGGTCAAAAGTTGCACTGAAGGTTGTGTACAAAATGTGCAGCACCATTCCACTATTAACAAGGGTGGCATCTATTAGGATGATTCAAGTTAGGTCATCTGTTACGGAAGCCTAAAAAAACACGTGCACAAAAATCCCTGGAATTTGCTGTAATTAGGTCCATCAACTACCAGGCACAAAAGAGCTGCCACTGCTTAAATTTGATTTGATTGCAGGCAAACCTCCAAAATGTAGGACTAGTGACTCTAAGATCTGGCAAGCAGCTGAAGAGGCTAAAGACCCTCTCAAAAAGAAAGGACTGAGTGACTTCAAATAAAGAAGGACTAAATGCTTCTGTAGGATCTTTCAAACTATCAAAGTGGCAGAATGCTGTAAAACACACACAACTATATGCTATATCACACTATTGTGTGATAAACCAATGAAAATTAATAAAATTTAAATTTGCTTTTCATCTAAGAGTCATAGAAAGTAAACATGTTTACTCATGATTTTAAAGAATGCAGCTATATGTTTTTATACTGTCAAGGGCTTCATAGATTACTAGTTAATAAAATTTGTGGAAATGACAGATGTCTTTTTCAACCAACAGTGATAGAAAGTTAATGCATTTAATTACAGTTATGTTTCAGCTGTGCTTTTCGGCAAGTCAATTAAAAGTTGGTCAGTGAAGAGTTTTTACTTCAGAAGTTAAACAGGCTGTCTGACAATTAGGTTGGGTCTGTTTCAGTGAGCTGATGCCCTGATACACAGATTGTACTGAGTTGCCATCGATCATGATAACATGAGCCATAAAACTGCAATTACTCTGCTTTATACACAGTTAATGGTTTAACTTAGTAAAAGTTGTTTCCCAGATTTGTTATCTGGTGGCTTGATTAGGTTTTATTTTAAGTCTTTCTCTATTCTAGTGATTGGTCATAATTTTTCAGGATATTTATTTCATTCTTTTATTTGAATGAATCTGTCTTTCAGTTTACTCTACCTCTGCTGAATTGTAGTCATTTCTTGTTTATTAAACTGTAACAACTTCTATTTACCTAAAGCAAGAAGAACACTCTGCTTCACATGTTCTTTTGTGGATATATCCATTTATTATGTAAGTAGCATGCACTGATTGAAGTCCTTATGTTGCTATCACAAATGAATATGTATGAGTTATCATGTATATAAAGACTCCTCCAAAGCAACACATTCAAGTTTGTTGATGACTATTGGGATGATTGCATCATCTTTGCCATAAAGTTTACTAGAAAGGATTCTGACTATAGCCCTTGCTAGAAGCACTAGATTATCTGCATAGTCTGCATCAGCAATAGTTTCTGCTGGATAGTTTGCTTCTTACCTTTTGTTTTAATGTGAAACCAATTTCTAGCTAGAGCAGAATTACACAAAGATGTTAAATGCTGTTTTAAACAAATCCTGGAAGCAGAACCCTACAAAACAGTAGCTGTGTGGCCACTTGCCTCCCATCTCGTAAACCATCACTGCCTGGAGCAGGCAGAAAGAAACATTGGTCTATGTGAACTCAGATAAAATAGTTAGTGTGTTTCAATTGAAATGGTGTCATCTTCTCATTAAATGTCAAGACCAGTTCTATATATGTTGGTTGCAATATCTCGTTTACTGAAAGTGATGTCAACATATGTATAAATAAAGTGTGGAATTCTTTTGTTAGGTTATCGATCTTATGGAAATCTGATCTCTCTCTGATAAAATTAAATAAGAATTCTTCCAAGTATGTAGCAGTGTCAGTACTACTGTATAGTTGAACTACTTGGACTCTAACAAAACACTTGGGGAAAAAAAGCTAGAGCAGAACTACACAAGCATGTTACATACTGTTTTAAACAAATCCTGGCAGCAGAACCCTACAAAACAGAAGTTGTGTGGCCACTTACTTCCCATCTCATAAACCATCCTAGAAAGGTAAGCTGAACAAAGCTGAGAAAGCTAAAACATACTTATAAGCTATATTCTCCTATAGACTCATACACATAGACATATTGGATAACAAGCAAAAACTTAAATTCATCAGCTCTGTGTGGACGCTGAGTGCTATCTAGAGGACTTATTAAGTGTGATGAATAATTGGGGGTAATGGTAAGAGAATCAAAGGAATCTATCCTAGCAGTACTCCTTGATGATAATGAATTCATATATAGTTGCACATCCATTATATTTAAGTGATATTGTTGTATAACCATGAACAACTATACCTACACATATACATATGCATGCAGAATCATAACGACGGCACAATGAAGACGAGCGACACAGTTCTTTAGAAAAATATACCTCTCACTTTATTTGAAAGGTTTCAAAAGGGTTGTGTGTGAGAGGAAGTTGGAGATGGAACAGAACTGCTACATATTATGGCCATAACAGTGTTTCTTTCCTGTTCTCCTGGGGGTCAATATGTTAAAATATATAATTTGGCTTGAAAATAAAAAAAACCATAAGCATTAACAGTAAAAAAGAAATGTTGAATTTTTGTATGTTATACATCATCACTTAAATGAAAAACGGAACTTGCTTGGACACTTTTCATTTTGAATGTTTCATATTTCGTGTCATCCAGATATTTTATTCTCTCTATCTCTATCTTTTTCCTTTTACCAGAATGAGACCAACCTCTGTAGACGATTCACTACATTCGTAACCAAGTACAATCTGATGCCAAAAGACAATCTGATTGTTCCAATTCTGGAAGACCAAGCGGCCCTAAATGGTGAAAGTGAAGCCTGATGGCCGCTAGGGGCTGCGGTCTTTGCCAGATTACCACCCTCACCATTTTTTTTGTTGGGGGTCTGTCAGCGCCAAGAGCCTCAGCAGCAGCCAGTAATGAGAGAAGCAAGAGAAAGAAGACACCAAGACCCTGAAGAGAAATTATAAATGACTTTTTCCTTTCTTTTTTAATTTTAATTTTTTTTTTAATTTCTTATTGTTTTCCTGGGAATTTTGACAACTCTATCAGGGAACAAATGATAACCGAGCATTGTGGGAAGGGTCAGTGTGAGATGTGTTCATCATTATCTTCAGCACCGAAAAACTAACTCATTGAAGAATCTTTTCTTTTTTATATATATATATATATATATATATATATATATATATATATATATATATATATATATATATATATACACTTAAATATTTTTTCTTATCTTCATCACCACACACTATAACAGAATCTCTATTCTCTATTTCTTTAACTTTCTGGAGCCCTGTAAACTCTGGTTAAAATTCACTCATCTCATGAAGTTGTATTTATCATAAATTCATATGTACTCTCTACTCTTGACAAAAGATTTGTTCACTCAACCGTGAAACTTACAGACACTCAACTCCATGTGATTTGCTTTTCGAAGTCTATTTCATCCTAAAAAGCTTTTTATCCAACAGCGCTTTCCTCTTTTGCCCAAACAAACACTGCTGAATCTCCACATTGTGTCTCTTTCTTTTTACACCCTGTTGCCACAATTCCCTACGTGGTTCTCTCATAATTATTATGGTTATACCTTTTGTATATAATCATAATACGTATAGCTGTTTTCAAATCTTACACGTTTTTTTTTTTTTTTCTTTCCTTCTTGTTTCTGTATTAATTGTTCTATTACGAGGTATCTCCGAAAATTAAAGTGCAGACATTGACCAATCCAATATGTTTATTACTTTAAAAGAAAGCATTGTGCATATGTTATCAGTTCTTCTAAGCTATAGATGCCATTGAGATTAATTCACTTGTCCCATGCACAAGCACATAAATATAGTCTTTGAATAACTTGGCAGTAAGTTTTACAGTCAGTTTCTTTAAGATCTAATGAGATGATGTCTCAAATTGTTTTTGATGATTTCATGGACCACCATCTTAAGTTCCATTGCCATGTCACACAGTTTCATCTTTCTACTGTCTTGAATCATAGCTTCAAATCACGCACGATTATCAGCCACATAAGACATTATTGCGCACCTTGAAGCTTTGTTTTAAAATTATAGACTAAGCAAACTTCATGATACGGCTGCGGAACTTGATCTGAAGTCAGTATTCCATAAAATCATCATCGAGAACTTAAGATATTGGAAAGTGTCTTTTTGTTGTGTCTCAAAGCGATTGATCAAGGAAGTTTGACTTGAAAGCACCTTCTTTATGCCTTTGTACACCGATGGTACAAATGCATCAGTCTCTTAGGAAACAGTGCATTGTAGTGTTGGTATTGAATGCACAATGTTTTATTTGTGTTATAATGAACATGTTGGATTAGTAAAGATTTGTACCTAATTCTTTAGATGTCCCTCATATATGTATTAAATACATATGATACGCCTATATATATAATGTATGCGTATATATTTGCACATCTTTAGTTTCTGTTAATATATACAATATATATTTGTAATATTTATATGATAGATGAACATGTAGTATGTGTAATATATTTGATTGTATTATGTGCGTGTATGTATGCATATATATATATATATATACATACACACACCCACATTTTGCATGTGATGAAAAAAGAAAGAAAAAGCCTCTTTTTTTATGCTAGTGGCATTTTCTTCTATGAGGAAATAACTTAAATTTCCTGATAAATTTTACGGAGTTGCCTCCCTTGCTCTTGAAATTTTATGGCAGATGTTTCCGTGCCTTTACACTTTAATTCATGGGCGCTGGGATATTGTGGGAAGACGCAAACAAAAAAAAAATGATTTTGTGTGCATATTGTGTATTTGTTCTGGCTTGAATGTACTGACAATTTGTTTTGTGTATGTATGTGTGTGTGTATGTGTGCGTGTGAACATTGGGTGGCAACATTGTCTTCCTTTCAATTATTTACACCTGTAAACACTTTTTGCTACTCTGTGTTCAGACTTTGCTTTAAAAAAAAAACCTGGCATGATGATTGTTAAGACTGCTAAAAAAATTTTTAAAAATGACTAACAGTTTAAATTAGTAATTTCACCTTTTCTGTTTATGATTAACCCTTTTGCAGGCAAATAATGTTGTTTTTTTTTTTTTTTCTTTTTTTTTCATCCTTGTAGAGTTGGCAAATTATTTTCAAAAAACTTGCAGAATATAGGGTATGTTCAGACAAGTTAAATGAATATGTATTTAAAAAACAAAAAAAACAGAACGTGATTTCATCAGCAATTATGAGTTCTAGTACAATGACAATTAAAGGTAAAATTAAAATATTTTTCAAAACAAACTTTACACAATCCTACACCAGTGGGGACCTCCTAGCAATGTTTCTATTAATTAATATTGAATTGATCTATGAATAAATAGCCTATAGCAAAATGCCTTACAGTGAATTATCACAATGACAAAAATGTTACCATTGGCAACAAATGTGTCACTCTGCCTTCAAAAGGGTTAAGTTACATTTCCTTAAGCAAAGTTGATTTGAGACAATTCCTTATCTATTATGACTTGTTAGACTAAACTGATCAGTGTATATGATAATTCTTTATGTGAATACAAGTGCAAGAGAAGAGTGTGAATGAGTGTAGACTTAAGATGTTAGTAGATCATTTTGTCCTGACTTTTCGGTTTGGGATTTCGAGTATGATGTCTTCATTCCCCTCAACCCTATTCATGGTTAGGATAAAGCACTCTTGTTATACTGGCTCTGAGGACTGGTAATTTCTGCCTTTGCCCATGTATACACATGCTTGCACCTTCATTAAACTGACCATTTGTCATATGTTGCAACTAAGTGGGTACAGGTATATACTTGTGTTGTTTTTTTGTGTGGGTGGGGGTTGCAGGGTGAAGATTTAATCTTTGCCCTGTGTGTTAAATTAAATAAAGCTTAGTAAATAACATTTTATATCTCTTGTAATGTAAATGTGGATGATTGCTCAGGAGCTTTGGCAGTAGGTGCATGTGCAAGTGTAGTATAACTGCACGTGTTATTGCAGAATGCACTTAGTTTAAGGGAAAAAGCATTTTTGTTGGCATTGATTTTCAGTTTTATGCAAGAACCAATTTAGCATAGACTTAGTCAAATATTGTTGAAAGCATGATTTCTTGCCATGTTCAATGCTTAGATGTGCCTGTTCAATGGGTGATTACTTAGAAACAACAAGTACATATTTTTGGGGGGGTAGGGGGGGAATGGTTATCATTGGCCTTTGTGCTAGATTAAGTAAAATTTTGTAAATAATATTTTTTATCACTTTTAATGTAGATGTGAATATTTGGTCTGGAGCTTTCGGATTATGTGTGTACATGTGTATATGTGCAGGTATTATCACGGAATACTCTTGATTTAAGGGAAATTAATTTGGTAGTCCAGCTTTGATTTTCAGTTTTACGCAAGAACCACTTGATAGATTTATAGTCAACTCATACTGAAAGCATTATTTCCCACCTGATCACTAAAGTTAAGCAATAATGTTCCTGTTCACTATTTAGGTAGGGGGACACTTAGAACCCCCAGCTACTCTAAGCAACATTTGTGGCCTTTGTGTCGGACTAAGCAAAGCTTCGTAAATAACTGGAACCACTTCACATAATAATAATAATAGCAGAAAATGATTTTTTTCGCTTCAGATATAAAGGTGAGTTATTTTACATTAGGATATGTGTACTATCTAAAACAATCATCAAAAGTTGGATAACAACTCTTTCTGTAAACTCAAAAAGAAAAATCTTTGTTTATTTTTTAACCTTGATGTAAACAATGTCCATTGCAAAATGTATTTCAAATATTCGTCAATCAAGGTAAAATAAAAACTACGTTCAGTTGGCTGAGGCTGTAGGATATGCCCTCTGCTGAAGGGGTAAGACTGCCCTCACTCCACAAGTGTCCTGGATATGACACTGAACCACCTGATGATGAGGCTCCGGCTGTAGAGCTTTGGGGAATATGGAGTACCCCTTCATTGCCATTACTCCCAGGTCCACACTGACCTGGAGTGGTTGTACCTGTTATGGTCCCATCTATGGGTCAAATAGAACTATTTACTCTACTTGGAATGTCTTCTAATAAAACTATTAGTATTAGATAGTCATACTATTTAACTGTGTGCAAACAAATGGGCTCTGGCTCATTTAAAAATTGTTCCTGACTAACTATTCTTTTACAAATCTGATATGTTTAATATAAATGTATAAATAGGATTTGGCATTAAATAACCTACAAGGGTTGATATGCTGTAAAAACACAACCAACCAACCAACCAACCAAATAAATTATAATAAATAATTGAAAACTGAATAATTCTTATGTGATTCCAATCTAATTAACCCTTTGAACTCCACCCTTCTTGATTGGCTAGAATTTATCATGTTTCAATGAGTATTCAGGAGATTCCCCAGGCAGTAATAGTGCCACTAGTGGAGTAAATGATGAACTGGATTTGATTGGTAAACTGCCCACAAGGGTTCTAAAGGTTAAGTTAATGGACTTAAAATATAGTTTGTTTGTTTTTTTATTGTAAAAAGAAAAAGTCTTAACTTAATCATAACAATACCTTTTGAATTGTTCTGTCTCCTTTGACCATGGATAAGATTATTCAATCAAGATTTAAAATGCATCTTGCAATGAACATTCAGACCCATTTTACCCAATCATAGCAGTTTTAGTGCTGCTCACACATCCAGTGTTTGTTTATATATGAACTATCCACCCCTCTTCTTGTTTGAATATTTGTATTTAAAAAGAAAGCCAGAATAAAGAAAACATAAAATTCCCTTATTAAATTATTAATTACATTGATATTCATTTTGTTATTCGTGTGTGTGTGTGTATATATATATATATATATATATATATATATATATATATATATATATATATATATATACACACACACACACGTCATGCACTCTCTTATTGTTTAGTTGTTTTATACATGGCTGATGTGCTGTTTTGTTTTGTTTTGTTTTTGTTTTGTTTTTCTGAATTTAATTCCACATTCAACCATGCATGTTTCTTTTTAATTTTTCACCTGTAATTGTTGATACTCATGCACGTTTTCACCTGCATTCATTAGACTTCAGTTATCACCTGTATTTTTCCATGCATGAATCACTGAATTTGTTTACATACATGGAATGTTGAATGAATGGTATGCATTTATAGTTGCATATTACTCTTTCTCTCTCCTGCCTTTTATATAAGGGATATGTACATTAGTTACTTGTATGTGCCTATATATATATATATATAGTTTCTCCTTATTACAACTGTCAATGTTTACTGGGCAGTTATTTGTCAACCACTGAATGATAAAAACAATATTTATGTATATGGAAGGGAAGATTTCTCTTTATTTTTTTGTAATGGTTATATCAAAATGCCAAGTTATTTCAGGCCCAAGATTTAAATGTATTACTCCTGCCCTCTCTTACTCTCCATACTTTTATTTGCTAATTTATTTGCATATATACTTGTGTAATGAACGACTTTCTTAGACCAATTTTTCAACTGAAAAACAAGGGGTCATTCATTACACGAGATATGTTTTTGAAATTTCTCAGCCTAACCTTGCCATAACTTTACTTCAAAGTGTTCCCCACATAGACTATACCGAAACAAAGGCTATTAATTAAGATAAAGTTTTTACTAAACATTGTGTACTATTTATATCATCCATGAATATAATATGTACAAATATCAATGCTATTGTGTATCAGTGGTGGAATTTTAGTCTGTAATATCCAAGTAAACACAGTAAGCTACATCAAGGTCTAGACTACATCATTTATTTATGGCATTGCATGGATTTTGATTGTAATGCTGTAGTTTTAAGTATGAATAAATGTTTGAATGTTTTCTCTTTTGAATGTTAAAAAAATGTTTTCGTGGGCTTACATAGCTAAGTTAGGAGTTATTCATTACAGTATTTAAATAAGAAAGAAAAAAAAGGATAAAGTTATATAGCTGTCCTGTCTTGATTGATTTTAATGGCATGCCAACCTATCTAGGATTATTTTATCCTTAGAGGTTAGAGAATTACATTCATTGTACATATTAATATTTTTGTCTTCTTATTTCTTAGGAAGTTTTTGTTTTTTTTTATGCACATGGTCCTATCAAATACCAATAATTTTTAGACAAATCTGTTTGACCCATAGATAGCACTCTAAATGGTACTACCTCTTCAGGTTAGAGTGGACCTGGAAGTAATGACTATGAAGCAGTATTCCATACTCCACAGATCTTTAGAATTGGAGTCTCGATATTAGATGCAGGTCGTGCCATATCCAAGACACTCCTTTACAGAGGATACAGTCAGCATATTCTAAGTTTCTACAAGACACGTACCATTTTTGAGGATTTTATCCTTCACTCCTTCTTAAATAAAAGCACTAATATCATTATGGATTGCTATTACAATGGAGTCCCAACATGTTCACGGGTTGATTTAAAAAAAAAAAAAAAAAAAAAAAAAAAAAAAAAAATTAGTATCTGATAATCTGAGTTGAATGGAAACTAAGTGGTGAAATCAACCATAGTTGTCTCATTCTGGATCAACTACCTACATATGTTTAAAGAGGCTCTGCTCCTAACTGACCACAATCAAGCTATTACCTCATTCGTTTTCATTACAATAAATAACAATTATAATCTAATCAACAAAGAAAGAAACAGTGATTTATCAATTATTGCTATATTTTGTAACGGTCTCCTCTGCAAATGTATATAATGTCTGTAGTACTACCTCTGTCCTATAATAGTTGTTACATTTAGTCGATAAAAATTAATATATAAATATCACAACCATTATGGGACAGAGGTAGTATTTTTGTCACACATACCAAAATTACTTGATAGCAAAATGTACATTAAAATATTTTTCATTGATTATTTTACAGCTTAGAAGTTTGCAGGGAATATACCATATCTCCATTTTTGGTTTGGAAGAGAATATGAAAATGAAATTTGATAATATTGAATTAATTTTTCTATAGAAAACTCACCACTAAAAACCTCTTTGTGTATTTCAAATCAGAACTTCCACTCAATGCCAAAACAAATTATATTAGAAATGAAATTAAACAAATTTAAGATAGATGCAGCCTAGAGAAAAACAAAATTACACACACCACACACTTTATAAACACCCTCAGAAACAATGATTATCCAACATTAATCCCACGACATTTAAATAATATTAAATCACTGTAACTACATAGACCCTCTAACACCTGTTTCCTGAAAGTACCACATTTCAACGAAATTATCACCAAAGAAATACGTAGGACTATTTACAAGGAAGGGCTAGATATACAAATGACCCACTCTGGACCCTCACTACGCCAATACCGAATGAAGAAAAATAACAATACTCTCATAATATGCACTCTAGCCAACTGGCCAATAAGAGATCCAGACATATACCAAAAACCTTACACTATTTATCATTTGATTTGCTTAAAATGTTCTAATTCTTATATAGGGAGCACAATCAGACCCCTCCACATCAGAATTAAAGAATACCTCAACACACGTGTATCCTCATTCCATAAACAATTAAATGCAAAAATAATAATTATTCCATTAAAAGAGAAGCAATAGTACATAATGTTGGTAATCTCAGAATTAAGGAAGCTTTATTAATAGCTAAGTTACACCCTCAGATTAATAATAGTGTAGAATTAAATACTGAATATATCATTAATCAACATGCATATTTTAAATACATATTTGAATTTAAAAATAAAATAAAATAAAATTTTTAAAAATTAAAATAAAATAAAATGAAATTGATTAGAATAACTGAAGTCACATCTATTCCACATGGCATTTAAACACACCCATATGACACCATATTTACAGCGTTAAAAAAAATTTAAACCTCCAACATCATGTTCATTAATAAAAAAAAAAAAAAATTTTTTTTAAAGTCTTGAAGTTTTACTTTGAAATTAATTAGACTCAAATAATTATTATTTCACATTGCAATAGCCCTCTAAATCAATTCAATACTATAAAATAAAATTGTGCAATGCTTCAAGCAAATTTCAAAAGTTTTATGTTTTATTTTGGTCTTAATTTCCCTCAAGTTGATGTATTTTGTTGCTTGTTCTCTTTCTGGACTTTAGAATGAATATGTGTTAATGGCACGTATATTTAGCCTGTTAGTCTTTCAAGAAGTTGGATACAGGTCTGAGCAAGGTTGTATGGAATAGCAGAAGTTGCTCATATGGCAAGTCTCTCCTCTGTATATTTCTGATGTTGCCCAAGAGTAAGGGCCACTAAAACTTAGTCCATTGCCAAAATAAGATTAAAGACATTATCAGAGTACCTTAAGAATTCTAGTTCCTGGTTTTTAATTCAAGATTGTTCTTCTAGACTGATTGCCCACCAAGACTAGAGGATCTAGTCTAGCCTTCTGTACATACAATGTTATTGAAATAGTAAAAATGAAGTGGTAGTTTTGTTTAAATAGTATCAACTGTTGACAATAACTGCTAAGTACTACATCATATTTTTGTTTTGTTTTTCTCTTTATGACAAAAAGTTCTGTTAAAATATATTAGAATACTAGCTTTGGATTTTCAGGGTTTTTTTTTTAACTGGTTATCTTCCCTGCAGTAGTATCCCCTCCCCCAACTGCAACAAATCAGGTTGGTGACTTATAAGATCACTTATTGAATTTTTTTCTTTCTAATGGTTAATTTGTTAAGTATTACAGTTTGTATAAATTGATTCTAAACAAATAAATTATCTATGATGTTTTTAAATGTATATAGATATTTCCTTTTGAATTAAATCTTCCAAATTTATATGTGTATAATTATTCTCACACATATTTCCCCATTTTTAACCCACTCTTTGGTGAGGAATATATAGGGGGAAAAACCTCCACAATTACCATGAATTTTGTATCCCTACCCTCAGTAGGAATTTAGTCCAGCATTGTAGGCTACCAAATAGTCTCCTCTGAAATATCAAAGCTACGAACTGTAAATATTAATGTATGTGCACTTATCACTAACCAGATATGGTGAAAACACTTAATAAATCAAAAGTGCTCAAATACTGGCCAGGGGAGCAGTATAAAAACTAAAAGGAATAAACTCCACCATTGTTAAAGCATTACAGGCCTATGCATCTCTCACTCAGGGAAACGAATAAATTTATTGTCAACTACTTAGGCCAGACTCAAAATTTTTATATGCTTAAAAAACCTAATGTTTGAACAATACAAAATTAATTAATATATTCTACTTAAAAGAAAAAAAAAAAGATAAAACTTAACTTATTAAAAAAAAAATTCAATGAATTTTTCAAGAAAGTTTTGTGATATCAGATTTTAAATTGTAGGTGCTCGCTTTTTAATTTAATCTTTTAACAAGGCCAGAGAAGAATGTACTTAATGGCTGAAAAACTGCAGGTTTCCTGCTCCTTGTTTAAAAGTTATTGTGTCGCTTGGTCTGCTATAGATCAAGATGAACAGTGTAACCCGGATATAAGAGAGTTGCCGGGACCAGAGACAACATCTCTTATATCCAGGTTTGGTCCATTTTGTTTAGGTAACGCAGGCTCTAATGTGGGACCAGATAAAAAAATATCTCTTATATCCGGGTTACACTATTAATTATCATCACTGTAAACACCATTAAGCAATTTGTCAGATATTTACAAAATATGAAGCTGAAGATGGCACAATTGTACCTTCTGAAAACCAGTGACTCTTATCAAATAGCAGTGATGCCGCTCTTTTTGTTTTTATTTTGCAAAACTGATATTGTTCAGTTTTTATATAAATAAGTCTTTTCTTTACTGGAACTATTATAAGTTTTCTATGTTCAAAAAATTTTATTCTTGGTTTAAGAATAATATTGCTCTTACTCTGATCAGCAACTATGGCCATCTTGTATCAAGGTACCCTAATAATCATACAAATTCTTAATTGATTTTTATTTTTTAATATTCTACTGCTCATACAGCTGTACTTATTTACAAACACACACACACACAAACATATAAAGTGTGTGTGTGTGTGTGTGTGTGTGCATCTATTTAATTATTTTGATTCTAATTTAATTATTTACACGTGTATATCTTTTACTGGGGTTATTAGTAGACTAAGTATGTCACTGTATTCAGTAAATTCATTGACAAAATTCAAAATTTAATCATTTCTTTTAAGAATTTGATAAAGGCAAAATGTTAGGGTTAGGGAAATCCTATAAGAGCAATTAAGCTGATATGATAAATTTACTGAGAATTATGTGTCAAATGGTGAGGGTTTTTTGATGTTAGTCAAGTACTGATAACAGCTACCCAACCATTTGTTTTATTTATTTATTTTTATTTTTATTTTTTTTTAAGAGTTTTCATTTTTGTGTGTTGGTGGGGGAGTGCAATCTTATATGGCAGGAAATATATTGTTTATGTCATTTAAACTTGTATTTACATAGACTAATATATTTTAAAATTTTCCTGCTCAAATTGGAAAATAAAATAAAGTAAATGAAAGTGAGATGTCTTTTTCTTAAATTTAATATATATATATATATATATATTTGAAGCCTACTGATTTTTGCAGTTGGCTTATCAAAATTTTATTTTCCATTCACCATAACTAATTTTCTTTTTCTTTTTATTCAGTATAAAAAAGAAATTTAATATTTTTCAAAGCAACATTTGTGCTGCAAAATATATTTATTGAATATGCTTGTTGCTTTGAATTTTTTTTTTTTTTTAAATCTTTTATTTTTACCCCAAAGAAAAAATAGATTTTTATGACCACTTTACAATTGGTCTTTTTTTTCCTTTTTTTTTTTTTTTTTTTCTTTTCTTGTTCAATGAAATTCACATTGGTATCTACTGAATAAATTTTTAGTATTAAATTTTGTTCTATATTTTTGCCATTGATTACCACTAAAAATTTCTTTTACATGTTACTCAGGGTAAAAATCTTCTTTTTTTTTTTACATCTATATTTAAAAAAAAATGATATATTTTTTGCAAAAACTGTTTACTTCCAGACAGCCATCCCTCCAACTAACATCTGGTTCATTGCCTCCTTTAAGCTTCCTCCTTAAGAAGAACCAACAGAGCTAAGACTATATTTGCCTCTTTTCCTCAGGAATGATTGCATTTAAGGTGCCTAAATTAAGCTAGTCTTGTGTCAGTCTTATTAAATTTCAAAAATAATCTGATAAAGCTTACTTGGTTATGTGTCATAGGGATGGAGCCTGAAAAATAGTTTTTAATTGTCTCTTGATGCTGACCTCTGAATTCATCAGAGGTTGCTTTTTGTCATTTTAAGGTGAAAACTGCTATTTCTGACCAAATGGAAAGAGATAATTAGTTTTACTATTGAATAAATGGTTCATATTCAAGCATAAAACTCTAACAATACCATCTATCCCCCCTAGTAGATACAATACACTTCAGCCAGCTGTGGTCAGACTGTGCGATCTGGTTGGGTGCATCTTGTCTGTGGTGGCAGTTGGTTGAGGCTGCCTGACATGGGTGCCAGGGAGGTCCTGCATTTGTATCACACAGCCAACACTGACTTACTCCTTGAGCCTCAGGGGGCCATTCACCCAGGTTCTAACCCTCCTTGGAGAGGCTAGATTTACTGCCTGACATCCCTTTTTAGAGGAATGCCAACAAGAAGCAAGACATTTTTGGGAATGCTGGGTTTGTATGGACAACAGCCCTGCACCCAGACCCACCTTAAAAAAGGCCTTGTGTCATACTCATCTAGTTGGTGGGACATATAACAAATAACAGTAGTACATAGTACATGTTGTCTCTATCTCCTGCAAAGGGTAAAGCCCTTCATAATCCCCCCAACTAAAAAAAAACTGGGTTATCCTGAGGATGTCACTAAACTGCATCTGATGATGAAACTCCAATTCTGTGGAGTCACCTTTCATTGCTATTACTCCCAGGTTCACTCTTTGCCCAGTCAGTTGGGGCTGTAGAAGACACAGACTGCTTCTCCTCAAGAGTTAAGACCCTCCCTCAACAAGAATCCTGGATATGACACTAAACAATCTGATGGTGAGGTTCCAGCAATGCTGGAGCTTTGAAGAATGCAGATACCCTTTAATTTCCATTACTTTCAGGTCCACTTTTGCCTGGAGTGGTAGTAGGATAGAGTCCTATCAATGGGTTCAAGTAGAACTAAACTGTGTACTTATGATAAACTGAATTGTTTGCAATAGAACTGTTTTGGCGTTAAATGACCCGAAAAAGGTTCATACACCATAAAACAAAATAACCAACTCAGTTCACTTTGACCTGGAGTGGTAGTGTCTATTAGGGTCCCATCTCGAGTTCAAATAGATCTGCAAATTATTTGTATTAAGAATACCTGATATCATATAACCATTTGTAAAAAAAAAGTTAAACTTCACCAAAAATCTAAATATAAGCATATGTAATTCCATAACCTTTTGGCATAAAATAACCCCAGAGAGTTGTTATGTCGTTAAAATCAGTCAATCAGAATACTGTTTACAGTATTATGTTTATTTTGTTTTTTAATGTTAAAATTTTACTCAGTAACCTTATTTATCTTAATTGCACGGTTGTGTGTGTCAAAACTGTTTTGTGTGTGTGTGTGTGTTTACCCACGGCAAAAATGATGGAATTAGCACACTTAGTTTATGTTGGCTTAAGTGTTGCTTTTTATTTTTTGTTTGTTTGTTTAGCAGTAAATAAACTAATGACAGACACAAAGTATTCTTTGATAGCTGAACATTCTCACTTCATAAAATATTCCTTAAACTAGATTAAATTATTTAAATTAAGGATTTTTTTCAATCCCCTCATGTCCTTTAAATGACGTTTAACACATATGAATGACTTGGGAAATTTACTTGTTTTCTTCAGGCTGTCATCTTTGATTCATTTGATCAGTACAGGATAAAAGTTCTAATATATCTTGCCAATGCACATTATTGTGAATATCATTTTCATCCAACTATCCACACACTATGATTGTTTCTCTTATACTCATTTTCTTTTTAAACTAGTGGGGCTTTCGTTTGGCTTTTTTGCATGTAAATCCCATTTTATTTAGCTGTTTGCTAATTTCATTACTATTGCCAAAAGGTAGTATAACTTAGTTATTCACTACTGGGACTCCTGCTTGGTTATGGCACTTGAAATGAAACTGATCCTTCCACTTATCAAAAATTCTTTATAAAAATGCATATCTTTATTTTAATACTGTTGTAAATGCCTCTCGACCTTCATTCCTATGTTTTGATATTAATCACACTCAGAGATACATTGACTAAACTAAATTAAATCAAATACCCTTTTGAGCCATTTTTTTTTTTTATAACTACATGGGTCAGAAGGCAAACTGAGTTTCAAAGTTAATGCTTAGCACACCAGCTTTCCCTGTGATTACTTTGCTGCACCAACTGTCTCAGCCAACTACTCTCTCCCACGTTTGCTGAAATACAACTATATTGTGTAATGTTTATCATTGTTGGAAATGGTCATGGCGAATCAAGTTCAAATCCTGGACAAGGCTATTTGAATTTTACATGCACAAACATAATGCTGACACTATTAGGAAAAATATGCGTCCAACAGTTCTCCCTATACTAAATAGTTGGACAGACTAGGCTCTTTAACCTTATAATGACTACCAGTCTAGAAGGAAAACCGTTGAAACCTGTTAAACTCTGCTTAAAGATTGACCTTGTGTCATATCCTGCCTGTGACAGAGGGTTTGATTTAATACATATTACAACAAAATTGGATGTGCTGATAGCGTAATGGTTATCATAATAGAAAATAGACTCGGTGACCAGAGTTCAAATCTTGGCCAAGACTGCATTTCACATATCGCTAATACCATTGGGAAAGGTATGAACCTAACACTTATGGCTCCAAGTATGGGTAAATAGTCGGATAGACTGGGCTCTTTAGCTTTAGTAAAGCAACTAGTCAAGTAGAAGGAAAACTCTGAATTCAAACCTGTTAAATTCTAGTTAAAAATTGACCTTGTGTCACTTCCTGTCCGTACGGAGCGGTTGGTAAATACATTCAACATTGGAATTGAAATTAGCAGTTTTCTCTCTCTCTCTCTCTCTCTAAAATCAAACATGCACGCATCAAATATCTTTCATAAATGCCTAAGCGTTACTCAAATTAAAAATTTTCTTTTCTAAACTCCATGAAGTTTTTCATGGAACAATATTAATTTCATTCGATGTGTCCTCGAAACACCATAAGGTCTATTCGGTTGCAACCTAGCACATCACTTATACAGAACTGTGTGCACAAAACTCGCATAGACCCCTAATCTCGACCCGAAGTGGGTACTCCACTAGTCTACCTAAATATGTTGACAGAATTTACTTAAAGGACTTCCAACAAACCGGTGAAGTGGCCAGATACGACTTTAAACTACATTTACTAATTGATGAAAGACTTGTAAAAGAAAAAACAGAATGGCGGTCTCCTGCTAGTTTATATGGTTAAAATCATCAAAATATGATCAGTTTATTTCACCAATAGTCCGGGAGACCGGGGTTCAATCCCAGGTCGGGTCATACGAAAGACTCAAAAAATGTTACTTGATGCTGCTTTGCTCAGCATTATAAGGTATGTATCAAGGGTAAAGTGGAGTAATCCAGGGAAAGGAGTAGAACCCTCCCCTACACTTCGGTGAAGTAGCTACTGCAAAGGGAGCCTTCTGGTCGCCCTCGACTAATGTTGATGTCTTTCATAGTATTACTATTTTTTAACTGTTTGAAGTGATTTTTTAAATGACCACAAAGATATTAAAATAACCAACTTCAATCCAAGTCTTGACCTCTTACGCAGATGCGTTCTTCGTCTGATGTTATATAAAAATAGGTATGACTTGTAATGTTCCTTTTTGTTTCACTGTCTATTATTGTCCATCTACTATTATTATCTGTGACGTTTTAAGCTTTTCTGACTTTTCAACAGGTTATGGTGTAATGATGCATATGCGTGTAAGTGAAATACTATCTATATAAGTATGAATGTAGGTTCAATTGTATCAATGAATATATATAAGTAGAGCTGTAAAGGTTTTGTGTATATATATATATATATATATATATATATATATATATATATCGTGTGTGTGTGCGTGCGCGCGCTCGCGCGTTGATAGTTTAGAGTGGGTTGCTAAGCAAGAAGGTTGACAAATTTTAAATGATAGATGATAAATTAGGGTTTCTCGTCATTATTAAAATAAAAATGAAGGAAAGATTTTTTAAATGTCTACAATAAAGTGAAGTCGACGGTGATAGTACTGTTAGAGGTCAACTGATAGGAATCTAATTGTTTATATCTTAAGAACTGAGTGGGGAAAGCATGGGACATGTATGTATGTGTGTGTGTGTATATTTTGAAGAGGAAGGTCTGTAAACTTTAAAAGATAATAGAAAGAGAAGGATTTCTCTCGACGGGTAGTTTTTTTTTATATCCATAATGAACTGAAGTCTAAGGTAAGTAGACAAATGTATTTTAGTTTTAGTTTCTTTTCTGGAAATCAAGACCTCCATATATTCAAAGGAGTAGGTTGAGCCTAAAGTAATTGCAGTCCAAAGGAGCGATAGTTTAGAGTTTGTCGTTTAATGCACAGAGAGCTACCAAGTCGAAATTTTTCAGTTTTTAACTAACCTCCCACCAAATCAGGGTGCGACATAAGATCATTTTATAGTGGAGGTGGGATCACGCACAAATCAAGACTCATATGCGGTCGTCTCAAAAAATGTTTAATCTCTTAGGCATTCGCCATATCAGGGCATCTCTGGCTCTAAGCCATAAACTCAGCTCTACAAAGCAAGAACAGCCAAGGCGGGGAGACGGCTTCCTGGCACCAGTCGATTTAGTTTAATAAAAACACACTCGGCATTTATGCCAGATATTTGTCGCTGCCTCCCACCAGACACGACTTGACACAAGGTCAAAAGCCCGAAGGCCAATTAAAGTGGGGATAAAGGGGAGGGGAGGTCGGGAACGAATCGAGACTCGAACCCTGCTTGTCTGTGCTGCTCATCGGCTCACTTAATGCAATGTGAGTTTGATGAGGCAAGCAGTTTCACGAACCCAAATGTGGGTCCGGGCACGTATGCCAGTTTACGGCTTAAACTAGACGCTTGGTCTAGTGCCGTACAAAGGGGACAAAAGTGCAGCTCGCCCACCCGAAGGTTGCCCAGCCGAAGTTGGGGGCCTATTCGGCCCCGAGTCTGCTCTTGGTTTCGAGCACCCATCCGGCACGAATGCCAGACGGCCCAGCCAAAACGCCGGCCGTCCTCTATAGAAGCTCGCAAGAAGAGTTTAAATCAAATGGCTGTTCAAGAATAATCGCAGGTAGTAGTAACTGTCCGGAAGAGCAGTAGGGAGCAGTTGGCCAATAGGCACACTGAAGCAAAACACTGACCAGTAGCCACAACTCGATTTACACTGAAGAACAAAAAGTTACGCATTGTCTCCAAACAGGATTGCTTTGAAGAGTAAATAAAGACAAAACGAGTGTATTCTCTCGTTTGTATTGTTCCCCCCACTTTTCTGGATTTGACCTGTGGCTTCTACAGTTTTGACCAAACCCGGCAACGAACTCATTTGGTTTCTTTGCATACCAACCTTTGTGGGTTATTTAATGCCAAAGCCATCCTCGTAAAAGATCAACAGTGATACTATTTAAGCCATAGGGAGGAGGAGAAGGAAGTTGATACCTTTCGGAAATGGTATTTGTCCGAAAGTGAAGCTAACAGTGCGACTGGAGTTCAAACTCGCTTACTTCGAGGCTGCTGTCCAGTACTTTAGCCATTACGCCATGGGAACTGAACCGGCTGCTGATCGATACACCCATATATCATCCTCATCATCATCATCACGTCATACTGATAGCACGGATTCCATTAACTCTCTGTCTCTCTCAGAAGGTCCTCCAGACGATATCCTGTACCAGCACAGATGAATATAGGTCTTTACTGGTTGTCTAACACTGCTGTATCCATATCTTGAATGAATCCTGGAAGCAACTCCCCTCGAAACAGCAGCTGAACGGCCACTTACCTTCCATCTCAAAAACCATCCAAGTAAGACGAACAAGATATGAGGGACACTGCTAGAGAAGCAAGGACGAACTCATAAGTGACGTTCTTCAATGGACTCGTACACATGTGCGGACATAGGATATAGTTTGGAGGACCAGCTGGGAATGATAGAAGAGAGGGACCGATGAAAAGAGAAATCTGTTCAGTCAACGTGACTTGATGGTGATGATGAAAGATGTAGAAGTGGGTGATCCTCGGGCGAAATTCCTGCTGTCCATGTATAAAAAGTTGTCAACCTTACTTGAGAGTAACCCGAAGGCTCCCTTTTCAATAGCTGCTACACCGAGGTCTAGGGGAGAGAGCTACTCCATTCTCTGGATTTCTCCACTTTACCCTTCATCCTTACCTTATAATGCTGAGTGTTAAGCAAGGCGGCATCAAATACCATTTTTTGAGTCTTTGGTATGACTCGACCTTGGATCGAACATCGGTCTCCCAGACCATCGGCGAATATTCTACTCATCTGGCCAAAATATCGGCTGCTCAGTTTCAAAGCGTAAAAGAATTAATTTTATTTATGCTTTTATTTTTTTTTTTAATTCTATTTATTTATTTATTTATTTTGCCCAGTTGATTGAAAAAAGATTTTATATCATTGAGTTAACAGTTCATTTTGTAGAAAACATTGACTGGACACACCAATTTAAATTAGAAAAGCACGAAAACCTGCAAGAAAAAAGTATATAATTATATCTAAAACACACACACACACACACACACACACACACACACACACTAACGATGGACTAACGATGTATTTCCCACCGAAGTTGAAAGACGAGTTTTTCTATAAATTCGACCTCTGCATATCAGACTAAACTCGGCTTTTCACCACTAGAAATTGAAAATATAAAAAGAAACTCTGAGATCAGACAAAAGCTGCATCCACATGGATCTGAGAAATATTAACAGCTTCATTTGAAGTGAGGATGGCTTTCTACCAGCCAGCATCTATCCCCTCGTATAAAAGGGCTTGTTTTATTGTCGGGCGCCCCTGAAGAAGTATGTGTGGTTCACCCATGAATATGAATACTCCAGCAAATGAAATGATTGATTGATTTTAATGGTATGTGAACCCGTCTAGGGTTATTTTAAGTCTATAAGTCAGGGAATCGCGTCCATTCTACTTTTATATTTACATTTTTGTACTGTTCTTTATTCATTTATTTTTTGCACACAGTCCTAGCAAATACAAATAGTTCTTAAATATCTCTTTGACCAATCGATGGGACCAAAATAAATACTACCACTCCGGATCAGAGTGAACCTGGGAGTAAATGAAACGAAGGGGTACTTCACATTCCCAAATTTCCAGAATAGAGATAAAGTTTAGTGTCATACTCAGGATATCTCTTTCAGGTTGGTCTTACCCTTCTGCAGAGTGGACACAGCATATTCTAAGCCTCCACCGAGAAAGTGATAACAAATGAATTTTCTTTTCTTTATTTAAGCAATCTTCTTCTTCTTCTTCTTCTTCTTCTTCTTATTATTATTATTATTATTATTATTATTATTATTATCTTACTCCTAGAGAGTTTTTCATATCAACGTTAGCTGATGGACTTTCACTGGAGTTTGAGTGACAGCAAGTCTCCACAAGTCTCTTGGACTCTTCTCAGTGTTCTGGCCGATCTCAACAATGCTATAGTTTAAATGGCCTCCACTCGTCCTCTAATGTCCAAGTTCTTCAATCCCTTTACCAATTCTTTGGTGACTGTACCAAGAGCACCAATTACAATTGGTATCATCGTCACTTTCATGTTCCTCATTTTTTTTCAATCCAGTTCCTTGCAAGGTCCAAGTACTTATCCTTCTTTTTGCTTTCTTTCAACTTTACTCTGTGGTTAGCCGGGACAGTAAAGTCGACAATACTGCAACTAACATTTTTTTTGTTGATTATTATAAGGTCGAGTCGTCTGGCTGAGATTAGGTGATCCGTTTGTATCTTAAAATCCTTGACGAGTTTGTGCGTTTCATTCTCCAGGACAGATTATGGGTTGTGCATATACCATTTGTTCGTATGGTCGAATCAAAATTTCTGAGACAGTTCCCAGTGGATCACTTTTCCCACTTTCTGAGCTAATTTGTTGCATTCGCTTATAATGTGATTGATTATTTCGTCTCTGTCACCACATAATCTACATTTGCTGTTTTTTTGCGTTTTATCTATTCTTGCTTTGATATGGTTGGTCTTTATAGCATTGTTTTGTGTCGCTATTAGAAGAGATTCATTTTCTCGCATAAGATTTCCTTTTCTTAACCACGTCCGCGTTTTCTCGCTTGTTAGTAGTCTAACAATTGAACGGCTCACAGGAAATTGAATGAATTGATAAATAAATAAATAAAGCAGACAGTAGTCGTCAAATAACAAGGCAGAATCACTCGTTGTAGTTAAAAATGACTAAAGAAAACTGAAGGTCCCAAATCTTGTGCGCATGCGCTAAGCGACCAGAAACGGAAGTTCATGTTTCTGCTCCCGAAACGATAGGCGAAAGTGAGGAGACAACTTGTGTCTTTTTGACAGTTGACGACAGGACGCGATAAGGTGAAGACGTCAGTAGAAAACGAGCCACGAAGATGTAAGGAGAAGAAAGTTTAAGGGCTCCAAATTTTGAGACTCTTCAGACAAGCATGTGAGAACCAGGAAAAAATTCAAGATCTGTGTCTGCTCATCTTTTTCTCACTAGGATATGTTGTTTAATTTTGTCTAGTTGACAGTCGTCTCATGCTTCTATAGTGCCTTTCTTTCTGCCGGTGGCTACTTGCTATTTAGTAGTAAATAAACCTTTGGTGTATGTTTAACAGTTTCCTGTTCGTCCACTTTGTTACTACTGTCAAGTCACAACAGTGCTCTAAGGTTGTTTTTTTTTTGTACCGCTATGGTAGAGTCACTTAAAACGTCCATAGAGTTGTTTTTCGTCCCATATGTGTTTTCTGGTTATTTCCGGTCTGTTAGTCGTTATGTCGTTAGTATTATTTCTGGTGGCTATGATCAGTCTTTCTCAGCACTTTTCTATGTAGTCTTCAAGTCGTTGTCTCGATGCGTCAATGCTGCCTTCAATGTTAGCAAGTCTACTTCTTTCCTCTTTTCTTGACGCATATAGTGTGTCAATGTCATCTCTGGGATGCAAGGCCTTATACATGGTCATTATTTTCTTGTTCTCTGGTCCATTTATTTGAGGTATTCTCTGATCCTCTTCAAGAATGGTCCCGAGTATCTTAGGAGGGGGACTGCCCAGGTATTTACCACTTTGATAAGGTTCCTGCTATATAATCTTGTCTCGGGTAGCTCTCAGGTTCTTCGGGGATACTCTTTTTTAATCTATTATTATTATTATTATTATTATAGCATTCATAATTTTTCCACGAACTCCTCGATTTACGCCTAAATCTGACACGTGTTCAAGCAAGCTTATACAAGGAACCAGTCGTTGCCCATGCTGCAGGTCTCTCTCTCTCTCTCTCTCTCTCTCTCTCTCTCTCTCTCTCTCTCTCTCTCTCTCTCTCTCAACAACAATGTTTGTGCCTGTTAGAATCTCCTCTATGCTATAAACAAATCTGTTTGTATATTATTAGTATGAGATAGGAATACTTGATATCATATAACTGTGTGCAAACAATATTATTATATTATTAAATAAAAATAATCACTTGAAACCTTATGATTGCGTAGAGATTAGTATTAGACAGGAATAGTTGAAAAAAACTCTTGAGAAACAGCTAGAAAGCTACTCCTAAATCCCTTGGCATAAAATAACACTAGACCAGTTGACATGCCGTTAAAATCAATCAACAAAATCTTTGTGATATATGAAACATATGAATTAAAATAAATTGTGCTATGAATATAATTAAAACAGAGAAAACAAGGGCAAAATTTAAAATTCTATCGCATTTAATGAGATTGTAGATACATTTTCTGATTATTTAACAATCCACTCTCAAACATTTCTATTTTTGTGTGTGGCCTGTTATTTCAAGTACACTTTTTCGTCGGCCAATATCAGTTGATTAATCAATTTCTTCTTACGTCATAAAACATAGTGAATTGTGGAGTATAAGTTAAAAAAGACTGGTTTGGTTTATTTGGTTTTATGGCATATCAACGATTGTTGGTTATTTACCAAATCCTGTTTTCACATATATTTTAAAAATATGATTTGTAGGTACACAAAGTTAAATGACCAAACAGTTGTAGCAGTCACAGATCTATTTTCTCTCGCGAATCAATACCCCCACCAAGTGATCGGCCACACACGGACCAATCAGCGGGCAAAACGCATTGATTCCATCTTCCTATAAAGAACTATTTTTTCTAGCCCTTTTTGGAAGTTACGGCCAGCAGTAGAGAGTACCCGGCAAACAGAGAAGAAAGACCTCTCTCCTGTCCCCTTTGTGATGTTTTGGGCGTAAATCTGTTGTGTGAAGAAAAGACGAAACGAGAATCTAGATATGTACAAGATGGCAGCTTGCCTATATTCTAATATCATACCAGAAGCTGTACAAGGGGGATAACTCTACACCCTTCTACCGGACGCTCCGGCATTGACGATCTTCGCCGAAGATAACTGCTGCTGCTGCTTGCGACACCCAAAGAATTTCTCTCACTCTGACAGTTCTACTTTCTGTCATTAAATTAAACCTTTTATAGTTGTTCTTCAAAAAGGCTTTGTTATTTCATTCAGTGCTGCATAAACAACTGCAAATTGACTTATAGAGAATGTGAACTAACAATACACTAAACAGTTCTATTTCGAACAATTCAATTTATTATAAGTTAAGCTGTACTTGGAACCATTTAACTTTGTTATGTATAACTAAAAATTCAATTAAACATCACTAATTTGTTTACACACAGTTAAATGATCTTTTTCAAACAATTCAGTTTAGCATAAGTCATTTGTTTGCACTCAGTTTAAATGTCAAACAGTTGTATTTGACCCCAAGAAAGTTCCCTATCAGGTGTTCCCACTCCGGAACAGAGTGGACTCGGGAATAATGGTAATAAAAAGGTACTCTGGATCAGATTGTTTAATGTAATATCCGTTGGGTGGGGGTACCCTTCTGCAGAGATGCAGTTGGTGTATTCTACAGCCCAGCTGACTGGGCTAGTAAAAAATGAAGTCAGAAAAGAAATTACAAATTTTATACCAGAAATAATTTTAAAAAATGAAAAGACATTAACAGTTTTTTAAATAAAACGAAGAAATTAATAAAACCAGTGCAAATATCGCAAGAAGGAGACAAAAAGAAATAGTAAACGAAATCGTGGAAAACATATCTGAAAGTACATCGAAAAAAGTATGAACCTGTTAGAGACAAATATACGCGAACAGAAAAAACTGTTTAAGCAATTTCATATTTAATATGGAAGAAGAATAAAAAGAAAAACTAAATGAAAATATTTATAGCGTGTTTTGGGGAATTAGTTATTTTCCCTAACACTATAGATTTTATGGGCACAAGAAATGAATTACAAGACTTTGCTTTATAACAACACACAAGAACGAAAGTTTTTATTTGCAGCTTTGAGGAAGTTTGTTCTTGGCGCTGCAAAACTCGTGGTTTTAGGCTTGTTGGTTTTGGAGACGCGATAGCTTAGCGGGATGTTCGAAATGGCAGCGTGTCGTTGGATGTGTGAGGGAAGTATTCAAGGCCACCGTGTAGCTTCGTGTGTCTGGTGTTTCGGGGAGAGGCGTGCGTTGTCTCCATTACAGTTGACCAGAGGTGAAATGGGAACTTGTCGAGAGCGGAGTGGCGCTCGAATCGACATAGTAAATTTCTGTGGTGCTTGTGGAAGGCATGTTGAACGTATCTAATTCATATTCAACTGGGATTCCTTGGTCTAAAATATTAGACGCAAAGAATCCATAAATTAGAAAGTTCCCTCGTTGAGTGTCCATGTTGTTTGCTGCTAGGGTTAAAGCCACGGTGATATGTCCACACCGGGTGGCTTGTTTAGCTATAAGGCATCGCTAAGCAGGGGCGACCAGAGACACATCCGTTCTGGTCGCCGCCTCCAGCCGAAAAGAGTGTGTTTGGCCGCTCACCCGTTTGGTAGCCGGAAATGAAGGTCCGGGCTGAATGGGATATGTCATCCTGATTGGGTGAAATTCGGTGTCGAATTAAATAGCGCGCCAAAACAAAATATGAGATTTTCCTCTTCTCTACATATTAAAAAAGGATATTATGAATAATAGAAATAGACTTTACATTAAGACATGAGGAAGACATTAAATTTCTTCACACCAATAAATTTGGAATGAAAATTGAAGATGAAAAGAAAATATATGGATTAAACAAGACTTGACAAGAACAGAAAGAGAAACTGCATTTGAAAATCGATAAGAGATAAGTGAGAGAAAAACAAAACAAAGCAAAAAAAACAAAAAAACATTGAAAACTAAAAAAGGTTAAATTAGAATAAGGGCAAAAAATCTATCAACGTTGATGAAAATTTAAACGAATAAAGGGTAACAGAGAAAGATTGTAAATATTGTATACAAACGCTCATTCATAATTGACAGAAAAGAACAATGGAGGAGAAGATGTCTTAAGAAAATGGAACATTTTGGGCTACAGTGACCTGTTGAGTAGACCAAGTATAGATTTGAATACTATGTGGGAGCCATTAATCAAAAATGCACGATTAAAAAGAAACCTGATAAAAGACACCTGATAGTAGAGAGGAGTAACTCATAGGTTTATGGAGACATTAGGTTTGTCGGGAATGTTGCGAGATGTGCCGGATGTATAAAACAAAATTTTGGGGTTGTGCATGTTCCTCGAAAGTAATTTCCCAAACAAAAAAAAAAAAAAAACCGACAAAACCTGAATAACTTTAAAATAAAGATTTATTATTCAGATTGGATAACATACAAAGAAACGCACAATGTTGTAGAAAGTACAGTCAGTGTAATTAATGTTGTTGTTGCAGTTGTTGTGTTCGCTCGCTTGTTGAGAGTTTAACTTCAGTAGTAGTAAACTCCTTTTTTTATGGTGGTAGAAGAAAAGGTTATATAACTTTGCTTGGCAGCGTAGCGCCTCTCAGGGTTTGGTGAAGTGAGGAAACAGTTCAGTGGCGTGGCTTCTTTTAGACGGCTGCGGCGATGTGTCTGGGATTGATTCATCGCTTTCTTTTATAACCCGTAAGTGGATCAAAAGAGGTATGAATGTTTTTGGGGGTGCAAAATACTTGATTGGTTTAAAGATATGTGAGCGCGAATTTTGTGAATGAAATTTTGATCCTTTTTTTCTAGAATGTTCTAAGTTGTTTCCTTTGCTGATTGGTTTTAAAATATGTGTATGTGAATAAAATTTGCGCTACAGGTTTATAAGTCCAAAGAATTCACTCTACATTGTGCAATGGATAAGGTGTTTGGTCGGAAAGTGTTTCTGAGTGAAATCATCAGGAGGTTGCAGGTTCAATTTCCACTACAGCTCGCGAATTGTGTGTTCGATACCTCTTCACAAGGTTCATCTTTTATCAATTTTCTTTAAACCTTCACAGAACTTAATAAATACAAGGTGCATACTATAAGTTTCCAGACTTTTTTCGTATGGGCACTTATTGATTGTACACACATGAAACTCTAGTCCCCTTCGAAGTAATCTCCTGCGGCTGCAATGCACTTGTTCTACCTTTCCAACAACTTCTGGAAGGCCCCATCGAAGTCCTCTTATGTGAGCGTATCAATGACCTTCGTCACAGCCTCTTTCATCTCCTCAATTGTCTCATAATGACAGCCTCTGAGCTTAGGGAATAGACAAAAGTCACAGGGAGCAAGGCCAGGACTATAGGGAGGCTGAGGAATTGTCTTGATGCCCATCTTGGTCAAATAGTCTGTAACAAGGATTGGGTTGTTGACTGGTGTATTGTCCTGATGGAAATGCCACTGACCCCATTTGAAGAGTGCTGGCCCCTTCCACAGGAATCTCTTCCTGAACTCCCTTAAAACTTCATCATAGTAACCCTAACCCTAAACCTTTGGCCAATTAACTCTGTTGTATTAACTTCCTTACTCCTCCCACACCTTTCACAGACTCCCTCACAGACTCCGTGCCTTCCTTGAATATCTTATGCCACTCAAAAACTGATGCTCGATTTATGCAAGATGGTCGAAAAGCAGTCTGAAGCATTCCATACGTTTCTGTGGCTTTTTTTCCAAGTTTAAAACAGAATTTTATTGCATATCGTTCTTCTAAAGTGTCCTCACGTCCAGATTGCATTTTTGAAAGCTGTGACAATCAGGCTTTAGTAGGGTGTATTCCAATTGCTGCTGTAGCTGTTCATTTGAACCTGAAATCATAAAAATTGGTCAGTCATCTCATGAGATGTATAACAATAACATACTGAATTTTCAATTGTCTACATCAATTTTGAATGCTCATACAAAAAAGTCTGGAAACTGATCGTATGCACCTCGTACATTAAAATCAAAGAAAATTCATCCTCTTTTTTGTTTAGCCGAGAACTTTCAATATTTCCTTGTAGCTTCATGCTATACTAAAGTGATCTGAATAAAAGTTGATGCACCCTGCCATATTTCAACATTATGCCTTTTCCAGATGCCTCTGGAACAGATGACCCGGGAACTCGTCATTTTTGCTTCTACTCACACGTTCATTCATTGGGTCCAGTATTAATCTTGGCCTTGTTTCATATCTACAAGTGGGGTTGGATCGGTTTGATTTGGTTTCTTTTCTTCTAATGGCATATCAACCTTCGTAGGTTGTTTAATACCAAAGCCACCCTTCTATAAAGACACTAGTGGCACTATTTATCCCATTGCTGGGAAGATAAGGGGGTTCATACCTTTTCCAAGGAATTTGTTCGAAAGTGAATTTAATAGTGCGACTGGAATTCGAATTCGCTTACTACGATTCTGAAGTTCACCACTTTAACTATTACACCACGAGGACACCTCCATGTGTTGAGTTGGAACAAACGGGATGTTTGTTTGAATCCCTTGGGGCGGTACAGCAAGCTTCCAGCCCCACCCAGGAATTTGCGCCGAGTGGTTATATTAAGCTAATCACCTGATCCCAGAGACGGCGTCCTCTCAGGCAGAACCTGCTTAGGAGAACTAAGTTTCTTGATTGGTGCCTGAAGCGTTCCTAAAAAGCAATGTCGAGGGAACGAAGCACACGCCTCGATTCATTCGTGCCCCACCCCCAGTGTAAAGTGACCATGTGTCAAATCTGACTTTGTCGGAAGTCAAATAAATCCCTACCCCCAGGCATTTTTACTGTTGTTGTTGTTGTTGGTGGTGGTGGTGCTCTAATATTTTTAAAGATACAACCCCAGCCATTTCTCGACACGTTAATACCCTTCCCTACCAACAGCTTCCTATTAATTGTAATCTTGTAAAAGGAAATTAAAATCGCTTGTTTCGTGTCACACAGAGGTCACAGCATACGATCTTTTGCGCTTATCTGGTTTCGATAGGTCAGACAACTTACACCTCTTCACCCGGACTATTGGCCTGTAATCGGCAGACTTCACAAGAGAGAAAAGAGAGTGAAAGAGAAAGACAGAGACAAAGAGTACTCTATTACCTCTGGAGGATTTGTTTTAAATATTTTTCTTTTCTTGTTCAAGAGAAACATGGATTAATTTGGCAAAGCCTGTGAAAAAGAAGAAGAAGAAGAAGAAGAAGAAGAAGAAGAAGAAGAAGAAGAAGAAGAAGAAGAAGAAGAAGAAGGAAACTTCCTCCATTTACACAGTAAATAGATTAATGTCGTGATGCGTCACACAAGGGAATTGTGGGTAATAAAATAAAAAGATTTCTAAATTGTTTGTTGGTAGATTCGAAAGTTTAGCCGACGGTAAAAGACGGGAAAAGGAATTAGTCAAGGAAAAAATAAGAATTATTGTGAAAAAGTGAGAAAATAATGAGATTGAAAACAAGTATGGAGAAAGAAGAAACGCTTAGTGAAGAAAGAAGAAAGAAACGCTTAGTGAAGAAGAGGGAAGAGCGGATGAAAGATTAACCAGAAATCGGAAGTGAGCATAAAGATGTATTTAATGCATATACGAATGAAGGTTATATGGTTTCTAACAGCATATGACCTTGAGCTATTTCAGGTCAAGGTCAGTGGATATCTTTTTTTGTTCTTAGATAGCTGAGTCATTCCTCCATACAATCATATTCGCATCTTCACTTCTCTTCCATCAGTCTTCATTCATTCTTTCCATTTTATTTATCCCATTAACCCTTTGCTGAGTAGCGGACAATTTGGCTTTGTTTAAGGTGAATAATTATAATAATAATAAATATAATACCAGACCTTGTGATAGTCAACAAAAAAACCCTGCCGCTCTGGTTCATCAGAGGGCAAAACTGAAAGAAAGTGAAAAGAAAGATAAGTACATCGACCTTGCTAGAGAACTGAAAAAAACGATGGAACAGGAAAGTGACAGTTATACGAATTGTAATTGATGCGCTCGGTACAGTCAACAAAGAATTGATAAAGTGACTAGAAGACTTAGAAATAAGAGGACGAGTGGAGACCATCCAAATAACAGCATTATTAAGATCGGCCAGAATACTGAGAAGAGTTCTGAAGGCTTGAGGAGACTTTCTCGCACTCAAACTCCAGTGAGAAACCATCGGTTAACGCTGGTGTGTAAACATCTCAAAAGAGAAAAAGAATAATAAATGAATGCAGCAAATTAGCGCAAAGTGACAAGACCAGACACGATTGAGTAGGAAGGGGAATCCACTAAGAATTAACAAGAAATTAAAGTTTGAAAATCCTATCAACCGAGAATCTCTCATAGAAAAATGAAACGCACTAACTTCTCTAGGAATTTGAGTTACAAACAGATCACCTAATCCTGTCCAGAAGACCAGCCCAAGTAAGAGTTTTAAAAAAAAGATAAAAAAAGAAAAGAAAAGAGAACTTGTCAAATAGTAAACTTTGCCGTCACGGCGCACTACAGAGCAGAGATTAAAGAAAACGATAAGAGGGAAAAGTTCTTAGATCTTGCCAAAGAACTAAAAAGCATGAGGATGACGGTAATGCTAATTGTAATTGGTGCCCTTGTAACGATTCCCAAAAGCTTGGAAAGGATACTGGAAGAGTTGGAAATCGGAGGACAAGCCGAGACCATCCAAGCTACAGCATTATTGAAGTCGGACAGAATACTAAAAAAAGTTCTGGAGACTTGCGAAGACTTGCTATCACTCAGACTCCAGTGAAAGACCATCAGCTTGCGCTAGTGTGAAAAACAAGTAAGAATATAATAATAATAATAATAATAATTTGACCATGCCAACAAATGGTATATGCACAACCCAGCACCTGTCCTAGAAAATAACACACACAAACTCCTATGGGACTTTGATATACAAACGGATCACCTAATCTCGGCCAGAAGTCCAGACCTTATAATAATCAACAAAAAAAGAAAATCTGTAAAATTGTCGACTTTGCTGTCCCGGCTGGCCACAGAATAAAACTGAAAGAATGTGAAAAGGGAGATAAGTACCTCGACCTTGCTAGAGAATTGAAAAAACTATGGAATATGAAGGTGTCAATTATACCAATTGTGAGTGGTGCTTTTGGCACGGTAACTAAAGGATTATTAAAGGGCCTGGAAGATTTGGAAGTTGGCTGCCGAGTGGAGACCATCCAAACAACAGCATTATTGAAAACGGCCAGAATACTGAGAAGAGTCCTGGAGACTTGAGGAGATTTGGTGTCACTCAATCTCCAGTGAAAGACCATCAGCTAATGCCGATGTGAAAAACTCTAATGAGTAACAATAATAATATATTTTGACATACAAATGGATCACCTAATTTTGGCTTGACGACTAGACCTAGTGATAGTCAACAAAAAAAAAAAGAGAACCTGCCTTATTGTTGACTTTGCTGACCTGGCAGACAACAGAATAAAATTGAAAAAAAAAAAAGCGGAAAGAAAGATAAGTACCTGAATTTTGCTAGGTAACTGAAAAAACAATGAATCATGAAAGTGACGGTGATACCAGTTGTGATTAGTATTCTTGGTACAATCACCAAAGGATTGGTACAGGGATTGAAAGGCTTGGAAATAAGAAGACGAATAGAGACCATCCAAACTACGGCATTGTTAAGGCCGGTCAGAATACTGAGAAGAGTCCTGGAGACTTGAGAAGACTCGCTGTCGCTCAAACTACAGTGAGAAACCATCAGCTAACGCTGGTGTGAAAAATTCTCAAAAGAGTAACATAATAAAGTTATGTTGATAGGGAAACCTCAAGAGAGAGATTGAATCTCTTCTAATAGCGGGGGGAGGGGGTGTCCTCGTGGTGTAATGGTTAAAGCGATGGACTGCGGAATCGTAGTACGCGAGTTCGTACTCCAGTTGCGCTATTACGTTCACTTTCGGGCAAATACCCTTGGGAAAGGTATGAACCCCCTTATCCTCCCAGCTATGGGTTAAATAGTAACACTACTGTTCTTCTAGGAGAATGGCTTTGGCATTAAATAACATAAAAAGAGTTGATATGCCATTAAAAACAAAGAAACCAAACCAAACCATCTTCTAATAGCAATACAAATTAATGCCATTAGAATTATGTTAATTATATTAAAGCAAAAATTGATAATACGCAATACAACAGAGAGTGAAGACGACGTGATGAGGCAAAAAAGCACAAAAGAAAAGTAGGCATGATTAGGTAAGGAAGACGATCCACAGGGAATTGTTCAAATGGTTGAAATTTGACCTTACTGACAAATGGTAGATGCACAAACCAGAATTTGTCTCCAGAAATCATCATCATCATGATCATGTCGTGCCACTAGCACGGTTATCCCTGACCCTCTCTCGCCATTTCTCCCCATCATTCATCGCCTCCGGCAGGTCTTCAGAGCTACATACCGTATCCTCACATAGCTGCTGTATGTTTGTTCGAGCTGGTCGTCTCGCTTTTGCTCGGCCGTATGTGGGGGTCCATAGGAGTAAATCACTTATGAGCTCGTCACTGCTTCTCCAGCAGTGTCCTGCATGTCTGGTTCGTCTAACGTGGATAGTATTCGTGATGGGAGACAGGTGGCCGTATAGTTGGTGCCTTGTGGGGTGTTGCCGCCAGGACTTGTTCAATATTGCTCGCAACATTCTTGTGAAAAAAAGAAGCTCCAGAATTAAGACGCATAAAATTCTCTGGAACTTGGAAATGTGAACTGATCATCTAATCCCAGTTAGAATTTTAATTAACAAGAAGAAAAGGACCTGTCATCTAGTGAAGTTTGCCGCTCAAGCAGACCAACGTGTGAAAGTGAAAGGTGTAAAACTAGATAAATACCTGGACCTAAATAAGCTGTGGAACATGAAGGTGACGATGATACTAATTGTATGAAGAGCTCTGGGAATAGTCTCAAAGAATCAAAAAAGAGTGTTGGTGAATTCGAGATTAGAGAAAGAATCGAAACCACCCAGACTGCAGTATTATTAAAATCAGCATGGATACTGAGAAGAGTCCTGGAGATCTGATCTATTAAAAAATGTGATTAACTATCTACACTTGCTGATAAAAGGGTCAGTCGGAGCACTGCCGTAGATTGGCGTCCATTTTTGACTCCTTTCTATTTACATCCCTTATAGGGCCGACAGGACGATCATCAAGATCACACCAGTTCCAAGATGAACCTCGGCAGATAAATCGAGCCGCAAAGCCATTAAGTTTGCAAAATATTGTCTTTTTTACTGGGATCCAGATATTTTCCCACATTAATACATAGGCTTTCAATTCGGATGAAGTATTCAAAACAATATGATTGCACAAACATATACTTAAAAATACATATGGGGGTTACAAACTTAGTGGCTTTGCGGCCTGACTTATAGTCTTAACAGTACGACCATCAAGACGTTTATTTAAATCGCTCCAGTTCTAAGATGGACCTCAGCAGATAAGTCAAGCTGCAAAGTCATCAAGATTGCAACTCGCTTTTGTATTTTTTAAATATGTTTGTGCAATTATATTGTTGTGAGTTCTTCATCCGAATTGAAAGCCTATCTGCTAATGTGGGAAAAATATGTAGGGCCCAGTGAAAAAAAGACCATAGAATAGACTTGTCTTTCAGACTCCATGTTAAAGTTGGCATAGTCGGACGACTCATAGGGTTAGTATAAAATAATGATCGACGAGTATCTGAGAAGAGGACGATTTGTACGTGTGTACACAAGCTTTATTAGCTGATAAAAGGGATGAACAAAATGGTGAAGGGAAGGGGGAATAGAAATTGGGCGTCAAAATATGTAGCATATTTAGACAAATCACGTGACACACCATCACGTAGAAAAAGGGAAATAGTTCGGTGATTGTCTCACCGAACCTAGTACGTGGTGAATTTATTAAGTTTCCAGACCTTTTTTGTACAAGCATTTAAAATTGTCGTAGACTCCTGAAAATTCACTACGTTATTGCTATACATCTTATGAGATGAATGACCAATTTTTATGATTTCCGGTTCAAAGGAACAGCTACAGCAGCAATTGGAATACACCCTACTAAATCCTGAGTGTCACAGCTTCCAAAAATGCAATCTGGACGTGAGGACACTTTAGAAGAACGATATGCAATAGAATTCTGTTTTAAACTTGGAAAAAAATGCCACAGAAACGTATGGAATGCTTCAGACTGTTTTTGGAGCATCTTGCATGAATCGAGCATCAGTTTTTGAGTGGCATAAGAGATTCAAGGAAGGCACGGAGTCTGTGAGAAATGATGTGCGGTGTGGGAGGAGTAAAGAAGTTAATACACCGGAGTTGATTGGCCAAAGGGTTAGGGTAAGGGTTACTATGTTGAGGTTTTAAGGGAGTTCAGGAAGAGATTCCATCGGAAGAGGCTAGCGCTCTTCAAATTGGGTCAGTGGCATTTCCACCAGAACAATACACCAGTCCACAACCCCATCCTCGACACAGACTATTTGATCAAGATGGGAATCAAGACACTTCCTCGCCCTCCCTGGAGATGAAAGAGGCTGTGATGAAGGTCATTGACACGCTCACACAAGAGGACTTCGATGGGACCTTCCAGAAGTGGTTGGAACAGTACAAGAAGTGCATTGCAGCCGGAGGAGATTACTTCGAAGAGGACTAGAGTTTCATGTGTGTACTATCAATAAAAGTGCCCATACGAAAAAAGTCTGGAAACGTATTTAATGATCTTCGTACATATTTTAGGGACGATTTCACCTGATAATTCCAACACTCCTGTGAAAAATCCCTACTTGAAACTGGTGTGACAACTCGCATTGAGTGAAATAATAATTACTATCATTATTTTTTTTTAATTGCGAAGAGAATTACTTGATAAAATGAATTTGGAAATCAGTATTGGACGCATACCAAGAATATTCGTCCAGTAAAGTCTAGAGAGTTCACTTATTAGAAAATGCTGAATACACATCAATAAATTGCAACAAGAATGCGTTCTCACAAATACACACACAACAACTCAAGTATCCACGAACGCATGAGTGCGCAATAATCTCTCCTAAATATCTCCCAGGCGTCAAATAATAATACATGCCAACTCAGTCTGCATAAAAACGGAAATTACGGATTGGACTGGAAATAAAACGTTAAAAAGATCGAAGTTATTAGATTGGGACAAATATTATTACTGTTTTGATTATTTCAAAGTTTTGATTATTTTAAAGTTTTGATTATTTTAAAGTTTGATGATTATTTTGGAATTAACAATCATTTAACTATTACTTTACCATAAAATTTTAAAGCACTAATTTTATTCATCTAATTCTGCTTGTTTTTGTTTTCACTGTTTATTCTCTTTTAGTCTGACAAATTAAAAGTGGAAATACAGAAAATTTGACGGGTTTTATTGTGTTAAAAGAGTAGTGTGAGTAACAAAATAGTTACTGTAACAAAATTTAACTTAATATTGTAACAAAGAAGTGTTCCGCGTAACTGTGATGAAAGGTTAATCTTGAAATGATAAAACACGCAAACAGAAAACAAATAACAGGAGTTTGAGTTGAACAGACGTTGTGTACGTAAATATTTTTAGTATTCTTTTTTGGTTGCTTACTTGTTTATCTGTCCTGAATTCCTTTGAAGATTAAGTTCGGGACATATATTTTGGTTCGGCAGTTGGAGTAGCGGAAAATATATTCGGTCTGTGAATACCGTATTTCTATTCTGTAGGCAAGGGATAGCTGTTCCCAGACCCACAAGATTTGGGCGGCAAAAATAGGGTAAAGTAATTTTTGGAGATGATGACACGCGTGTTTTTCTAAGACAGAATAATTCTATTTTTAGATGTGAAGAGACCGTAAAATTATGAATGGATCAGTTTGTAAGTATTTCTTCTTAGAAAGATCTTCTCTGAGAGATAAGTTTGTAATGGTCCCTAATCTAAGTGTTACATGAAATCAAAAAAGAAATATTTTATATATAATTAGTTTACAAAAATCAATCATTAAATCTTTATATATAGTCTTTATTAGTCTTAATTAGTCTGTATTTACCTAACCCCTCCACACGGGTAGGATGTGACACAAGGTCAATTTTTTAAACAGTGTTTAACAGGATCTTCTCTGAGAGATAAGTTTGTAATGGTCCCTAATCTAAGTGTTACATGAAATCAAAAAAGAAATATTTTATATATAATTAGTTTACAAAAATCAATCATTAAATCTTTATATATAGTCTTTATTAGTCTTAATTAGTCTGTATTTACCTAACCCCTCCACACGGGCTGGATGTGACACAAGGTCAATTTTTTAAACAGTGTTTAACAGGTTTGAATTCAGAGTTTTCCTTCTCTTAGACTGGTTGTCAAACCTAGGCTACAGAACCCTGTCTGCCCTACTATTTGACAACAGCTGGAGGGAAAATAATTGGATTCATACCTTTCCCAAGGGTATTAGTGCTATGAAAATATAATCAGTCTCATCGAAGATTTGAACTCGTGTCACTATGTCCATTTCTTACGACGATAACCATTACACCACGGGCAACTCCTCTCAATTCTTTATTTGTCTTTATATCTAGTCTTTAACAAGAATTGTTGCTTGAAGCTATAATTATTTACGAAGGATTATTATTAGTTTCATGAAATCATATAACTCTATGCCAATAAATCAATATTATTAAATAGAAATCATCATCATCATCATGTCGTGCCGCTAGCACGGATATCCCTGACCCTCTCTCGCCACTTCTCCCAATCGTTCATCGCCTCTGGCAGGTCTTCAGGGCTACATCCCGTATCCTCACATAGCTGATGTACGTATGTTCGAGCTGGTCGTCCTGCTTTTGCTCTGCTATATGTGGGGGTCCATAGGAGTACATCACTTATGAGCTCTTAAACCATATAATCATTAGTATTAGATAGGAATGCTTAAAACCAAATATCTGTAAGCAAATTATTTGTATTAAATAAGAATAGTTGATATAATATAACTGTGTGTCAAAAAAAACCTCTTACGAAACAACTACACAAAAAATATAAAAAATAAATTTACCATGAACACGATTCCCTAACCATTAGGCATTAAATATCTGTAGATGGGTTGACATGGTGTTGAAATCAATCACTTTCTAAATCTAGTTTTTCAGATCATTGGAATCATTTAGATTATGATTTTACCGGTGTTGCATAACTCATTTGAGGTAAAATCCAACGAAAATAAATTCCAGGATTAAATACGAAATTAGTTATATCACAGGATTTACACTCCAATATTTTTAAACAGTCCGCAAAGAGCACATGCAGCAGAAAATTCTGAAAAAATAGGATCCAAGACTCACTTGTTCTCAAAACAAAAATAGTTAGGAGTCAATAAATTAAATAGTTTCAGGAACCTGATTGGACATAACAATCACGTGTCAGTGCTTTCTAGTACGTCCGTGCGTTTTGAATTTGTCCCGCGTAAAAACAAATCTCGCGTTTGGAGCCGGTCTCGTGATTAGGATACCTATATATTCTACGCCTTCGAAAGGTCTCACTGTCTCACTCTCAGTTCTCCCCAGGGAGCATCCCACAGCTCAAGACAGCTCGAGACAGACAGTTTGGCAGAAACACAACCACAAAACATGGGAGAACTTACAGCAATAGAAAACACGTTAGCCGTATCTAAATTAACATGTATATCATCATTCAAACTATTCCATTTTTCTTGGATTTCGACGTTGCCTCTCATATACAGACACACACGTTCAGCCAGTGGACAGACGTATACTTCGCTGCTATATACTTTTTGGTTTCACGCGTACCCATCCACACACACACACACACACACACACACACGCATATATGAGTAGGAATTGTTCACTTTTTTATTCCTTTTGTTTTAACGATGAACATACGTACACACAGATATATTCAAACAACACACTCTTATATTCGCATAATATTTGTATTATACACACCCACGCACACAAATACTAAAAAAATATATTCGAATATTTGTTACATTGTATTAACTTTTCTAGTTCTTTTTTTGTATTTTGTTATATAAAATTTATCTGTTTCACATTATCGTTGTCGTAAAATTTCTTTTTATTTGCGTTGTTCATATTCTTTGTGTTATTAACAGTGGAATGAAACTCGAAATTTTGTTTCTAACAAAACCTCGAGGGAACTAAACCGCCAACTCATTCTCCCCATTATAACCAAACACATAAAGACATGATTGGTTGGTTGGTTTTACGGCACATCAATTTTTGTTGGGTTATTCTACGCCAAATCATTTTGACAGTTATGATTTCCAATGTAATCCGGGACTAAAATCTGTCTCCATAATCATATTTAACGGGTAAACACTTCATACTAACTTGTAATATCAATGTTTGTAGAGTCATTGTATTAATAAAATTCACAATGATTTTAAACAGGAAAACAATCTCTGCCATTCCGAATGCCATCATACTGACGAGTGAGGATAAACATTTTACAAATATCATCGCATTTAAGTTCCTTGACTCACACTAATAATAAAGGAGCGATAATTAATACAATAATGGGGATGAAACATGATTTGAAAAAGAATTATTTTCGATTGTAGATAGATTGTAGTAAGCTGTTATTGCATATGGTAGTTGTAAGTTATAAGTTGTTATAAGGGAGTTGTTAGGTAGTTATAAGTTATAAGCTGTTATAAGGGAGTTATACGGTAGTTATGTTATCAGTTTTTATAAGGGAGTTATAAGTTATAAGCTGTCATTGCGTATGATAGTTATAAGTTATTACATAACTTAGTTGTTATTGCCTGTTGTAGTTGTGGTCACGTCTTCGTTGAGGTTACTGCTGCTCTTGATTTATCGTCCGGCATCTCTTTGAAGTTGCTGCTGCTCCAGATTTATTGTTCGGCATCTCTTTGAAGTTGCTGCTGTCAGTATCCTTTTGTCTCTAACGGCTGGGTCAAATCAAGTCCTCGTATAATATCAAAGAGGCTCAAATCGGCTCAAAAATGTACTTTCTTAAAAGTCGCGTAACAGTTTCTGATTGGTTGGAAGATTGAAATTTCAATTCGTCTTTGCTAAATGGCAAGAGACCGTCGCAGTGAATACTTTGGATTAGGTTATTAATAGGTATTTTAACAGGTTATGACAATATTTAGTTGCACTCAAACTTATCCGATAGAATAAAATGCAATTTTTTCCAAGAAGCGGTTGAGTCAATTCTACTATATGGATGCACCACCGGACATTGATTAAGTGTATAGAGGAAAAGCTAGACAGGAACTGCATAAGAAGGCTACGAGCTATATTGAAAGAATTTTGAAAGCAACATCCCACGAAACAGCAGCTGTACGTACACTTACTTCCTATCACTAAAACCGTCCAAATTAGACGAACAAGATATAGGGAATACTGCAGGAAAAGTAAGGACGAACTCATCAGCGACGTTTTCCTATGGATCTCTTTACATGGACGTGCAAGAGTTGGATGACCAACAAGAACTTATCTGCAATCGTTCTGTACGGACACAGGATTTAGTCTAGAAGACCTACCGGAATTGATGGATGATAGAGAGGAATGGCGAGAGAGAGAGAGAGAGAGAGAGAGAGAGAGAGAGAGAGAGAGAGAGAGAGGGTCAGGGAAATCCGCACTAGCAGCCTGACATAAGGTTGATAATGGTGATGAATGTTTTTAGAGATAATGTAATAATAGACTGTAACCAAGTTAATCCCTCCCCACGAGTCGAACACCGAAAACCGGAACACCAGTTCACAGGGGACAGATATTCATCCAACACCTAATGTTCCTTTCAAACACAGTTTCTCGTATATGTGCACTTTAAACCAAATTACAATATAAAGTGTCAAAATATTCTCCCTATGGACTGGAGTTCGGGCTTTTCAGTGTTGAACTTGTAGGGAGAGACTCTCATTTGGTTACATTAAGTTCACAATCTTTTTAAAAAGGTGAACATTTCATACGTAATTGCAATATCAATGTTTTTAGAATCTTGTATTGATAAAATTCCCAATCATTTTCACAGGAAAACTCTCTCTGACTTAGTGTTTATCAGGAAATTATAACTTCCTAGTGGTGACTCAACACTCCAAATTTCCAGAACTGGAGCCTCATCAATGGATTCACGTTAAAGTTAAAAATTTTGAATTTGAGTTTTGCTTAACGGCATATCAACTTCTGAGTGTCATTTAATGCCAGAAAATGTTATACATGTCAGTAAAAGTTAGTCTTGTTGCGGGGCCGATAAATATGTCGATCCCACAAACCTTTAGAAATGAGTGGTGTGGCACAGACAAGGCAAGGATGATAAAAGACAAGAGGGTAAATTTAAATGCCAATTTTTATTTGACTAATGATACAGGAATAGTGTGAAAAGTGTCATCAGCTCGTGGACTGAAGTCGTGAAGTGAGCAACTCGAAGGCCGGATCATATCGCCAGTATTGCTAGGTGCAGCTGTTCTGTAAGAGAAGTCGGCGTGGACTTGTAGACTATTCTGTGAATGTTTGCTGAATCTGTCTACTAACTCGGCAGTCCTCGAAATATTTATGAGAATGTACTTCTGAAAGGGTAATAGTGGGGAGATAAGACCTGTATTAAAATGGAAAAGACAGTAGAGTGAAGAAAAGACTTGAGTCCTTAAAAGACATTTTAAGGTAGTCCTGAAAAGAGCGGTTAAGAAGAAAAGGCTGGGCTACTGTTTTCACTGTTCGTGGCCAGGAAAATAATGTGATGGTATCGGATCGTCTAGGACTGTTGGATCTTCCAGTCGTTCTAGACGATCAGATCAGGCAAGAGGTTAGAGGCAGGAAGTACTGGACCAGCCACACATTGATCCAGTTCGCCTGGGCAAGCTAGTTTTGTTTATTCATGAAAAATACATGATTGGGCATATAGCCCAAATAAGCAGGCCAGTTCCGTCGGTTTGATTTTTTTTAAGGTATGTATACTGAGAGGGGTTTATAGGATTTACACCCTTATATTTTAAAATGGACGTGATACCACTTGTTCCCGAAACAAAGATGGTGGGCATCGGTAAACTAATCAGTCTCGGGAACCTATTAGTCGGAAAAATCACGTGATTTGTGCTCACAACTATGTCCGCATCTTTGATTTTATCCCGCGCATTTGGAACCTAAAGAATACACATTTTTTAGCCTTAAAATAAGCAACAAAAACATACATAAGAACATTCTAGAAATTTTGGATCAAAACCGCATTAGCATTGAAGTTACATTTTTATATTTTTCAACCAATCAGCTAGAAACATAGAATAAGAACATTCTAGAAAAACAGGATCAGAAACTAATTAACAGGAAATATTTAGACTCTAAAATAAATAAGTAAAAATACGAATCTGATTGGTCAAGAAATGTCTACGCGCTAAAATTTTAGGACTCGCATAAAACTATTTTTTGATCCACTACTAAAGTATAAATAACGAATAATTAAATCAACCAGGTCAGTTGTCGGTCATTCAATTCATTTCTTCCACGGCCAAAAAATCATTCCGTTTACTACCCAAAAAGATTTTTCACTAGAGGTCATGAAACCAGCCGCAGAGCCGCAATTAAGATTCAAAGGGGAAGACTTGCGAACTTTCTTTCATCAATGCGACACGCTGTCGCCAAAATCTTAAGAAAAAACACAGTGCGCACTTAATATAAGTAAAGACAATTATTTTTATCCAACTTACTTCGGCCAACCACGGAATCATTCATTTAATAGACTTTATTAACATTTAAACAGACACACACACGTGTGAACAATCTTATTTTCATCCAACTGGCCATAACTTTTTTTACAAAGGTCACTCGCACATTATGTTTCTCATTTATTTTCATTCCTTTTTTGTTATGAATATTAAATTGTTTGTTTTTGATGTTCGTTGTTGTCATTTACATTTGTTTTACGTGATTGTAAAAATTTGTGTTGTATTTTAGTGGAACTAAGCGTGAAGTAATACCCGTAAAATACGGACGAGAACTCAACTCTCACTCGCTACATGCACCCACTACAAATTGGAAAGAACATATCCACATAAATATCCAATTACATGTTTCCACTCCAAGCCGACCGCATGACAATGATTGCCTAAATATACTCTCATCTTCCAAGAACTCATTCTCTCCATTTTGACTTACAGACACACACACACACACACACACACACACACACACACACACACACACTCTCTCTCTCTCTCTCTCTCTCTCTCTCTCGCTCTCTCATATTTTGACTTACAGGGGGACCCCCCCAAAAAAAAACCAGAACCCATATATTTTTGACTGAAATTCATAAATTTAATTCTAGCCTTTTCTTTTTTTTCCAGGTATGAAGTAGATTCTGTGCATGAAAAATCGGGACCCTAGTATTCACCAACATATCCAGAAGTTCGAGTGTACAAAATTAGAATTATTTTGCTTTATTTTTGTAGAAGAAATAAAAAAGTTTATGGGTTCTATTTTTTTGGGGGGGGTGTCACCCTGTACATTGACAGCACTCTCTCTCTCTCTCTCGCTCTTTCTCTCTCTCTCTCTTTCTCTCTCTCTTTCTCTCTCTCTCACACACATACACACACACATTTTAACTTCTAGAGACAGCACTCTCTCTCTCTCTCTCCCTCCCTCTTCACTTTGACTTCCAGAAACAGCTTGACCTTGTCAGTTAGTAAGTCACAATTCAATACGCGTAACGTGGGTGCTTATACATTCTGCAACCTTTTTCTTTCCTGTTCTGCCTTTTTGGTTAGACTTGTTCCAGCCACAGAAATTTCGTCAAACCCCCAAAGAGACAACCAACCAACATGGGAGAAGACACATTCCTCCTAGAATACGTTGCTATATTTCTGTATATTGATACATCGCATTCATTTTATAGTCTACAGGACACTTTTAATATTTAGTCTTTTTCTATAATATCTGTATTAGTCACACACACACACACACACGCGCGCGCGCGCACACACTGTAGAATATTTAACAACCTATATTAGAATATTCGTAATGTTTTGTAACGTTTTGTAATGTTTCCTTTTTATGCATTTGTTGATATATAAATTTAATTTTGTTTGTATTGCTTTGTTTTGAATGTTATTTTGTTTTCGTTTGCTTTTCAATAATGAGCCAACATAAATTCTGGGAACAAACATACCCTCACAAGTTTACAACAGCTCAAATTTTTATTTTATTAAACTTTCGGTTTAATAAAGAAAGAAGAAGTATCTTCAGACTACGACACTCTGAAGAGCTATGAATTCTTAAATGGGCGGTATCTATCACACGATGCAACTGTTTTGAACAAAATTTCTGTTGAATTCGATTTTTCACTTAATTTAGTTTAAAACTCTTATGCTCATTTTAAAACTACAGACAGTTTTCTCTTATCCTGTCTAGTATTTTTTTCCACAGCAACTCTGAATAGGCACAATTTTATTATTTGTACATGAGTAATAAAACTGGTCAACAGATTTCTTTTATTATTTCATTGATAAAGAATGACAGTTTTTCAGATCTGGAGACTTTAGGTTGATTTTCGAAAAGAATGGGAGCTTATAGTCAATTAAAAATCTCGGTCTAAAAATACCAGACTTTTTGTTTGATTCCTAATCTGACAATAATTCATGTTCTATTTGTTAAATCAAATACCAGACTTTTTGTTTGATTCCTAATCATTTATAAATCTGACATAAATTCATGTTCTATTTGTTAAATCAATTGTTTTTGTTGCAATGTTAACGGCTAGATAATTGGTAGCAAATCAATTTTTCTCACAATATTAGGCTTCCATACATGAGAAAGTATTCCCAGACTTGCGTTATCGACTTTGTATCAAGATAATTCAGGGCCAAAAAGTAAGTATTGTTTTACTCTTTTATTCTTTGAATTTTTTAAATCTTATTTCATCACAGTTGCAAAAACGACAATGGCATATGGAAAAATCATTAAAATAACCGCTGAAGATAATAGCCTGATTATGATTATAGTAACATTATAGTATGAAAAATGAATGTCAAAAAACTACTTGGTATGTACATGCATAATAGCCGTTTCTTTTAAGACACCCCATGTTCTTTTGCTGTGAGAATTGATATCCCTTTAAATATGCATTGTTATATGACGTCCTGAATGGTCAGTGATAAAAGAAAGAAAGAAAGAAAGAAAGAAAAGAAGGAAAGAAAAAAGCCGAAAGAAAAATAAAAGAAAAAAAAGGAAAGAATGAACGGAAGAAAGAAGTAAAAGAACAAAAAAAAAAAAAAAAAAAAAAAGAAAAAAAGAAAACGAAAGAAAGACACAAAAATGCGAAAACAGAAATTGTGGGTATATGCAAGTCTTTGATGATGTGATAATGCTATTGCCGGGATATATATATATATATATATATATATATATATATATATATATATATATATATATATATATATGTATGTATGTATATATATATATATATATGTATATATATATATAAGATTTTTATCGATGAGGTGTTTATTTATATGGTGTGTGTGTATATATATGTAGGGTTTATATATATATATATATATATAGAGAGAGAGAGAGAGAGAGAAAGAGAGAGAAAGAGAGAGATTAATAAATTGAGATCTTATGTGCGTCTTAAACCATGTGTATATCTTGAACCATATGAACATCTTAACACCTTCAAAATTTAGGAAGCAATTCTTTCATTTTAATTTGGCATTAAATAACCTACAAGGGTTGGTATGCCTTAAATACACCCACCCACCCAATTTTTCATTCTAGATATAAAAGTTAACGAAAAAATTTCCCCAAAAGAACATCCAACAAAGATTTATTGATTTTAATAGCATACCAACCCGTCCAGGCTTATTTTATACCAAGAGGTTAGGGAATCGCACTCATTGCACGTTTATATTCAATTTTTTTGTGCATTTGCTTCTCAAGAGGTTTTTTTTTTATTTACGGTTTTACCAAATATTAATAATTTCTAAACAGATCTATTTGATCCATCGATTGGACCCTAACACCTACCACCATTCCGAGTCAAAGTGGACCTGGGAGTAATGAAAATGAAGGAGTACTCCACTCTTGCTATTAGATTCGGTTTAGCGTCATTCCCATAACACTTTTTTTCTTAAGGGAGAGGAGTCTTACCCCTCTGCAGGGGATACAACCAACGTATTCTAAGCCCCGCCAAAAAGGCGATTTCCAACAAAGATCTTTTTATCATTTTATGCCAACAGAAAAGAGAAAATTGCACACAACGAATGGTCTGCTTTCAAACCTGTTCAAAAAATTACACATTGTTCGTATATCTAATCGATTCACAGGTGTTTCTCCAAAGATAAGCTCAGTCCTTTTAAGTTTTAAACGTTCCTATCTGGTCGATTTATCTTGTATCGATTAATTTTGTATTTCTTTTGTTTTCTTTTCTTTTTTTTTTCTCCGCATTTATGTCTCGCGATTTCTCGTTTTCATCAGCGTCGATTTCTGCTTCACCCTCCCGGTGTTTTTTTTTTTTTTTTTCATCAGCGTCGATTTCTGCTTCACCCTCCCGGTGTTTTTTTTTCATTCAGTTTTATCATTACTTCTCCGTTTGCCACTTCTTTTTCTTTCTTCTTTTCATTGTACTTTTTCTCTACTGTATCGTTTATTGGTACTATTAAAGAGTTAGGGTCCCTTACAAAATCTTCCAAGAGTAGTCGTAATGGCTGAAGTGCTGAACAGAGGCTCCGAAGTAAGTGAATTCGAACTCAAGTCGCGCTATTGCGTTCACTTTTGGACTAATACCCCTGGGAAAAGGATGAATCCCCTGATTCCTCAGCAATGGGTTAAGTAGTATCATTGTTGTTCTTTAACAAGGATGACTTTGGCTTTATATAACTAACGAAAGTTGATATGCCATTTCGATATTTTCTTTGATTAACAAAGAAAGAAGCGAAATCTTAAGCCGGTGTTAACTGCAAAAATTTATGTGCCGAAAATCATCTCCTGGTATTTATGTGGAATTAAGCTTCATTTATTCCATATTGTTGGAATGTGTCATATGTCTTAGTGTGCGTTTGAGACGCCTCATATAGAGTAATGGTTAATGAGCTAGACTAACAGACTATTGTGAGTTCGATTCATATTAAAAAAAAAACTTCGACATTACATAACCCAACAAGGAGTTTTTTTACTGTAAAACCAACCAACCAACCAACCAACCTCCTTTTTCTTTTCTTTTATTTTTGTTTTTGAAGTGGTTAAGCATCTAGAATTGTTGGTTATATTACTTCCTGAACGGAATTTCATACTTTATTTACTTGGCACATTCATGGACCATCCGAGGTGAACGTCGCGTGGGTGATTTTAAATTAATCACATGGTCCCAGGGGACCTTTACTCCCATCCAGGCAGTATTTACTTAGAAAAGCTAAATTTATTGCTTCGCTCTTGAGGCGCCTCTAAAGAGGAATGCCGACGGCCACGGATGAGTTTTTATTTTTGCTTGCCCCCCCCCCAATATAAAATGACCTTGTGTCAAATCTAATTTGATGATGTGACACTACTGACGCTGGTGTGGTGGTATACTGACTTGGCTATATGTGTGTGCGTATGTGTAGACACATGAGTAGGGATGAGTACATGAATATGTATATACGTGCGGGTATACACATATGTGTATGGGGGTGTCCTCGTGGGTCAAATGGTTAAAGCGTTGGACTGCGGAATCGTAGTAGTTCGTACTCCAGTCGCGCTATTACGTTCACTTTCGGGCAAATATCCTTGGGAAAGGTATGAGCCCCCTTATCCTCCCAGCTATGGGTTAAATAGTACCACTACTGTTCTCCTAGGAGAATGGCTTTGGCATTAAATAACCTAAGAAGAATTGATATGCCATTAAACAAAGAAACCAAACCAAACCAAACATATGTGTATGGTTGTGAATTGGCCATGTGAATATACCCGTATGGGCATATATGTATATGTCCATATTGGGGCTGAAGCATATTTGCGTGGATGGCCGTATGTATTTTGTGCGGGGACCAATAATCCAATCCGAGTATAAGGGAAGATGGTCAGCCGCGACTCGAAAGGAACTTCAATTTTGTTTACACACCTTTTAGGGTCCCTGGAGACGTACAGTTGACAATATTTTTATGTCCAGTCTATGAATGGTCAAAAATCCGAAAGTTGGGAAACTTCGCCCCCGCGTATATGCAAGTAAAATGAGTTTGCTAGAAATAAAACAGATACAAATAGATGGGACCACAGACACAAAGACGGGCTGACAGAATAGACACAGAGAGAAGGGGCCACATGACAGATATAGAGATGGGCTGAGAGAACAAAGAGAGAGAGAGAGAGAGAGAGAGTGACACACAGACAGATAGGCGGAGATAGAAGATAGAACCAAAAAGAGACCTGAAAACTTAGCAGTCAGCTTTTTTGTTTTTGCCTTTTTTTCCTTTGTAGACCCGTCTTGGACTCATGCATTTCGACCCGGACCTGCAGAAAAAAGACAGCACAACGTGTGTGAGATTGTCGGGTTGAATGACAGGGCCACGGAAAATCTTCCACAATGGGAAGTCAAATAAATCCCTCCTATTTGATTGGATGAGGTCGTGAAGGTGACGAACCACACTGGACTGTGCGATACTGTCCTCGCCTGATACTCTCCTTGGGCTACTTGCCGGATTTGCCGAGGTCGTGAAGGTGACGAACCACACTGGACTGTGCGATGCTGTTCTCGCCTGATACTCTCCTAGGGCTACTCGTCGGGCTATTAGCGAACACTCTACCCATTAGGGGTAGAGTGTTCGCTTATAGCCCGGGTGACCAGGGTTCAGTCTGAGGTCGAGTCATATCAAAGACTCAAAAAATGGTACTTGATATCTCCTTGATTAACACTCAGCATTAATAGGTACGTATCCAGGGTAAAGTGGAGCAATCCAGGGAAAGGAGTAGCGCCCTCCCCTACACATCAGTGTAGCAGCTATTGAAAATGGAGCCTCCGGGTCGTCCTCGACCACGATCGCTAACTTTACTTACTATATTATAAAAATCATATATCTACAAAGGAATTATCTTAGGTATTTGTCAAGTCATTCCTTACTGTTTATAACCAATGCCCGAATGTAACCTATCTCATATCAATTTGGGAAGAGGTGGGCACCACCAAATAACCCTAATTGCTTTGAGATATGCCATAAAGTAAAATGAACCACATGACCCTCTAATTAGCAACTCAAGAGGGAGTATTTATTTATTTAAAGGATCTTTGCGTAGCGCAATGGTGGTTGGGCTAGTTTCACAGCCAATTCGTTCCCATGGTAAATTCGATAAAGAGTCGTTGTTCTTCACGAGTTTGTGCTAGCCGAGGCTAAGTTTAGTAAATACTGATAAAAATCGCTCGATATATTCAAGCGAAAACTGAACGCCCTCGACAACTCAAATTGGTTCATGTATAAATGTCAACCACCCACGCATTATCCTCTTCAACATTTTTCTGGCGATTGATTGATTGATTTTAAAGGCATGTCAACGCTTCTTGAAGTTAGGTAATTGCATATATTGCAACTTTTTATTTACATTTTTTGTGAAGTTGTTTCTTTAGCGTTTTTATTTATTTGATCTTTCAAATGTTTTTATGTGATACTAATCTTAATAGGGTTTCAAATAATTATTTCTATTCAATAATATTCATTTGCTTGCAGTTTTATGGTATCAACTACTTAATAATAATCCCGGGAAAACAATTATTGTTTTAAGTAACTATTCTTACCACAAAGAATTTACAGTTATATATAAAATATTCCTATCTAATACAAATAACGAACCACACGGGATTGTGAGATGCCAAGCTCGCCTGACACTCTCCTGTGGCTACTCACCGGATTTGCCGAGCTCGTGAAGGTGACGAACCACACTGAACTGTGTGATGCTGTGATCGCCTGATACTCTCTTGTGTCTACTCGCCGGATTTGCGGAGGTCGTGAAGGTGACGAACCACACTGGACTGTGTGATGCTGAGCTCGCCTGATACTCTCCTATGGATACTCGCCGGATTTGCTGAGGTCGTGAAGGTGACGAACAACACTGAACTGTGCGATGCTGTGCTCGCCTGATACTCTCCTGTGGCTACACGCCGGATTTTCCGATGTCGTGAAGGTGACGACCAACACTAGACTGTGAGATGCTGAGCTCGCCTGATATTCTCCTGGGGCTACTCGCCGGATTTGCCGAGGTTGAAGGTGACGAACCACACTGGACTGTGCAATGCTGTGCTCACCTGATACTATCCTGTGGCTACTCGCTGGATTTGCTAAGGTCGTGAAGGGGATGAACCGCACTGGTCTGTGCGATGCTGAGCTCGCCTGATACTCTCCTGGGGCTTCTCATCGGTTTTGCCGAGGTCGTGAAGGCGACGAACCACACTGGACTGTGTGATGCTGAGCTCGCCTGATACTCTCCTAGGGCTACTCGCCGGATTTGCCGTGGTCGTGAAGGTGACGAACCAAACTGGACAGTGTGATGCCGAGCTCGTCTGATACTCTCCTAGGGCTACTCGCCGGATTTGCCGTGGTCGTGAAGGTGACGAACCACACTGGACTGTGTGATGCTGAGCTCGCCTGATACTCTCCTAGGGCTATTCGCCGGATTTGCCGTGGTCGTGAAGGCGACGAACCACACTGGACTGTGTGATGCTGAGCTCGCCTGATACTCTCCTCGGGCTACTCGCCGGATTTGCCGTGGTCGTGAAGGTGACGAACCAAACTGGACAGTGTGATGCCGAGCTCGTCTGATACTCTTCGAGAGTTAGTCACCGGATTTGCTGAGGTTATGGAAGTGACGAACCACACTGGACTGTGAGATGCCGAGCTCGCCTGATACTCTCCGAGTGCTACCCACCTGAAGTACCAGTTTTTTTCCTGACCTTGCTGGATCACCGAAATTCTTGTAATCTGATGGAAATTTCTTGAACAATCTGCTTACAGTATTGTGATCAACTGCATCTTTACCTTTCTCACTACAGGGTTATGTCCCAGTTCAAACTCATTAAGCATATGTTCCCGAGTTAGACGACGTTGTACGTTCATCTGTGCGGCTTTCAAATCACACACGAAGTGGAGAAATGCACAACGTGTGAGCACACCAACTACCATAATACCTCCAACCACAGCGGATACTCTCACGGCTGAAACTGTTTCGGACTCGTATCAAAATATTGCAAAACTTTTGTCTTATTTTTGATGTATGTGGAGGAAGTCATCAAGATGTAAATAGTAGATTACGGCCTCGAAAGAAACGAGATAAAACCCCAGTCGCGCAATTGCGTTCCCTTACCCTTGAGAAAGTTATGAACCCTCTTAGACACAAGCTATAGGTTAAATTGTGTAGAGAAGAGGAAAATCTCGTATTTTGGTTTGGCGCTCAATTTATTTCAACACTTAATTTCACCCAATCAGGATGACTTATCCAATTCAGCCCGGACCTTCATTTCCGGCTAGCAAAACGGGTGAGCGACCAAACCCACTCTCTTTAGCTTGAGACGGCGACCAGAACAGACGTTCCTCTGGCCGTCCCTGCTTAGCGATGCTTTTTAACATAGCAACACCAGGAGCAGCAACATGGACACTCAACGAGGGAACCATCTAATTTATGGATTCTTTACGAGGAATCCCAGTTGAACATAAATTAGAAACATACAACATGCCTCGCACAGGCCCAACTTTGTGTCACCCCAAAAATTGGCTATGTCGATCCGAACGTAACTCCGCTCTCGACACACTAGTTCCCTTTTCACCTCTGGTCTACATTAATAGAGATAACGCAGACTCTCACCCAAAAATACCAGATACAAAACTACACGGTGACTCTAAACACAATCCCTCACACGTCCCGCAACACACGCTGCCATCTCAACATCCCGCTAAGCTATTTCGTCTCCAACATTAACAAGCCTAAACTCCACGAGTCTTGCAGCATCAAAAGCAAACCAAATATTTCATGCTGCAAATAAAAAACTTTCTTTGTTGTGTTAGTAAAGAAAAGTTTCGTAATTCTTTTGTGTTACCTAAAAAAATATGTTAGAGAAATTAACAATTTCTCGAAACGCTATCATAGTATCACTGTTATTTTTCTGCATGGATGACTTTGGTGTTAAATAACCCACGAAAGCTTATATGCCATTAAATAAAGAGACCAAAACACACATGTGTGTGTGCTGGTGTAACGATTATTATCGAAGAAATGTGAGCATATCTATCTTCTCGTCAGCGTCTCTTATTTCCCCCCCTCTTTTAAAACTTCTCCCCACTATATCTACTTATCTCAAACTCTTTTGTTTCCTCTTTCTTTTACTCGTTTTTTTTTTTTTACTCATTAAACCTTTCTTTTTTCCCCCCTTGATCTCATTGTATTTTCTTTTTTCTTCTTTCCTTTTTTATAAACCCTTTTCTTTCCTTCAGAACTTTCTACTTTTTCTTTAGACTCAAACTATTTTGCCAACATTCGATATTTTACACACAACTCTCTGCCCTACCCACTTATTTCTTTTAAAATTAGTTTTTTTTTTTTTTTTTGCCCGTCTTGAAAATCTTTCAATACTTAATAGATCTATTCTCATATTTTCTTTGAAGGTTTTGTTCTCGGTGCGACTGTTGACGTCATTATCACCGCCATGATTCCATAGTCTTTCGGGGAGGAAAAGTCTTCGGAATCGATTTTTGGAGTGCTAGCTACCTTTATTTTCTCCTTGAAAATAATAATCACGGCATTTCTAAACTTTAAAATTTTCCATTTCTACGTCATTATTTTATATCCTGATTTACATAGTTTTGTTTGTTTTTTTTTATTGCTTTTTTTTTTTGCTTCCTTTCATGTTTCTTTTCTCGTTGTCTTTCTTTCTTTCTTTCTTTCTTTCTTTCTTTCTTATTGTTAGATTCTTTCTTTCTTCCTTGCTTTTTTTTTTCTTTCTTTCTTTTTGTTAAATTCTTTCTTTCTTTCTTTCTTTCTTTTAGTTCAATTCTTTCTTTCTTTTTTTCGTTATAATTTTATCTTTGTTCAATTTCTTTCTTTCTTTCTTTCTTTCTTTCTTTCTTTCTTTCTTTCTTTCTTTGTAATTTTATCTTTGTTCGATTCATTCCATCTTTCTTTCTTTCTTTCTTTCTTTCTTTCTTTCTTTTCAAGATTTCCTTCATGTTTTTTCTCTTTGTATTTAGTGATTCCTTTTTTTTCATTTTTCATTTATATCCATAAGATTTTGTCCTTTCATTCATTTTCTTTTTTGATCTTCTCCCTTCATATGTTTCTGATTATTTTGTTTCCTTTATTTTTTAAAATCAATTTTCGGCTTCTTTTTTTCTTCTTTCTTTCTTTCTTTCTTTCTTTCTTTCTTTCTTTCTTTCTTTCTTTCTTTCCTTGTAATTTTATCTTTGTTCGATTCATTCCATCTTTCTTTCTTTCTTTCTTTCTTTCTTTCTTTCTTTCTTTCTTTCTTTCTTTCTTTCTTTCTTTTCAAGATTTCCTTCATGTTTTTTCTCTTTGTATTTAGTGATTCCTTTTTTTTTTTTCATTTTTCATTTATATCCATAAGATTTTGTCCTTTCATTCATTTTCTTCTTTGATCTTCTCCCTTCATATGTTTCTGATTATTTTGTTACCTTTATTTTTTTAAATCAATTTTCAGCTTCTTTTTTTTCTCTTCTTTCTTTCTTTCTTTCTTTCTTTCTTTATTTATTTAAATAATTTGGCTTATTCTTTTAATTTTCAAATTGTCTTTTTTTTCAGCTTTAATTTTTCTTTATTTATTCTCAGCTTCATTTTGCAATATTATTTCTATTCTTCTTTGATTTTTTTCCCGTTTACTTCATGTTGTTATTTTTCTTTCTTTCTTTCTTTCTTTCTTTCTTTCTTTCTTTCTTTTATTGGAATACTAGACCCGAGGTCAACATTTCACTATTTACTCTGCCCTCCCACACATTTCGGCAGAAAATTTAGTTTTTGTTTATCGATCCATCTCCTTCACAAACCTAACTGCATGCATCACTTTCCATACTTATTGTCTACCTACCTACCGACGCACTCTAATTCTTCACCTCTTCTTCCATATGTCTTTGAATCTATGAATATTTGCAGGGCGAGAATTCTCACGCATGCATTACGGTGCACAGGTATGCGTCATGCCAGGTGCTGCCCTAACGGCTTGGACTGAAGAATTCGCTGACTACAGCTCGGTAGTAAGACACCCCCACAACATAAAACTGCATCTGATGGTTAAGTTCCAGTCTTGGCGTTTGGGGAATGTAGAGTACTACATTATTACCATTATTTCGCTGTACCCCTTAATCTGTTAGGATTCCATCTATGGGTCAAATAGAACTGTTTAATCATTTACAAAGGTTTATTATCGTTTGTCATTTGAAGCCATACAGCTATGTGCAAGATATTCATGTTACAAAGGAATGCTTAATAAGTAGAATTACTAATGTTAAATAGCAATACTTAAAACCATTTAACTGTGTGCAAACAAGTGTTTAATATTGATAGAATCATTAGTGTTAGATCGGAATACTTAAAACCATTTAACTGTGTGCAAACAAGTGCTTAATATTGATAGAATCATTAGTGTTAGATCGAAATACTTAAAACCATTGAACTGTGTGCAAACAAGTGTTTAATATTGATAGAATCATTAGTGTTAGATCGGAATACTTAAAACCATTAAACTCTGTGCAAACAAATGCTTAATATTGATAGAATCATTAGTGTTAGATCGGAATACTTAAAACCATTGAACTGTGTGCAAACAAGTGTTTAATATTGATAGAATCATTAGTGTTAGATCGGAATACTTAAAACCATTAAACTCTGTGCAAACAAATGCTTAATATTGATAGAATCATTAGTGTTAGATCGGAATACTTAAAACCATTAAACTCTGTGCAAACAAAAGCTTAATATTGATAGAATCATTAGTGTTAGGTAGAATTACTTTAAACCATTTATGTGGAAACAAATGCTTAATATCAAATAGAACTATTGATATTAAATAGCAATACTTGACTTCATCTAAACTGTGTGCAAACAAATGATTAATATCAAATAAAATTATTAGTACTTAAAAGTAATACTTGAAACCATTTTACTGTGCGTATACAAATAATTAGTATTTTATAGAATTATCATTTTTTCATAGGAATAGTTGAAAACATCAGAGTTTAAACAAATGAACTTTAAAACCTTGTTTATCTTCAAACTATTCTCTTACAAATCATATATATCATCATCATCATCATGTCGTGCCGCCAGCACGGATATCCTTGACCATCTCTCGCCACTTCTCCCTATCATTCATCGCCTCCGGCAGGTCTTCTGGGTTACATCCTGTGTCCTCACATAGCTGCTGTATGTATGTTCGGGCTGGTCATCCTGCTTTTGCTTGGCCATATGTGGGGGTCCATAGGAGTACGTCACTTACGAGCTCGTCCTTGCTTCTCCAGCAGTGTCCGGCGTGTCTGGCTCGTCTAACCTGTATAGTTTTCGTGATGGGAGGCAAGTGGCCGTACAGTTGGCGTCTCGTGGGGTGTTGTCGCCAGGACTTGTTCAATATTGCTCTCAACATTCTTGTGTAGTTGCCGTCAAGTTTCTTCTCCAGCCGTTTGGTTAGCGTCCATGTAGTGCATCCATATAGCAGTATCGATACAACCGCTGCCTGGAAGAAACTGCGCTTCATTTCATCGGTCAGGTTTGATTTCCATATGATTGAGAGCCTATCTATAGCCGTCCATGCTTTCGTCAGTTGTGTGTCGATGTCGTTTTCTGTTGATGAGACGCTACTTCCTAGGTAGGTGAATTTGTCCACTAGCCTCAGAGAGGCTCCGTCTAGTGTGGTAATGTTGCCCGTTTGGTTGTAACACATATATTCAGTTTTGTGCGCATTGACATGGAGGCCAATGCCTGCTGCAGCTCGTTCCAAACTATGCAGTAGTGTCTCTGCTTGATTAGGCGTATTCACCAGTAACGCTAAGTCATCAGCGTAGTCGGCGTCTGTGATTGTTTTTGCGGGGTACCTTTTGCTTCTTTTCTTAGTCAGCTCGAAGCCATTTTCTCTGATTTTGTCGATCGAAGTTCTAAGCACGTAGTCTAGACAGATGATAAAGAGGTATGGGGCTAGCGTGTCTCCTTGTAGTACTCCTGCAATAATGTCGAAGTATTCCGTGTCTCCATCTGGTGAACGTACTTTCACTTTTGTGTTTCTGTAGAGGATCATTATTGCTGCTACGGTTTCTTTTGGTAGGCCGTATGCTAGTAGGATTAGTTCCATTTTCCCTCTGTGGATGGAATCGAAGGCCTTGGTAAAGTCGACAAATAGTAATGTCGCCTGAAGGTTTTTTGCCCGGACGCCTTGAAGGATTCTACGGATGGTCAATATTTGTGAGGTTGTGGATCTATTTCTCCGGAAGCCATTTTGGCTTTTCCTAAGGATGTTGTCTATTTTGGGTTCTATGCGGTTTCGTAGTAGGGCATTGTAGATTTTGGCTACTATGGATGTAGGTGTTATCCCTCGGTAGTTCTTGGCTAATCCGAGGTCGCCTTTTTTAGGGAAAGGAAGGATGCATCGCTTCATCCATCTTTCTATCCTATTTTGACTATAGACTGCGTTGCATTGCCAGAGCGGTATATCGTCGAATTGTCTAGTCTTCCACACTTCTGGGGGGATCTCGTCCGGCCCTGCAGCTTTCCTATTTTTAATTTTTTTAAGAACCGAATCCAGTTCTTCTTTGGTGAAAGGCCCTAGTTTAATGTCTAATTGTTTACTGATAATTCTGGTGATCGGTTCATCCGTTATTTTCGGCGGGCTTCCAAGTAGATTTTTGAAATGCTGTTCCCACAGTTTTACTCTTTCTTGTTGGCTTGCAGCTTTCAATTTTGCTTTGGCTGTGCTCTTCCTTCTACTTACTTCGTTTATTGTTTGCCAGGCTATCCTGGATTGTCTATCTTCCACCGAGTCTCTAATCTTATCTATCTGATTTTGTATGTATTCTGCCTGTTCTTTTAGATATATTCCTGCTAATTGATATCGTGCCTTTTCTAGTTTTCGGGCATTTGTGTTTGTTGGGTTCTTCCGATAGCTTTTGGAGGCAGTTTTCACGAGTGCACGTTTTTCTCTAACCTCTGACGTTTCCTAAGGGACTCTATATTTAGTTCTAGGTTTTGTTGGGATACACTTTGATGCCGCCTCTAGGTGTGCTTCAACAAAGTTTTTATATTCGTCATTTGGGGTAACTTTTTCTGTCTTCTCTTGTAGTGTTTCGAATCTATTTCTTAATTCTAATGCATATTTGTCTCTAATGTCTCTGTTGTTAAGTAGGGCCCAGTCATAGTGCTTAGTTGTCGCTGTTCGAGTGGCGTTTTTTCGTAGGCTTAGACGTATTTTGGCCGTGACTATTCGATGATCGGAGGACACACCCTCGAAAGTGGAGTATGCCTCGCTATTCATCGCACTATTTTTCCATTTTCTGTTTATAAAGAGGTAGTCTATCTGTGCTTTACTCTTGTTCGCGTATGTGTGGGTCCATAATTTTCCCTCCCTTTTTTGGAAGTTTGTATTGAGGCATGTTAATCTATTTTCTATCATGAAATCAATTAGATGTTGTCCATTCCTGTTTGACGTGTTGTGTAGGCTGTATTTGTTGTTTCTGTTTTTCCCGATTTGTGCATTCATATCTCCGCCAATGACTAGCAGGTTGCGTTTCGGAATGCTGCGTACTAGGGAGGATAGCTCCTCGTAGAAGGTGACTAGTTCGTTTTCTTCGCTAACATTGGTAGGGCTGTAGCAGGAGATGATCTTTGCTTTGGGGTTGCCATTAAACGTTGCGGCCATCATCCTAGGTTGTATTCTCTCAATGCTATTAAGTGTTTTTAGCGCTTTTGGTCCTATAAGCAATCCCACCCCTCATACTGATGCATTGACAGAGTTTTTCCATGCCGATACAGTCACCAGCATCCATCCATTGCCAGTTTCGTGATATTTGATATCTTCGGTGTGAGTGTATCGATATTCTTGTATACAGATTATGTCTATCTTATGTTCTACGGCTGATGCAGTTAGCTTTGGTAGTTGACCTATTCTATTTAGTGTTCTAACGTTAAATGTCGCTATATATATATATATATATATATAATACCTAAAAAGTTTTGCTCTACTTAGTTTGATCAACACTTTTACGTATTATCTTCGGTAACTCGGTCGTTTTTTTTCTTTTGACTAGACGTAGTGGTTCTGGTTGATTATTTTCAAATACTAGGGATGTTAAGTCTTTTCTTTTTATAAAGTTTTTTTTCCAGATATAGGTTTGTAATATATTTTTATTCACAGATTACATTATCTGTTTTTTTTTTCACGTCCCGGACTTATAAAAATGATATAGTAAGTAAGTAAAGTTGGCGACCATAGTCGAGGGTGACCCAAAGGCTTCATTTTCAATAGCTACAACACCAAGGTGTAGGGGAGGGTACTCCTCCTTTATCTGGATTGCTCCACTTTACTCTTATATATATATATATATATATATATACATATATATATGCCGCCTAGCTTAACACTCAGCTTTATAAGGTAAGGAGCAAGAGTAAAGTGGGGCAATCCAGGGAAAGGAGTAGTACCCTCTCCTACATATATATATGTCCTTTACAAACCGGACTGCATGCATCACTTTCCATACTTATTGTCTACCTTCGTATCTACGCACTTTAATATATATATATATATATATTGGTCAGCTGGGACTGCAGAACTCATACACACACACACACACACACATATATATATATATATATATATATATAGCAATTAGCATTAAATAATCCACAAGGAATGATAGGCCCAAAAATACGAACCAACAGAACATACAAGGTATTTTCGAAAACTGAATCTTTAAGTTTTTAAATTTTAAAATTCAAATTTCAACATTTAAATGAAGACAAATGGTACAATATAGTAACTTATATAATAACACCATGTCTGCTGTAGAGTCTTTGTCTCTGGTGAAAACATAATTGCGTAAATGCTATGGCCTCTATCAACACCAGACTAAGATCCGTACATTTTCTTTGCTTCCTAAACTGAAAATGCATGTCGAGGGTAAAATTCGGAGACGTAGATTTCTTTTTAAATATACGATTTTTATTAATATTAGATAAGAATGCATGAAACCATTTAACTATGTGCAAATTATTTCTATCAAAAATAATTAATTGAAGCTATATTCGTTTTCAAAGGATTATGGTACGATATGACTGTGTACAAACAAATGATTTGGACTCACTAACAGGGTATGCAACTACTCAAACGTTTATTCTACGGCTAATAGAAAGATGTGACCCTAACAGAGTGAACCTGGGAGTAATGGCAAAGAAATGGTACTCCACACTCCACAGAGGTCCTTGCCAAGTCGGCTGGGGCTGTAGAATACATCGACAGCATCTCTGAAGAGAGGTAAAAGTAAGTAAAGTTGGCGACCATAGTCGAGGGTAACCCGAAGGCTCCCTTTTCGATAGCTACTACACCAAGGTGTAGGGGAGGGCGCCACTCCTTCCCTGGATCGCTCTACTTTACCCTTGATCCGTACCTTGTAATGCTGAGTGTTAAGCAAGGAGGCATCAAGTACCATTTTTGGAGTCTTTGGTATGACTCGACCTGGGATTGAACCCATGTCTCCCGGGCGATTGGCGAACACTCTAACCCCTAGGCCAATGTCAAGACCCCCTAACGATTGTCTTGCACATGACGCGAAACAATCTGATAGTGAGGCTCTAGTAATGCTGGAGCTTTGGGGAATCCGTAGTACTCCATTCACTGTCATCGCCCCCAGCTCCACTCTGGCCCGGAGTGGTAGCATCAAATAGGGTCCTATCAATGGGTCAAATAGAACTAAACTGTGTACTTATACCAAACTGAATTGCTTGAAATAGGACTGTTTTGATATTTAAACAGCGTACTTATGCTAAACTGAACTGTTTGAAATAGAACTATTTTGACATTTAAATTTGTGTAAGCAAAAACTATACTTATATTAAACTGGATTGTTTGAAATAGAACTGTTTGAATAAACCGAATAGCGTGAAATATAAATGTTTTTGACATAAACTCTGTACTTATGCTAAACTAAATTGTTTCAAATAGAACTGTTTATTTGAATAAAAATGGATTTGGCATTAAATAGCCAAAAAAGGTTGATATGCCATAAAACCCAAGCAACACACTAACAAACACAGAGATCCAGAACTGGAGTCACCCCACCGAATACAGGTTAGTGCATACTCAGGACAACCCTTTAAAGAGGGGACTCTTCTATCAGCAAGGGACACAATCTGCGTAGTCTAACCCCGACCAACAAGCCGCTAGTTTTGATTAAGTTCAATCATTAAATGGCACAAACATGGTCTTGTGCCTGACTAATATCTATCTATATATCTGTGTAATATCTATCAATAGGAAAAGCTTGTCATTATTGATTAGAATGAATTTTCCTTTGCAAAAAGCGTTTTATAATTAAAATCTGGAGTAATATCTCATATATTAAAGGTGCAGACATTTTTCACATACTTAAAAAGAAAAGCGTGTATCTTGTGAGAAAAATATAGTAGCTATTATCCTTATATCATGGCTGCTTAGGGTCATGTCTCACTATGTCTTATTATTTTTGACAGAAGCTGTCGCAAAAAAATCTAATTTTTGAATGAAACTTCCTCTAAGATATTTTCTGATATCACCAACATCTATAAGTTATCTTTCTACCAAGAAGCCTGCACTTTTTTAACAAAATTTTCATCTTCGGAGAACACGTTACTTTGATGGACTCGCCCGACTCATTCACTTTCAAACATGAAGCAACTCATATTAATTTAAGGATAGGGAATTATAATCATTTTACTCCTTGCGAGTTGTTCACTGGAATCTGAATGACAGCAAGTCTCCTGGGGTCTCCAGGACTCTTCTCAGTATTCTAGCTGGTCTTAACTCTCTTGAAGTATTGATGTTCTCGATTCTTCCTCTGATTACCAATTTCTCCAGTCTTTTTTACAGACCTTTGTAAATCGCTGCGAGTGCACTAATTAGAATTGGTATCACCGTCACCCTATATTCTACTGTTTTTTTTTTAGTTTTCTGACAAAGTCCAAGAATTTGTTTATATTTTCGCTTTCATTTTGGTCCGTCGTAACGGCAAAAATCCCCCGACAAGTTCTTTATTTTTTGTATATCAATACAAGATTTGGTCTTCTGGCTTGGATTAGGAGATCCGTTTGTTTTTCAAAGTCTCTTAGAATCTTATGCGTCTTATTTTCAGGGACGGATTCTGGTTTGTGGATATACCATTTGGTCATATGGTCAAATTTTAATCTTTTGCACAATTCCAAGTAGATCATATTTCTAATCCACCCATAACCATCTCTTGTATCCCTTTTATATCGAAGTCTTAACATGGGTAACGTATCAAATAATTGTTTTGTATTTTTGGAAGCAATAGTCATTCTAAAAGTTTAGTGCAGCGGTGATTAGCATAACAGCTTGTGGAAGCTTAGAAAAAATCGAATTAAAAAAAAATTTAATCCAAAAGTGTAGCAGTTCCCAGAAACATCTGACAGGAAGTAGGAACTGTGCATGCCAAAAAAACAAGACTTACCGGTGTTAAAGAGAAACTCTCTTTCAGCAGTGATCACAAGGACTAGAAAAACCTACTACTTCTTTCCTGCAGCAAGCAGGGGAAATCACATGTCCGCTTACTGGCTCGCTGGCTTGCTCTTGACTAGTAGCAGCGATCTCTGCTAACATACTCCATGATAATCAACATACTCCAACTGGACAATACTACCGTTTTAGAACGTATCACCAACCGAATATGACGAATACGAGGATCATTAAATAAGTTTCCGGACTTTTTTCATATGGACACTTTTATTGATAGTACACACATGAAACTGTAGTCCCCCTTGAAGTAATCTCCTCCGGCTGCAATGCACTTGTTGTACCGTTCCAACAACTTCTACAAGGCCCCATGGAACTCCTCTTATGTGAGCGTATCAATGACCGTCGTCACAGCCTCTTTCAGCTCCTCAGTTGTCTCATAATGACAGCCCCTGAGCTTAGGGAATAGGCAAAAGTCACAAGGAGCAAGGTCTGGACTATAGGGAGGGCGAGAAACTGTCTTGATGCCCATCTTGGTCAAATAGTCTGTGACAAGGATGGAGTTGTGGACTGATGCATTGTCCTGGTGGAAATGTCACTGACCCCATTTGAAGAGTGGTGGCCTCTTCCGACGGAATCTCTTTCTGAACTCCCTTAAAACCTCAACATAGTAACCCTAACCCCAACCCTAACTCTTTAGCCAATCAACTCAGGTCTATTGACTTCCTTACTCCTCCCACACCTCTCATCATCCCTCACAGACTCCCTGCCTTCTTTGAATCTCTTATGCCACTCAAAAACCGATGCTCGATTCATACAAGATGCTCCAAAAGCAGTCTGAAGCATTGAATACGTTTCTCTGGCATTTTTTCCATTTTTGAAATTCACCAGCTTTAGTAAGGTGTATTCCAATTGCCGCTGTAGCTGTTCATTTGAATCTGAAATCATAAAAATTGGTCAATTATCTCATATATGTATGGCAATAACGTATTGAATTTTCAAGAGTCTACGACAATTCTAAATGCCTGTACAAAAAAGTCTGGAAACTTATTGAAGGTGCCACGTTGGGAGACGCGACTGTTCGCTATTAGTCCGGGAAGACATTTCCTCGCTTGGGATCTAAAAGTTATTTCTTTCCGTATCTTTCTTTCATTTATTCAGTAATTCTTTTGCAGTTTTCTAAAAAAACAGAAGAAGCCAACGAATTTGATGGGGTAGAGAAGAAACAAATGCCGTCAAATACGTCACACCCAAATATCCACAATCTACAAAACTTAAAAATCAAAAAATAGCCGACCAAATCTTCTTGTTCCCCATTAGTTATCGTCTAAGGAAAATGGAATCGGTGACCCGAGATTAAATCCTGGATGATCTTGTTTGCATTTCATTTCGCGTTAATAAGTTTGGGAAAGGCGTGAATATATGTTTGCTGAGTACATAGGGTTCTTTAGCTTTGGTTTGACAACCAATCAAGAAGAATGAAACTGAATTCAAAGCAGCTTTACTCCTCTTCAAAATTGTCCTTGCGTAGTGGAAGTTTGAGTAATTACATACAATCTTAAAAATATTTTTGTAGTCAGGTACTCAGATTTCAACTTGCAAAATCTTCAATATCTCCAAGGTATGAATACGTATTTTCTGTTGTTTTTTGTCTTCCTCCGCGCGACTGTGAGGGTGGAATATTGTGGGTCGAGATTGAAGGAAATTGGTTAAAGGTTTATTTGGCATTTGTTTCGTCTGTTGTGTTTGCCAAAAGTTGTATAGACCAGTTTTAGTTCCCGCCAAGAAACAAAACTAGTTTTCTTTATTCCGACAGCCAGTACCAGAAAAAGAACACACACACACACCCACACACACCCACACACACACACACAGAGGAGAGAATTTTCCTCCATCTTTTTTTATCTTCTTAATATCATAAAATAAAGAGAGAATGACTTAGACTGACTTAATAAAGACAATATAATTGATGATGTGAGTTCAACATTGAAACAAAATACACCCAAGGAAGATTGTGTTGGACCGATTCCCCAAGAAGTAAAGACTTGAAAATCTGCGCTTCAAATTCTAGCGTTTACAATATATATATCAAAACAGTTTCTTTTATTACAGGCTTTTAGTCCGAAGCTTATTTCGTGTATACATCTCATTAGACTATGACTTCACTATTAGTTTACGTCTTGTCCAGTCTAAGGGGTTTAGAATACGTTGACTGTATCCCCTGCGGAGGGGTAACGTTCCCACCCCCGAAAAAAAGGGATGTCATGAGTATGATACAAAACTGCATCTGGTTATGAGGCTCCAGTTGTGGAATGTTGAAGAGTATGGAGCTGTAGGGAATGTGGAGTACCCCAACATTGCCATTACACCCAAGATCGCTCTGACCCAGGATGGAAGGTTGGTTGGTTGGTTGGTTGGTTGTTTTTGTTTTATCAACCGTTTTTGGATCATTTAACGCCGAATTATGTCATTTCAGTTTGGTTTTATAACAGATCAACCATTGTAGGTTTTTTAAATCCCAAATTCATTTTTACACATATAAAGTAAATAAAGTGAGCGACCTTAGTCGAGGGCGACCCGAAGGCTCCCTTTCCAATAGCTACTACACTGAGGTGTAGGGGAGGGCGCTACTCCTTTCCCTGGATTGCTCAACTTTACCCTTGATGCTAATCAAGGCGGCATCAAGTACCATTTTTTGAGTCTTTGGTATGACTCGACGTGGGATTGAACTCCGGTCTCTTGGACCATTGACGAACACTCTACTCATTAGACCAGTCCTATTTCAAACAATTCAGTTTAGCATAAGTATACGGTTTAGTTTTATTTGACCCATAGATAGGACCCTATCAGATGATACCACTCTAGATAACAGTGGTCCTGGGAGCGATGGCAATAAAAGGGTACACCGCATTCCCTAAAGTCCCAGCATTACTGGAGCCTCACTATCTGATTGTCTAGTGTCATATCCAGGACACTCGTCGGGGGACTTACTCCTCTGCAGAGATGCAGTCGGTGTATTCTACAGCTCCAGCCGATTGGGCCTCCGGAATGAAAATATCTGTTAGGATCCTATCTATTGGTCATATAGTTGTATAATAAACCATACTACTGTATACAAATTGTTTATATTAGATAGGAATAGTTGACATCATATAACTGTATGCAAAAAAATCTTAAGAAACAACACAAAATTAAAATATACAATGTACGCGATTCCCTAACCTCTAGGCTTAAGATAACCCTTGATGAGTTGGTATGCTGTCAAAATCGGTCAGTATTTTACTTCTTGTGATTTTTCTCCAAATATTGGTGGTCTTTCCCTGAGGTCAAAGTGACAGAACGTCTCATCAGCTCTTTAGGACCCATCTTAGTATTCTAGCTGATTTCACCAATGCTATGGTCTGGATGATCTTGATTCTTTAATTATCAGTTTCAAAAGTTTTTTCGACGGTTGGTACCACTGTTACCTTCATGATCCAAAAAATTTTAGCCCTCAAAGAAGGTCCAGGTATTTAGTCAATTTTTTTGCGTTCCTTTATTTTTTACTGTGGTCTGCTGGAAAGATAAAAATATCATATTATTCCGAGCAAATTGTTTACACCAACGTTAGTTGATGGTCTTTCTCAAGAGTCTGGGTGACAGCACGTCTCCAGAGGTTTCAAGAACTCTACTCAGTATTATGACCGGCCTTAACAATCCTGCTATCAGGTTGGTCTAAAAGCAATACCAAAATCCATTTAACTGTGTGCAAAAAATGAACTCAGGCCCGTTTAAAATGTAATCTAAAATGTGTTTAGAAATCATACGTTTAATATATATGTATAAAGAGGATTTGGCTTTAAATAACCTATAATGATTGATATACCATAAAGCTAAACCAAACCAAATTAGATCTCTGGCAAGATTCAAGTATTTGTTTATATTTTCGCCTCCTTTGATTTTTACTCAGAAATCTGCAGGAACAGGAAATCCACTATTATTATTATTATCATTATTATTATCATTACTCCTTGAGAGTTTTTCACATCAGCGTTAGGTAGAGCACCAGTTATAAATGGTATAATCGTCACTCTCATGTTCCACAGTTTTTTTCAATTCCCTAGCAAGGTCCAGGTACTTACCCTTCTTTTCGCTTTCTTTCAACTTTACTCTGTGGTCAGCCGGAACAGTAAAGTCGACAATTCTGCTTGTTCTCTTTTTTTTTTTTGTTGATTATTATAAGGTCTGGTCGTCTGGGCAAGATTAGGTGATCCATTTGTGTATCAAATCCCTGTGTCTCATTCTCCTGGACAGGTTCTGGGGTGTGCAGATACCATTTGTTTGCACAGTTCCCAGTGGGTCACCTTGCCCATCCAGTCGTGTCTCGTCTTAATTATCATTATTATTATTATTATTAGCACAGTAGCTGTAAAAATACGGCATTATTTATGTGTCAATTGTACAGTTAATACCTTTGCCGTCTATTCCTTAAGACATATCGTTTTATAAATTTAGAATAATTCAAGATTTTAAAAAACTTTAACTCTGTAAAACGCCAAGTTTTGACCAAATCTTTCACCGTAAAATTGTTATTTTATAATTAATTTAGTAATGATTTTTATTTTTTAAATCAGTCAATTTTCTGAGAAAGTTTATTTTGTAATAAATTGAAATATATAACAACACTACGAGTTGTGTTAAAAAAATAAGAGTAGCTTATATTTTGCTCGTGATCAGGAGTATGAAGTGAGGCTCGAACACACTACTCATAAGTACTTGATCAGCTTTATGATTACTAGACAAAAAAGGCACCCCCATAAATAATTAAATTAAACCTAGCTAAAATTTAGCACAGGGCTACGAATACAGGACATTTTGTGAGAATCAACTTTACTGGTTTTAATTTATAAACTAGACATAATTCACTAGTATATACTTGTTTGAATTTCTGATATATATATATATATATATATATATATATATATATATATATATATATATATATATATATATATATAACCTTATGAGGTTTGGCTTGGGTTGGTTGGGTTTTATGGCAAATCAACCTTTGTAGGTTATTTAACGCCAAATCCACTTTTATTTAAATAGTTCTATTTCAAACAATTCAGTTCAGCTCAAGTACGCAGTTCCGATGTCAAAACAGTTCTATTACAAGCAGTTCAGTTTAGCATAAGTACACAGTTTTATTGTCAAAAATATTTCTATTTCAAGCTATTCAGTTTAGTCAAACAGTTTAAATTCAAACAAATTAGTTCAGCAGTTTAGTTCTATTTAAATCCATTTTTATACAAATAATCAGTTCTATTTCCAACCATTCAGTTTAGCTTGAGTAGACAGTTTAATCGGCCAGAATATTTCTATTTCAAGCTGTTCAGTAAAGTACAAGTATAGATTTTGTTCACACCCAGTTAAATGTCAAAACAGTTCTCAATAAAACAATTCAGTTTAGCGTAAATACAGTTTCAATCTCAGAACCAGTTTAATTTCAAACAATTCAGTATCGCATAAGTACACAGTTTAATTGTCAAAAACATTTCTATTTCAAGCTATTCAGTTTAGTCAAACAGTTCTAATTCAAACAATTCAGTTTAGGATAAATATGCAGTTTAGTTCTATTTAACTATTTGAATGGACCTTGGAGCAATGGCAATTCCCCAAAGCCCCAACATTACTGGAACCTCGCCATCAGATTGTTTAGAGTCATATCTAAGACACTCGTTGGGGGTGGGGCTTACCTCTCTGCCGAGGTGAAGTCGGTGTATTCTACAGGCGCAACCGACGGGTCAAATAGCTTTATGAGAACCGGAGACAAGGGAATCCTCGTGATGTAATCACTAAAGCGCTGGACTACGACATCCTAGTTGTAGAGATTGATTTAAAAGAAAATTCAAACGTAGCAGTTCCAAGAAGGCCTTAGACAGGAGCAAAATCTACGCGTGCCTAGAGGGAAGAACCTCGTGGCACCAAAAGAGAAACTTTGACTTTCAGCTATTACCACTGCTATTGAAAGGACCTTTTTATCTCGGCTGCAAGTAATAAGCTAACGTGGAGATTGGGTCCCGGGGCCGGGTAGTTAGCCATGTTTCCTGCTAGCAAGCCACCTCTGCTAAACACACCTCACAGAAAATACCCAATGGGCTTACGATAAACTTCAAACTTATATCCTACCGAAAATGACTAATATAGTTCAACACTTTGTCTGATACAGGAAAACGTACCACACCACAGAATAGTCGTTAAACCCAAAAATAAAGTTTAACTTAAAAAAGAACCCTCATCTCTTTCCTTCCATCCTTAATTCTCTTGCAGCCTTCCACAGACAAAGAAGACAACAAGTTAATGGGGTTAGAAGAAGAAAAAGAAGTCAGATACGAAACTCATAATCATTCCATTAGACACGGACGACCTACAACTTACAACTATAAATAAATTCCAAATCTTCCATTCGCCCCATTTAGTAAGCGAGTTTGAACTTCAGTTACATTATTACATCCACTTTCGGACTCACCCTTGGGGAAATGTATAAAACTTCTTATTTCTTCCAGCTGTGAGTTAAATAGTACCAAAACTGTCCTTTTACAAGGCGTTAAATATCCTACGAAAATTTTTGTGCATTATACAAAGAAACCAAGAAATACTGTAGTGGGTGCATGTAGCGAGTGAGAGTTGAGTTCTCGTTGGTATTTTACGCTTAGTTCCACTAAAATACAACACAAATTTTTACAATCACGTAAAACAAATGTAATATGACAACAAAGAACATTAAAAAAACAAGCAATTTAATATTCATAACAAAAAAAGGAATAAAAATAAATGAGAAACATAATGTGCGAGTGGCCTTTGTAAAAAAAAGTTATGGCCAGTTAGATGAAAATAAGATTGTTCACACGTGTGTGTGTGTCTGTTTAAATGTTAATAAAGTCTATTAAATAAATGGTTCCATGGTTGGCCGAAGTAAGTCGGATAAAAATAATTGTCTTTACTTACATATGTGGGTATGTATGTGTGCATATGAATGATGGACCGTGACTGTGGGTCATTGCTATCATTAAATCCGCACTTAAGATTTTGGCGACAGCGTGTCGCATTGATGAAACGTTGGTAAATATTTCTACCAAAAAAAAAAAAAATCATTATTTGAAGACCTTGTGTTTTTTCATCTCTGTACATTTTCAAAATGTCGGATATATTTCCAGTTTTTCCCCCAGATATCTTCAAAATTCGACATGTAGACGATAATATGCAGAATGCATGTGGTATAGACAAGCTTTATACGTATCCTGGATTGTGATAAATATATAAATAAGTATATTAATAGATATGAACTCAGTGAGATAGATAGATAGATAGATAGATAGATAGATAGATATGAATAGACTGAGGTAGATAGGCATGAAGACAGATAGATTGATAGATTGATATTACTAGACTGAGAGAGATAGATTGATATTACTAGACTGAGATAGATAGATTGATATTACTAGACTGAGATAGATAGATTGATATTAATAGACTGAGAGAGATAGATTGATATTACTAGACTGAGAGAGATAGATTGATATTAATAGACTGAGATAGATAGATTGATATTACTAGACTGAGATAGATAGATTGATATTTCTAGACTGAGATAGATAGATTGATATTAATAGACTGAGATAGATAGATTGATATTACTAGACTGAGATAGATAGATTGATATTAATAGACTGAGAGAGATAGATTGATATTACTAGACTGAGATAGATACGAATAAGCTGAGGTAGCTAGATAGATTTGAAAGAATCTGAGAGATTGATATATATGAATAGAATGAGATAGATAGATAGATAGATAGATCGTGTGTGTATGTGTGCATGTGTGTGTGTGTGTGTGTGTGTGTGAGGGTATGTGTGTGTGTGTGAAGTAAAGGGGCGCTTAAACCCGATATGCATGTACGCACACGAAATAGTCTAAAACGTCTTGCTTGCCAAAAAATATTTCCAAATGGAAACACCTGACTCCCAGATGTTGGGACTTGGGCCAGAGGTTATCTTCGCAAGTAGACATTTGCTCGTCTCCGAAAGTGGCCACCCACACGAGTACAAAATAAGGACAAAACAACAGCAAAAACCAAAACAAAAAAGCACAAAAACAAAAACAAAACACAGTTGTTTATATTCCTTATCTATGTTACGTAAAGAGCTTTGTCAGGGTATTCGTTTACGGTAGACTTTTGTGGAAAGTAAATTACTGTAAAAATGTTTCGCAAATGAAGGTAGATTTTAGTTTGGTTGGGTTAGATTTTATGACAACAATTGTTGATTACTTAATGTCAAATCCTGTTTTCAGATATATATTAGATATATGATGAATATAAACACATTCTGTAAATACACACAGTTGAATGACCAAACAGTTCTATTTCTAATAATTCAATTTAGCATCAGTCAACAAGGTTAAATAGTTCCAAGTATTGCTATGTATCACCAACAATTCAATTAAACATCAGTCATTTGCTTGCACAGAGTTAAATGATCAAACAGTTCTTATTTCAAACAATTCAATTTAACTGTCATTTAGTTGCGCACAGTTTCATTGTCAAACAGTTTTATTTGATCCAAAGATAGGACTCTATCATGTGCCACCACTCCGGACCAAAGTGGACTCGGGAGCGATGGCAATGAAGGGGTACTCTGCATTCTTCAAAGCTTCAGCATTAATGGTGCCTCACCATCAGATTGTTGAGTGTAATACCCAGGATACTCATTGTGGGGGAGAGTCTTACACTTTTGAAGCGATGCAGTCGGTGTATTTTACAACCCCAGCCAACAGGGTTGATGGATACATCGCAGTAGAAATGCAGAAAATTATCGCAAATTTCCTTTTTTTTATATTCACAATTGGGCCAGTGGGTAGAGTGTTCGCCAATGGCCCGGGAGACCGGGGTTCAATTCCTGGTCGCGTCATACCAAAGACTTTAAAAATGGTACTTGATACCTCCTTGCTTAACACTCAGCAATATAAGGTACGTATCGAGAGTAAAGTGGAGCAATCCAGGGAAAGGATTAGCGCCCTCCCTACACCTCGGTGTAGTAGTTATTGTAAAGGGAGCCTTGTGGTCGCCCTCGACTACGGTCGCCAACTTTACTTACTTTACTTTTGACTGATTCAAACTGTAAAAACTAAAAGAACATCAAAGACGCAGTGCAGAGAGACACCTTTCTATATGCATTGACCCAACCCCTCCGCACGAGGAGGATGAGACACAAGATAAATTTTTTAAACAGGGTTCAATGGGAGAGAATTCAGATATTTCCTATTCCTAAAAACGATTACCATACCAAGTTTAAAGCGCCTTGTTTGCCCTACTATGTTGCCATAGCCGGAGTAGAGTAATTGGATTCATACCTTTCCCAAGGGATTAGCGGTATGGGAAATGCAAACAGCTTCAACCAGGCTTTGAACTCGGGTCGTCGTATCTATTTCCAAAGATGATAACCATTGTACGACGAGCGCCTCACTGTTTTTATAGGCGGAAATGGAATCGGTTATTCAAGTTCGAATCTAATGCCCTTTGGAAAGGTATGCATCCATGTTCTCCCCCCACCCAGATATGGACAAATAGGAGGGCAAATTGAGCTCTATAGCGTTAGACAACTAGTCTAGGAGAAGGAAAATTCCGAATTCAAACCAGCAATATCCTACGAAAAATGTCACCTTGTGTCACATCCGGCCAGTGATGGAGGGTGTAACGGTAGCACCATGAGGCAGAAAATGAGGTAAAAGGCTCAACTGGTAAAGAAGTTGTCTATTCGCAACAGGTCTTCGTTCCTTCTTTAAACCCTTCTTTGACCGTGAAACTAAAAACAAAATAGAAAACAACTTCTGTAATCCCTTTCACACAGATCAATAACTCGGGCAAATACAGATACAGTGCGTGATTCTTACCTCTGTTCGCCTCAAAGAATGCCCCCTTCGCAAAGTCTAAAAGTCGCAGCTCCGTCTGCCAACAAGTGTGTTATGCTCGGAGAAATGGTAATAAAAGGGCCAACCCTTCCAACGGTGTCACGTGTGTGACTGGTCGGTGTACAATAGTAATGTGTACCCAACTCTAAGGTGCCCGTACCAAACAAGGGGGATAGCTCCCTTATTTACAGAGGGGTTGGAGATATATATATATATATATATATATATAAGAACAAGAAAAGTAACAAATATACTGCATTATAGATTTATTTCACTCGTCTATTTCCTGGTTCTTCTGATGGATTTAAACAGAAGTTTGTTTCTTTTTTATCGTTAGCCCCGAGGAATATATTCAGTGGGTTTTGACTTAGATATCATCATTAGCATCATCATCATCGTGCTGTTCGTACGGATTTATCTAACTCTCTCTCACTATCCGTCTCTATCATCCAACGCTTCCGGTAGGTCTTCCAGGTAACACCCGGTGTCCGTACAGAGCTGTTGTAGATAAATTCTCGATGGCCGTCCTATACTTGCGCGTACGTGTGAAGGGGTCCATTGGAGAACGTCGCTTATAAATTCGTCCTTGCTCCTCCAGTAGTGTCCCGCATGTCTTGTTCGTTTAATTTGGATTGTGTTCGTGATGGGTGGTAGGTGGCCGTAAAGTTGCTGTTTTGTGGTATGTTGCGTCCAGGGTTTGTTTGATATAGCTCGCAGCATCTTTGTGCAATCGCCGTCAAGCTGTTTCTCGATATGCTTTGTCATCATCCAAGTGGTGCATCCATACAGTAGTATGGACACGATCGCTCCTTGGAAAACATTGCGTTTTATTTTATCGGATAGGTCTGATTTACATATGACCAATAGCCCATTTGTTTAGATATGGCGTTCTCAGGTTGCTTAAAATACCAAATGTTTCTTAAGTGGTCACTCATCTAAGTATTGAACAGGTTTATCGATGATTGAATGGGAACAGGTGCTTTAAGTTACCTGTTTTTATTTAATAAGCATTGCTTAGATATGACACACAGTACCAGCTGTTGTTAAGTGGTCACCTAAGAATTGAATAGGTTCATCGTTGCGAGAATTAATGCTTTCAAGTTGACTTGATATGCGCTGTGTATATTATATGTACTAACAAAATAGTGTTTATAACAGTCATGGGTCATCTAATTTGCTGAAAGATTTTAAAAAGCAGGTTTTGATAAAAGATTGTCCTGTGTTATTCATTTATAATTTTATTGTTTTATTGTTTTATCTTCATATATATACGTAGTGCATTCAATAAGACTACTTTTGTACAGGCATTTAAAATTGTTGTAGACTCTTGAAAATTCACTATGTTATTGCTATACATCTTATGAGATGACAGAACAATTTTTATGATTTCAGCTTCAAATGAACAGCTACAGCAGCAATTGGAATACACCCTACTATAGCCTGATTGTCACAGCTGGTGAATTTCAAAAATGCAATCTGGACGTGAGGACATTTTAGAAGAACGATATGCAATAAAATTCTGTTTTAAACTTAGAAAAAATGCCACAGAAACGTATACAATGCTTCAGACTGCTTTTGGAGCATCTTGTATTAATCGAGCATCAGTTTTTGAGTGACATAAGTGATTCAAGGAAGGCAGGGAGTCTGTGAGGGATGATGAGAGGTGTGGGCTACTATGTTGAGGTTTTAAGGGAGTTCAGGAAGAGATTCCATCGGGTCAGTGGCATTTCCACCAGGATAATCCATCAGTCCACAACTCCATCATTGTCACAGACTATTTGACTAAGATGGACATCAAGACAGTTCCTCAGCTTCCCTATAGTCTAGACCTTCCTCCCTGTGACTTTTGCTTATTCCCTAAGCTCAGAAGGTGTCGTTATGAGACAATTGAGGAGATGAAAGAGGTCATTGACAGGAGTTCCATGGGGCCTTCCAGAAGTTGTTGGAACGGTATAACAAGTGCATTGCAACCGGAGATTACTTCGAAGGGGACTAGAGTTTCATGTGAGTACTATCAATAAAAGTACCCATACGAAAACAGTCTGGAAACTTATTCAATGATCCTCGTAACTTACAGTTTTACTAATTACTTTTATAAGAAAGCCATTTTAAAAAGAAATAATTTTTTTAAATGCTTAAAATTTCTTTAATGCCTTCTCAATTGCACTTAGCATTTTTCTTTTCTTTTTTTTTTATTGAGTAACATCATCGGAACAATTTTTAGCATTTGTTGGAGTTATTTTATTATAATGGGAACATCTTCTTGGAAGGGACTTTTATGGTTGTCCCCGCCGGAAGGAATTGACGGGATATTTTGGAACTGACCCTGCCTGCTGAGAGTATAACGCTTTTTCGGCTCATGCCACGAGGCAGGCAAGATGTCATTTTTAGTAGTCTTGTGAATTTTCGCAGGAGATGCTGGTTTTTAAACATTGCTATTCCCTACAGATAAGAAAAAATAGTGAATAGGGAGCAAATCCCTTAAAGAATTCTGCTGCGTGCTGGACCACTCCTGGAGAAATATGCTGCTAGCTATATCTGTTAATTTGTGCAGTCTTGACTTTAACTACGAGGTGTTCCGGAACTACTCTGCTAAGCTGTATTCTTCCAAGTGAAATGTGCAGTTGCCTATATCTGAAAATTTTTGTTGTCTCGACTCAGACCATGAGGGGAACAATTGAATTTGCTTTCCTATACAAGTGCTGAAAGAATTGCTGAATGAAGCCACATGTGTCTGCATTATTCACTGTATTCTTGACGGAAAAGTGAACAGGTTTTCCCAAGAGATATTTTTCACTTAAGAGATTCTTCCAAATCTTTTTTTTCCATTCATACAACACCCCCTTTTTTTAGTTGTAAGTACCGGCTCCTTGTTTGTTGAAGACATATCAGTTCCATGTAATTCATGTGTGACCCAGAGTTTTTTCGAAACAATATGTAACACTGTTACTTGATACAGTTTTTTTTTACTGGTCGCTAAAATAGCAATTAATTTTAGCAAAACTTTGTAACTCTTTTTTATTTATTTTTTAATCTACTTGATAATAAACAGTTCTTAATTGTACGCACGAGGCACGTTTGTCTTTTAATTTTTTCCTTTCTTTTTTTTTTTTTTTTTCAAAATGCTGTTTTATTTTCTGTCAACGGATTCATTTTTTTTTTATAAAGATTAATTCTTTTATATTTTGATAAGATCAATTTCAAATGAAACATTAAAAAAAAAAAATTAGAAGAATTGATAAAATTAAAATAACTTTTGGATAAAACTCATGTCAACTTTTTCTTTTATTATTAGAATGTATTTTTTATATTTTGTGTGTCTGCATTTACCACTAAAATTGAACGGCAATGTTTTTTTTTTTAAATTTAATTGAGCACATAATTCGCTCTTTTATCGTGTTTTTATATAAGAAGCTAACATGGGCCCGAAATTTATTCGAGGAGTAAGCTCCCCGTGTTAATTTTTAATTCTGATTATTTTTTTTTTTGTTTGTTAAAATTTTGCACGTGCACCCGTTAAGTTGACCTGGAAAAAATTTCTAGAATTTATTCATTTATTTGTGTTGTGATTTCTTTATTTCTTTATTTGTTTTGTGAAGTATTTATTTTAAGTTTTTTTTTCGAAAAAATATGTGCGAATTTGAAGGTCTAGTCAGTTCAAATCACACACACACACACAAATACACACGGAGTTACACTTACCAGAAAAAATTTTTTTTCCGGTGAACATGAACTGGAGAACGTGTAGAATAATGTGGTTACACTTGAAACTTAGAGTAATACGAGATCATGATATATATATATATATATATATATATATATATATAAATTGGTGACCATATCGAGGGTTACCCGAAGGCTCTTTTTTCAATTGCTACAACACCAAGGTGTAGGGGAGAGCGCTACTCATTTCCCTGGATTGCTTAATTTTACCCTTGATCCGTACTTTATAATGCCGAGTGTTAAGCAAGGAGGCATTAAGTACCATTTTTTGAATCTTTGGTATGACTCGACCAGGAATTGAACCCCGGTCTCCTGGGCCATTGGCGAACACTCTACTCATTCATCTGATATAAATATATATGTGTCACACTCGCCACTCTCCAAATAACTCTCACCCAACATAGCACTTCAAAGCGGTTATCTATTACACTCTCCTCGGACCATAAGGTGCGCAGCCATTTGTCCCTGTGTTTACTGCAGACCAGAAGCAGTAGGGTGAATACGATCCTTAAATCGTATTCGTGTTGTCCACACTTTTGTAGGAACTCGTAAGACAGAGAACAGTACTCAGCATCTGAATTTTGTACTTTTTTTGATAAATAAGTAAAGTTGGCGACTGTAGTCGATGGTGACACAAAGAGTCCCTTTTCGATAGTGTCACATGGTATGCCACTGAGAGGAGAGAGATAAGGTCAATTTCCCCTACCCTCCGTGTTTGAATTAACAGGCCCCAAAGATTGACTGTTAAAAGAGGAATAGGAATGTAGGTCAACTCCTCGGCTTGCCTGTTGAACGAAGTAACGAATCCAGGTCAGAATGAAAGCCAAGAGCTGCCTACACTCTGTGACCGGGTGGACAGAGAAGGGGATACAGAGGTCAGTATAGTAGCCAGAATGAATAGCATGACATGGGGTGGTGGAGGAAGAAGAAAGAGGCCAAATGATTGGCCAGAACCCTAAATTCGGAAGTAGTACCCTTTTCGTCAGAGGAACTAGGGAAAAAGAATTTCAGTTTTTAGGACGGAGGTCGCTGTGAAAGGACGTGTTAATCTGATGCCAAAAATCCAGGCGAAGAAGTGGAGCAGAGTTCTTGGACAGGAGATAACCGGTGCCTTCAAGCCAAGCTCTACAGAATCCCACTAACCCGTAAAAGAAAAGAAATCTCAGAAGAAACCCGTCGAAAAAGCTAAGTAAACCTTAAAACCGTTTTCTCCATTCACCCTTCCTAAGTATTGCAATTATATTCCCTCTCTCTCAATTTAAAGAAAGAAGCATATAAAGAATTATATGCATTAAGAAAAGAAGAGAAATAGGATAAAAAGATTAATTTCATAAACTGTAAACGTATGAGTGGACTTTGCTACCTTTTAAAGGTTCAAGAGTAAAGACAGAAAAGTAGAAAGAAAAGAAAAAAGAAGAAAGACAGACATTTATGTTGGAGACTGTTTGCCGGGGAAATATACCCCGCCCTAAATATTTGTTTGGACCTCGACTATTAAAATTTTGGTTATGTTTAAAATGTCCCCTCGTTGAAATTTATTTTTTGTGTTATTTACCCAGCGAGTTGCCTTCTTTTGCATGTATTTATTTTCAGCTTCATTCGCCTCAATTTATTCTCGCTAAATGTCATATTCGCCTTTAAAATATTACACAGGAAATTGGAATTGCCGACTACAAATAATAATATTTCATCTCAACCTAGAGGCCCATATCTTCCATTATCCGAGGGGGTAGGAAAACGAAGTGGCCTGGTGTGTGTGTGTGTGTGTGTGTGTAACGGGAAATTTGGAAACCCCCTTGCCAGCAGCGGTCAGTCTAGCCCCAAATTAACCGCCACATTATCTGCCAGTTCCCATGTACCCAAAAAAGGAATCTTAACTAGGACTTATTTTGCGAGGGGTCAAGTGCCAGGCTGCCCCGACTTCACACGTACGTAAAATAAACTCCCGTCCTGGGATATATATTTTATGCACCGTCACAATAGCAACTACACTGCGGTGTAGGAGAGGGCGTTACTACTTTCCCTAGATTGCTCCACTTTACCCTTGATCCGTACCTTATAATGCTGAGTGTTAAGCAAGGAAGCATCAAGTACCTTTTTTAAAGTCTTTGGTATGACTCGAACTGGGATTGAACCCAGGTCTCCCGGGCCATTGGCGAACACTCTAACGATCTTGTCAATGTCCGGTTTTTTATAAGTAAAAGTAAGTTTTAGTCATAACATTGACATGGGGAGGGGAGGACACACACACACACACACAAGTATATATATATATATATAGAAGTTAATTGACCGTAGTCGAGAACGACCAGAACGCTCTCTTTTCATTAGCTACTACAACGATGTGTAGGACAGGGTGCTACTTCTTTTTCTGTTTTGTTCCACTTACCCTATATTATTATACTGGTTTTTAGGATTACAATTTAAATGCAAAAATAGCACTATTAAAATGAATCAATCTAGATATATTGAGAAGATATTATCAAAGTTTAGCATGGCAGATTGCAAATCATACTCAACTCTATGTGAAATGAATACAAAGAAAACAAATGAGGGAGTTGATTTAATAGATAGCAAACCTTACCGTGAAATTATTGGCAGTCTGATATATATAATGGTTGCAACAAGACTAGAAATTTGTTATACAGTTACTAGGTTGTCCGAAGACTTAGCGAAACTAAATTCTTTCCACACGGTCCTTCTTTCCTGCTAAAATCCTTTGCCTCAATTTTATCCCACTGTCCAGCGTGAGCTTTAAAAAATGGCCTCTGTGCTGTCTAGGATTTGTCATTTTATCTGTGTTGGTCGACCTGTGATTTTATTTATTTCTTATATTCGTTTCCGTTAGACCGGGGGATTCTTTTTGTTTATTTCTTTATCCGAAATAAGTCTTTAATCAAACAGTACCATACACCTTCTAACATAATGTAATAGAAGGTCACATGTTTCATCTGAACATTTTTTAACAGGTGCATATAACTTAGTCATGAAATTGACATAAGTGAGAAAACTCTCACTCTTTCTCTCTCTCCCCCCCTCTCTCTCTTTCTCTCTCATACACATACACACACACTCGCACACACACACACACACACACATATATATATATATATATATAATAGAAAATATAAAAAAAGATGAGTTGAGAATGATTCAATTTGAGAATATATAAGAGGGGTTTTATAAATCCCCACGTGTGCTCACTGTATAATAACTACTATATAAATTTATGAATTTCGCACAGAGCAAATACTCCTATGGACTCCTTCACAAGGCCGAGCAAAGGTAGGACGACCAGCTAGACCCTACATATATATATATATATATATGATGTCGCATTACACCAAATCCTGGGAATGGAATAGCGCCCTCCCCTACAACTCGGTATAGTAGCTATTGAAAAGGGAGCCTTCAGGTCACCCTCGATTAAGGTCGCCAACTTTACTTACTTACTTTATATATATATATATATATATTATGATGTCGCATTACAGCTAAGTTTTACGAGTCCCCACAATCATCATGCGGTATTATTGTGCCTTCCATATTTATTTATTGAGAACGTCGTATTTATGTCATGCCTTCCATATTTATTTGTTGATGTGCAGCATAGTCCCGACTTTCCTCTCTCCTAAATCCCCACTATAATCGACCTTCGGGTCATTGACCTTGTGTCAAGTCCTGATGGGAGGCAAATATTGAAAACGAATTATCACGTGAGAAAACATTTATTAATTTTTGGTTTTATCCGGCTCTACAAGCAATGGTTTGAGCATTTTTCTGATTTAAGAAAAAATCGTATATGATAACTTGTTCATTTCAGCACACCCACACACACGTGCATATGCTCACAGATACAAGCACACACACACATTTATATATCTATGTTCTATAAGACAGTACTGCCTCTGTCCCATAATAGTTTTTATATTTGCATATATATTTCAAACTGAAATGGAACAATCATTACGGGACAGAGTATTTTTAATTAGTACTTATCTTGTAGAATTCCTTTTCAAAAATTTCCAAAAGTTTTGTAAACAGTTTAAGCCATTCAAGTCTGAAAATAATGTTATTAAACACTTCCTGTTAAACGCTACTGCAAAGTCAACATCCGTGAACGATGAATAAAAATAGAAAGAAAAAAACAAAACAAAAAAAAACAGAAAGGTATGCACAGAGAGAGAGAGAGAGAGAGAGAGAGGGAGAGAGAGGGAGAGAGAGGGATAGAGAGGGGCGATAAATGATGAGACAGAAAGAGACAAAGAGAGGGAGGAAGAGAAGAAAGAAAGAGAGAGAGAGAGAGAGAGAGAGAGAGAGAGAGAGAGAGAGAGAGTGACAGGAATGGCAATTGGCATATATTGACGCTTGGTTTAAGATTAACAGAAACTTACTGTTTTATTCTCATACAGTGAACGCCTTTTCTGGTCAAAGAGTCAGACGCATGAAAACTATTATTATTATTATTATTATTATTATTATTATTATTATTATTATTTTACTCCTTGAGAGTTTTTCACATCAGCGTTCGCTGATGGTTTTCCACTGGAGTTTGTGTGACAGCAAGTCTCCTCAAGTCTCCAGCACTCTTCTCAATGCTGTAGTTTGGACAGTATCCACCCGTCTCGTTATTTCCAAGTCCTCCAGTCCCTGTACCAGTCCTTTGGTGACTGTACCAAGAGCACCAATTACAATTGTTATAATCGCCACTTTCATGTTCCACAGTTTTTCTAATTCCCTTGCAAGATCGAGGTAATTATTTCTCTTTTTGCATTCTTTCTATTCTACTCTGTAGTCCGCCGGTATAGCAAAGTCCACAATCCTGCAAGTTCTCTTTTTTTTATTATAAGGTCTAGTCGTCTGGCCGAGATTACCTGATACGTTAGTATCTCAAAATACTAGAAGAGTTTGTGTATCTCATTCTTAAAGGGGTGTGCATATACCATTTCTTCGTATGGTCGAACTTTAATTTCTTGTACAATTCCCTGTGGATCATCACGCCCATCCAGTCGTGCCTATTTTTATACTCTTTCTGTGCTAATTTGCTGCATTCGCTTATTATGTGATTGATCATTTCGTCTCTATCATCACATAATTAACATCTACTGTTTTGTTGCGTTTTATCTATTCTCGCTTTGATATGGTTAGTCCTTATGGCGTTGTTTTGTGCTGCTATTAAAAGAGATCAGTTTCTCTCTTAAGGTTTCCTTTTCTTAGACACGTCCACGTTTTCTCGTGTGAAATATCGTTTCTTAGTAGCTTAAAACGTCCATAGAGTTGTTTTTCTTCCTACTTTTGTTTTCTGGTTATTGTCGTTCTACTGGTCCACAGGTTGTTAGTATTGTTTCTGGTGAGTATAATCAGTCTTCCTCCACGCTTCTCTATGTAGTTTTTGAATCGTTGTATCGATGCATCAACGCTGTCTTCAGTGCTGGCAAATCTTCTTTCTTCCTCTCTTATTGACACTTATAGTCTGTCAACATCATCTCTAGGATGCAATACCTTATGCACTGTCATTAGTTTTCTTGATCTCAGGTCCGTTTGTTTAAGTTCTTCTCTGGTCCACTGCAAGAATGGTCCCGAGTATCTTACGAGAGGGACAGTCCATGTATTTTTATCTTTGACAAGGTTCCTGCTATAGAGATTTGTCTCGAGCAATTTTCTGGTTCTTCTGAGATACTCTTTTTAAATTTTTTCTTTCATTTCCATTTACTTGATGGTGTCAGCGTCCAATATCCCCAAGCGTTTGTAGGTTCCTTTTCCTCAAGCGTTCTAATTACTACCTGATTTGGTAGTTCGACTCCTTCCGTCATATGTCGTTTGCCACTTTTCATTACTAGCATTTTTCTCTGCCAAATTCCATTTCTATATCTTGACTGTGTATTCTTACTGTTTGTATTACGGTTTCCAAGTCTTTTCATTTCTGGCAATAAGTTTGATGTCGTCTATGTACATCAAGTGGTTGATCTTTTCCTGCGATTTACTGAGTTTGTAACCGGCTATGCATTTCCTAAGGATGTGGTTGAGTGGTATCATGGCTATCACAAATAGAAATGGTGATAGTGCATCTCCCTGGAATATGCCCCTTTGGATCTTTACTTCTGCTAAGCTTTCTCCTCCTGCTGTCAATTCCACTCTCCAGGTTTGCATGGTCTTCTCGATAAACTGTACGACTTGGTTTGGTATTTTATTCAGTTTGAGACAGTGTAGTATCCAGCTTTGGAGGACCATATCGTAAGCCTTTTTGTAGTCAATCCAGGCCATAGCGAGATTTTTCCGTCTCGTTTTACTTTCGTTGAGGATGTGTTGATCTATATATAGTAGTTCCTCTGTGCCTCTGGTACTCTTGTGGCATCCTTTCTGTTCTTCGGGAAAGATTCCGCGGCTTATCAATGAGTTCTAGATCTTCTCGCTAATTTGTGCCGTTAGTATTTTCCACATTATCGGTAGGCATGTTATGTGTCTATAGTTGGTATGGGCAGTTCCTTTAAGAGGGGACTTTTCGGATTAGAGTGGTCTTCCCTTAGGTCCTCCATTCGGGTATGTCAGTTTTCTGTATGCATTTATTCATTTTCGTAGCAAGTCTGCCGAGTATGGAGGTGAATTTTTAAAACCAAAATCCGTGTATGCCATCAAGGCTATGGGTTTTCCAGTTTGCTATCTTTTTATGTGTGGCCTTGAGCGTGTCGGGGTGTATGTTCACCTGAGGCCCTTATTCGAGCATTTGCAACTCTGTTTCCATGTTGCTAATCTATTTGGCTTTTTTGTCATGATCTTTCTGTTCCCATATTTTGCTCTAAAATCTTTTTGCCTCGCTCGAATCTGGTTGTTGATATGGTTTCGCCCATTCTCCCCCTGATTGTTGGTAGAATTTTTTTCCTTATTTTGGAACGTCCTGTTTTGTCTATATTGTTTGGTCTTGTCTCGGTATCTTTTTAGTCTTCCTTCTTTCGTTAGTATTTTTTGGTTGGTCTCCTTAACCTTTTTTTTTTAAGTTCTACTTGCCGTGGTTTTTCAGTTTCGTCCGAAACTTTCTTTATGTTCCATTTTAGTATTATTGTTTGTTGTCGTAGTCTTTTTATCTGTGATTCAAGTCTGAGTTCCCACACAGGTTTTGACTTTCTGTCTGTAGTCTTCAAGAGGACCCCGATTTTTTCCCAGACTAATTTTGCTCATGCGTATATTAAATCGTTTAACTCCTTGATGTCGTTTGTCGGGATATTTGTCAATAAGTCGTTCACTTTCTCGGTTTTGGACTTGACTGTCCTCCAGTCTTGGTTCCCGAGAGAAGGCAATGTGGTTTTCTTTTCAGACATGATTCTTCTAATGGCATCTATATTATTGCGTTTGTGTGTTTGCAGTGCATGGGTCATTGTCATGTAGTTTTTGGTCAGGAGTTTCTGGCTTTCCTATATTTATTGTGTTAGGGGTTTGTTGGTGTGTTTGTCTTTATATTTGTTGATGGATTTCCAGTATTTCACGGTCAGAAAACCAACCATTCATTGTTATTTTCCTGACCTGGTCAGCAAGCCTTTAGTTCGTTGCCTTAAATCTACCGAATTCTGTCCAGATTTCTATAATTCTTTTTCTATACCCACTTTTTGTAGGGTTGCATCTAAAATTACCGTATAATGCTAGTTTGTTATCTTCCATAGTCCATTTTCTCCTCTGTGGTCTCTGGTGTGAGTGGTCAATTTGTTCATCGTTTGTAAACCTGAAAGAAGAATTATTCGTGTACCTGGAAGAAGAATAGCCAATATTCGCAGAATGCCTATCGAATCCCCTATGTTGGCTATCAAGAGAGAACCTGCCGATCATGACACCCAAACGTATCGTCTTGGCCCCATGTTGATTTATGTTTCGATTTGTCATTTACACGGGTAGTATATTGTGGATATACCAGACCCAGGGGTATTATCATTATAGTCCTAGCGAGTTTTTGACCTCAATTAGTGCTGGTTCACTTTCCTTTGAGTTTGAGTGATAGCAAGTCCCCTCAGGTCTCCTGTATTCTTCTCAGTTTTCAAACCGATCTCAACAATGCAGTTGTTTAGATGTTCTCGGTTCTTCCTCATATTTCAAATCCTTTTATTCTTTCTTACAAACCTTTGGGAACAGTTCCAAGTGCACCAAATAAGATTGGTATCACCGTCATCCTCATGTTCCACAACTTCAGCTATCTCTCAGGATTCAAATACTTGTCTTTCCTTTGTTTTTGTATGTGGTCTGCAGAAACGACAATTTTTTTCACAGGAGTCTGAGAGACACAAAGTCTCCTCATGTCCCAGAACTTTTCTAATTAACCTAGCCGATTAAATGTAGTCTTCTAGGCGGAGTATCGATGCATCGACTCTATCCTGAATGCTGGCGAGTCCTCTTTCTTTTTCTTTTATTGACACGAACAGTCTGTCTACGTCATCTCAGGGATGTAAGGCCTTATCCATCGTCATGGGTTTTCTTGTTCTCTGGTTCACATTAAAAATGACCCTGAGTATCTTACGGGGAGGAAAGAGGTGTTTATCCCTTTTATGAGATTTCTGCTATATGGTTTGGTTTCGAGTAGCTTTCTCGTTCTCCATAAGTATTCTTTTTATTTCCTATATTTTCAAGTATCTGTAAGTTTTGTTAGTTTTTCTCCGTTCATTCTGACTTTTTTTATTTGGTAGTTCTATTCCTTTCGTCATTTGTCGTTTTCCGCTTTTCATAATTAGCATGGCACATTTTTCCTTGTCAATATTATTCCTTGAGAGTTTTATACATTAGCTTTAGCTGATAGTCTTTCACTAGAGTCTGAGGAGCAGCAAATTTCCTCAAGTTTCCTGGACTCTTCTTAGTATGCTGGCCGATCTTAACAATGCAGTTGATATTATTATTATTATCATTATTATTATTATTATTATTATTATTAAAATAAATTAAGAGGAGTATGTTGTATAATGGTTTAAGCTGGGGAAAATGGATACGGTAAATCTGGTTTAAATCCTAGATGGACTATCAGCGTTTCATTTCACATTGATGCTCTTGAGAAAGTTAATGAAATGGCCAGCTCTCACCACCAGTGAATCTGGTGTCCAGCTGTGTGACGAACAATAAAAGGTCAAACACGAAAGCTCTCGCGGTTGGTGAAAATAAAAATCATATGAGAGTTTGGGAGTTTAAAAAAGGAGCAGCCAGTCGGTGACTCGCAGCGCGACAAGCAACTATTTAAACTTCAGAGCAAGCAAAATCGCCATGCTTTGTTTATAGATCTTCCTTCATCGACTCGAGAATACCACTTCTCGTCTCCCAGTTTGTTTTTTAAAGAGCGGGATGGAAGGAGGTTGAAATACAGTAATAAAAGGAGTGGTATTTTTCAGTAACTACGAGTATGACACTTAATTTTCCTGATGTGAACATATCTTTATTTCTTCCTCTCGTCTATGTTTCCGGCAACTTTCTTAGAGACGCTGAAACGTGACATAAAGGCATGGATCTATATCTCTTCCCTTTAGTAAATAGCATAATAACCTGGAATCCCTAGATTTAGTGAAACAAACTATCTAGGATAATGATTATTACTATCAAATGTATATTATTACAATAATAATTGTTGTGTCATATGATCATAGAATCAACCCAGTTGGCTGGGGCTGTTAATTACACCGACTGTATCTAAGCAGACAACCCCTCCAATGAGTGTCCTGATATGACATTAAGCAATCTGACGGTGAGGATCCAGTAATGCTGGCGCCTTAGGGAACGCGGAGCACCCCTTAACTGTCATCACTCCCATTCCAGGATCCTATCTATGAGCCAAATTGAACTGTTTGATCATCTAAACTATACGCCAACTTATTACTTAAGCTAAATTGAATTATTTTAAATAGAACTGTTTTATCATTTAACTGTGTGTAAACAAATGATTGATGTTTAATTGAATTGTTAGTGATACATAGTAATACTTGAAAACATTCAACTTTGTTGACTTCTACTAAATTGAATTGTTAGAAATAGAACTGTTTGATCATTTACCTGTGTATAAATATATGACTGATATTTAATTGAATTGTTTGAGAGGCATAGCAATATTTGCAACAATTAATTTGGTTGACTTATGCTAAATTGAATTGTAAGAAATTTTTTTTCGATCATCTGTGTATGTAAAAAATGTGTTTACAATTCATATATTAAATATCTATGTAAAAATAGGATTTGGCATTAAATAACCAACCATGGTTGATATATCAGAAAACCAAACTAAATCCATCATGATGATACTCTGCGTATCAATTTCTAATTCTAGACGAGGCTGTTTAAAATGTTAATACGCTTGGCTGGTTGATTATTTGGTCTTACAGCATGTAACACGTTTTCCTTAATAGATAAAAAAAGATCTTTTCTTGAAATAAAATAAACTAATTTATTGACTAGATTTCAGTAGTTGAGGGTTTTGTGAATTTCGTAAAAAGTTTACAGATACGATATATATGTATATAAGGAGTCATAACACCAGACAATGACTTTAAATCCGTTTGTGACACTAATTTCTAACCCATATCTTTTTTATCTCTTTTTTAAACAAGTAAGAGTCCATTGAAAAAATATACAATTTTTTTCCGTAGTGTGATGGCTATCTGAAGAAGCAGGTTTCTTTTATAGAGTCGCCAGCTGAAATAAATTTATAATAGCGAAATGGCGGTTTTTGAGTTTCTTCAATTATATACGTGGCACATTCAATAAGTTTCCAGACTTTTTGTACAGGCATTTAAAATTGTTGTAGATTCTTGAAAATTCAGTATGTTATTTCTATACATCTTATGAGATGACTGACCAATTTTTATGATTTCAGCTTCAGAGGAACAGCTACAGCAGCAATTGGAATACACCCTACTAAAGCCTGATTGTCACAGCTGGTGAATTTCAAAAATGTAACCTGGACGGGAGGACACTTTAGAAGAACGATATGCAATAAAATTCTGTTTTAAACTTGGAAAAAATGCCACAGAAACGTATGGAATGCTTCAGTCTGCTTTTCGACCATCTTGCATGAATCGAGCATCAGTTTTTGAGTGGCATAAGAGATTCAAGGAAGGCACGGGGTCTGTGAGGGATGATGAGAGGTGTGGGAGGAGTAAGGAAGACAATACACCAGAGTTGATTGCCAAAGGGTTAGGGTTAGGGTTGCTATGTTGAGGTTTTAAGGGAGTTCATGAAAAGATTCCGTCGGAAGAGACAAGCACTCTTCAAATCGGGTCATTGGCATTTCCACCAGGACAATGCACCAGTCGACAAATCCATCCTTGTCACAGACTATTTGACCAAGATGGACATCAAGACAGTTCCTCATCCTCCCTATAGTCCAGCCCTTGCTCCCTGTGACTTTTGGTTATTCCCTAAACTCAGAGGCTGTTGTTATGAGAC
>OY757920.1:89361883-89415617 GCA_963585895.1 Sepioteuthis lessoniana
TCTCTCTCTCTCTCTCTATATATATATATATATATGTATTATTTGGTCCAGTTAAACCGGAGTTAGGAGTAATTCCATCAGGACAAGAAAACTATTCAAGAGTGAACATTTAAATTTTCCTGGTAAAGAGCTCAATGTAACAGACATTACAGAGCAATAATTTCATTAAGAAAAAACACAAACCGGTCACATTAGGATTATAAATTTATTTCCATCCTGTTATGTGTTTTTTGAAAAATCAAAAAAACACGAAAAAAATTTAACAGGACTTCTTCAGATCTTATGGATAAAATAAATCAGAATAGACACAGAAAAGAAGGGTGGGAGGGGATAGAAGAGGGGTGAAGAGTTATCTCCTTATTTAGCCCACTTCTGTTTTTTATTTTATTGTCGGTTAGAATTATAGTAAATTAATTAAAAAAAAAATTTTTTAAATTCTAATTATTTTTCAACTTAAAACTACAGATTTAATACTAAATTAGAAAAATAACTTTATTCAATAACTTTACCTAACGATACAGTAAAATTTATATTAAATTAATTTCAGGATTTAATTAAATTTAACTTTTTTTTTAATCAAATTTATTTATCGCCTATTAATCAGTTACACCTTTAATGATTAGTACGTATATATGATATGGTTTTTTCACATTTTCTATCTAACATTTTAATTTATTTTTATTCATTCACATTAATTCTCAATTTAATCCTATGTTTTTTAAAAAAGTTATTTATGTTAATTATCTATAGTTTAAATTTAGCCCTATGTCTACACCTAGCTATTAATTCAAATCTCTTATTTAATAATTTTTCCGGCTCTGGATAAAGTAAAATGTGCATCTTTTATTCTAAACACAGATTACATCTACTATCGAAACATTTTGGAGTATTTGATCTTTTTAATATGGACCATTGAATCTCAGGAGTTAAACCTTTATTTTCAACCCCCAAAATGCTTAGATAGAGCAGTTTGATGTTTCAGATGTTCATGGGAGAAAGATTATTTGTGATTAGCGTATCTAATTTTCCATTTCGTGGAGGAAATTCCAATATAAGTTTTTCTATCATTTATATTCTCTTTTGGGTAAATAATTCCTTGATATACTACATTATTTAAGTTACATAATACATTCATAGGACAATTATTTCGAGTTTATATACATATATACATCTTTCTTTCTCTGCCTGATGATTGTCGTAATAAGACGACATGAAACTAGTGGTGGCAGATAAGCACCCGTGCTATTAAATTTATATAAAAACTCATATATATTTTTTATCATTATATATATATATATATATATATATATATAGGAATAATGGTTAGAGTGTTCACCAATGGTTCTGGAGATCGGGGTTCAATCCCAGATCGAGTCATACCAAAGACTTAAAAAATGTTACTTGATACCTCTTTGCTTAACAGGTATAAAACTAAAAATATTGGCATAATGGTGAGAGTGTTCGCCAATAGTACGGAAGTCCGTGGTTCAATCCCAGGTCGAGTCAAACCAAAGACTTAAAAAAACAGTACTTGATGCTTCCTCAGAGTTATCAGGTACATATCAAGAGTAAGTGGAACAATCCACGGAAAGAAGTAGAGCCCTCCCCTACATCTCGCTATTGTAAAAGGAGCCTTCGGGTCGCCCTCGACTACGGTCAGCAAACTTATATATATATATATATATATATATATAATTGATTGATTCTAATAACAATTTTATGCTGAGAGTTGCTCTATCGGCTGAGACTGCAGAATACACCGACTGCTTCTCTGCAGTGGGGTAAGACCTCCCCCACAAGTGTCCTGGATATGACCCTAAGCCATCTGATCGTGAATATGAAGTACCTCTTCATTGCAATCGCTCTCAGGTTCACTCTGACGCGGAGTGGTAGTACCTGATAGGATCCTATCTGTCGGTCAAATAGAACTAAACTGAATTGTTTGAAATGAAACTGTTTTCGTATGCTAAACTGAACTGGTTAATATAAAACTGTTTTGACATTAAATGTGTAAACAAAAACTCTACTTATACTAAACTGAATTGTTTGAATTAGAAATATCTGACGAAACTGAATAGCTTGAAAAAGATATTTTTCTGACAATTATACTGTACTTTTACTCAACTGAATTGTTTAAAATACAGCTGTTCATTTGTATAAAAATAGATTTGATATTAAATAATCTACAAAGGTTAATATGCTATAAAACCCAAACAAACAAACAAATATGCAGAGAGGCGAGGGAACTGTGTTCATTGTACGTTCATGATTATATTTTGTGTAGTTGTTCCTTAAGAGGTGCTTTTTAGTACACGGTCTTATCAAATATTATTAATTTTTAAACTGATCCATCTGAGCTATAGATTGGACCTTAGCAGGTACTATTACTATTGAGAGTATTGGAAATAAACAGGTACTCCACCCTCCCCAGATTTCTCGAAATCGAATTCTACACGTACCACAGAATTTATATATATATATATATATATATATATATATATACACGTCCTGTTGCTGACTATCTTTTGCATTGGTAAAGACATACACACTCCCAAAAAAAGAAGTGTTCAAGTTACGACAATTCTTTTTTGGGAGTCTGTATGTCTTACCCCTCTGCAAAGGAAAAATAAATAAAGAAATAAATAAACCCTAAAAATAATACAAATCTCTTCGTTGACCTACTCATTTTAAAATATTTCTTTCTCTCTTTGGACCAACAACCCACCGGACAGGGTATTTAAAAGAATTATATATATATATATATATATATATATGATACCACCTTGCTTAACACTCAGCATTATAAGGTACGGTTCAAGGGTAAAGTGGAGCAATCCAGGGAATGGAGTTGCGCCCTCCCCTACACCTTGGTGTAGTAGCTATCGAAAAGGGAGCCTTCGGGTCACCCTCGACTATGGTCGCTAACTTTACTTACTTATATATATATATATGTATATATATATGTGTGTGTGTGTGTGTGTGTGTGTGTTTATGTATGTTTGTATTCGCCAGATCAATTAAGAGCAGAGATTACATCAGACGTTCATCTTCATTTTAGCGTGCAGTTTTGATTTAAAAAAAGAACGCGTTTACTTTTGGCCGTTGATGTTATTACGCGTTTACAGTAACCGTTTCTTGATGTTACATAATGACACGGAAATGGGGGTTCCGCGTTCATTTCATTCAAGCTGAAAACTTCTCGCTTTCGACCAAATCCAACTTGATCCATATTGCACCGTGGTCTGAAGACGATTTGCAGCAACTTTCAAACTGCGGCCAGTGATTCCTATTTTTGAAAGAAACGAAATAACTGAGTGTCCTAGAAAACCACAACAACGAACCTCAATAGGAATCACATGGCATATACAACCCTTTTCCACGCAGTCGGCACGCAGTGTCTCGTATCGGTTTTTCTTCCGCTCGTGTGCATCCGCTAGGTTTTCTTCAAGGGGACAGTCAATTCTATGAGGAGAACACTCTTCTTTGAATCAGACCATGCTACAATGTCTGGCCGCTTTTCTGTTTGAATAATGTGAACTGGAAATTGTAGAAATGTCTACCACTGAAACTTTCCAGTCACAAGCTCAATTAAGTAGCTTCATATTGGGATATTTTTGTTTTCCCACTGGAAATTCACCTTCCTTGAGAAACTGAATTATGGCTGTAACCGCTTGCTGGTGTGCTGTCTCACATTGTGCTCTTAACAACTCTATGACCACCTCTAACACCTTGTTATGTCGCCATGTGTACATCTGAAGCGATTGTGGACATGCAGATAGTACATGGCGCATGGTATCCCGATCACTTGTACACGACAAGCACAGGTCCGAATTGGTATATCCCCATAATTTTAGGTTATTCGCATTTGGTAAGAGATCATATGTAGAGCGAAGAAGGAATGATATCGCCAGTGGTTCCATTGCGATTAAGGATTTCCACGATAATCTAATTGGTTCGATATCATTCCATTTTGTCCAAGCACATTGTTTGGCCTGAGTAACAGTAGTGGCTATTCTTTGCTCCCCTTGAACCATTCTGACTTCTTCATTCACTATGTCTCTTTTTCCCTTTGGGCCCACTTTGGAGAATATCTTGTAGTTCATGCTTCCCAGCCCAGCTCGATTGGTTTGAGTGACGCCGATGATGTCTTTGATTCGTAGGCTGCATTCCGCCTCCTGGACGGCCTTAACGGCAGACCACTTCATACCTGGTTTTATATCTGGATACGCCTTCCGAATGATCTCGTCGGCTGAGTCCTTCAGCATCATGTGAAGGCGTACTTTCCCAATTTTGAATTCTTCTACCAGTGAAGATATTGGGAGCTGTAGGTTTCCAGAATTAGTATATAAACCCACTTTCGAACTCCTAGTCACTTACGCAGGTATTTGTTGCTATACTGTTGAATCCGCTCAACGCGAGATAGCGCAATCTCATACATCTTTAAGGGCTATAAAAGACAGGGTGGCAGACTATGTTGGTAACACCAAGCCTTCATCTTTCCTGGTAGACAAGTTTTGTCAATTGATTTAAGCCCCTTCAAGGCTACTTTCTGGACCTCAGTACCTCTATGACGATCAGTCAGTGGGATTGAATAAAGACGTCCGAGACTCTTTACCGGCTTCTCCCTGACTGTTGGGATCTTATCACTTCCAATTTTGAAATGGATCTCCCTGACAGATCCTCCGACTAACGATCGGCTTCGACTTTTCTTTGGCTTAGCCTTCATTCTCGACCATGTGAAAAGGTCATAATACCTTTGAGGTAAACCATCGGCAGCGATTTTGGACGGGACGAGAATGGTGATGTCGTCCATAAAATCTCTGGAAGGAGGAAGAGTCAGATGTTCATTTTTCATCACTCTTTTCGACTTATTTGCTGCTTCTCGTAATATGAGTTCCATGGCCAGAACGAAAAGAATTGGGGAAATCACACAGCCCATCATGACACCGATATCAAGTGCCTACTACTTGATGGTATAATCTTTAACGGTAAATTTCACGAAGGCTGATTGAAATATTTCATTATGATTTCCCCAACCTTGCCAGGGAAGTTGAAAAAGTTGAGGGCCATTCGGATTAAGTGGTTCGGAACTGAACAGTATGTATTGGCAAGATCAATACAGATTACATGTAGTTCTGTTTTATTCCTTTTGGCTGAGAGTATTGAGTTCCATATCATTTGTGAATGTTCCAGAAATCCGGGGAAGCCAGGTATCCCAGCCTTCCGGACAGATGTATTTATATAATGATTGCTCATCAGAAAGGTTGAGCAAGAACACCAAGAAATATTTTCCCCTCTACATTTAGGAGGGATATTGGGCGAAAATTTGTGATACCTCTTGACTGCATTTCCTTTGGTATCAAAATACCATCAGCCAGACACCATCCCTGTGGTACAATACCCTTCTTCCAAACCAGCTGAAGGAGGACAGTGAGTTTCCAGAGGACACGTGGGCAGTGTTTATATAACTTATACGATATCCCATTCATGCCCGAAGCATTATCTGCATGGGCCTTATGGACGAAATCTCGGACTTCTTTCAGTTTTATCTCACTATCATTAGATATTACCATTGGATCTTGGGGTTTTGGTAAATCTCTTAGAGGAGGTATTGGGATACTGTTTAAATCATCTGAGTGTGTCATCCTCAAGTGATTCTCGAGTTCCTCCTTCTGTACGTCAAGCTTTTCACTCTTTGATTTCACGAAAAGCTTTTTTTTTCGAGAGCATAAGGATTTGAGTAGAATGATCTCCGGGCCTGACGCTTTTTCTTTCGATTTTGTCCCTGATTTTTAGCTCTGGAGCTCACCAAAATCCTTTTTTAAATATCATTTAGGATATTCTGAAGTTCCGACATCTCATGAAATAGAGTTTCTTTTAATCGGCGCTTAAGCATTCTCTTTTCCGATCTTAACTTTCCCTTCCGTATCTATCGTCTATTCGGTCGTTTTCCTTCGGTTTCATCTTTTTTATGCGTTACTGCACCAAACCACTCTAGACAAACGTCATATATAACTCAGCAAAAAGATGTTATTTGTTGATCAATGGGACCCTTAAAAAACGAAAGCTCCTGGTGTAAGTTTTCAAAGTAGCTGTCTGATTACCCTAGGGCCACTGAAATCATGGCTTGCTTGGACTGTCTCCAGGACGCTGACGCTCAGCAATGGACTCCAGAACACTGTGGGGGGTATTCCTGATTCATAAGCCCATCATTCGATTTACGTTCTCCGATAGGAGAATTACGTCCTTTGCACCAGCATGCCTTGTGGATTCGTAACCCTCGCAAGCTGTTAAATTCTCTGCCGCAATCAGACGTTAAAGCCGGGTTCATATCCAGATCGTTACCGTTAGAGCAATTATGATGGGTGATATATTCTCCCTCTCCGCTACAGACACCCCGAGGGCATTTTCTTTTCGTTGTACTGTTCATATTTGTTACGTTCCTGTCTTTCCAGGATGTCACTCCAACTTTCTGGAGAGTCACTTTGTCTTTCCAATGAGTCATCTTGCTTTCGAGAGAGTCTTGGCGTTCAAATTTTCATCATACAACTTGTGAAAGCAAGTTTGATACCCTGCCCTCATTAGCCGCCAACCAGGGGTGATAAGACAGTTTTGGTATTTCAAGACGGTACTGCCACTCCTGGCGCTACCAAGCAGCTTTTGCCACCGGACAGGGTAACTATATATATATATATATATATGAATCCGTGGTACGTGTAGAATTCAGAAAGTGCTTTTAAAAGCGTATGCATTAAAAAAATAGATAAAATGTTCTATAATCAATTAAAATATTTTAAATCTTATATTTGTGTGTGTGTGTGTGTGTGTGTGTGATTATTTTTGGTTGGCGCTTCTAATGTAACTATTTGTTGTATGCAAATCCTTTTTATCAGTCCATTAAAGCGTTTGTTGCATAAAATTTGGAATAAATTGTGGCATTTCTGCATTTGAATTTACTTTGAAGTTTATGAACTCGTATTTTCTATCATCTATTTTTAATTACTTTATTATTTGTCCTTTTCAGAGAGAGAGAGAGAGAGAGAGAGAGAGAGAGAGAGAGAGTGTGTGTGTGTGTGTGTGTGTTTGTGTTCTTTTTATACGTTAACCTTCAGTTTATTTATCTTTCTACTATTGAATTTTGTTCACTAGTTTTTCTTTGTTTTCTTTCTTTCTTTCTTTCTTTCTTTCTTTTCTTTTCTTTTCTTTTCTGATCAACGTTTTTCTTTTCATTCTTTTCATTCGGATTCTTTCGATTTCTCATTTCTCTCAGTTTTTTTATTTTCTTCTTTTTTATTTTTTTCTTGTATTTTTTTTATTTTCTTCTTTTTTATTTTTTCCTTGTATTTTTTTTCTCTTTGGGTTCTATAATTTTTTTCAGCATGATTTTTCAAAAATTTCCTACTCAGCCTTTTAAAAATTATTCTTGCTTTTTTCTTTTTATCATTTTCTTCACTTTTTTCTTCATTTACTTTTTCTTTCATTATCTGTCTCTTTTCTTTACTTATTCAATTAAAAAAGTAATTCCTATTTTCTTCAATTGATTATTTTCTTTCTTTCTTTCTTTCTTTCTTTCTTTCTTTCTTTCTTTCTTTCTTTCTTTCTTCAAAAAAGTAATTCCTGTTTCCTACAATAAATTATTTTCTTCCCTTGATTCTTTCTTTCTTTCTTTCTTTCTTTCTTTCTTTCTTTCTTTCTTCAAAAAAGTAATTCCTGTTTTCTACAATAAATTATTTTCTTCATTTGATTCTTTCTTCCTTGCTTTCTTTCTTTCTTTTATTTATTTTTCTTCATTCAATGAAAAAAAGTAATTCCTATTTTCTTCAATAGATTATTTTCTTTCTTTCTTTCTTTCTTTCTTTCTTTCTTTTATTTATTTTTCTTCATTCAATTAAAAAAGTAATTCCTATTTTCTTCAATAGATTGTTTTCTTTCTTTCTTTCTTTCTTTCTTTCTTTCTTTCTTTCTTCAAAAAAGTAATTCCTGTTTTCTACAATAAATTATTTTCTTCACTTGATTTTTTCTTTCTTTCTTTCTTTCTTTCTTTCTTTCTTTCTTTCTTTTATTTATTTTTCTTCATTCAATAAAAAAAGTCATTCCTATTTTCTTCAATAAATTAATTTCTTTCTTTCTTTCTTTCTTTCTTTCTTTCTTTTATTTTTTTTTCATTCAATAAAAAAATAGTTATTCCTATTTTCTTCAATAAATTATTTTCTTTACAATCTTTTTGCCTCAATTTCTGTTTTCTTTCATTTTCTTTTTTGATTTTATTTTTCTTTCTTCATTCTTAAAAAATATTCATGTTTTCTGGTATGAATTATTTCCTTTCTGTTTTACAATATTTCTTTCTTTCTTTCTTTCTTTCTTTCTTTTTATGACATTTTTTTCTTTTTTTTTTCTCTCTCTTATTTTTCTTAACGCTTTAAAAATTCCCTTTTTATCAGACGTATTTTATTTCTCTTCTTTTCCTTCATTTTCTTTCTTTTTTAATTTTCTTTCTTCATTCCTTTTTCTTTTCATTTTCTTTCTTTCTTTATTCTTTCATTTTTTTTCCTCATTCAGATATTTTCTTTTTTCTCTTCCTTGTGTTTTTTCTTTGGATTTTCATTTTTGTTTTCACTAACTTTCTTTTTTTTCATTTTTTCTTTCTTCCTTCCTTCCTTTTCTTTTATCGAGTTCTTTTTCATATTCTTCTTTTTAATTTCTTTATACTTTTTATTACTTTATTTTTATTTTTATCATCTCTAAAAATTCTTTCCGGTTTTCAGCTAGATTTTTTTTCTCACTTTTATTTCTGTTTCTTTCTCAGTTCAGTTGCTTTCTCTCTCTCTCTCTCTCTCTCTCTCTCTCTCTCTCTGTCTCTGTCTCTGTCTCTCTCTCTCTCTCATCTACTTCTTTTCTTTTTTTATTCTTTCAGTTTTCTTTCTTTCTTTCTTTCTTTCTTTCTTTCTAAAACAATTGTTCCTTTGAATAACCAAATTCCAACTGAGAAGATTTGTCATGGCAACAAGTGGGGCTACTCATCTTCACTATTTCTGGCTAGTTCATACTCCACCCGACAAAAATGTAAAACGTACACATGAAGCCAGTTTGATTTCGACGAAAGATATTACACATCCCAAAATCACTTATCAGTAATCTCATGTCCACTTTTGTCTACAAGAATTCACTTGCTAATTTTATACACTATAGACGTCATTTTTTAAAGAAAGTATTATGCACGTAACATATCGTCAATTTGGATTCCAAATCGAATTTAGCAAGATGGAATAATGTTTAAAAAACTTCCAAATCTGAAGGATGTAAATAACATTAAAAGTAAAAGTAAAGTTGGCAACTGTAGTCGAGAGCGACCAGAAGGCTCCCTTTTCAATAGCTACTATACCGAGTTGTAGGGGAGGGACTATCCCTTTCCCTGGATTGCTTTACTTTACCCTTGATACGTACCTTATATTGCTGAATGCTAAGCAAGGAGGTATCAAGTACCATTTTTAAAGTCTTTGGTATGACCCGACATGGGATTGAACCCAGGTCTCCCGGGCCATTGGCGGACACTCTACCCACTAGGCCAATAACATTAATAGAATGATTATTTGCTTTTCGATTGCATCTAATAACCATTCTGGTGATTAGATTAGAATCCAAAGAGAAATCTACTTCGTTGGATTTTCAGTTAAAATAACACACACACACACACACACACACATATATATATATATATATATATATATATATATATATATATATATATATATATTCTTCTTTTTAGGGTCATTTGCTTTATTATTTTATGCAGAAAGAAAGAGTAAGAAAGGAGTACTTCATAATATAAAGAAAACTTCTTGAAAACAAACTCTGCAGCAGAAATTTCATCCAAGAGATAAATACCTGTGCAGTCTCCTTTGTAAGACATTCTGAACCCTTCTTAAAATGAAGAAGTGAGGAACCCAGAAAGATAAATCGAAGAACAAGTATTGGGACTATGCACAAGGCCTTACACCCGTTGAATGCCAGAGCCAATGTGTATCAAGAAAAGAAGGAGGAGGACCCGGCAGCATTGAGGATTGTATGGATGCAACAATTCAGGTATTCAAGGAATATACAAAACAGTCGGGCGGAGCTGGAGATTAGAGGAAGAACTGAAACCGTCCAAACCACAGGACTTTTAAGATCAGCTTGAATACTAAGAAGAGACTTGGAAATCTAAGGGGATTTGCTCAGAATTCAATGAAGAACCACTAGTTAGAATTGGTGTGAAAAACTCTTATAGAGTGAATATAATAATCGGTTTTGATTTTTTTAATTGAATAGTCAATGACTGATGTTTCATGTTTTATACAATCATTCAAATTATATTGTATTGATCATGATACATCTATTTGAATAATTGTATCGAGTGGACCTGAAAGTAATGGCGATGAAGGGGTACTCCACATTTCGCAAAGCTCCAGGACTGAAGCCTTACTATCAGATGCAGTTTAGTATCATATACAGGACATTCGTTGTAGGACGGGGGTTACTCCGCTACAGAGATGCAGCCGGTGTATTCTATAGCCCCAGCCAACATGGCTGAATAGTATTGGAGAACCGAGAATAAAATCAAACTGAAGTTGTTTGCATTCACTCATACTTTTGGGCAATTCACGAATCCATTTTCTCTCCTCTCAAACGAAGCAATCCGACAGGTTCTGCTCTCTAACCATGGTGATCAGACAGTGTTAAAGAAGGAAAATTCTGAATTCAAACCTCGGAACTGGAGTCTCCGAGACAGTTTGATGTTACTTCCAGCCTCGTTCTGGCAATTTTTGTAACGACACTGTTACCAAGCTGGATCCATATTTACTAACCCCTCCGCTCGGACAGGATATGACACAAGGTTAATTTTTTAGGCTGAGTTTAACAGGTTTTAATTCAGAGTTTTCCTTCTCCTAGACTAGTTGCCTCACCAAGGCTGAAGAAATCAATCTGTCCTACTATTTACCCATAGCTGGAGGGAGAATAATTGGATTCATACCTTTCCTAAGGGTATTAGTGCTATATGAAATGCAATCGTCCAGGATTTGAACACGTATCGCCGTGTCCATTTCCTACGACGATAACCATTACACCACGGGCACCTCCTTACCAAGCTGTATCAGTCTTTACCTTTTTCTAAGACAACATCAGTGTCATGAAGAGGAGAGACTTGCATGCTTTGGGCAACTAAGTATGACTCTTGAGACTTTGCCCAGGCCTGTGACAAGATTCTGATTTTCTGGCTGAGATTTGGTGGTCCATTTGTATCTCAGAATCCCAGACTGGAGCCTCACCATCAGATTTTTTAATGTCATATTCAGGACACTCGTTGGTGTTACTACTCTGCAGTCGGTTGTCGGTGTATACTACAACCCCATCCAACTGTGTTGAGATAAGAATACTTGATAAAAAGAATCACTAATGTCAAATAGCAGGAGGTGAAACCATTTTATTGTGTGCTAACAAATGATTAATATTGAATAGAATTATTTGTGTTAGATAGCAATACTTGAAGCCATTTAACTGTGTGCGAACAAATGATTAATATCAAACAGAATTATTAGTTTTTGCTGTACTTAAAACCACGTGATAATGCATGAACAAATGAGTTCTAACTTGTTTAAAAATTGTTAACTATAAACTATAGCTAACAAATCAAATATATATATATATATATATATATATATTTAGGCAGCATTTCTTCGTTAATGCAAATTTCATTAAACATAATAGACATTTTATGCCTACATATTCTCTTTTGGATCCGTTCGAATTCCTGTATTACTTTTATCGTATTCGGGGGGAATTGATTTAGGTATTGTCCATAGTTGTATGTATCCCTAGTACTTTCTGCCCGACTTTGGGCCATCATCAGGGGAGAATCTGTTACAACAGTGATGTAACTTTTGTTTTAGCAAATTACTACTGTGTAAGGACGTCTTTGCTGTTGGAGATTATGGCGCTTGAGGAGGTGAGATAACAATTTATTCTATAACCACTCCCAACACACAAACACACCCACATATATATGAAAGACATTTGTGTGTGTGTGTGTGTGTGTGTGTGTGTGATACTTACATTCATTGTACAGATAAGAGTAAATATCAGTCATTTGATTCAATCTTTAGTTAAGAATTATATTCAAAATCCAAATAATATGACCATCGGCCATAACTCCGCACCTTCTAAGTGATTGAGAGAGAGAGAGAGAGAGAGAGAGAGAGAGAGAGAGAGAGAGAGAGAGAGAAATACAGAATAGATATGGCCGATTGTGGAATAATAGCTAATTGGAGACGTCATTTTGGACTTAAGAATTCGGTAAAAAATAACGCTTATTATGGTTTGGTTATATTGTTTAATAGCATACCAACCTTCATGGATTATTTAATGCCAAAACTATCCTTATAAAAGAACCGTAGTGGTACTATTTAACCTTTATCTGGATGGATAAATGGATTCATGCCTTTCTTGAGGGCATTAATTCAAAAGTGAACGTAATAGCTCGAACTCACCTTCTCTGATATTGCAGTCCAACACTTAAGCCACAACGCCACGATTGATACTTTTTCTTATTTGAATGGGGAATGTAAGTTTTACATTTCTATAAAATTTTGTGTACATTAAAACAAAAGGAATGTAAATTTTTATGAGTGGGGCTATTCTGTAAAGGCACCAGTTTCTTAATCTAATTTTTGTCAACACAAGTACCTGTTTACCTTTATATATAAGAGTAAGTTGTTTCTTGTCCTAAAAACAGCTTCCTTGTTATGATACGAACATTTGTTACAAAGCGCTTTGATGTCGTAAAAGAAAAAAAACAAAAGTGAAAACTAAAAATCATGTACGTGCCTCAATACCAAAATACCAAAATATAATTCTCACACTTTTGTGTCATCGACCTGGCGTTTTATTGTCAAAATAACTTTTCAATTGACTTTCTGGGTTTCAGACTGTTTCTTAATTAATTTTCTGATCTTTTAACCCGTCCCTGGTATTATTTACACTCAAAGACTTCTTTCTACTTCTTACCTATTTTGTGATATCATCTTAAACAACCTAAATGCGTTATGTTTAATTTTTAATTTTTATTCACTTCTTGACAGATATGACTGATTTTAATTAATTTGTAGCCAATGACTGGCTAGTTGTATGGATTATGATTGAGTGGCTTATGTCATCTTTTTAACACTGTACTTGGTTAAAAGTTTTATGTTTTTGCTTGTTTTCATAATGCTGTCTATCTTCCATGTAAAAAAACAACATAAGAGGAGCAAAATGGTTTTCATTACCCTTTTTTTATTTTAAAAGATAAACACTTTTATCAAATGATCAAATAATCTATTGTTAATATTGACTTAACTTAGTGCGTTATAAGGCCAAATACGTGTAGGAAGATTTATTGCGCCAGTCTTCCAAACGGAAAATCTTCCCGCTTTTTGAAGTCAGTTTTCGAACGCTGGTTTTTAAGTCTCACTTGTGTAGAGACAGACCGAATGATTGAATAATTGATTTTAACGGCATGTCGACCCGTCTTGAGATATTATATGCCGAAATTTTAGGGAATCACCTTCATATTTATATTTTCCAGATCTTCAGAACTGGAGCCTCCTTAATGTACAATTGAGTGTTATAGCCTGGACAGCTATTTTTGTGAGGGTCTTATCACTTTGCAGGTAAAACAGTTTGCGTCGACAGAAGATGTGTGAAGAGACAGCGATGAAATGATGAATATGATATAAGCACATGGAACCAAAAAAATTAAGTTTCCTCATAAAAGCAGTCTACGACGTCTTACCAACACCAGTTAACCTTCATGGTCGGAGGTTAGCAATATCCGACCAATGAAGAGCATGTGGGAAAACTGCCAGCCTCAAACATATTCTCACTGGATGTGAGTACGCTCTAAGAAGCTACACTTGGAGACATAACGAAGTCCTGGAGATTTTTGCTGAGGCTTCGAAAATATATTGTGAGACTGCCAATAAAGGTCTAAATATTATCAACAACAGAGCAATTCAGTTCGTTAAAGAAGGAAATATTTCGAAACTTGCACGTAAAAATATACGTAAACCATCATTGCTTGAGGGCAGCACGGACAGGCACGTCGCAACCGATTTAAAACATAACTTCATATTTCCAACTGAAATAGCATAAACGACAAAGCGTCCATATATTGTCATTTGGTCCGTTAAAGCAAAAAAGTTTTCGTTACTGAGTTAACGCTCCCTTTTGAAGAACATTTTGACTGGTCACATCAGCGTAAGTTGGAAAAATATGAGGATCTGCGAGAACAATGAATCAGAAATGGCTGGAGGACAAATGTATTTCTTATGGAAGTCGGATGCAGAGGTTTCATTGCCAACTCAATCTCAGCATTCTTGACTAATCTTAGACTTACTCCATCTGACAAGAGGAAATACATGGAAAAGATCCAAGATAAGGCTCTAACTGTAATATAATGGCCGAGGGTTTTCGTTTTATATATCCTACCTTTGGGTTTAGTTAGGCTGAGAACCTTTCGGCTCAGTGCATAAGTTAGTTTGGTTCAAGTTAGTTTGGTTTGGTTAGTTTGCCCAAATACACACACACACACACACACACATATATATATATATATATATCGTCATCCACAGACAGACTGTTTCATTCTATTGCGACTCTTCAGTGTGGCTAGACATGTAGGGCGCGCTAAGTTGGGATTGAAACCCGCCCAACTTTACGTTAGACTTATGCAATTAGGAGAAAACTCAAACCTGATGAAATTGACATTAAAAATTTATTTCAGCGAAGAATATCATTATAATCTTCGTCTCATCAGATGACTTCACACGAGACAAAGAATATAATGATATTCTTCGCTAAAATAAATTCAAATGTGAGTTTTGGATAAAGAATATATAACAATTGCCACACATCGAACACTCCCATAGATTTATATGAAATTCCTCTTATATTCTATAAGCGAATAATCCACTTCAATTGTCTTTGGACGCTGACTGAATATCACTGATATATATATATATATATATATATATATATATATATATGATATATATACTAATGAATATATATATATATATAAATAATTCATATGTATTAATGAATATATATATATATACATATACAAATATATATATATTCATATGTATTACTGAATATATATATATATATATATATATATATGCTCCCCCATGGGGGTTGAGCTCTCTGGCGAAGGAATTGCCGGCCGCCGCTAGCGTAATGCAAAGCTCTTCGAAAGAATTGAGCACTCTGGTAGCCGATAGGGTATAAAAAATGTAAACAAAGGCAGCTGCTGCTGTTTCTAAAAAATAAAAAAATAAAAATAAAAATACCTTAAAATTCCCTTAGCCAACGTGGTCTGCTTGGTGGACGAGTGGTCTGAAACACAGTCTAACGTAAAGTTGGGCGTGTTTCGATCCCGGCTTCGAGCGTCCTGCGTGTCTAGCCACACTGAAGAGTTCTGATAGAACGAAACAGTCTGTCTGTGGATGACTATATATATATATATATGTATTCATATATATCAATGAATATATATATATATATATATATGTATTCATATGTATTAATGAACATATATATACATATATATATATATATGTTCATATGTATTAATGAATATGTCTATATATTCATGTGTTAATGAATGTATTTATATATATATATATATATATATATATTCATATGTATTAACGAATATATATATACATACATATATATTCAAATGTATTAATGAATACACATCTATATTCATATGTATTATTGAATATATATATATATTCATATGTAATAATAAATATATACGAGGATCATTAAGGAAGTTTTCAGACTTTTTTCGTATGCGCACTTTTATTGATAGTACACACATGAAACTCTAGTCCCCTTCGAAGTAATCTCCCCTGGCTTTAATGCACTTGTTGTACCGTTCCAACAACTTCTGGAAGGCCCATTGGAAATCCTCTTGTGTGAGCCTGTCAATGATCTTCGTCACACCCTCTTTCATCTCCTCAATTGTCTCATAACGACAGCCTCTGAGCTTAGGGAATAACCAAAAGTCACAGGGAGCAAGGTCTGGACTATAGGGAAGGTAAGGAACTGTCTTGATGCCCATCTTGGTCAAATAGTCTGTGACAAGGATGGAGTTGTGGACTGGTTCATGGTCCTGCCGGAAATGCCACTGACCCGATTTGAAGAGTGCTAGCTTCGTCCGACGGAATCTCTTCCTGAACTCCCTTAAAACCTCAACATAGTAACCCTAACTCTAATCCTAACTTTTTGGTCAATCATCCATGGTGTATTGACTTCCTTACTCCGCCCACACCTCTCATCATCCCTCACAAACTCCCTGCCTTCCTTGAATCTCTTATGTCACTCAAAAACTGATGCTCGGTTGATGCAAGATGCTCCAAAAGCAGTCTGAAGCATTCCATACGTTTCTGTGGCATTTTTTCCAAGCTTAAAACAGAATTTTATTGTATATTTTTATTGTATATCTTTCTTCTAAAGTGTCCTCACGTCCAAATTGCATTTTTGAAATTCACCAGCTTTGACAATCAGGCTTTAGTAGGGTGTATTCTAATTACTGCTGTAGCTGTTCATTTGAACCTGAAATCATAAAAATTGTTCAGTCATCTCATAAGATGTATAGCAATAATATAGTGAATTTTCAAGAGTCTACGACAATTTTAAATGCCTGTACAAAAAAGGGATATTTTGATAAAATAGCCCCTTCGCGTAAAGGAAATTATAATTGCAGATTATATCTGTAAGAAAACAATGGAGTCCCCATGGCTGAACTGCGGCCTCGCTGTGTGCCAATTCGAACTTTAGTCGCGCTTTAAGGTCTACTTTCACTTTATATAGTATCACTGCTGTTCTTAAGCATTAAGTAGCCCGCAAAGAACAATGAAGTACTCTAAAAAAAAAAAAAAAAACTGGAAATAATAATTTAAAAAAAAAGAAATCATTGTCAATTGACCTTCAAGTGTCGACATATTGATAAATCTCTTCTTTGTCATCACCTGATTGATTTCAACATGTATTTCACCAACATATGTACGATTCACTTTTCCAAAATCAATAAATGAATTTTTTCATGTACATATTACGTGAAAATCATATTACGTGACCAATTCATCACAACATAAATACAGTTGATTTGCTACTTTTTCCTTATCATTATTGCTATCCATGTACAGAATACAACTAGACTATCCGTTTGATATAATTCTTTTAGCCCTAATTGATTCAAAGACATACTTGTAACAGCTTCTAAATCAGGGTGTTTCATCAGATCCAAAAACAGAATTACCCTACCCTATAAAAAGAGCCAATCTCATCATTTCCAAAAATAACCTTTCCCTATTTTTGCCGCAAAAATTTTGTAGGCCTGGAATCAACGATCTCCTACAAGACAGTTGAATTCCGTTATTCAAAGGGAACAGACTTCATATATTTTCTTATTACTCCAACCGCTAAACCAAAATATCAGTCCCGAATTTTACGACGATAACCATGATTTTTTCTCAAGGAAATTTATGACTGACAAACAAGTAAGCAATTCAAAAAATGATAACTAAGAAAAACATTCATTTACAAAGTACATATACAAAATCAATACACACAACAAAACATATATGTAAATTATTTCTTACCAAAAATGTATAAATAAACAAAAAGACAAAACGTCTATTCAACTTATTTGTTTTCTGTTACACGTTTTATTTACAATTCATTTCAGCACAAACCCTTCATCACAGTTACCCAGAATTCTCCTCTGCAACAATATTAAGTTATATTTTGTTACTGTAACTCCTTACATTAATTTGGTAAACAGGCTAATTCCCAATTCCCTCGAAAAATAGTCATAGAATTTTATCGTAGACAATATTATCAATAACATTTTCATTTTTCTTTTAAAGCAAAATAATCACCAAATTATCAAAAAGACAGAGGCGTCTTACTGCCAAGTATGACTTAGCCATTGGCCAATTGAGCAGAGAACGGGGTTCAATCCCAGGTCGAGTCTTACCAAAGACTTAAAAAATAGTACTTGATGCCGCTTTGCTTAACACTTAGCACAATAAGGTGAGGATCAAGAGTAAAGTTGAGTGATCCTGGGAAAGGAGTAGCGCCCTTCCCTACTCCTTGGTATAGTAGCTATCGAAAAGGGAGCCTTCGGGTCACCCTCGACTAAGGTCACCAACTTTACTTTATTTATGAGTTAGCTTGTGAGTTTCATAAGTCATTAGGTTAGTACAGATTTCACTCTGTACTGGGTACCTCAAAATTGTGACCTTGTGCCAAGTCTAAATTTGGCAAATATTTTGGAGTTTTCTTTATTGTGATATTTGTTGTGATGGGAATCGTAGTTGAATTCTTAAAAATAAAGTGACATAGGTCAGAGTTGACAATCTGAAGAAAAAAAAAAAAGGTTTCGAAATGCTGATTATCTGAGCGGGTCGTCATTCCCATGGATAGTTTTTAGTCTTTTTTTAAATATAAAATCTTTTTCCGAGATATCAGTTTGTGTAATGTTTTTTATTTACAAATTGCATCATCGAGTTTTTTTTTCATGCCGCTAAAATCATAAAAATAGGTATAAGAATAAAAATTATATATATATATATATATATATATACACACACACACACACACACACACACACACACACATATATATATATATATATATATAAATTGCTGATTTGAAATTATCAGTTAAATAACAACACTCAAGTCATCAATAGTAGCAGTTAAATTTATTCAAATATTTCAATATATATATATATATATATATATATATATATATATATATATATATATATATATATATATATATATATATATATATATATGGGGGTATGTGTGGGTGTGTGATTAAGATTCAAGAGAAAATCTGCTGTACGCAGTTATTAAATCGGACAAGATAAATGAGCTTAAAAGAACGATGCCTTTATCAGGTGGGCCAAATTAAGACTCCACCCCCGCAATATTTTGAAAGACAGAAGAAATACGTAAATGGCAACAAAAGCAAAAAGATACTGAGATTAGTCGACTCTTACCAATATTTGAAAGAAATAAAAAATATTGATGACGTTCAAATTAATCTATCGTTAATCAATATGATTAATTTATCTTTTTGTGATCGAAGACAGACAAGATATCTAGACACCTACCGGTATATATATATATATATATATATATATATATATATATATATATATATATCATAACGGTACCTTGTCGCATGGTAATGCGGCACGTTGGTCTCGTTCATAAGAGAGAGAGAGACAGAGAGGGAGAGACAGAGACAGAGAGACGGAGACAGAGACAGAGAGATAAAATTAATATTCTGATAGAAAGAATGAGATGGACAGATAGACAGGCAGACAGATAAAAACACACACACACACACACACACACACACACACACACACACACACACACACATATATATATATATATATAGAGAGAGAGAGAGAGGGAGAGAAAGATAATAAGATAGATGTGAACATATGCAGAAAGGTCATTTTATAAATAAAGGTAATCATTTGAAAAAAAAAACAAAATAATTTTTTAAAGAATTTTTTCCATAAATTATTTGAAATTGTTTAACGGCAAAAAATATTTTAATCTCGCAAAAATCTTTGTTTTGTGCCGATTCAAAATTGCAGCCAATCAAACAGTGTCCTTCAAACTTGAACAGCGGTCTGTTTTCAAATCTTTGGTGGCTGAGAAGTTCAAACCATGTGGCATTTACAGAAGAATGTATTATGTGGAGGGAGAAGCAGGTTTTAGTAAAAAAAAAAATCTTTAAAAATGGGTTAAACATGGCGGTGTCACTCCGAGTCGGGGTTGAGAAGACAATCGATAGAGTGGAAACACACTGAATCTCCGGTAAAGGATAAGTTCCGGTTGCAGCAGTCAAAAAAGATGGTCATAATGATTGTGTTCTGGGACATGAAAGGACCAATCACCTTTGATTTCCTGAAAAAAGGTCCAACTGTAAACAGTGCTTCTTATTTCCAACTCCTTAAAGATAATTTCCCTGATTTATAGAATGACACTCGTACGTACATGCATATACATGAATAGTTGATTAAATAGATATGAAAAAACTAAAATAGGTGATATTTGAGTGTGTATGTCTTCGTCGGTACTTTTGCATTTGTCAAGAAGCGGTTAGTGTGTATTTACAAGAGTTGAAAATCATGTTATTGCCTGTCTGTGTTATTCACGTGTATCTCTGCGTTTGTATATTTGTACAAGGTATGATGGTTAAATTAACAGCTAAATTATACAAAAATAAAAATTATACTGCCGTCTAACTTTATCAGATATATTCATCGAAATTACATGAAAACATTTTGAAATACTTTAGATAAGATTTATTAACAGAAATCGCCATCAGCTTTAACCGCAGCCTCCAGACGACTTCTAAATCTCCTGCAACCTTTTTCGACCGTCTTCTTAAATTGGCAAATCCTGTTGTTATCCTTGCTTTCAGTTCAACTTTGGTGCTGCACAGAGATTTTTGGGTTTCTCGCTCAACCGCCCCCTACACATAATAAACAAGGGAATTGCATTTTGAGGAGTTAAGCGCCCAGATATTCGGGATGATTTAATAGCAGAGATTTTCTGACACTGCTTGTGTGGCATAGTGCTGTTGCCCGACGTAGGGTCTTCCAGCAGTTTCCTTCTTGATCCAGGGCAGCATTACCTCTTCCAGATATTTAATGTAGGCTTCTGTATTGAGTCTAGGGCCATGTGAGAAGAAGAATAGGGACGTAATGTCACCATGGCAAGTAGCCACTCCAAATACTAAGCGTACTGGTATTTAGTTTTCAGGAATATGGATATGAATCTGTCCTCAGATTGACACGCAAACATCCTGAAATCTTCGTACGAGAGCTAATGCCGTGAATGCCAAACAGTACAGTATGCCTTTTTCGAACTTTTGGAGTAGTGAGTTGTTTCATGGCGGTGCCAACTGAATCTATATTGCAACACAGTAGACAAAACCTGAAACAAAGAGCATACAGGAAGTTAATAGTTCTAAAATAGCGACAATTTACTCTTTACCTCCTGTATGTTTGTGTTAAGTGTAAAGGTGATATTTTCATGTCATTCTTTCACGATCTTTTTCTCTGTGTATAAATATGTGTGGGCATGCATTTGCTCGTTTGAGCGGTCGGTCCGGTGGTTAGGCGTCTTTGTGTTTGTGTTGATACTCACACGCCTCCATTTAAATTATCAGCCATTTATTACGTCCTGAGCAAATGGTGACTGTTTCTTCTGACTGCTCCATAACATTCTGCTGACGTCAAATACCACCCAGCCAATTCTTCAACATACAGGAGAACTTTCGCTAAAATTCTATTATTGATATCGACAATAGCACAAATGAGTTAAATGTTCAGACATTTCTTAAAAGTAAATTATTGTCACTTTGAATGAAATATGTCAGCAAATAGCATGTGAGCTGAATAGAATTTGAAGAGAATGAAAAACAAAGAACACACAAGAAAGAAATCTTCGAGAATATGAAGAAAAAATAAAGGATTTATCAGAGAATATATATTAGGGTGTATCAAACGTATTTCCACTTTTTAAAGACATTAGCATAATGGTTAGAGTGTTCGCCACTGGCCCGGGAGATCGGGGTTCCATCCCAGGTCGAATCATACCAAAGACTTAAAAATGGTACTTGATGCTGCCTTGCTTAACACTCAGCATTATAAGGTAAGGATCAAGAGTAAAGTGGAGCAATCCCGGGAAAGGAGTAGCACCCTCCCCAAAACCTTGGTGTTATAGCTATCAAAAAAGGAGCCTTCGGGTCACCCTCGATTACGGTTGCCGGCTTTACTTACTTACTTCAAAGCTAGTTGTATCTGAAGATTGATTGATTAATTTTAACGGCATATCAACCCGTCTGGAATTATCTAATGCCTAGAAGTTTGAGAATTGCGTACATTATACTTTTGTATTTAAATTTTTTGTGTAATTGTTTCTTATGAGGTTTGGGTTCTTGGTTTGTTTTGTTTGTTAAATGACAGATCAACCTTTGTTGGATATTTAATACCAAAGTCAACCTTAAAGAAAAGCAATAGTGACATTATTCGATCCCCAGCTGGCAGAAATAAGGGGTTCATACTTTTCTCATGGGTATTCATCCAAAAGGGAATGTAAAGGCACGACTGGAGTTCGAACTCGCATCCTACAATGTAGCCCCCTTCACTTTGTCCTCTATACCATAGAAATTTTTACCCGCTGTTATATGATACCAAGTATTCCTATTTAATGCAAATAATTTGCTAACATGCTCATTTGACCAGTAGATGGACCCCTAACAGATACTATCACTTCGGCTTTGAGTGGACCTGAGAGTAATGGCAATGAAAGAGTGTTCCACACTCCTCAAATCTTTAGAAATGGAGCCTTATTGCCTCTTGCAGTTTAGTATCATACTCAGGATAGCCATTTTGGAGGGTCTAATCCCTCTGTAGTGGGTACAGTCGACGTATTCAAAAACTTCACTAGCTCGCCCAACTACGGTGCTGAAACATATGTAATGAAAATGTACGAAAACTTAAGTTCTTCAGAAAATTATTTTTTGCCAACGGAAACTTTTAACGTAGGAAAATGAATCAATTGATAGAATCAACCTCAAAAGATCTTGTGTTATTATATATATATGGCAAAGACAAAGTCACGCTCACGTCAAAACAATGTTTACTGAATCCGAGCCAGTTCAGTTCTGAAATGGGTGACTACAGATATGGAAGTTACAGTAAGCAATGTGGTACCTATGTGCTAGACATTAGTAGTAGTTGTTTACTAAGCCAAAAAACTTAGTAAACACCAACTGCTACCAGACCTGGACAAATCGTCAAAATTCCATTACGATACTTTTTTAAAAAAAGTTAAGAAAAACTTCATATGTATTATTTCTTGATATTCTGAAACGAGTGACCTCTTTTGACCTCCCTCCCCCGTTTCACTTTCTCTTTCTCTCTCTCTCTCTCTCTCTCTCTCTCTCTCTCTCTCAAATGATGAAAAACACTCTTCTGTAAAGAACTGAGCAGTCTTAACAAACTTTGCTTAGTTTGCCACAAGGTCAGAAGTTTGAAGCACATAGAATTTTGAGATTATAATTTTTTTCCTGTTGTTAATAGACATATTTAAATGTTAAAACCCTTCTGATTACCTTAGGAATTAATTAGATACAATTATCGGCATTAAAAAGATATTTTAAAAAAGATTGAAACAAAGCCGCGTGTGTACACACATATATGGTCTGAATGTATAATATTTGCACAAAATTATATGAAGGTAAAATGCTTGATAAAAACGATGTTCGTCATTTGAAAATAAAATTGAGTTTGATTCATGTCTAAATGTCTGCGATGTTGTTATAGGGATGTCCCCAAAATATGCAACTGCTGAAGCACTTTTTAAAAAATCCCTCCACCTACCAATCGGCTGATTATCGGATTATATAAAGCAATAAAGAATGATGTTTCTTTTATGGAACATCTTTTTTCTCAAAATTCCGAAGACATTTTTTTTATTTTGTTAATTTTACACCCTTAATGAAGGGGTATATAAATAATTTTTACTAGTTTTAAAGATTATTCCTTTGAGAACTAAATTTTGTTCACATTCATTGAAATGGTTTGTCTATTTGCTCGTACAAAATTGATCTTCTGGGCACAACACACACACACACACACACACACACACACACACACACACACACACATATATATATATATATATATATATATATATATGTATATATATCCTTTAGTTTGTTTTGTTCATTTTCGTAGCTTAATCTAAGAAAATGATAAATTTAAAAAAATCAGGATGAACTTTTTTAGGGGTTTAAAATTGACACCCGTAGATTAAACTCTCCCAATCTTTGCTGGTTTCTGCAATTTTGTTAATTGGTGTAAAAATATTGAATAGATAAATTGTTATCTAAATAATATTTTTAGTGTGTGTGTGTCTCTGTGTGTGTGTGTGTGTGTGTGGGTGTGTGATTTTTCTTCGGACGCCGGCAGGAGAAAAAAGCTTAAGGGAGATATACTGTGGGGCTCGATAAAAGGTTTTTTCGGTCGTGGTTAATTATTGGTTTTGTTGTATGGAAATTCTAAAGTTTATAAACTGACTCCTTTTCTTCTCTTTACCCCATTCACTTGTTGCCTGCTTTTGTCTGTCAAATCTTTAAAGGAATAAAGGACAGAAGAAAAAAAGACAAGCATACCTTTGGACTCAAATTTTATTTTTGGGCTTTACAGCTATTCCGTGGTGGAGATGTTTTCCGGAACCAGTAGAAATAATTGGGCTCCTCAGACAAGGCGTTTGAAAAACGTAAGTGAATGATCTTTTGCAAATCATAAGTTGAGGGTCCGTCATATATTTCGATGGAAATGCAGCGCACCGCTAGGACCTGCGACTCAGCCAGCATGTGCGTTCCTTATTAGCAGCCGAGAGAAAAAGGTCCGTCTACTCGAGGTGTCTCGCGGTAACTAAGGGAGATTTTCTCTTTGGCGACAGGAAGCTCCACTTTTTTGGCATGCACCGATTTCATTTCTTGTCAGAGTCCTCCAGGGAAACCGTTACTCTTGTACTCATTTATACTATCTTTCATGTTATTGTCTTTTTAATTTCTTTTTAACCCCCACAAAACCTTATCCCAGAATTTATTTGCATAAAAACATACTGGTTATTAAGCTTTTGATCATCCATACTTTAGAAGAAATGGCGCATAGCTAACCAATGATAAAGTTTCACATTTGCCATAAAATGTCTGGGGGTTTGTGTGAATGACCATAGAAAAGTAAAATAAAGTTGGCGACCGTAGTCGAGGGCGACCAGAAGGCTCCCTTTTCAATAGCTACTACACTAAGGTGTAGGGGAGGACACTACTCCTTTCTCTGGATTGCTCCACTTTACCCTTAATACGTACCTTATATTGCGGAGTGTTAAGCAAGGAGCAACCAAGTACCATTTTTAAAGTCTCTGGTATGACGCGACCTAGGATTGAACCCCGGTCTCCCGGAATATTGGCGAACACTCTATTCGCTAGGCCAATGGGCCCAATGACCATGTAATTGTTTATATAATTTACATAACTCATACTATTCTCCTCGTCTTGGTTTTTATGCTCGCAACGTTTCAACTGCTCTATCCCCCGACTCTTTTTAAGCGCCTTTTGTACAGAATACGAACTATATGCAACCTTGATCAAATTTCTAGAGCTTTGCCATTTATAACTACTTAGAAACATAAATAAAGGTTTATTCTTTTATGAAATATAGAAAATCAACTGATTTCCATATTTAAAAAAGATTTAATTTAGTGCGTAAAAGTTGTCCCGAGAAGCTGTAAATTTTATATTTTTATTTTTGCTTTTATTTGTCGAGAATGAGTTTGTTCCCGAGGTTTTGTAAGAAGCAAAACTCCGAGTGTCGGATCCACTATTAACAACACGAGTAATATGAACAACGCTGAAAAAAAAAAGAAACTTCACAACAAGAATGTTAAAACAAACATTTTTATAATATAAAACAAAAGTCAATAAAAGGTGGCAAAGTTCGTATATGTTTGCAATGTACATATATTCGTGTGTGTTGTTCAAACATATTTGTGTGTACGTGTGTTCGCCGTCAAGGCAGTAGGAGAAAATGTTGAAGTCTTACTTACGTATATGTATGTATTTGGGAAGTGCCAGCGGTGTAATGGTTATCGTCGCAGGAATTGGACATGGCGACATGAGTTCAAATCCTGGACTGATTGAATTTCACTAATACCCTTGGGAAAGGTATGAATCCAGTTATTCTCTCTCCAGCTATGGGTAAATAGTAAGGCAGACTAGGTTCTTCAGCCTTGGTGAGGCAACTAGTCTAGGAAAAGGAAAACTCTGAACTCAAACCTGTTAAACTCCGCTTAAAAAATTGACCTTGTGTCATATCCTGCCCGAGTGGAGGGGGTGGGTAAATATGATGTGTGTGTGTGTATGTAAACGTGCGAACTAAAAAGTACATAGTAGTGAGGTATGTGTCTGCCAGCTGACTGAATGTGTGTGTATGTATGTATGTAGTAGGTGATGTTGAAGTCCATGAGACGTTTAGTGTATTGAAGGATGGTAAATATACGAGTTTCATTAGGACTATGAACATATATTCGTAATTTACTAAGCTCATATGTGGCACAAGGCCACATAAATGTGGTACTCAATGGGAATCGAATTCACTTGTGATGGTTTATAAGTCTAGCTTGCAAACCATTTCACCACCAGTAAGTTCTCCCATTTTTGGCTCTTGTGTTGCTATCAACTTGTCTCGATCTGGGGCTTGTTGAGAAAGCTGAGGATGTCGGAGGCTGTGTGAGCAGGTGAGAAAATAAAAGAAAGTTGTTTTCGCGAGCGTAAAATATGTTTCCGAGTCATGTGACTGGCTCCAAACGCAAGATTAATTTTTGCGTGGGACAAGTTCATTTGGGATTTTAAATGTGTGGACGAAGTTGAAAACATTGGCACGTGACTACTTTGTCCAACCAGGTTCCCGAAACCACTTATTTTCTTTTGGTGCCTAACTATTTTTGTTTCGGAAACAAGTTTTCTTCAAGTGAGTTTTGGATCCTATTTTTCCAGAATTTTCCACTTCACGTGCTCTTCGCTGACAGGTCTGAAAATATAGGAGTGTAAATCCAATATATTGCCCAATCAGTGCTTCTCAGATAGTTTTCATATTTCTTGAGATATTTCGCTGACGGCAATATTTGACGAGCTGCGAAAAATTTAAAGAATGAAAACCCAAAATAATTTAAGAATTTTTTCCCCTCCTCTGTTGTTTAAAAATACATTTTTTAACCAATTAGATTTATAGATAAATCATCAACTTTTTTAGATAATTTCGAACCTAGCTCAATATCATGAATAAGCAAATAAATAGATATTTCTTCTGTCGGTATGGATTTATTCAGTATCTGCTTTACCTTTCGATTTAGCTCTTTTAAGTGAAAACTTAACATTCTTTTCTTTCAAGAACACATAAAGTTTCAACATCTTAAATTGAACGAATATGTTAGTGTTGACATATACGCTACTACTAAGATTACAAAAAATATCTCGTTTACTGATTGTTTCATTTTGCTTACGAAAAGATATTAGTACCATAACGTTGTCCTCCTACATCAATGTTACACAAACACGCAAAGATTTTTTACACCACAAAATATGCCCACCTAGATTTTAAGTGATTCCTAACTTTTACATTTCACTTCGTCTTTTAAAAACATTTACGCTCTAGCTAACATTGTCTTTTCTTATAAGGAAAGACTATGTAACTTGTGTTGTTCAATCATTTATAACTTTGTCCCCTCTCCACCTCAGTTTTTCAACAAACTTTTTCTCATTTTAAAGAAATGAAGAAATATTAATTTGTAGATCAGAGTTTTGTTCAATCGTTTATAACTTTGTCTTCCTTTACCTCATTTGTTATCCTCGTCTTGGGTTTTATACCCACGATGTTTCAGCTGCTCTATCCTCCGACTCTTCTTAAGTGTCTTTTGTTGTTGAATAGAACACGAAATACATGCAACTTTAGTCGAAATTCTTGAGCTGTGCTAAATGCGACTAAAGAAATATGAAATTTCTTATTTTATTGTTTCAACACCAGTTCATTATTTTTAAACTAATTATCAAAACCAAGTAAAAAGGAGAGTCTCCATGGTGTTGTGGCTAACGTACTGGACTGCAAAATTGTAATAAATGAGTTCGAACTCCAGTCACGCTATTAAATTCACTTTCAGCCTAATATCCTGGGGAAAGGTATGAATCCTCTTATTTCTCCAATTATTGGTTAAAAGGTATTCCAATTGTTCTTTTATAGAGATGATTCTGGAATTAGATAATCCACGAAATGTTGATATGCCATTAAACAAAGAAACAGAACCGAACTAGATAAGTGCTGGGCTGCTATGCAACTAGTTTAAGTACAATTTACATTTTTTTTGTTTCGAACTATTGTTTTCATTAAAGACGTAGATAACTGAAGAAGGCCGGAGAGCATAACAGCCGAAGCGTAGAGTGTTTAATAACTAGGAATAGGACAATAGTATTTAATGGAGATTGTACATCATTAACCCAGCATTCATTAATCAGACAACCAGGTTTCACCCGGGAGAATTATTTTGAATTTTTTTGCCTTTACTTTGTATAAATAAAAACTTTCAGCTATACATCGACTTTTAATGAAAAAGAAAAGTCCAAAACTTTTTCGAAGGAGCTGTAGAGATAAAAAGGCTATGATATTGATAAATCATAGATAAACACGACTTATTGGACATTAAGTTCTATTCAGCAAAGCATCAAAGAGACAATACTTATAAGATAACTTTATTAATGTGTAACCAAAGCAAGAATAAAGATATGATAAAAGATGTGTGTGTGTGTGTGTGTGTGTGTGTGTGAAGGAGCTTGTGTAACAGAAATGAAATCTGATCCATTTTACTTGGCAATGTTCCATGGCTTATTTTCGTCCTGACCAGTTATTAATGGATATATCTGCATCCTAGCTTGAAGCATCTCGCCGGTATTGCCACACTGAAGAGTTGTGGTAAAACTAAACAGTCTGTCTGTAGATGACAATATATAGGCTCCCCGCCCCCGCCAACGTTGATTGAGCTCTCTAGTTAGGAATTTGCCAGCTGCCACTTAGGCTGACATGCAATAGCTCTTCTCAAGAATTGAGCACTTCAAGTAACCGATAACGTATATATAAAAATATACACGTAAAAAATTCCTTCACATACGCCGAGAATGACTGTGTCTGGGGTAAGATGTCCGACGTTAAGTCACCTGGGTTTCGATCCCAGCTTAAAGCATCTCGCCGGTCTAGCCACACTGAAGAGTTGTGATACAACGGAACAGTCGGTCTGTACATAACAATATATATATGTGTGTGTGTGTGTGTGTGTGTGTGTGTGTATTAGTAATGTTTTTAAAAACTCGCGATGTTTTAGTAATAGAGTTCAATATTCAGGATAGAGCCATATAACATTCAAAATACTGGGCTACCGTTAAAAATGATTATTTACCCAACCCCCGTAAACATCAGCTATCATAAGTCGATCATCAAGAACAAAAAAACGACGATCGACTCGGCAGTCGTTCTAAACTCTGGTCCCTGGTTTTCCGGGGTCCACCTGGCGTTTGCGTCTGATGAATTATGCAAACTGTTTGGAGGCCTTCTCCCAGTCAATATTTACTTGGTACAACTGTGTTCATCGCTTGGCGTCTAAAGTGGCCTCAAAATGGGGTATGTGTCCTGATTCATGCATTGCCCCCAACTATAAACTAACCTTGTTTTAAATCCCACCTGATGAGAGTTTGGATACATATCGAACGTTTGTGATGACCTAGTTAAACTTTTTTTTCTTTTTTTTTTTTTTGGATTTTAAATTATTCTTTTTGATTGTTGAACAATATTTTCACTGATATATATATATATATATATATATATATATATATATATTCTTTTGGATAGACATTGCGGTGCCGATTGATTATTTTCATGCAGTACGGATGTCTTTAGTCTTTTTTTTATAAATTTTTTTCCGAGATATCAGTTAATGAAATATTTGTTTATTTACAAATTGCATCAGCTTTTTTTTCACACCTTCAGAGTAATAGAAATAGGTATAAAAGTAAAAATAAGAATAATATATATATATATATATATATATATAGAGAGAGAGAGAGAGAGAGAAATAGAAAGAGAGAGTGTGAGAGAGGGCGAACGGAGAGAGAGAGAGATTGAGTTAAATATCAAATTGAAATTGGAATTAATATTGGAAATTTCCCAGTTCGTTAAGGACTAAAAATGTCACAAATTTAGTTGAAAATGAAAATGCTCAATGCACAGAAGGAATCGAGTAAAAAAGCTGATACCACGCAATTCTGAGCTTCACGACTCCCCTCATCGGATGAGATTCGTCGACAACACATATACACACACACACAAATGTACATGCAAATTCGCACACTTGTATATATATATATATATAATAGTGAATATAAAGTCATTTTGAAAACACCGATTGCCGTCTATCAAATTCAGAGATTGGAGACCTCTTAGGTAATGAGTGTGTGTGTGTGTGTGTGTGTGTGTGTGTGTGTGTGTGTGTGTGTGTGTGTGAGAGAGAGAGAGAGAGAGAGAGAGAGAGAGAGAGAGAGAGAGAGAAGTGTGTGAGTAACAGAAATGTGATCCTGACCATTATACTCACTTAGAAATATTCCGTTAATGATTTGGGCTGAGACCGTTTATTCAAAGATATGTCTACAACTTATAAAAGGTTTGGATAAGAAATTTCAGTTGTGATCGGCATTTGCCTATGTGCCGATGATCCATAAAACCAGACCCTCACCGAAAGGGGCTTCTCCGGAAAACAGATATTATCGTCTTTACTTTATTGCATGCTGAGAGAAAAAGAACTATCTTCGGACTTTTTCTCTTGACATTATGGAAACTGCCTCTGTCATCTGTCAATCCTTGGGAAAATTTATCTTGCATCGTTTATGAGTTCGTCCCTGCAACTCGAGCAGTGCCCAGCATGTCTTGTATCGTCTTACTTGGATGGTTTGCGAGATGGGAGGTAACCCATCAAAAGAAAAATTCAGGAAAATTCGCATATAAAATATAGGCGGGGATATTGATGAGAACTTATAATAGAAACAGATGTTTTACCTGTAAGTAAAGCAGAAATTTTATAATTTGCATTAAAAATCTGGATTAACAACTATTTACTTACAAATCATGTGTAACCATTTAACTGTGTGCAAACAAATGACTGATGTTAAATTACATCGTTTATTTTACATAGCAATACTTGAAATCATTTAACTGTGCACAAACGAATGATTAATGTTCAATAGAATCATTAGTGTTTGATAGTAATACTTGAAACCATTTAACTCTGTGCAAATAAATGAGCTCTGGCTAATTCTAAAATGTTATCTACAATCTATACGATTACAAATCACACACACACACACACACACACACACACACACACACACACACACACACACACACACATATATATATATGCGATAAATTCATGTTGTTTAAAATTACTCGAATAAGACTGTTCTCGTAACTTTGTCAACAAATTGATTGAATTATTTTATCGTCTGCTTGCTTAAATTTGATTGGCTAGGCGTTTTGTCGGCAGATTCCGATTCTTTCTGTTTTTGCATAAATATGATTTTTAAGTGAATAGCTTGTAAGTAATATTATTTTAAAACGATTTGGAGATCATTTATTTGCACACAGTTACATGATTTCAAGTTTGGTTATTTATTGTTAGAACATAAATGGTTTCGAGTATTGATATTTCTTGTTTGTACTTAGTTAAGTGGTTTTAAGTATTGCTATTTCTTGTTTGTATTTAGTTAAGTGATTTTAAGTATTGTTATTTCTTGTTTGTACTTAGTTAAGTGGTTTTAAGTATTGCTATTTCTTGTTTGTATTTAGTTAAGTGATTTTAAGTATTGCTATTTCTTGTTTGTACTTAGTTAAGTGATTTTAAGTTTTGCTATCTAAAGTTTGCACACAATGAAATAGTTTCAAATATTCTTATATAACACTAATAGTTCTATTTGATCACAGGTAAATGTGTTGTGGAGGCCAGATATATATACCAGTCACCGCAAACTCTTGAAATATAAGTGATTGCCCGTAGTGTAATGGTTATCGTCGTAAGGCAACTAGTCTAGGAGAAGGAAAAATCTGAATTCAAACCTGTTAAACTCCGCTTAAAAATTGACCTTGTGTCATATCCTGCCCGAGCGGAGGGGTTGGTAAATATAAGTGATTGACAACGAACTAGGCAATTATGACAAAACAAGGGTGTTGCTTCGAAAGCCCAAATTTTATTAACTCGAATCGTAAATCGAAAAAAGCGTTCGGCGAACAATCGCTGCGGCCGGATGGTGATCGTTGGAGCAAGTCTGGATACCTGGTACAAAACTGGTATTTGTTGGATAGGTGGTCGCTGGTGCAGGAATGGTTTCTGCTGGTGCAGGACTAGTTTCTACTCGTGCAGGAAGTTGGTCGCTGGTTCAGGACTGGTATCTGCAGGGGCATGAAAGTGATCACTGGTTCAGGACTGGTAGTTGCTGGTCCAGAAGTGGTAGTTGCTAATATCTGCTGGTGCAGGAAAGTGGTCGTTGGTTCAGGACTGGTAGTTGCTGGTGTAGAACCGGTAGCTGCTGATATCTGCTGGTGCAGGAAGGTGATCGCTAGTGCAGGAAGGCGGTCGCTGGTTCACAACTGGTAGTCGCTGGTATCTGCTGGTGCAGGAAGGTGGTCGCTGGTCCAGGAGTGGTAGTTGCTGGTGTAGAACCGGTAGCTGCTGATATCTGCTGGTGCAGGAAGGTGGTCGCTGGTCCAGGACTGGTAGTTGCTAGTATCTGCTGGTACAGGAAAGTGGTCGCTGGTCCAGGACTGGTAGTTGCTGGTATCTGCTGGTGCAGGAAAGTGATCGCTGGTACAGGAAGGCAGTCGCTGGTTCAGGACTGGTAGTCGCTGGTGTCTGCTGGTGCAGGAAAGTGGTCGCTGGTTCAGGAAGTCGATCGCTGGTTCATGACTGGTATCTGCTGGTGCAGGAAAGTGGTCGCTGGTTCAGGACTGGTAGCTGCTTCTGCAGAGAAGTGGCCGCCGGCACAGGAGTGGTATTTGCTGCTGCAGTGAAGAGCTCGCCGGTGCAAGAAGGTTGCTGCTGGTGCCGTCTCAAAGAGTATAAAACTTTCTGAACTAGACCTGAAAAGGGCTGTTAGATTGAGAGGCTGGAAGTTGTGTCTGCTGCATTGTGCCGTCTCAGGAGGTGTTTGGATATACTTTCTGAGTAGCCCTGAAAAGGTCTTTTAAGGTGAGAGGCTGGGAATCTTCCTGTGTCGTCTGCGGCTGGAATCAGGACGTCTGCTTTAGGGGAAGCCTTGAGTAGTCTCCTCGGCTGGCGTCCAGCCCAACTAATCTGGCCCGGTTTGAAACCGCTGCTTTTATAGCTACTATGTACTACTACGCTATGTGGTCTATGTTGGATGACCTTGCATATTATTACCATATTATAGTGAGAAACTTCATTCTAATTCGACCATGTGTTTTTAAATACTACCTATTTTGTCCATTTGTTGAGGATTGTCCTTGAGGACTGTGCGGAGCAATTTAGTCCCTTAACGAATCGTTCCTAAATACTATTGGCTGACGACATCAGTGACTCATCATTTTTAGGAATGGGGTTTGTTTGTTTTGTTTTTGTTTGGGTTATGAATAGTCGGTCGAAAACGATAAATGTTTTCGAGCATTTTTATCTAATACTGATAATTCAATATATTATTAATTATTTGTTTGCACACAGTTAAATGGTTTCAAGTATAAATAGTGCACTTTGACCCATAGATGAGACTCTAACAAGTATTCACACTCCGGATCAGGGTGGTCCTGAGAGTAATGGCAATAAAGGAGTACTTTACATTCCTCAAATCTCCAGGATTATAGCCTCACTATCAGATGTAGTTTTGTGTCATATATCAGGACACTCATTGTGGGTGGGTGTCTAACCCCTCTGCAGATAGAGTATTCAAAAGCCCCAGCTGATTGGGCTGTGTGACAATATTATGATTCATGGCTACATCAAACACAAAATAGCATTATTAATTTCATTATAAAAATTAGTGGTTCTTATGTAGGTATTTAGAAATTTCGATGTTTAACTGTTTCTTGTCTCATAGCAAAAAAGTAAATTAACTAACAAACAAATAAATAACTCCTTTTATATAGATTACTAAATGAATACGTAGATTTCTTAAACATTAATAGATGAAAAGTTATGAATCTTGTCAAAATTTCCCAAGACAATATAAATATAATTAACTTACATTTTATAAAGCTATACCATTAAAGAAAAACTATTCTTTTTAAAGAAAAACAATATCCTAAAATTATGCTGTGTGTGTGTACACATTTATGTGCGTATATAATATTTACACAAAATGCTCTTAACACACACTCTCCCATACGCATGCATACACACACACACACACACACACACACACACACACATGCAAGAGCTCAATCACACGCACTTATATATATATATACATATATACACAACCGGAAAAAAAAGAAGTGAATAAAATCGTTAAAGAAAGAAAGAAAGAAACAAAGTGAAAAAAGAACATAGCAAAATTTCATAGAAAAAAGAAAGAACAAAAGAAAATAATCGTCTGGGATGTCTGAATAAAAAAAAAAAAAAATAGAATAGAATAAAATAAATGTTAACTCGATGTGTAAAAATGGCATCTAAAGGATTCGGGAGATATGTAGATAAAAAGAAAGATATAACATCATCTTAAGTGATTCTAGAACAAATATTAACTATCGATTCTCACCTTTATTCTTTTTGTTTTTCCTCGGAGCATCTTTCTATCATTTAAAAGCTTCCATACTTCCAACATAGACAGTTACCCCGCACAGACATCTAAATCTACAGGGTTTTTCAAAAAATTTGATATCATTTGAAACGTACTAGATGTTTCAGAAAAATCGATATTATTTCGTAATCTAATACATGAGCGAATTCTCATACTGATGATCTCATATTTTAACAGCATGTTTAGAAAAAACTTATAATTCTACGTTTAAAATTTAAACGCTTTTTCTTTTCCAGTGAATGGCCCTTCCATGCCTGAAAGGAAAAAGCAAAAATATTAAACATAAAATTTTGAGTTTTTTCTAGGAGAAGTATAGAATACACGTGCATACTCAAGTACACACACATATCTATTAACTATACAAAAGCATTACAATAAAAACCGGATAAAAACTCATGACTCTGAGTTTCACGATCTACTTATAAACGATTACTCGACACACCTGAAGATCGGCAACGTGAAACTTAGAGTCTTGAATTTTATCCTGTTTTTATCATTATCTTATTCATTAGTTGAAATATTGCTCTGTAAAGATTTCACTGATTAAAAACGTTTTTAGCGTTAGATATCATCATAATCACACACACAGACGTATATATACATATGTGTGTGTGTGTGTGTGTGTGTGTGTGTGTGTGTGTGTGTGTGTGTGTGTGTGTGTGTGTGTGTGTGCAGGTTTTATATATAGATGCGTTTGTGTGTATATATATATATATATATATGTACACACATATACATATATCCACTCGACGAAACGATCGCCATCTGCGCCGATACCCTATATCGCAGCCACATGGAACCCCCTCCTTTTCCAGAATCTATCTTTCTGAAACTGATACACATTGCCACTAAACGTGTGCAATTTAGTTTTAATTACACCATGTGCTAGCAGACTGATATAATTAGTATGGGAAGCCGCCTTGGACCTGCACTCGCGAACATCTTTGTTTGCTTCCTGTTGCGTTCTGGTTAGTGAACACTTGTAATATTGAATAAAGGACAAACCACGATATGAGAGAAAATAGAGATATATTCTCAGGAAAAAGTATATACAATAGAGAGACTATTAGTAGACAAGAACATAGGATTAGTGAACGCTTGTAATGTCAAATAAAGGACAAACTACGATATGAGAGAAAATAGAGATATATTCTCAGGAAAAAGTATATACAATAGAGAGACTATTAGTAGATAAGAACATCGGATTAGTGAATACAGAATAAAGATATAGTCCAACGATAGTATTGGCTTCCGTTATTACAGTAACAAGTAAGGTGAGCTTGTGCGATCTCCAGTCTCCAACGCTCTCTAATCATCATCATCATCATCATGTCGAGCTGGTAGCACGGATATCCCTGACCCTCTCTCACCACTTTTCCCTCTCGTTCATCGCCTCAGGCAGGTCTTCTGGACAACATCCCGTATCCTCACATAGTTGCTGAATGTATGTTCGAGCTGGTCGTCCTGCTTTTGCACGGCCATGTGTGGGGGTCCATAAGAGTACATCACTTATGAGCTCGTCCCTGCTTCTCCAGCAGTATCTTGCATGTCTGGTTCGTCTAACTTGAATAGTTTTCGTGATAGGAGGCAGGTGGCTGTACAGTTGGTGTCTTGTGGGGTGTTGCTGCCACAACTTGTTCAAGATTGCTCGCAAGTCTGTCCTGGTATTAGTAGTTACTGCTATATATGGCAGATGGACTAGGTCATTGTGTGGAAAACGGTGGGTGATATCCAACAGTTCCAAGAAGCAAAGCTATTCAAAATCACCAACATGCCACTCTTCTTTTAACGGAACGTAGATGACACTTTCTTGATTTTCTCATTGAGGTCGGAAAATGGACGCTTTTTCAACACTGTCAACCAACTACACCCTGCGTTGACATTCACATATATATGTATATATGGTTATTTTGTCTTTAATGTTTTTGGCTCATATTTTGACACCATGAGCTTCTGAAAATCTTAATTGCAGTTTTTTTTATTGTCCACTATATATCATTAATGTATGTTCTTACAAAATCTATGTACTTATAAAATTTACAACAGAAGCAGTCGAAGTAAAAAATCAACTGTTCATTACTGACAACTGGTAATGTTTTCGATTCTCACTGGTTGTCCTATACTTATGGACTTATGGAAAATTTATTCAAGTAAATGAAAATATTTCGTCAATGTTCTTTCAACAAAGCAGGGGGGACTGAGCAATTCGAAAATCAGGCAGAGTTCGAGGACATCCCGAAGCTAAGTTATCAATAGTTTCTCTTTTTTTAACTGTCTCTAATAAATCAATGTCTCAAATGTGTTCTAGTTAAAATGTTTTAACACAATGAATTCCTGCTGTTTATGATCTTAACGGCGTTCCATAACAGTGAAAATCGCTAATCCAATAGATTCCACCATATTTTTAACACGTGGAGTTTTAGAAAAAAATGTTTGATAAAGATTTTCCAAGTGTAGTCTTCCTTGGATAGAACGGAGTAAGAAGTATACTATTATCTACAAAGATAGCTCAATATCGGTGAGAGAGCATGTTTCGGTTCTCTGCTGTCTGTCTATCTGTCTGTCTGTCTCCATGTATCTCAGTCTTTATCTACACTTTGCGACTTGAGCGAAAGACAATGGTCCATTTCCGGATGTTATCTTCCCACCTGTTTCCCTCTTCGTCTCCCTCCTAGCGTTGTTGCCTCGCAGGACGGTTTTTGCGAGACCTTGTCACATGTCCATACCACGTAATTTTTCTTTTTTTCTCAATCTAACCCAAAGGCTGCAGGTATTCATTTGGTGATATAGACTCTGTATGGGATGTTCAAAATCTTACGGTTGTATTTCATCGCAAGGGTTTCCATGCGTCACTAGGGGTCAGCAGCGAGGTTTCAGGTTAGGTTAGATTAAGAAATTTAGTTTAATGACATCACCCCTTGATGTGATTTAATACCAAATACTGTTTATGTATGTACATGATTTGAGAGCGGATAATTTATAGGTAACAATTTGTAAACGTCTTAGAGCTCATTTGTTTCCACACATTTAAATGGTTTCAATTATTCCTATCTAACACTAATAATTCTTTTTAATTATTTATCGTTTTTTAAATGGTTTCAAACATTGCTAGATAACATACGTAATTCTATGTATCAAGTATTCCTATCTAATACAAATAATTTGCATACAGTTGTATGGTTTCAAATGTCTAATAATAATAACCCCAAGTAGAAGATTGAACAGTTCTATTAGACTTGTACATGGGACCCTAACAGGTACTCCGAGTCAGTGCAGACATAGAAGTAATGGTAATGAAGAGATATTCCACATTTCCCATACCCCCAGGATTGGAGCCTCACCATCACGTGCAGTTTAGTCTCATATCTAGGACACTAAATGGTTTCAAGTATCGTTATCTAATACTAATAATTGTTTCATCGTTATTCATTTGTTTGCACAGAGTTAACTGGTTTCAAGTATTGAACATGTTTAAATAGCTCTATTTGAATTATAAATGAACCTCGTGATGTAATGGTTAATGGTCTGGACAGCAGAATCGTAGTAGGCGAGTTCAAATTCCAGTCACGTTATTACGCTCACTTTTGGACAAATTCCTTGGGAAAGGTATGAACACCCTTACCCGCCCATCTATGGGTTAAATAGTACCACTACTGTTCTTCTAGAAGGATGTCTTTTGCATTAAATAACCTACAAAGGTTGATATGCCATTAAACAAAGAAACCGACCAATAACCATAGAAGGGACACTAAAAGCACAACCACTCTGGGTAAGAGTTGATCTGAGAGAAATATCAGTGAAGGAGAACTCCACATTACCTAAAGCTCCAGGACTGGAACCTCACCATCAGATACAGTTTAGTTTCATACCATGGACACTTGTTGGGGCTCTTTCCTCTCTGCAGAGAAGCAGACGGCATATTCAACAGCCCCAGCCGATAGGGTGACAGAGTCCGGGATTCAAAATCGTACAGAAAGATGAAGATAACAAGTGTGCATATGGGTTTTATTTTTTTTATGACAACGAGATGTTTTTATCCTGCCATCTGTGTTTCAGTTTTATCAGAGCTGCTTTTGAGTGTGTAATTTTGGACAGACCTTCTGATTTTGATACTTCATTTTAGAAATCGCACCAAGCTATTTGATATTATTATTTTGCAATTTAAGTTTCATTAGTTTGCAAAATCCGTTACAACATCACTTGTCTAGTCCCAAGCTTGTCAGAATCTTGAGGTTCAATATGTAGTTTTAGAGATTTTAATTGTCCAGTCGGCTGGGGCGGTAGGATATATCGACTGCATCTCTGCTGAGGGCTAAAACATCCTCAACGAGTATCCTAAATATGACACTAAACAATCTAATAGTGAGGCTTCAGTAATGCTGGAGCTATAGGGAATGCGAAATACCCCTTCATTACCATCGCTCCCTGGTCCACTCAGGCCCGGAGTGGTAGAGTCCTATCTATGGGTCAAATAGAATGAAACTATGATTACGCTAGACTGAATTGTTTGAAATTAACTGTTTTTCTATTTAACCGTGTGTAAACAAAAAAACTGTGTACTTATGCTAAACTGAGTTGTTTGAAATAGAATTGTTTTTGACATTTAAATTGTGTACTTATGCTAAACTGAATGGCTTGAAATAGAACTATTTCGACATTTAACTGTGTGTAAACAAAACTATACTCATACTAAACTGAATTGTCAGAAACCTATCAAAATGACTTAATTAGGCATTTAACGACCCGAAAAGGTTGATACACCGTAAAACCAACTAACCAATCAACTAACCAACCAGGGGATTTTAAAATGACTGGCTGTGAAAAAACCGGAGAGTTACAAGAGGCGTAACGGTAATCGTCGTAAGAAATAGACCCAGCGATCAAATCTTGAACGAGGCTGTTTGCATTTCACATTGCACGAATACCCCAGGAAAGGTCTAAATCTAACTTATATCTATCTAGCTATAGGTAAAAATTTGGGCAGATTGGGCTCTTTAACCTTGATATGGCAACCGAACACGGAGAAGGAAAATTCAAACGAATTTTAGACCTGGAGAGAGATGGGCCCCAAAGGGCTATTCCTACTCAAGACAGGATATATGACCAAACCAAATTTCAGGACCAGTGAAGACCAGCGAAGAAGGAAAAAAAAGCATGTTAATAATCTAATAATAGTTTTCCATAACTTGAACTTCTTACTCTTCGAATGAGAAATTAACGCCTCCTTTGTATCCATTATCGTTAAACATGTTTTCATATTTTACTTACATATAACTTATTTCTAATTTGTTCATTTTAGAGGGGAAAAATGACTCACTTATAAAATACTCATTATAAAATTTTTATCTGAATTCTGACTGTTGAAATGAGAAACTTTTTCTTTACTAAAGCAAATTCACGATATTAGCAATTGACCACTGGCCTAGCTTGCCTGGTATTTCTTTTTCGGCCAAGTATATTATTTACCAAGATTAGTTTAATGAGAGCACGTGGACTCAAGTATAGTGTATCCGATTTTAGGATATATTATCCGACTTCCCACCAAGTAAGTTTTGATAAAAAGTCATTTTACAGTGGAAAGCTAAGCATGAATCAATATTTATGCGTAACCCTAATAAAAATGCTTGATCCCCAAGTCATTTTCCTTCTAGGTCTTCTCAGGTGCTTAGAAATAAACTTAGACCTGCTAAGCAGGTATTGCCTTCTAGGGAAAGCCTCTTGAAACTAGGTGATCAACTTACAATGGCCCAACCGACGCGAACGCCAGGTGAACCCTGGCCTCAACGAGTTAAGTAGAGGGTAACCTATTTAAGTCTACCTCATAAAAGGTTTGTAATATTTGCTTGCTCGTTGCTACTTGCCAACAATATGAACAATATGAACGAGGCTGTTAGGGAAGGGCATGAATCTATGTTCTCTAACATTTTGGGGTAAATAGTTAGGCAGTGTGGGTTCTTTAGCCTTGGTTAAGAAACCAGTCTGGGAGAAGGAAATCTTTGAATTGAAATAAACTTTAATCTGTTTAAAAATGACCTTGTGTTACATCCTACTCATTCCGGAGAGGGTGGTTGAATACATACGTTTATTTACTAAGATAAGTTTAATAAGAACACATAAGAAAAAAAACAATATAGGCGACCCTGTATAAGTCTAATTCACTACAGGAGTAATGATCGGCAAGCTTTACTTAGTAACCTCTACTTTTCAATTGGGTACACATTTACTGTGAGTTTAATACAGTACAGGGAAGTAAGTATAGGATTAGACACCTTCTCTATTCGGTCTTGCGGATGAGATTAGAGTGTAGTATCTGTCCTTCATCGTTAACCGTATTTTTACTTTTGGACAGAATGCGAAACCGTATTCTTGTTTTCGGTCAGGACACTGATAAAAAATTTTTAATCTAAAAAAAATAAGAAAGACCTTTGTCTGACGGGCTTTGCGCTTGAAGAGACCAATGCCTTCTGCTGTTTTCTCCATGCTATGTAGTAGGGATTCGGCTTAGGCAGATGTATTTGCATGAAGCTTTACATAATCTGTGTCTGTCATAGTTTCTAGTGGACATCGTCCGCTTCTGATATTTTTTAGTATGAAACCATTTTATTTTATTAGATCTATTGTCATTCGTAGTTTGTAATCTAGACAGATGATAAACAAATATGGTGCTAATATATCTTCTTGCAAGACTCCAGAAACAATGGCGAAGAAGTCGGTGTCGTCATCAGGTGAGTGAATTATTGCTTTCATGTTTTTGTAAAGCATCATTATAACGCTATCAGTTTCCTAAGAATTTTCTTAACTTCAGGCTAGGTTTGGTTTGGTTTGGTTTGGTTTTATATCATATCAACCATTATAGGTTATTTAAAGCCATTTGACCCATAGATAGGACCCTATCAGGTGTTACCTCTCCGGGTCAGAGTGAACCTGGGACTGATGGCAATGAAAGGATAATCTGATTTTCCCAAAGCTCCAGCATTACTGAAGCCTCACCATCAGATTGTTTAGTATCATATGCAAGACACTCGTGATTGGAGATCTTGTCTCAACAGAGATACATTCTGTGTATTCTTTAGTCCCAGACGCCTTAGCCCTTAACTTCAGGTCGGATACGGTTGAGAAGTAAGGCATTATTAACATTGCTCCTAAAGCAGTAAGAGTTATGCCTCTGTAGTATTTAGTGATTTCGGGGTTACCGTTTTGGGGAAAGGGGAGGATGCAACCTTTTGTCTATTTCTCTCTGGTGTTTCATAATCGAAGAAGTATGGCATCAAGTTTTCTTTTCTTCCATATTTTAGATGGTATTTCGTCGAAGCCTACAGCTTTTTGACTTTGAATCTTTTTTCAGTATTATGTCAAGTTTTTCCTCCATAAACTATCCTAATTCGATGGCTACTATTATTTTTTTTTTTTTGCTCGGCTTATCAGTCGCTTCAGAAATGTTTTCGAGTAGATTCTTGAAATGTTCTTTACACTTCTAAAGTCTTTCTTCGTGGCCAGCAGTTTTTAGTTTTGTTTTCGAGGTGCTTATCCTTCCTCTTATTTCTTTTGCCGTCTGCCATGCTAATCATGATAGTTTATCTTCTATTTCTGTTTTTATTGATTTAGCTTTGAATATATTCTAATTGTTATTTTTTTTTCTTTAGTTTCTGTGCTTTGGCATTTGTTGGGTTTCTTTTAATCAAGGATGTCTTTTTATGTTATCTCGATTTTCCCTAACTGCTGTTGTCTCTCATGGAACTCTAAATTTGGCTTTTGGTTTGGTTTGGTGAGTATGAATTCAGCTTTTTTTTATGGGCAATAACAAAGTTTTCATATTCGTCATTTGAAGTATGTCTTTAAGATGAAAGAGTAACAAACTCGTTTCTTATAGTTCTCGTATGTAGTTTGCTTATATCACTATTGACACGTGAAGACTAGTCATATCATGAAGCTTAAAATATCTGTTTCTTATTTCTTTGAAGAATCAGGCGAATCAAAGCTGAGATGATTCTGTAATCGGAAGATACTCCTTCAAAAAGGAATATGCCTCACAGCTCAAAAAGCTTGTTTATTCACTTTTTATTCATAAATTGATACTCTAGCTGTGTTCTAGAGATATTTGGACAGTTGTTAGTTCATAGCTTTTCCTGCCTTGTACAAAATTTAGGCATGGAAGTCTGATCTCAAATGAAAAATCTGCTGTATATTCACCATTTCTATGTGGTAAGCTGTGTAACTATAGTTTATTTTCGTCTACCCCTTTTTGAGCATTCATGTCTCAACCAATGGTCAGAACGTTGTGTTTCGGGGTGTGCCGAACAAGAGAGGAGAGCTCGTGATAGAATGTGGTGATACCTGTTTCATCCCTGGCATTAGTTGTGATTTAGTGTAGCACACATTATTCTTGGTTGGATTCTCTGAAGACTATTTAGCGATTACAATAAAAACTGACATCATTAGCTATTATTTATTACCAAATTCTTAAGCACTGAAACTTTGTTACCATTAATGAAAATAAGATGAATTTTGCTAAAGGTTTCAATTCTTTTCTAATTGCATATCAACTTTCGTGTGTCATTTAATGTCAAAAACAACCTTGTCGTCGAACAGTAGCGATACTATCTAACCCATTGCTGGAAGGATAAGGTGGTGCAGCATATTAGCCATTACATCATGAGGACTCATCAGAATTTTACCTTAGAAGTTGGCAAGTGGAAGCAATGTTTATGATTGTTGCTTTCTCAATAAAATCAATATTCATAATTCTTATTTCTGAAGACTTCTAGAATGATATCCTTAACTGACCGCTGTGGCTCGAACTTTTTTTTTACCTGAGTGTCAGTGCGTTTCCAACATATGATCTTTTCCACTCAAACCAAAATAATCAATTAGAATAATCATATTTGAAAAAGTAATAATGTTCTTTCATGACCCAGAATGATATTTATATTGAATTCACAAACATTACAATTAAAGACTGTATATATATATATACATATATGTGTGTGTGTGTGTGTGCGTGAGATATTTACATCCAAAATCAAGATAAGAGTATGATTGAGTCATTTGCTTTCTTTTTATATTAGACTATTAAGACTCAATACATGACATTGGCGTAACGGTTTGATTGTTTCTCCGATGGCCCGGGAGACCTGGGTTCCAATCCCTGGTCGAGTCATACCAAAGATTAAAAAAAAATGGTACTTGATGCTACCATGCTTAACACTCAGCATTATAAGGTAAGGATAAAGTGAAGCAATCCAGGGAAAGGAGTAGCGCCCTCCCTTACACCTTTGAGTAGTAGCTATCGAAAAGGGAGCCTTCGGGTCACCCTCGACTACGGTCGCCAGCTATTAAGTTTCAAAATTACGTCTTCAACTCGTCACAATTCGGCCATCATATATATATATATATATATTATTTTTAGTTTTTCACTTCTCCGACAACAAAGATGTCAAGATATGGTTGAAGGCAGGTTTCAAATTTAGTTGAATTAACTATAACTTCTCTGTAACAATAAATGAAGCAGATGACAGAAAACTACTTTAATTTGACTGATGAATGTGAATTTTTCATTTTTTTATATCATTTTTATACATTGTACCGAACCATTGGTCAAAGGAGTAGAGTGTTCGCCAATGATGTGGGAGACCGAGGTTCAATCCCAGGTCGAGTCATACCAAAGACTCAAAAAATGGTACTTGATACCTCCATGCTTAACACTCAGCATTATAAAGTAAGGATCAAGTGTAAAGTGGAGCAATCTAGGGAATGGTGTGGCATCCTCCCTTACATCTCGGTGTAGTAGCTATTGAAAAGGGAGCCTTCGGGGTCACCCTCAACTAAAGGGACACAACTTTACTTATACATTTTCGCACAAATTACTGAAATTGTAATTGAGTCTATTCTGGACAAGCTCGACAAAGTTTTATACTTCAGGTAATTTACTAAACCCGACTTAGTCTGGTTTAGCAAAGGCTCAAATGGAGTAAAACATTACAATGGTAAACGGTCTACTTCCTAGAAAGCTTGTTAATCATCACGCTGATCCACAAGACTTTGTATTTATATAATAACGTAATCATTGACCGGCGATTCATCATTTTTCTTTCCGTTTACGAGATGCTGCACAAAAGTTCAAAATGACCCGTGGGAGTTACGATTCCTGCGAGATACCGCCTCACTTAGCCGACCTTGTGTCACATTTTGGCCTCGTGGTAGAACTAATATAAATATCTTCACGAAAGGTCAAAGAATTTGAGCCACAGAGGAGGGCTAAGTATTGAATACTCTTTCTTTCTCTCTCTCTCTCTCTCTCTCTCACACACACACACACGCGCGCGCGCGAGTACACTCTCAAACACAGACACAGACAGACAGACAGATACACACACAACCACACACACACACACACACACACACACACATATATATATATATATATGCTGACTTTTGCAAACAGAATTCTTTGTGAACTACTAACCTATGTGAACTACTATGTGAACTACTAACCTATGGGGCACCTCTGCAGGTGTAATGGTTAACAAGCTAGACTAGCAAACTTTCACGATTGAGTTCAATTCTCATTGGGTACCCCACTCATACGGCCTTGTGCCACATCTAAGCAAACCGCTTTGGTGGTTCACTCTTGATACTATTTACCAACCCCCTCCGCTCGGGAAGGATATGACACAAGGTCAGTTTTTAAGCGGAGTTTAACAGGTTTGAATTCAGAGTTTTCCTTCTCCTAGACTAGTTGCCTAACCAAGGCTGAAGAACCTAGTCTGTCCAACTATTTACCCATAGCTGGAGGGAGAATAATTGGATTCATACCTTTCCCAAGGGTATTAGTGCTATGTGAAATGCAATCAGTCTCGCCCAGGATTTGAACTCGTGTCGCCGTGTCCAATTCCTACGACGATAACGACTACACCACGGGCACCTCTTGATAGAACCGATTGAGTAATTGTTTTTATAATCAAATTCCACGAAAATTTGGATAAAACGATGGAGTTGAATAAAGACTTTTTATTATTAATTGAACGATTGATTTAACGGCATTTCAACTAGTCTAGGGTTATTTTATATCTAGAGCTGAGGAAATTGTTTTCATTGCACGTTTCATATTTAGATTTTTTGAGTTGTTATTTCCCAAGAGTTTTTTTCAGACGCTCCAATCGAATGCGAATAGTTTTTAAACATATCTATTTGGCCCATAGATGGGACCCTAACAGGTACTACCTCTTCGGGTCAGAGTGGATCTGGGAGTAATGGCAATGGGTACATCACACTCCCCAGTGCTCCAGAACTGGTGCCTCACAATCAGATACAGTTGAATCCAATACTCAGGATACCACTTGAATGTGGTCAGCTTATTCTAAGCCTCACCAACCACTTGAATGCAGTCAGCTTATTCTAAGCCTCACCAACCACTTGAATGCAGTCAGCTTATTCTAAGCCTCACCAACCACTTGAATGCAGTCAGCTTATTCTAAGCCTCACCAACTGAACGAGAAACTTTTTAGTCGGAAATTTAGTTATATAAAAAACGATAATACTTTGTCCGTTACAATAAAAGAAAATCTTTATTTAACTATTTTAGAGGATAGACTTATTGTTCAAAATCAATGTCTTTTTTTTTCATTTATTGATCAGAGAAGCGATCATTCACTGCTGGAGAGATAGTCACCGTCATAGCTATAATGGTGGGGGGATGCCGTCTGTAGTAATAGTAGTAGTAGTAGTAGTAGTAGTAGTAGTAGTAATAGTTGTAGAAGTAGTATAGTTTGTAGTGAAAGTGGTCGTCGTGGTAGTCGTGGAGAGACTTACTATACGGTCTACGTTACTACAAATAACGAGGGAAGACCCAATTCATTCACTGGAGATCGGGCACGCTGTAAAGACATACACACACACCGCTATCTGGATTTTCTTTACAAGTTAACATTAAGAACTACCTTTTTTTTCTCTCTCTTATCCTTTTGTATATGGATGTCACTAGTCAATTACACTTACAAGCCTTTTTTTATTATTATAGTTTTCTGTAATTATCCCTTTATTTTTTCTTAAATCAAGCTTTTTTGTTCGTTGATTTGAAAAAAAAAGAATCAGAGGCATTATTATCAATATTCGTGAAGCATTTACTTTCAGAGCTTCATAGACTCTCTCTCTCTCTCTCTCTCTCTCTCTCTCTCGCTCTCACACACACACACACACACACACACACAACGCACGCACACACACACACACACACACACACACACCCACACACAACGCACGCACACACACACACACACACACACACTCATTCTTATTGAAAAAGATAATATTTAATCCACCCCCCCACAAAAAAAATTTTTTTTAAAGAAATAGAAAAAAAAGGAAGAATGTGTTTAGTTTAGGGTTAGTAGTTCCCATTAAACCCTTGTTCACTGACAGTGATAAGAGAAAATCTTTGAACTCTTTATTCTCTCTCGTCTCTACCACTTAAATTTGAGCTTACTCAGGCACCATTCATTCACGTCGAATAAGGTGGTTTTCATTCATTCATTCATTCATTCATTCATTCACACCTTCTGTCTCTCTGTCTCCCTCACCCCCCCTCTCTCTTCGTTTTCTTGTTTGATTTTACTTTTAACAATTTTTCTTTTTGAACGCCGTTCGTGTTTACGACCAGTAACAAAATAACACGTTCCCTTCTCTTTCTCTCTCTCTCTCTCTCTCTCTCGCTCTCTCTCTCTCAATTTTGTTTAAATTTAATCCCTTAAAAAAGTAACCCCCTTTATTTTTTCTCAGTTTCTTCTCTAATTATAAGGTAAATCTTTCTTCTAAATGAAATTCTAAAAATACTCTTTCCTTCTTCTTCTTCTTCTTCTTCTTCTTCTTCTTCTTCTTCTTCTTCTTCTTCTTCTTCTTCTTCTTCTTCTTCTTCGTTTTATATTCTTCTTGTTTTCAGTTTTTATTCCAAATTATTCAATTACATGATCCTTTCCATTGATTCTTTAATACGTGAGCTCATACGTCCTTGCGTGAGTTCACAAAAGAGAACACACGTGAAAACGCATTAACACTTCCATCCACTCTCCTTTTTTTCTTACGTATATATATATATATATATATATATATATATATATATATATATATATATATATATATATATATTAGATGCGTAAATTAGTAAAATATCACAACTTTCCTTACGATCTCCTTTTTAAAACCAAAATAATCTTTCAACTTCTTTCAATTTTTTTAAAACTTATTCTATTCTTTTATTTATTCATTTATTTATTTATTTATTAACGTCCCAATAGTTTCCCCATTTACAGCTTTGTTATAGTTTAAACAAGATCACCGGTACTTCCCAATGACCAACAACACATGGTATTGTTGATGTTATAAGAGATTATCGCTACTAATGTTCTCCCAACCCATCAATCTTTCCATCATTTGCCGGTAGCATTGTCTGATCAAGCCCTTTTCTTTCTTTCTCAGCCAGTTCTATGTTTCTCACCGTATTTACCTATTTAGATTCTTTCAGACAAAAAAAAAATCATCTGTGCCCCACACGCTTGAAAGCGTTTAAATAATTTGAGGAAAAAAAAAAAAAAAAAAAAAAAAAACGTGACGAAATAAGTATAATTTTATTTTCCTTCTTTTTGAAGAGATCTATTTATTTATTTTAAATTTCTTTTGAGACTTTTTCTTTGATTTTCTGCATTAGTCATGCCAACAAAGTATTTTGAAGAGTGATATTTCTAAATAGTTTTTAAACGTAAAAACAACAAACAAGCGAGAAAACAGGTGTTTCAGCTTTAAAGATACTAAACACACACACACACACACACACACACACACACACACACCGTCAGTCACCCTCAAATCGGCTTCCCTTATGATCGGAGTAACAGTTGTAAATGCTCCTTCACATCATTTCTTTCACTTCTTTAATTTTACTTGGTCTGCCTTCATTTTGTATTTCTTCATTTCATAAAAAATTCAACTTAAATAGTTGCTGATTACATTTATTTCATGGGCAAAGGTTGTTTTTATATCTGGAGTATTCAAAAGTCTGCAGAGAGCTCCTTTCTGCCACCGCACCCCCACCAAATCTAGAGTCCGAATCCAATAGATAACCGAATATAAATATATATATATATATATATAAACATTGAAAATTTTTGTGCCCAAATCTAAAACTTAAAATCATATTTTAGCTACTGTCTTCATACACATAAATACGAGGGACTTACACAAAACCGGTAACAAATCTCGTAAAATCTAGCCTTGTAAATTTAAATGATTTTTCATTTTTTGTGAAGCCCAAACACTCCAATACTGATATAAGATAACTATTCCGAAGACAAGAGATTAATAAGCGAATTTTCCGTATAATTACTATTGTAGTGAGAACGATCTTCACCGAGTGTCTTATATTTGTGGCCTTGTGAATGGAAACAATTTTTTTAAAGATGAAACGCAAACACTCCAATCAATACTGAGACAAAGCAACTTTCTGCCGTGAAGGAGTGAATTCTACTAATTATTACTTTTGTAGAGAGTACAATACGTTCTTTACTGAGAGCTCATTATTAGTGGCCTTGTGCCATGCTAAGCTCAGTAAGGAATAGGATCACATACGCACACACGAACGCTTTTGCAACTTCTTTACGCTTTATTTTCCCCGTCCCCGGATTTAATCTTAGTCTATCAGATAGATTAATAAATTGTGATAAAAGTTGGGAGAAGTGAAAACTTCGTATACTATCAGCAAGTTACATTCTCTCTCTCTCTCGCTTGTTTTCTCTTCTCCTGTCCCACTCCCTTAGTTTCTGTTTACTTTCTCTTCTCCCCACTCTCTAACAATATTTATTAACCAAAACTTTACTTTTACACATTTATCAACAAATATTCTTTTCTATTTCCCGCTCTTAAATAAAGCATACAGACAGACTCACGATCACACATACACGCCAAGCGCACTTAGCCGCGTGCAACCCCCATCATCTACCCTATTACACATACGACACGCAGACACGCTTTTCAGTTTACACATCTCGACTCACTCCATGGACACTCGCAAGACCAGACCTACAGGCCAAAACGGATCCTACAACCATTCACACACACACACACGCGCATGCACACACATACACACACACACATAGACATGCAATTGACACTTCCCTCATAAAATAAGCGATTTATTTACTTCTTAGGTCTGTTTCACGTTCTTTTATTTTTTTCTTCTACAATTACCAGTACTTTTCTGACACCAGTTTTCACTACGTCCTCCTCAGTAAGTCTACATAATCTTTTTGTATACAAACACACGCACACATAGCAATTCGTAACGCCGTCGCTCGAGTGTCCGCACTTCCTCGTACATTAAACGTAAACATTCACTTGTACGACTGATCGTGGCAATAGTAATAGCTGTAGAAATAGTAGATACTACCTCTTATAAGTTAACAAGATCACCGTTTCGCTATGAGGGTCTACAGTTGGAGTAAACCAGTCGCTTCTCCGTCACTGAGATACAGACTTGTACCGTTGCTTTCTACGACGAACCGAGTTATCTTCCTTACTTTGCTAACATGGTTGGGCCAGCCGGCCGGATTTTTAGCGGCACCTTCGCCTGCCACGAGGTTCCAGGGTCGTTCTCCGCGGGTCGGCGATTATCCGCTAACCGTGTTACACACAAATGACGTACATGCCCGTTTCGAACAGATCAACAAATATAGCGCTTTGTGCAAACCGGCGGATGAGGCCAAACAGCTGTGCTACGGAGGTATCGCTCGCATAAAGAGTAAAGTGGATGAAATACGGGCACGTGACCCGAATGTCTTGTTCCTCGACGCCGGTGACCAGTACCAAGGGACTTTATGGTTCTACACGTTTGGAGGAAATATTACTGCACATTTTATGAACCAGCTGGAGTACGATGCGATGGTAAGTTAAAAAGCAAAGCAAATATTTTTTTTCTCTGACGTTCCGGAATCAAATCCAGCGTGGGCCAAAACGTTGATTTCTTTTGATTTTGATCTGTAAAAAAAAAAAAATTATTCAAAATAAATATAGGGTATATATTCGTCCACAGGTCTAACTTGAATTTTATTTACTAAGCATGTCTTTGTTTGGTACAAGGGTAGCAGTGTGAGATACTTGGTGAGGATCAAACTCACTAGCTTACCTCGGTAACCATTATACTATGCAAAGTGTACATAGAGTTAACTTTTGAAGACTAGAGTTGCTCCTAGTCCTTCCGATTATGTCCAAATTTCAATCTTTCAAAATTATTATGCATGAATATGTCGATCTCATGTATAGGTTGACCCTTGAATAATGGTCACGAATTGCTCTCAGTATTTCTCACAAATCTCAAACATAGACAAGTTGCAAAAGATTTTTTTGCGAATGAAAAGTTAATTTTAAATCCCTAAAATTCACCAGTCATAAATCAATCAAAATATTTCCCACCTTCATTATTAAAATTTAATTTGTTTTCTTCATATATATATATATAAATATATATATATATATATATATATGTGTGTGTGTGTGTGTGTGTGTGTGTGTGTGTGTGTGTGTGTGTGTATTCGCTTTTCCTCATAGATGTATATATATTCGCTTTTCCTGCTCGAAACGGTATAAAGGTCGTTGACTTCATGTTTTTGGTTTTAACTGGTGTAGGTTATCGACCTGGAATGTTAAAAGAAAAAAATATGAATAAAACTAATTTTTCAAAAATGGTATTATTCGACCCATTCAAATTCACTGGAAAAAAAATTCTAGTTATGTATGAGTGAGCAACTAATTTGAAATTATCAGACCGTCAAACTCACTAGAATATTTTGCCTAGTCAGCTGGGGCAGCAGAATATACCAACTGCATCTCTGCAGAGAGGTAAGACACCCCCAACGAGTAGCCCAGTTGGCTGGGGCTGTAGAATACACTGATTGTATCTCTAATTGAAACAAGACTCCCTCAACGAGTGTCTTTGATATGATACTAAACAATCTGATGGTGTGGCTCCAGTAATACTGTAGCTTTGAGGAATACAGAGTGCCTCTTTATTGCCATCGCTCCCAGGTCCACTGTGGCCCGGAGTGGTAGCACCTGATAGGGTCCTATCTATGGGTCAAATAGAACTAAACTGTGCACTTATTCTAAACTGAATTGTTTGAAATAGAACTGTTTTGACATTTAAACTGCGTACTTATGCTAAACTGAATTGTTTAAAAATCAATTCGGCGTTAAATGACCCAAAAAAGGTTGATACGCAATAAAACAAAACAACCGACCAATTATACTTATACTAAACTGAATTGTTTGAAATTGAACTGTTTTGACATTTAAATGTGTGTAAACAAAAAACTGTACTTATACTAAACTGAATTGTTTGAAAGAGAAATGTTAATATGCATAAAAATGGATTTGGTATTAATAACTTACAATGGTTTTTGTGCCATAAAACCAAACCAAACCACTACAATATTTTTATTTTACGAAAAAAAAAATTCTTACATTTTATAAGGAGGATTCACTCTCTCATTCGAATTTAGAGTAGAATATCATTATTATTATTATTATTATTATTGTTAAAAAGAAGTATACAAAGAAGCAAATTTTTTTTTCAATTATAATTTAACCTGTCTGGTTATTTGTCTTTTCCAACGCTAACTGTTCCGGGAATGGATGATCATTCTACACTGAATTAAAATGTTGAATTGACATCTCTTCCCTGCTTATGAAATGAAAAATAATTGTTTTTTTCTAAAAAGTGCGGTTTGTTTGTGGGTCGAATTAATTCAAATCACACACATACACACATAAAAACGCACACAAAAACATACAGACACACACGCAAAAAGAAAACCCATTAAATTTTTCCCTTGTTAACTTTAAGGGGTACATATATAGATTTTTACCTTATGAATCGATATATTTCCATTAAAACATTAAAATAACTTTTGTCTATGAGGCTAAATAGGATTTATTGGATTGTGAGTTGTGTTTCAATTCTAGCGGCAAACTATTTTCTTTATTCTGGCCGAACTTAAATGGTTGAAAAGCATTCAACTTAGAGTGGTGTGATTGAATGCAAGAAGATAGAAATGTTAAATTCTGAAATAATTGATTTTTGGACTAAGAAACTGACTTTTGGCCCACTATCATTTCACATGTTCTTGTTTAGATTATTTTTTCTATTCTAACGTTTTATATATATATATATATATATATTCTAATATTATATATATATATATATATATATATATATATATATATATATATATATATATATACATATTGGAACGAGCCACTGCAGGCATTGGCCTCCATTTCAATGCACATCAAAACGGAATATATATGTGCTATAATCAATCAGGCGACATCTCCACACAAGACGGAGCCTCTCTGAAACTGGTAGACAAATTTACCCACCTAGGAAGCAGTGTCTCATCAACCGGAAAAAGACATCGACACACGGCTAACGAAGGCATGGATAGCAATCGATAGGCTAACGATCATATTGAAATTAGACCTGACCGATAAAAATGAAACGCAGTTTCTTCCAGGCAGCGGTCGTATCGATACTGCTGTATGGATGCACTACTTGGACGCTAACTTAAACGGCTGGAGAAGAAGCTAGACGGCAATTACACAAGAATGTTGCGAGCAATATTGACCAAGTCCTGGCGGCAACACCCCACAAGGCACCAACTATACGGCCACCTGAACCCATCACGAAAACTTTCTGAGTCAGACGAACCAGACATGCAGGACACTGCTAGAGAAGCAGGGACGAGCTCATAAGTGATGTACTCCTATGGACCCCCACATATGGCCGAGCAAAAGCAGGACGACCAGCTCGAACATACATACAGCGGCTATGTGAGGATACGGGATGTAGACCTGAAGACCTGCCAGAGGCGGTGAACAACAGGGAGAAGTGGCCGAGAGAGGGTCAGGGATATCCGTGCCTGTAGCACAACATGATGATGATGATATATTCTAACATTATAAATATATATATATATATATATATATATATTCTAACATTTTATATGCATATATATTCATATATTCTATATATATTCTAACATTATATATATATATATTATATATTCATTCAATTTTTGTATTTAACAACGAACAATGATAAAGTAGGTGCAGACGAAATTCTCATTCTTCCTATCATTGTTATAAAATTTACTTC